>JAZKJV010000045.1:0-678840 GCA_037367405.1 Ottelia alismoides | reverse complement strand
TATCTCAATCCTCCTAACACACCTAAACTCATTGGAGTTGTAGGGAGATACAATTGTATCATGTGTGACATGATTTGATCAATGATGAGTTTTAGCATAATTATCCCTTAGTTTATAGGTACATATGTGTAGTAGAGACTACAATATATATCCTTAATAAGGTTCCATGCATGTAAGCTGGAATCTAGCACTTGAGAGTGCTGCTTCATTAGGAAAATAAAGGATGGTATTGGATACCTACTTTATAACCCTGAGATTCTTAAAAGATCTCATCTCTGAGAATGTGATTCTTAGAGGATGACTCTCTTGAGAATCAAGACAAAAATGAAGTGTAGAAACTCATTTGATCTTGAGAAGATAATGAGGCTCCTGAAATCAGCAACTAAAAGGGACAATTAAAGATGAAACACTAATACCTCTTCAAATGAGTTTGAGGATGTATTCCATGTATTAGTTAAGTCTGTCAATGATCGTACTTCATGTGATGAAACTCCTGAGGATCATGAAATGGAAAGATGGATATTAGCAATAAAGTCTAAAGTAGACTTCATATACAAATGTTGTATATGGACCCTCGAGGATCCACCTATAAGGGTAAGACCCGTTAAGGTGTAAATAGATCTTCAAGAAAAGAGGGAACCTGATGAGAAGGTAGAAACCTTCAATGCATGGTTCATAGCCATGAGCTAACATCGGAAGAGAAGACATTGCTTGCAATAAGACTTGCTCTTCAGTGACAATGCTTAAAATCATCAGAATATTGCTAACCTTAGCTACACAACTTGACTATTGCATCTTCAAAATGTAAGTCAAGATTGCATTCCTCTAAGAATACCTCTATGACGATATTCACATAAAGTAGCCCCAGGGATTCATGGTTGGGGAAAGTAAGGTGTGAAAGCTAAAGAAATCCATTTATGGACTCAAATAAGCTTCTTGTTGTTGGAACATAAGATTTAATGAAATTATAAATGTTATGATTTCAAATAGAATCTTACCATGTGAAGCTTAGTGGGAGTGCCATTGTGTTCATCGTGCTAAATGTTGATGATATCCTAATCATTTGGAATGATATAAGGATGATAATAAGTGTTATATGATCTGGCTATTCCATACCTCGAGATATGATCTCAAAGATGCCTCTTGGATCTTAGTTCTGAAGGTGTTCAGAAGAAAAGAAAAGAGGGTGTTGGGACTGTCACATTTGTAGTGCACCTTGGACATGTTCCATTTTCTGGAAATTCCAAGAAAGGTTTCCTTCCCTTAAGATTTGGTACTGGCCTATCTAAAGGGATAACACCTCAAAGAGTTGAGGAAGTGAATGCTAGAACTGCTTGCACTTGTGCATCAGTTACGAGAAGCTAAGTGTATGCTAGATGTGTACAAAAGCCAGATATCTGTCATGCAGTGGGAGTAGTAAAGTGTTGCTAATCCTACTATGAGAGAAAACACTTGATTGCAGTAATATCAAAATCTTCATAGATGACAAGATTTTTGAGATAGTGATCTCAAAGTCGTATCTTCAAAAACTTAAGACTTTATAGATAGAGATCTAAAAGGTCTTAACTGTGGATACCTTAAGAGATAGTGATCTCTCGGAATAAGGGTATTCTAATAAGGATTATGGAAATACTGGTTCTAATAATTATTGAGCAATAGTGTCAAGGACACTATAACTGCTTTGACTAGATTGAGTATTGGTTGCATTAGATGCAACATTCACATTAGATGCGAGAACTGTTACTGGGGATATGCAAGTGCCGTAAAAGGACTTGCCATAGTCTCGCGGGAATAGAGTGACTTATCAGCTTACCTAGCTATTTTATAAATAGCCTATGATTGTCACATGAGTGTGGGATTAAATGATTAGCCCATTAATGGCTCTTTGGGCTAGTGGGAGATTGTTGGACATGCGAGCCCACGGCGAGCCATTATGCAATAAATGTTATTGTACATATCATTCCCTGATCTGAAATAAAGAATAAATAATTTGCATAATAGGTCCCTCTGTACAATTAGGGTTATATACCATGGCCATCTTGATGATCATATAGCTGTTGATTCATTAAATGAATCATAGAGGCTGGTGTTTGGATGAATATCTAAAGGGTTAGATAGAGGACTCATCAAGCACCGTAAAATGATTATTAAGAGACGATCTCTAGCCTGAGTGGGAGATGGCAATCCTTTCTCACATAGACTGATATCTGACCGCCCTCTTGATGTAGGTCCTCTGCACAGGAATAGTGATTCGGAGGTGTCAGATTAGTTAGGTCAATGGGTTGACTTAACGAGATCGAGATAACCTAAGTCCTATGTTGAATGCTGTCACAGCATATGCACGCATCCTCTGACCGGAGACAGATGTATTGCTATATGTCTGAGTATATATATTTGTTAGACCGATAGGTTGATGGCCTAACCAAGGTCTATACACCGGCGAGCTGGTGTGCATATAAGGGCATATGAGCAATACAATCTCTCAAAGGGTACATACAGGTTCATTTATGAACCGGAAGACATGAACTCACTCATGAGGTATTGGGACCGATCAAATTCCATGCATGGTCGTCGTGCTTTGAAAGCATGATATGAATTTGAAGGTATGATATATGCTTTGGGAAATCATATGATCGATACCGATTCTCAATGACCAAGATTGAGAAACTTAGTGATCAAACCCTGAAGAAGACAGTGTAAAATTGATCTTGATCTTCAGGTTGACCATGGGTCTTCCAGTATGCATGATGTACAGGTATTGGGAATACCTGAGGGTGATGTGATCATAAACGATTGTATAATCATGACGCTTCCATTCCGAGGGAGTGATGAAACATGTCTGGATTTTAGTGACTCCTCTCAGTAGAGAAGCAATCTGATTTTGGTCCAAGTGTTGGACATTAGTTTGAATGAGATTCAGATGAATGAAAAGATTAGGTTTGCGGTCTTGCTTTAATCAAGCATCTTTGGGAGGTTCGTAAGATCTGGATTTGAGATAAGATCTCAATATCCAAGTCAGTATACGCGGAACAATACAATCGCCATGTCCTTATCTCCAAGTATCTGCGGAGAAAGCACATTATTCTTGAAGGGGTTCAAGAATAATTCATTTGATGAACTACATATCCAAGCAAGAAGGACTTGATGATTAAATGAGATTTAATTATCAAGCATAATATGATTGAGATTCATATCGTGAGAATGATTATCCAAGATAATTAAATGGGATTTAATTATCATGGATTAGAGAATGTGGATAATACTATCCATAATATTTGTGTATTATAAATATGATTTATAATATACATATATTGAAGAGAGACGGAATTTTTGTAAATAGCATTTGTTAATTGTTAATGTGGACTGGATTCACATTAATTAATTAATTGGAAATACAATTTACAAATTAGTTTGGGTTGTGAATATGATTCACATATTTATCAATGGATGATTGAAATATTCACAAATTAATTTGAAATTAATTTGGTGGATATTTTTAATAATGATTTTTACAAATACATTGAGAAATAATAATATAAAATAAAAGGGAGATAAATAACCACCAAATGAGGTGGTGTCTCCAATGACATAGTCAAAGGTGACACCTCCTCATTTTTAGGAGGTAATTTGTTATCTCCCCTTTATTATATTGTTATCTCATATATTTAATTTTGATATAAATTAATGTTGTTGGTTTTTTAACCAACAACAAGCTTGGCCATTGATTAATACATAGACCAACTTGGCTTTTGGATCTATGTGTCCCATGGATTGAGATCCATTGGATCCTAAACTAATATAAAAGGAGGGCTAATCTAGCCTTTCAAGGTACATATTAAGAGTTGTAGAAGCCTACTACTCTCTCTCTCTCATTCTCGCCCTCTCTCTTTCTCTTCTTCAAAGGTGGCCGTCCACTTTGTATTGAGAAAGAGAGTCTCTCGCCTTCGCCTTCGACGACTCGAGGATCTCCTTCTTCTTTGGGGCTGCTTGCTCTAAAGGAAGACGACGGATTTCGTTGGATGAAATCAGGGGATTTATTGCTTGGATCTTCATCGAGGATTGCGGGAGGATCGCGTCTCATCATCACGCCCGCAAGTGCATTCTTCGTGGATCGAACTTAAGACAGGAGGATCTCTTGTTTGGGATCTCACGATTACTACCACGCTCCAAGAGGTATTCCTTATACTTTGTGGTTTGATGAAACGATTCGAGAAATGTTCTCGTGATCATGCGGTTTCATCACTAGATTTAAAAATTTTAATTTCCGCTGCATCTAGCGACTAGTGCGGCTAGTCGTCCCGATCGCATATGATGCGATCTACACGCTTCCGTGATGCGCTTAAGGATTCTCAGTATCCTTCACCCCTTATGCTGTAATTTCCTCTCTTTCTGCTGGACCAGTCTCACCCTTCACGTGGCACGTGCGCTTTGGTCATCTCCCGCTCTAGAAAGTGTATCGTGTTCTGCCTCAGATCTCTCCTCACTCATCCTTTTAATGTGAGGCATGTCAGTTGGGAATGGGAATGGTTTTAAAAAGTTCCCATTGTTGTAGGTCCATTTTGTTGTTGTCATAACATTGGTTATACTATTTTCTTCATTGAGTCTTTTATGGATGGCATTTGAAGATATACAACTTCATTGGACTTAAATTTTTGATTTGATTCTTGTCGTGCACATTATTAGTGAGAAGTTGTCTTTTATGACATTTTCTACATCGCATATGTTGAGATTTATTTTATCTTTTCCCGGTTTATGTATTTCCTTTCCTTTTCGTCTCTATTATGTAATTGGCCTAACATGATTTTTCTTCTCTATATAAGAGAACCCTAGGGTCTTATGATAATTCTATTCATTATTTTTCTTCCACATGGTATCAGAGCGATGATCCTAAACTAGGACCCTATGCCCTGATCCTCTCCCTCTAATCAACCACCTCTCGCGCAACACGTTGTCGCCAATCACCACTCCACCGATCGTGCACCACCATAGCTACCAGTGCAGGACCCAACGACGACCTTGGATCGTTGCAGGCCCCCAACAGTAGTACCAATGGTGCTGCCTATGGCTATACAGAGCCATTGTTGTTGCCTAGGAATGCTCTTGTGGCCCTATCACTGCCTAGGGCTCTCCAGTAGGCCCTCTGCTCACCGCCGATCGTCGACATCACCCCCTAAGGTGCGTAAATCATCTCTCTTCTCTCCTCGACATCGTTTTTGGCGTACAAGGATTGTTTACGGTCTGATTGTGGTTGGAAAAGGGTGATTTCGGACCGATAAATCACCCCTTCGCCCCCTAGCATGGACCCAAACTTGAGGTGTATGGTTGTGATTTAAGTCTAAACCCACACCGATTTCCCTATATGTTTGTGTAGAAGCGTTTAATTCAGTCTACAATCTTAGACTCCATCTTTGACTCCATGTCAAAAAGCATGGTCGACATCCTAACCTCGGCACCTTTAGAGGTCCGGTGTCGATTATCAAGATGGGTGTGACTAACCATGTGTTGTGGGCTATGCAATTATGCACCTTATGCAATGTAATGAGGAGAAGCATATTCTAACATAGGAGGTGACTGACAAGACTGGTGCTAATGCCTCATGAGAGGCAGATGAGGCGTACACATGTGTTTGGCTATTTGGTACACTGGTTGTGGAGATAGACAATCGTGTCCTACATTAGCCCATTAGCAAGGCGATGCGGGACATCCTCGTTGCTACATACTCTCAGGCGAGGAATGCGACGAAGATACTGCAGCTCCAACATGATATCTTCACGGTCAAGCAGAATGGTCATCCTCTCATACGTTATATAGGTCTCTTAGGGGCATGTTTGAGAAGTTCCATAGCTTCATGCCTCTTGCAACTTCTCCAGAGCAACATAAGGCTTATAGGAACACCACCATAGTTGGTGTCTTTTTGGCAGCTCTTGATCTTGAGTATGATGCCACACTATCTCAATTACTTGCGGATGCTACCAATGCTACCATGCCGCCCATGGTGGAAGTATGTCACAACCTCAACAAGATCACCGTTCTTTTGTCGCCATCTCTCAAACGTCCTCAGTGATGACCACATCTCGTGATCGAGGATGATTTTCTTAGTTCAGAGGATGCAGTGTCCGTGGTAGAGGAGGGCCTCGTTTACATCAATTAAGCACTTATTGTCACCGCTTTGACCACTTCGAGGACACATTGTATTGAAAGCATGGCTTTCTAGCTTCTTCCCGTGTCGCTGAGCAAGTTGAGACTCCTACAACTGCTACATCTGCTTATCAGAGGTTCGATGAGATTATCTCCTGTTTGAGGGAGATTATGCCTCCCATTTCTGGATCCTCCTGTACTCCATCGGGCTCGTCTTATATCACTACCTTAGCATCTGCCAATACTTCATGTATATCATATGCCCTTGTTGTCACATGACAGACGTCTCTGAGTGGATCATGGATTCACATCTGAGAGGCATGTTTGAGCGACTCCACAGCTTCATGCCTATCACTGCTGTTGGGAGAAACGAAAGACTTGCATTTGACGCACCCTAGGGCTCTCTTATATAGGAGAAAAGCCCTTGGGTTTATTACATGTTAAGTATTGGAAGAAACATAAATTACATAAAAGAGACCGAAAGCTATAATTATCTTAACAACTGTCAGCGTGGACCAACAACATGCATATCAGAATGCCACTATGACTGGAGTTTTTCTGTCCCCTCTTGACCTAGAATACGATGCTGCTCACACTCAACTACTGACTGGCGAAAACATACCACTAATGGAGCAGGTATACAAGCGGCTGAGCATGATTACTACCACACCTGCATCCACGCCACAGTCAACTTCCTTGGCTATGGCTGCATCTCGTGGACGAGGTAGTACTTCCCAGTTCCGTGGTCGTGGACCTCGTGGTAGAGGTGGAGGCCGTCAGCGTGGTCCATGTTCTTATTGTCGTCGTCCTGGCCACTCAGAGGAGACATGCTTTCACAAGCATGGCTTTCTGGTGTCTGCACGTATTGCTGAGCAGACTGACTCTTCACCTGCATCCACTACCGATGCACGTTTTGATGATCTTGTCTCGAGACTTCAAGAAATGGTGACCACTCCCGTGACTCAGACTGCAGGACCATCAGATGCAGCGGCCACCGCCAGAGCTCTACCTAGTTCATCAGGTATTTCATATGTGCTTACCAGTTCCAGTAGCAACAGTTCGGATGCGACAGATTGGATTATTGATTCTGGAGCATCTCATCACATGTGTGGAGATCAGACACAGTTTTCCACATATAGGACTATTCCTCCCGGGCGTTCCGTAATCATAGCCAATGGAGTTCGGCTACCCATCGTAGGTCAGGGGGAGATTGCTTTAGCCTCTTCTATACAACTTCAGAATGTTTTACATGCTCCAGATTTTCAAATGAATCTTTTGTCTGTTAGTCAGATTACAAAAGATTTACACTGCCGTGCCATATTTGACCATCTTCTCTTATGTTTCAGGACATACTAACTGGCAGGATGATTATTCATGGTCGTGAGCAGAGAGGAATATACAAACTTGCTGTTCCTTCATGTGCTAGCGTGGCATCTATTCCCTCTGGATCTGTTTCGCCGTTTCTGTGGCATCTTCGTTTTGGCCACCTCCCTTTCCAAAAGATGATGCGTGTTCTTCCGCAACTATCTACTCGTACTAGTCTGGACTGTGAAGCCTGTCAGCTTGGGAAACACCACCGCTCCTCCTTTCCTAGTCGTCCAAGTCATAGTAGTAGTAGGTCCTTTTAGTTGTTGCATTTTGACATTTGGGGTCCAAGTCGTGTTCCTTATCATCAAGGGCATAGATTTTACATGGTTGCTGTTGATGATTATTCTAGACTTTCTTGGGTTTTCTTGCTTAAACATAAATCTGAAGCAGGTGCTATAATAAAGAATTTTCTTATTGAGATCAACTACATTTTTTCTGCTCAAACTTAATATATTCGCACCGACAATGCTATGGAGTTTTCTACACTTCGTTTGGCAGAATTTCTCCAGTCTATGGGTATTGTTCATCAGACTTCCTGCGCGTATACATCACAGCAAAATGGGGTTGCAGAACGCAAACATCGTCACCTCTTAGACATCACGAGAGCTTTGTTGATCCATAGTCATACACCTCCTTCCTTCTGGGGGGATGCAGTCCTAACCGCCTGTTATCTGGTAAATCGTTTGCCTTCCACTATTCTTGGAGAAAAGAGTCCTTTCTCGATTGCGTTTCCTGAAAAGGAACTCTTCACACTTACACCTCGTGTTTTTGGATCGGTATCCTTTGTCCATGACTTTACTCCTGGTCGTGACAAGCTCTCACCTAGAGCTGTCAAATGTGTCTTTGTTGGTTATTCTCATACCCAAAAAGGGTATAGATGTTTTGATCATGTTGGGAGAAAATATTATGTCAGTGCTGATGTTACATTTTTCGAATCTGTTATGTATTTCTCTCCTACAGGTGACATGCTATCCACTAATGGATCCAGAGAAGACGTTGTGGTCCCTTCACCTCCATCTCCTTCTAGTGATATCCCGAGATCTTCACCACCTATACCCACACCACCTCCACCTCTTCACCCAGAGTCTACATTCTTACCCCATGTTTATACTTGCAGGTCTCGCCCCTCTGCTCATGCGCCTACAACGTCATCTACTTTGCCTCAGGTATGTCAGGAACATATTATATCTACTGATGGCACTGGAGATTTTATTAATGAACAGGAAGAGTTAATTCCAGAAGAGGATGAGGCTTATGACATGGAGATACCGATTGCTCTACGAAGGCCACGCCGCCAATGTGCTACTTACCCAATGGCTGCACATGTTTCCTTGGATCATCTGTCAAATGACTACAAGAAGTTTATAGTGGGTCTTTCTGGTGTTACTATCCCACGTACATATCAGGAGGCGCTTCAAGACACTAGGTGGCGACTTGCTATGGAAGAAGAGATGATGGCCCTACGATCACGTGGCACATGGAGCATTGTTTCACCTCCACATGGAGCATCTATTGTGAGCTGCAAATGGATCTTCACGATCAAGCAAAGGGCTGATGGCAGTGTTTATCGGTTCAAAGCAAGGCTTGTGGCTCGAGGATTCACCCAAACATATGGGGTGGATTATCAGGACACCTTCTCTCCAGTAGCAAAACATTCGACATTACGCTTTCTACTATCTATTGCCGTTTCCAGAGACTGGCCTCTGTATCTACTTGATGTCAAGAATGCCTTTCTCTATCGGGATCTCCCGGAGGAAGTTTATATGCAACAACCACCACACCAGGGTTTGCTACTGAGGGGGAGTCTCAGAAGGTGTGCCACCTTCACAAGGCGATTTATGGCCTGAAGCAAAGTCCAAGAGCTTGGTATCAAAAGCTATCGGAGTTGCTAGAGCAAAAGGGTTCGTGCGGTCTACTGCGGACGACTCACTATTTGTACAGAGGACACCTAAAGGTACCGTGGCCATTCTTGTTTATGTGGATGATATTGTCCTAACAGGAGATGATGAGCAGGGTATTCTTACTGCCAAGGAGTTCCTTAGTTAGCAGTTTGTGACAAAGGACCTTGGAAATCTTCGCTACTTTCTTGGACTAGAATTCGCTAGAAATCAACGTGGACTCGTGATGAATCAAAGGAAATTTCTTATGGACCTCCTTTCTGAGACAAGCATGACAGGATGTAAGCCTTCTTCTACTCCTATGGATGCGAGCATGAAATTGTTTGATGAGGACACTGAAGAAATTAACAGGAGAAGATATAAAGAGCTTGTTGGGAAGCTCCTATACGCCACTATTATCAGGTCGGATATTGCGTTTGCTGTCAACAAAGTCAGTCAGTTCATGGAGCAACCTAGGAAGGTACATATGGATGCCGTACATATGATCTCGAGGTACTTGAAGACGTCACCTGGTTTTGGTCTCATGTTCAGTAGGGATGTATCACTTGAGGTGACAGGATGTGCAGATGCAGACTATGCTGGTTGTCCCAGGGACAGAAAGTCGACTTCTGGTTTTGCTATCTTTGTTGGCAGTTCACTTGTTTCTTGGAAAAATAAGAAGCAGAGTGTTGTGGCCAGATCGAGTACTGAATCTGAATACAGGGCTATGGCACAAGGATGCACAAGAATGATGTGGGTCAGATCTGTATTGACCGACCTTACTATTGAGGTTCCTCTTCCTATGAAGCTTTTGTGTGATAATCAAGCAACGCTATTTATAGCCAATAACGCTGCTTTTCATGAGCGGACAAAGCATATCGAGGTGGATTGTCATTACACTAGAGATGATCCAGAAGGGTCTTATATCCACCTCTCATGTTCCCACAGGAGATCAGACTGCAGATATCTTCACAAAGGCACTGACCAGAGGTTCATTTCAGAAATGTCGTTTCAAGCTGAGCATGATTGATATCTATGCTCCTGCTTGAGGGGGAGTGTTGAGATGTTTATTTATCACCGTACTATATTTACGGTTTATGTTTTCTTTGAGTATCACTTATGTAATTAACCCTTGGCTCCTCCCATATATAAGAGAGCCACGGGATCTCTTTTCTCACACGAATAAAGTTTATTTCAACACCATCAATGATAACTCCATATTATCATGGGTTTTTCTTTTAAAAAACAAGTTCAAGGGTGGGTTTGTCATTCAATTTTATATTTATGAATTGAAAAATATTTTTTTGGTACGATTAAATATATTCGTTTTGATAATGCTTTGGAGTTTTCTGCTACTCAGTTATCTCAGTTCTTCAAGTCTCATAGCATTATACATCAGATATTTTGCCCTTACACTGTTGGACATGAGTGTTCATGGCAAGCCATTATGTTATAAAATTATTGCAAATCACTCTTTGACATGAAATGAAGAATATAGTTTGCATAATAGATTCTTTCGTATAATTAGGGTTATGTATCATCAATCATGGCCATCTTGATATATTTTTTTAAAGAGGCCATCTTGATATCATACAAATGTTGATCCAAATGTTGGATCATAGAGGCTGATAGGGGTTATATTAAGGACTCAACCGCACTGTCAAGTGACTATCAAGAAAGGATCTCCATCCTGAGAAGGATACGTCAATCCTTACTCCAAAGGCTGATATTCGATCGACCTCTTGATGCAGGTCCTCTACATAAGAATAGAGATTCCGAGGTGTTAGATAAGTTAGATCAAAGAGTTAGCTTAGCGAGATCAAGATAACCAAGAACTATATCATATGCTGTCGTGATACATGCACACATCCTCTGACCAGTATCTGATGCATTACTATATGTCTGAGGATGTACATTTGGCAGACCATTATGTTAATGACCTAATCAAAGTCTATACATGTGACACCCCTAGGATCCGGGTACTCGGCAAACCAATCCACGCACATACATTCCACATTCGAATACTAATGACATACACATAAGCAGGAGAAATAACACAATTTACTGAAATATAAAAATTTTCTTTTTCCATTCATGACCTGTTCATAATCACATTCCATTGATCATTCCATTGATCATTCCATGTGCACAAAATATACATGTAAGCATAAATAAGATGTCCACAATTATACATATTACCTGCCATGTCTCTCAACAAAAAATGACGCAAGTAAAGAAGGATAGTAAAACTACTGACAACTATACCACAAAAAGTGTCGTGACGCTGCACAAAAAGTGATGGTGCCTCCAACAATCACCGCTGCGAACCTGCGGATCCACACGTAGGTACGTTATGAGCAAAGTTGCCCAATACGATTTAAACAAACTACACGACAAGAAATGCAGGATAAAATGTGTGCAAAAGAGAAAGAAATAGGGTAATTGATCTCACAAAGAATTACATTTTTACTTTTTATTATTTGAACTGGATATGGATACGAGTAACCAAGCTTCGTGGATAGTCTGTGGTCTTGGTCTAGATGAGACCTCACACTATGACTCTAAGGTAAAAGAAAATACCTTAGGGTTGGGGTGCCTCCGTAGGCATGCGGTGGGGTATAATGCATCCTAACTAAGTTCCCAACACGTCCACTTAGCTCCACTTCCCAATTATACTTCCGATTCACAATTTAGATTCCAACCTGCAAATCATCGCGAGAATTCGATCCTTCTTATACACAGGAGATTCACGTCCCATCACCAACTTCATTAACCACATTTTCCCGGAACTCCCCTCTTAGCGCTCCCACTCGGAATACCGACCAATGTGGCCTACATTGGCCCGTACACGAGTGTTTACTCTAAGTGACAAGCGAAACACTAGCCGACCAACCATGACTACTTGGCCCGCGCTCGAGCACCGGGCTAAAGCACGCAAGTGCCGAGGCCAACACCGTCAGATCAGCACCTCGGTGTGCCAAGCAACATGTCCCCAACCATCGCAGCTACAGTAGCAGTTGGGATCGCGGTCAACTAGACTTTACCCGGGGCCCCAAGGGCGCATGCCCCTCCCTTGGCGACAACTACTCCACTGCCCTATCCTCATGGACATAACCCCTACGATGATAGTAAAAAAAAAACTTGCTGCCACTAACAACCACTCATGGAGAGGAGCAAGCCTTTTGAAGCAGTCACAACATATGGTGATTGCTGACATATGAAACCCGTCAGTTGTAAGTAACTATTAGGGAATTGACAGAGATTATACCCATTTTCAGAATACCCCACCGTTACACTTGTAGAGATCTCATATAATTCAGAATAGCAGACTAAGGTTTTCAACATATTTGGAGACCACGTCCCTGGAATAAGGTACAGTGAATACTCGAACAGAATTGGAACCCTTCAAGCAAATCTGAAATTTCATCCAACCAATCAGATTAAATGCCACACAACTAATGGAAGATAACACTTCCAAGTAAATAGGTCGTACAATCTATTGCAAAGAGAACAAGATTGAAAGAGGATTCATATGCTCCAAGAGCCTTTCAGTATGCCAGGGCTTCCTTTAAATAAATTGCAAGGGTGCTTATCAATTAATCTCAAAACCCTCTCTTATTCCTTCTATGACCTCTGGAATGACATATTTCTATAGCAGCAACAGGTATGCATATAGATATTAGATTCAGAAAAGGAACTGCTATTTAAATCTATAAAGGGCTGCTCCGACACAAAACATCAAAAGAAGAAGGATGCACCTAGGATGATCTCGCTATGGATCTCATGTTCAATGACTAAAATCTATACCTTATCCTATATAAAAACTAAAAGGCAACGAAATTCCCAGCAACCAGTTGTTGAGGCCTGTACATGAAAAGGAAGAAAATCAATCATCATCCCCAAATATGTTTACTCAGATCTATGCTCATTGCGACTCAGAACCACGTCATGAGTTGATATTTAGATTCAATAAGGTGAAGGATACCTTTCCTGCAAAATCTTACATCTGAAGGTGACAGCTCTCTGTGATGTAGGAGATAGATGGGAATCGTTGTGTGCAATTTCAAGCTTCTACTGGAGCATTGGTTTGTCGTATATTGTTAGGGATTAAAAGGTCCAGGCCATATCAATAGACTACCTAGACGGGATTTAAATCAGGGGACATAACATCATAGCAGCTATGGGCAGGGCACCTGCCTATCTTGACCAATATACCACACTTATTTCAACCAGGAAAATCAACAGTAAGGGACCATTCCTCGACTAAGGTATCTTTCTTTAACTACTGTCACTGAAATCCTAAGACTATTTTGCAGCAACAGACCTCAAATGGGACCATTAGCAACATCCAACACTTTTATTTTTGCAAAACTGAAAATGTCGGTATGATGTCATGACACCATGACTCATTAGCCACTAAGAAAAAATCTCAAGATCCCAGAGATAGGGGACCTGTATTCTTTGTGGCTTCACTTGAGATCATACAGTACTCGTTCTTCAACCAGAAATCAGATGGGCCTTTCTACATCTTGGAAAGGTCAACTATATTTTCCAGTAGCCAAGATCGTCACATGGAATTTCAGGGACTATACCACACATTTTAAAACCCCTTGGCTCTAATCAAGTGAAAGGATTGTCGTAGGATCGATAATCGTGTGGAAATCGCAGCAAGAGGGAAGGGGAGTATCGTACCTTCTGGCTTTGGGTCGTCGATCCAAGGCGCTCCGGCGGCCCTTGGTGAAGGAGAGGGGGTAGGAATGGAGGAGGGGAGAGCTGGAGGTCGAAGGAAAAGATGTTGGGCGATTTGGGCGAGGTTGACGAAGGGAGGGAGGGCGGAATATACGGGTTCGACCCGGATTCGGATCCGGGTTCGGATCTGAAAGTGACTTGTACCCCTCCTTGCTAAAATGACCATAACTTGAGCTCCCAAAGTCGGATTTTAACGTTCTTGGACTCGTTGGAAAGCTATCGACGAGCCCTATGCAATGGACTCCTTACTCGAATTTTTTGATCACTGGGCAAGTACAAATTTTGCAATTAAGTCCAGACTCAGTCAAGATTTGTGTTTTAGTCCCTGTTCGGGTTTCGGGGGTTTCACATCATAAAAATCTCAAAGTCTCGTTCCCGAGACTTAATATGACTCTAGTTGATTTCAATGTCGGAACCCCTTGTGTCCAAGCCTCACAGAGAAATGAGCCCATAAAAATCTCAAAGAGAGCAAAGCCCATAAAAATCACAAAAGAACTCGACTACGGCTTCAGTTTCGTACCTGTGAACAATTGAGGGTATTTCTCCCTCATGTCCGCCTCAGGTTCCCACGTCGCTTCCTCAACGTCTTGACTTCGCCACAGAACCTTGACCAAAGGGATCTCCTTCCGCCTCAACTTCTTGACCGCGTGGTCCAAAATCTGCACCGGCTCTTCTGGGAATGATAAGTTTGGCTCCACCGGCAAGTTCTCGTAGCTGATCACGTGTCGAGGATTTCGGATGTACTTTCTGAGATTCGACACGTGGAATACGTCATGGATGCCCTCGAGGTGTGGGGGAAGGGCTATCCTGTAGGATACTTTCCCCACACGGGCCAAAATCTCGAACGATCCCACAAAACGCGGTGCTAGCTTGCCTTTTGCACCGAAACGTTGTACGCCCCTCATTGGGGACACGCGTAAGAACATGAAGTCTCCGACCTATGATCATGAGAAACACTTAGTCACACATGATTGGCTAAGAACTATACCCACTAGGGAGCGAATGTAGGATAACATACCTGAAACTAAAGATCCCTACGTCGATGGTCGGCGTAACTCTTCTGACGGCTCTGCGTAGTCAGTAATTTCCTTCTAACAGTACCCACCACCTTAGATGTCTCCTCAATGATTTGTGGGGTGAACATGGCGTTGTCTCCCACCTGCTGCCAACATAAAGGAGTGGTGCACCGCCTCTCGTACAACGCCTCAAAAGGTGCCATGCCTATACTGACATGGTAGCTATTGTTATATATGAACTCAACTAGTGGGAGGTGATCCTTACAAGATCCCTTCCACTCAATCGCGCAGGCTTGTAGTAGATCCTCCAAGGTCTGAATGGTCCTCTCAGACTTCCCATCTGTCTGGGGATGGTAGGCATGGCCTTAAATTTCGCTGAAATTCGGCCGAATTTCGGTCGAATTTCGGTTTCGATAGGTGACCGAAATTCGGCCGAAATGGCTATATCGGTCGAGATTTGGGGGTGTCTAGTTCAAAAAACCACCGAAATGACCGAAATTTCGGTCCAATTTCGACCGAAATTCGGCCGAAATTTCGTTTCGGTCCCTCACCGAAACGAAACCGAAATCCGACTTTTAAGGCCTTGATGGTAGGCTGAACTCATATGTAGCTCTGTCTTCAAGGCTCTCATGAACTCTCCCAAGTAGTGTGATGTGAAACGGGAATCTCTATCTGACACTACTTCCTTGGGTATCCCATGCAACCGAATGATGTGCTGAACATATAACTTGGCTAGCTGCACTGGTGTATATGTCACGTTGACCGGGATGAAATGTGCTGACTTGGTCAACCGGTCAACGATGACCCATATCGCATCATGCCCTCCAGGGGTGCGCGGCAATGATGCTCCTTAGGGAGTAGGGTTCCACGTTAAAATCTCGCGTTCTTCAATACCTTTTATTTTTTATTTCTGATACGCTTCCGCATTCATTATTTTCTAACATGGTATCATAGTGGGTCCGATTCTTGAGGTTTTCATTCGAGATTCGATTTTAGTGTTTCTTTGTATTCCTGAAGATCATTCATGTTCATATATAGTTCGAGATTTGAGATTTTAAGAATTTTTTCGGAACCAAGATCTGCCATCCTTGTCGTGTTTGATGAAAAACTAGGGTTCCATCTCTGGAGCCTAGCTCTGGGATCATAGTTTCTCCATTCCAGTCCTATACTGCGGCAACATCTCGTACATGGGTGCGATATTCTTTTGTCTGATCCAGCCATCTCGAGCTCTGGGCGGTAGCTCCATGCGTCGTAGATCCAAGTGCCCCCGACACTCCACCTAGATCTTGGGCAGTTGATCCATGTGCCGTCCTTCAAGTCCCTAATGTTGGAAAAATAAGAGAACATGTTTATTCCATCAGCCCTAGGCTCTCTTATATAGGAGAATAGCCTATGGGTAAATTACATAAAGAGTCCAACGGGGAAAGAAAAATAACAAAAGAGAGATACATAAGTGAATAATATATATCTACACTCCCCCTCAAGATGGAGCATATATATCAATCATGCTCAGCTTGGACGCACACTTCTGAAACGGGCCTTGCAGTAATGCCTTGGTGAAATTGTCTGCTGTTTGATTCTCTGAACTAACATGGGATGTAGCAATGAATCCCTTCTGAATCATGTCACGTATAAAGTGACCGTCAACTTCAATGTGCTTGGTTCGTTCATGGAATGCTGGATTATTTGCAATGAACAAGGCCGCCTGATTGTCACATTCCAAGGCCATAGGAAGTGGGACTTCTATATGTAAATCTGTAAGCACAGCCTTCACCCACATCATTTCTGTGCTAACCTGGGACATAGCCCTAAATTCAGATTCAGCACTAGACCTTACCACAACAGTTTGTTTCTTGCTCCTCCATGATACTAGAGAATCTCCAACATATCCAGCAAACGCAGAGGTGGACTTCCTGTCCTTGGGACACCCTGCGTAATCTGCATCTGCACATGCTGAGATAGTAATCACCTTGCCTTTCTTGAACAATAAACCCGCACCTGGAGATGATTTGAGGTACCTGAGTATCATATGTATGGCATCCATGTGTACCTGACGTGGTTGCTCCATGAACTGGCTCACTCGACTCACAGCAAAGGATATATCATGCCTGATAATAGTAACATAAAGAAGTTTGCCCACCAGTTCTCTGTATCTTCTCCTATCCACCTCCTCTGTATCACCATCATATAGCTTCATACTAGGATCCATAGGTGTGGTAGCAGGTCGGCAACCAAGCATTCCTGTTTCACTCAATAGGTCAGTGGCATATTTCTTCTGAGATATTACCCACCCATACGGGTTTCTGGCGAACTCCAGTCCAGAAAATATCTAAGAACTCCAAGGTCCTTGATAACAAATTCACGACCCATCATTTCTTTTGCCTCCTTTATTCCCTGTTCATCATCACATGTAATCAGAATGTTGTCTACATAGACCATGATTGCAATAATACCTCTGAAAGTCTTTTGTACAAACAAGGAATGATCATCATTAGAACGTTTGTATCCCTGTTTCTCAAAGAGATCTGAGAGCTTCTGGAACCACGCTCTGGGGCTCTGTTTAAGGCCATAGATAGCCTTATGAAGTCTGCACACCTTAGGATACTCCCCCTCAACAGCAAAACCTGGTGGCTGTTGCATGTAGACTTCCTCCTGTAAGTCACCATATAAGAACGCATTCTTCATATCCAACTGGTATAGCGGCCAATCACGAGTGACCACAACAGAAAGCAGGATCCATAGAGTGGAATGGCGGGCTACCGGCGAGAATGTATCAAGATAATCCACCCCATATGTCTGTTAAAGCCACGAGCAACAAGACGAGCCTTGTACCTGTCAGTACTGCCATTTGCATTCTGCTTGACTGTAAATACCCATTTGCAGCTCACTGGAGACACATCAACAGGTGCAGGAACCATACTCCAAGTTCCTCTAGATTGAAGAGTTCTCATTTCTTCCTCCATGGCTAGACGCCATCTACTATCCTCTGTGCGTCTTGGTAATTCCGTGAATACCCACTGCTGACAATGCGACAATGAAATTCCTGAAATCTCTAGTTAGTCGATCAAATGACACAGAAGCTGCTAAAGGATATGATCGCAGCTCCGCTTTGACTTTCGTAGAGCAATAGGAACATCTAAATCATCTGTGTCCTCGTCTGGCCTCGGTAACACATCCTGCTCAAAAAAATCGTCAGATCCATCAATAGTAATAACTTCAGAACATACCTTAGGCGAGCTAGGTGATGAGCGATGACCATGAGCTAAGGCAGGCCTACGGGTATAATGAAATGGTAATGGTGAAACAGGTATAGTGATAGGAGGTACAGAAGATGGTAACGGTTCTAGTGGTGGTGGTGGTGGTGTTGATGGTGGTGGTGGTGACATGTAGATGGCATCAGTATTAGCAGGGGGTATCAACTGATCATATAAGGCTGAGAAATACATAACAGATTCAAAAAATGTAACATCAGCACTGACATGGTACCGCCTGCGCAATGGATCATAACACTTGTACCCCTTCTGAGTTCTGGAGTACCCAACGAAGACACACTTGACAGCCCTAGCAGAGAGCTTGTCAGTCTCGGGAGACAACTGGTGGACAAAAACGACCGAACCGAACAACGAGCAGTAAGGGAGAACAATTCTTTTCTAGGGAAGATAAAAGAGAAAGGGATCTTCTCATTTAGAACAGATGACGACATACGATTGATTAGGTAACATGTTGTAAGAACAACATCACCCCAGAAAGAGTGAGGAGCATGACTTTGTATAAGG
Organism: Ottelia alismoides; assembly: GCA_037367405.1. Classification (NCBI taxonomy): domain Eukaryota; kingdom Viridiplantae; phylum Streptophyta; class Magnoliopsida; order Alismatales; family Hydrocharitaceae; genus Ottelia; species Ottelia alismoides. The sequence continues at coordinate 659,916 of JAZKJV010000045.1, read as the reverse complement.
AGCGACCTGGTTACATCCAACAAATGGTGATTTTTCCTTTCAGCAACCCCATTTTGTTGGGAGGTATAGGCACAGGATGTCTGGTGGATGATCCCTTGGGATGAGAAGTAACTAGATAGGACATGAGTACACAATTCCAGGGCATTATCACTTCTCACAATTTTAACAGATGCAGAAAAAACATTACGAATCTCATTAAGAAAATTGATGATAATATTCCCTGCTTCAGATTTATTCTTTAACAAAAATACCCATGACACACGAGAGAAATCATCCACAATAAGTATATAAAACATGTGTCCCTGATGATCAGGAACACGATTCGGACCCCAGATATCGACGTGAAACAACTCAAATTTGGAGGTACTACTCCGACACCGACGATGGGGAAAGGTAGATCGATGATGCTTTCCCAACTGACAAGCCTCACATTGAAGAGACATGTGAGGCGAAACTTGAGGTAACATACGATGCAGTTTCTGAAGCGGTAGGTGTCCAAAGCGCGTGTGCCATAGCAGAGGAGAGATGGGTCCAGCAGGTAGAGATGAGGTTCCAGCAAAAGGAGTCTGACTGAGGTGATAGAGGCCTCCTTTGTCACGACCCGTCCCGCTAACCAGAACGTACCGCGACAGAGATCTTTCTGCTTCTTTTTCCTCAAGTAAACATGTGGCAATCTCATCAAACATAAGTATTTCAAGTTTACATTTCAAAGAAGTGTCTTACACAAGTTCTATCTATTACAACTCCTTACAAAAACAACAGAAAATAAGAAAAACAAAACAACGAAAACCAAAAGCCACCTCCTCCTAGTGTATAAGCGGTCCTTTCCCCTGCTAGTCGTGATTCTTCTGATTTGTACATAATATAATATAACGGGATGAGTCTAAACCCATTTATGAGCTTAGACCCAGTGAAAGTATCTCAAGCTTTTTACATATAGCTAAAATCTGAAATATGAGCATCATGACAAAAGTTTATGCTGAATATTGTGAAATAGCTTGAAAGAGACTTTATGAGAGAAATTTCAAATAAAACATGCTAGTTTTGCAATTGAACGCTGAAATCACTTCGAAAGCAGATAAACTGAAACATAATTATCACTATCAAGCTGTTTGTACTAATCACCACTGTGGCTAAGTTATCAGATCATGAACGCTGAAACAAAGCCAAGTCATATGCGCAGACGGTCCCAAAGACCAAAAACACCCTGCATACGGCCCAAAACGGACCCAAAGTCCTCTTTATACCATATCTAATGGTTTGCCATATTTAATGGTGGTTTCAGGGTCATATCTAATGACATCACCATATCTAATGGCTAGTTCATGATTTGTATAAAAGAGCTACTGTGGTGCTTATCTTCTGATTATGATTCTTTTCTTGTCATTAATAAACCATACTCTTGCTAATTCAAGCTCATAACAACTAAATTATGAACATAAAACAATCTTGACATAGCATGCATACTCTGACAACTAGAACTATTAAGAACTTGAAATCCGATTCATATTGCATAGTAACTGCACAAAACATATTTCTTATATAAAAAACTTAAATCTAAGTAGTGAAACTTATGATTCGTGTTCCACAAAGAACGAAATGCTTAAACAACGTGCTTATCATGATAAAACACCTACAACGACGTCTGAAATACGTTCTAAAGCCCTGATTTTGTATCAACTGTATAGTACTTGTAATTCATGCGTAAAAGCTTTAGAAAACACGATTTCATACTTTCTATTCAAAACCTTGCATAAAAGCTAAAGACTAGTGCCTTAAAATAGTTCTTGAGAATCCCTCACCTGAACGCTATCTAACTTGAGTCCGAATCACCTTCTTTAGTGAAATCCCCCTATAGCGTCTTATATTGAATACTACGGCTTGGTGCGGACATAATTTCGTTACGGCTTCAAAAACGTTCTCGATCACCGACAGGGCTTCGCCGTGGCTCCTCTCGTGCTCCTCCCGCAACCTCGGCGGCCTTGCGGCTCTAAGGGTGGGAGAGATGGGCGTGGGATGAAGTGAGGAGAAGTATGGGGGGGGGTCATGGGGTATTTATAGGCCTCCACCCCCTTTACATGTGTGACATGTGTCAACATGTAAGGGAGGCTACAAGACACATGTTGTCTCTTATCCATGTATGAAGACACATGGCATGACACATGGCTAAATCATAAGAAAACTTGTTTCCCAAGTAAGAGGCTAGGCTTATGCATGAGATAACTTGTTGCCCAAGCAAGCGACTAGTCTTATCCACGAGATAACTTGTTGCCCAAGCAAGCGGCTACACCATGACACGTGGTTAGACTTAGGATGATGACACATGGCGCTATTGAGTTTTTGACACTTGTCCTGACTATATAACGACACGTGTCCCATGATTTCCTCTCCATGTGTCCACTTTTGCTAATAACGCTTAATTATCACTAATGACGGTTAATTAGCACTAATCATGCTTAATTAGTCTTAATGATGTGATTATATCTAATGAGTATAAATCTATAACATTATGGGCACTATGCTAGTAGTGACTTCTACTACTTATAAGGTACCTACCAAAATTCCAGATTACTAGATGTGGTACTATGTTTTGATGTCTACATAATTCAAAGAATCTTTTGAAGTTCAAAGTTTATACAAGATGGTCTCTGATATAAACACAACAAGTTTGAATGAAATCATTGTATCAAGGAGAATCTATTGACTATGGTATCCACAAAGTGTGAACACTATCAATCCAATTTTTCCTTGAAATAACACTTGATATCATTCAAAAGCATAGTGTACAAAACGCGTATGACATCCTTTCTCATAGCCACGCCCAATCACGTTGCCCGTAAGGATGTCCTGAAAAACAAGAGAGGATGGATAAAAAATCGCTCGACACTGTACATGATTTGTAATTTGACTAATAGACAACAAATTCATTGAAAAATCAGGTGCGTGTAACACATTCTTGAGATGCATAGATGACGTCAGTCTAATATCCCTCTGACCAGTAATCGGGGAATGTGTACCATTAGCAATGACCATTGTTCGACTTGGAGAGATCTGTCTGTACCCTGTAAGTAGACTTTGATCGCCACATAAATGATGTATGGCGCCAAAGTCCATAATCCATGTTAAAGTATCTGATCCACTACTAGTAAATACATATGTGCTACCTGATGCACTGGTAGATGCAGAGGCAGATGCGGCAACATCAGAGTGGTTCTCAGTAGTGGGTGCTGGCCAGATGGAGGAATGATGCCCCTTAGACGGGAGACAAGATCATCAAAGCGCTGATCCAAAGAAGCAACAGACGGAGGCTCGATCTGCTCAGCGACTCGTGTAGAAGTAGAAATCCATGCTTAGAGTAGCATGTGTCTTCAGTATGTCCAGTGCGATGGCAATATGTACACGTTGGCCGAACGCATCCTCCTCTGCCACGAGGGCCACGACCACGGGCCTGATGATGGTGACCTCCACGACCTCGATTGGCTGCCATGGCTGAAGCAGTCTGATTCGTAGCCGTAGAAGTAACAATGATGCGGCTCAGTCTGTGAAAGGCTTCCTCCATAGGAGGAATAGTAGAATCCGCCAAGATCTGGGACCGTGCTGCCTCATACTCAGGATCAAGGGCAACGAGGAAAACTGCTACCATAATACATTCCGGTAGGTCTTCTGTTGCTCTGGTGTGGCTGTCAAGGGTATGAAGCTATACATCTTCTCAAACATTCCTCGTAGAGATGTGTACAGTGAGTGTTAGAGGACGTCCATTCTGCTTGATAGTAAATATGTCATGCTGGAGTTGCAGAATCTTTGTCTCATTCTTCGCTTGAGAATATGTAGCAACCAGAATATCCCACATTGCTTTGGCTATGGGCTGATGAAGAATATCATTGGCAATCTTGATTGCCAGAGTTCCAGATAGCCATACTTTGGTATATGCATCATCTGCCTCCCATGAGGCATTAACTCCAGTCTTCTCAGCAGGCTCTTCTTCAGTAAGAATGTGTTTCTTACCGGTTGACTTCATCATATACATGAACTGCATAGCCCACAGTTCATAGTTCGAACCATCCATCTTCACAATTGGCGCTGGACCTTGGAAGGCGCCTATAGATGGAATATCTGCCTTGCTTTCTGACATACTGATAACAGAAGACTGGAGTGGTAGACTGAAGATATGATCGTCTACACGGACATAAACAGGTTTAGTTGCATGTGTAGACTTCAAGTAGCCAAACACATTACTTTGGAGGCGCACACGCTTGACTTAGGGTTCTGCGTGCACGAGAGTCAAGTCTTTTAGACGATCACACACACGAGAACCCCACAAAGATCACGCGCGTGTGGTGGCGCACAGGGGCACACGAGCGCGCGGGGATGCGCGTACGCGGAGATGTGCACGCGGAGGCGCATGCAGAGATGACGCACGCAGAGGCGCGCACAGGGGCACGCAGGCGCATGCGGAGGCGCGCCGATGCACGTGAAGGTCGTGTGCTGAAGCACGCGATGGCACGCAGTCATGCGCGGAAGCGCGCGGTCTTGCTGCAGCGGGTGCACAGAGGCGTGGTGATGCGCAGGCGGATGCACGGTGATGCGCAGGCGGCGGTGCGGAGGCACGTGGCGAGCGTGGAGGCGCAGAGGCTTGAAGGTAGGGCTAGGGTTAGGGTTTGGCTCAAGAACTCCGATCTAAGACCGTCGCTCTGATACCATGTTGGAAAAATAAGAGAATATGTTTATTCCCATCAGCCCTAGGCTCTCTTATATAGGAGAGTAGCCTATGGGTAAATTACATAAGGAGTCCAACGGAAAGAAAAATAACAAAGGAGATACATAAGTGAATAATATATATCTACACCTACCATTATCTTCAACAGCAGACCCGCTGGCGGAGCCTCATCTTGTGTTCATTCATATTCAGAGATGGTCGATCAGGCGATGAGCTCAGTGCCCGGAGGCATCGAGTCCCAGGCGCAACCCTCCGAGCCACCTGCTCTAGGCGGCGAGAGTACGCAGCAACACCCTCCCTCTTCCGTGGCGGCAGCAGGCGGCGCGCGAATTGCTCCAGGTTGAGCCTACAACCCTCGCGCGCCTCCAGCCTCCCCTTGCATACCTCCTTCCAGGTGATGGCCAAGCCGTACCTTCTCTCTCCTTAGTCCCGCAGCGGTGGCATGGCCTAAAATTTCAGCGAAATTCGGTCGAATTTCTATCGAATATCGATATCCAGTCGAAATTGAAATTCGACCGAAATGACCGAAATATGGGGATCCTAGTACAAAAAATGACATAAATTCCGATCATAATTCCACTGAAATTCTGTTTTTGGTCGATACCAAAATGGTGATGAAACCGACATTTAGGGCCTTGGGTGGTGGTGCCATCGGGATGGTCCATCGGGGTGGTGGTGAGAAGAAGTCCCATCGGGGCGGGTATTTCAGGAGGGTTCCCAAGTGAGAACTGTAATATAAAGCCCAAGTGGGTTGCTGAGTTTATTTTTTTTAAAAAAATTGAGAGCTGCTGCGATTAAAAAAGAGGGCATAGTTTTGAAAACCCAATTGGGCAGAGAGCTTTGGGCCTTTTGGACCGTGTCTTAAAAAAAGGTGGAGAGACAAAAAAGAGTGAGATTTGCCCCCACAAAAATTGCAAAAAAAGGAAAAAGAGTAAAAGCTGGAAAAAATGATGATACAACTTATTAAAAATGACATCTATTAAAAAAATAAAATGAATGAAATAGTCGCAAAAAATGCATGATTTGTGTTTTCTCTCAATTTATCTTGTCTTCTTTCAACTTTGTCGATGTCATTTTCCAACAAGTATGGGGGGGAAAAGGGGAGTATTGTTTAGAGTCACAGGTCTGTTCTGGATGTCAGATTCCAGACCAACCAGATTTTTCAAACTTTACAGATGTGTTCAGACTCGATGATCAGATTCCGAGTCTTCAGTTTCAGACTCGCACATGTATGTGGTCTTCTGTTTGATGCACACATGTTTGCCGTCATTGTTTGTGGTCTCCATCTTTTGTGTTTCAGCCAGGGGTTTTTCTTGTGATCCATAGGGACTGCATAGTAGAGATCCGACTCCATATGCCATGTGGGATAGGGTTTTCATGTGATTTCATAGGGACTTCAGAGTAGAGATCCCATTCTCTGAGCCAGTATGGGAGAGACCCAGTTCTCCGACGATGAGACTTCTTCAAACTCCGTTCTCTAGCGATTGTGGACTCCGACGAGGATGTCTCCATGGCTTTTCCAGTTCGATCCTTTAGAGATGGAGCAATTGTCCACATGATCCAATCTTCTACATGTGGCGGGCCAGAGTTCTCCATGTGGAGACTCATTCAGTTTCAGTGGCTCTGACAGGCACGGTTAAGAGCACACCAGTTTAACTCACACTCTAGCCCGTTTGGTCCTCACCTACATGACATGATAAGCAACGTCATCGACAACAACCGGCAATTGTGCGTGTTGAGTTGATATTATGTGTAGTGTCATGTAGCATGAGTTGAGATTTCTTTCCGTGTGTCCAAGCTGAGCATTGCATGCTCCAGCTTGAGGGGGAGTGTTGGAGTATTTGTTATATGCGTCACTTGAGTAGATGGCCACATCCAGTAGTTTAGTCCACATCTACCAACTGTGGGATGTGGAGACTCTGTGAGGGCTATATAAGAAGCCCTACACTCCATGTATCCAGTGAGAAAGTCAATAGACACATCAACCCTTTGAGGCGTTCTCCTGTGATTTCATCCTGCTCTTTAGGGAGTAGGGTTCCACGTTAAAGTATTTTCTGTCCCGACGTCTAAATCTTGCATTCTTCAATATTTTCTATTCTTCCGCATTCATTATTTTGTAACAATGAGATATTTGGTTATTATTGGAGTATTTGGTTGTGCACCATATGTATGGGAGATAGGTAAATAGATCTCTCCAGGATCCATTTACCTCATCCTGAGTTTAGTCCCACATCTACCAGTTTGGAGATGTGGAGACTCCGTGGGTGATATATATAGAGCCCCATACCCTTGTAGTCCATTGAGAAAAAGCAATTAAGCTTACGCCCCTTTAAGGGCTTCTCCCATGGTTTCATCCCGTTTCTTAGGGAGTAGGGTTCCACGTTAAATCCTTGTTCTTCCATGTTAATATTTCTAAGTTATGCTTTGTTTATCATTCGCTTCCGTAATCTCTATTTTCTAACATGGTATCAGAGCGGGTTTGATTCTCAAAGATTTATTCTTGAAGATTTATATTTTACTTTTCGAGATTCAGTTGTGATTACATATGAGAATTATTCAAGTTCATGCTCATGAAAGAATCCTAGGGTTCGTTTGCCGCATCTCCGCCCATCTCACAAGCAGGAAGTAATTTAGGGTTTTCTAATACCCTAGATCCTCAGTTCGTGAAGATCGTCTGCTACATCCAGTGCCTTCTTTGCACAAGCAGTTCTGTTCGGCGCTCTGGAACATCTTCAAGATGCATCGCAATTTCGGCAATCGACGGTGGCACAACCCCTCGAGCGACTTCTCTCCGCACGATCGCTGGGTCCCAGCAGCGTAGGCAATGCCCTCGTGGCTTCATCATGCGAAGCGGCGATGGCGCTCCCTTCGCGCAAGCAATCCTGCGCAACCCCAGCCCCAGCGGCAGTGGCCGGAGCAAAGGACCCCCTAGGGGGCGACACAATTCGAACGAGGCTTCCCACGGGAATCCTGCGGGCCGATGCCCCTATTTATTTTAAAAAATAGGAAAACATGTGGAGCCCAAGTAAGCCTGTTTAGGTTCGGTCAATTTTGTTTAAAGGGGGTTTCTGTTTATTGTAAGGGTTGAGCGGGCCAGTTTAAAAAACAAAGAGAGTGAAAGTGAAAGGGGGGCTGCATATTTTGTTACCAAAAAAAGGAAAGGAGAAAGAAAAAGGCGCGCACAAATTAAAAGCCGTCCGTAAATAAAAAAAATTTACAAGGAAAGTCGGAAATTTTTTTGAAACGGCTTTAAAAAAATGATTTGAGAAACCAATTAGAGAAAAACAACACGGCTTATTTTTTTGAAATGTGCAACGACTATTTAAAAAAAGGAAATAGCCGAGAAAAAAAAAAGAGATGAAATTTTTGTGAATGTTCATCTTTCTCCCCGTCTTTGTTGTCTTCTCCCAACTTTGTCGACATCCACATTTTTCGACAAGTATGGGAGAAAGGGGGAGTATTGTGTAGGGTTACAGATTGGATCCATATTACAGATGTCAGATTTCCAGACCATTCAGATTCCAGACTCTACAGTTTCTCAGTTGATATTCAGACTTGACGATTGATTTGAGTCTCATGTTTCAGACACGCACATGTATGTGTCTTTTCAGATGAGCAGATGTTTGCCTTCATTTGTAGTGGTCCCCATCTTTTCTTGCTGTTGTTCGTCCAGAGTTTTTAATGTGAGCCATAGGGACTCCAGAGTAGAGGACCATTCCCCATGTCATGTGGGCAAGGGTTTTCATGTGGTATCATAGGGACTCCAGAGTAGAGTACCATTCTCTGTGCTAGATGGGAGAGACGCAGTTCTCCGACGAGGGGACTTCTTTCAGATTCCATTCTCCAGCGACCGTGGACTCCGACGAGGATTGCACTTCCACGGCCTTTGTAGTTTGACCCTTTTCAGAGATGGAGCAGTTGTCAACATGTTGTGATGGGCCAGAGTACTCCGACGAGGAGACTCATTTTCAGTTGTAGTAACTCTGACAGGCGCAGTTCAGAGCACATGCTCTCCGGCGAGGAGATTCAACAGACTCACACTCTAGCCCGTTCGTCCTCCTCACGTGCACGACATGAGAAGCAACGTCGTCGACAACAACCGTCAGTTGTGCATGTTGACTTGATATTGTCTGTAATGTCATGTAGTGTGAATTGAGTTTCTTTCTGTTTGTCCAAGCTGAGCATTACATGCTCCAACTTGAGGGGGAGTGTTAGAGTATTTGGTTGTGCTCCATATGTATGAGAAATGGGTAAATGGATCACTCCAGGATCCATTTATCCCAACCAGAGTTTAGTCCCACATCTACCAGTTTGGAGATGTGGAGACTCCGTGGGTGCTATATATAGAGCCCCACACCCCTGTAGTCCATTGAGAAAAAACAATGAAGTATATGCCCCTTTGAGGGCTTCTCCCGTGGTTTCATCCCACTCCTTAGGGAGTAGGGTTCCACGTTAAATCCTTGTTCTGCCATGTTTATATTTCTAAGTTATGCTCTGTTTATCATTCGCTTCCGCAATCTCTACTTTCTAAGAGTTATAAGTCAAATTCCACATTGGTCATCTTGTTTTGAAAATAGGACATGATTGTAAGGTATGATATACTCTTTTGGAAAGCATATAATCGATACCGATTCCCAATGTTTGAATGAGAAACTTACTGATAAAACCACGAAGGAAACAATCTAAAATGAGATCTGAACTTCAAGTTTATTATACAGTCTTCCAATATGCAGGATGTACAAGTGTTGGGAATACCCAAGGGTGATGTGATCTTAATCGATTGTATACCATGACGCTTCCATTCTGAGGGATTAATGAAACATGTTTGGATTTTAGTGATTCCACTCAATCAACTGGTTATCCAATCATAGTTCAAATGTTGGATATTGATCTGTATTGGATTCAGAGATAATAAGAAGATTGTGTACAATGTCTGACATGATCAAACATCTTTAAGAGATCTTCTAGATCTGGATATGAGATTAGATCTCATTATCCCAGTCACTATACATGGCATATAGTCACCTTATCTATGGAGAAGGCATACTGTTCTTGAAAGAGTTCAAAGATTGTTCATCTAAGATAGATCTGAATACTATGAAAAGAGAAGAATTTTAGGATGGTTAAATTGTATTTGATTATCTTGGATAACATTATCCTGTATAATGTGATCAATAGAATAATATGGAGAAGATTCACATTAGTTTGGTTATGAGAAGAGAGGATTCTGAGATAATTAAATTGAAATTAATTATCCTGGATAAGATTAATGTGGATAATGCTATGCATAATAATAATGGATAGTGTGGATTAGATCCTTATCATCCTATTAAGACTTAATTGTGAATATGATTCACAATTTCAATATTAATGTGAATTGGATTTACGTTATACAATAAATGTAAATATGATTTACATTTAGTTTTGAACCAATGAATGTCATTCATATTTCTTGATGGCTTACTTGCAATTATAACAAATGATTTGGAATTACTTCAAGATAATTGAATTTCGAAATTAATAAACAAATAAGGATATGGTTGCTGATATTGTAACCATATTAACAACAATGCAAAGAAAATAAAAGGAACTCCTTCGATTTGGGAGGGGGGGACAACCATGGTTGCAACAGCCACAGTGGACGTCGCCAACAAAATATAAGCCTCGTATTATTATTATTTTTTATTGTTAACTTTTTGTTGGTTAATTTGTTGAAAGGATTGAACGCATAATTAAGTTGATAATTGTTGTCAACTTTTATCCTTGAAGTGGTTGTGAGATCATTTAATCATGACCATTGACTCAACAAATGTGATTACAAGACCGTCCAAATAGATATAAAATTGTAGGCTAAACTTGCCTTCCTTAAAGTAAGTTGTCTTTAAAAGTTAGAACAGTAGCCTCTCTTTCTCTCTTCATACATGTCTGCCTCTCTCTCTTCTCTCTCCATGTGGTTGCTCCGTCATTGTATTGCTGGATCGATTCGATCGATCTCTCGTGGAGTTTCCTCTTTTTCGGTATTTCATGCTATTGAAGAAGAAAGGGGATTTTGTGCGATGAAACTATGAGCTATTTGATTGTCATCCCCACCTGCAAGTGTTATCTCTATTGAATCGAACTTAAGATAGGAGGTCTATTCGCTTAGAGACTTGTGTATCACGATCACACTTCAGAGGTATATTCTAAACTCGTGTGATCTTGATGGAACAGATTCGGAATGGTTCCATTGATCTTTTTTAAAATCAACTACTACTATGACTTGTATGACAAGTCTATTTTTTAACGGATAATGATCCGATCTTCACACTTCCATGATGCACGAGGCCTAACCGCCTCCCTTCATACATTTCTCAGCAGAACGGTATTGCCAAACACAAACATCGTCATCTTCTTGATGTGACCATGACTCTTCTCGTTCATAGTCGTACTCCCCCCTCTTTTTGGAAGAATGTTGTTCTGACTACCTGTTATCTGGTCAACTGGATGCCATCCTCTATATAAAGTGAAAAGATTCCTTTTTCAGTTGCGTGAACCGATAAGGATATTTTCTCCGTAATACCTTTTGTATTTAGTTTAGTTGCTTTTGTTCATCATCTGGCCCCCAGTCGTGACAAGCTCTCTTACAAAACTGTCAAATGTATCTTTGTGGGAAACTCCTAGACCTAGAAAGGGTACCGTTGCTTTGATCCGCTTAGATGGAAGTACTACGTTATTGCTGACGTCTCCTTCTTTGGGTCGGTCATGTATTTTAAACCTACACGTGACATGATGATTACCTTTGAGATTGTGAGAAGGCTTGCGTTCCCCCTCCTACTTCTCCACCACCTTCTCTTGTGGTCCCTCCCACTACCCCAACTCCACTACCTCCACCTCCTACTGTAAGTGCTCCTCTGCCCCCTCAATTTTTGCTGCATTTCTACCTAATGGGCCTTCCCATAATTGAGCACAACCTATGTATTATTCGAGCACTTCGTTTCTATTAATGACAGTAGTGATGTGTCTATACACTACTTTACGTGTCATAAATGAAATAAATGATCTTAATGTGCCCATTGCCCTATGGAAGCAGAGGCGTACGTATGCCACATATTCTCATGTTGCTCACGATTCTTTGGGGTGTCTTTTATAGGGTTTTGGAGGTTTATTATGGGTCTATCAGCCGTAGAGATTCCACAAACATACTAGGAGGCTATGCGAGATAGTCAGTGGTGTCTTGCTACTAAGGAGAAGATGACCACACTACAATCGCGTGTCACATGGAGTATGGTCTATGGGATTCTGTGGTTGGATGTAAATGGGTGTTGACGGTGAAGCATTGTACAGATGGTAGCATTATCGCTATAAGGTTAGGTTGGTGGCTCGTTAGTTCACCCATACTTATAGGGTGGACTATCATGATGCTTTCTCTCATGTGGCATGTCATTCCACACTTTAGAACCTCCTCTCTATTGTAGTAATACCGGACTGGTCCATGTCCCAGCTTCATATGAAGAATGCATTTCTATATGGTGACCTGCAGGAGGAAGTCTACATGCAGTAACTACATGAGTTCATTGCTGAGGGGGAGTATAAGAAGGTTTGCAGATTTCATAAGCTATCTATGGCCTTGAGCAAAATCCTAGTGTATGGTTCCTCAAGCTCTCAGACTTGATAGAGTAGCATGGCTTCGTGTGATCGACTGCAAGTCTTTCACTATTATGTTTTCAGATGACTCAGAGATGTATAGTTGTCGTACTCATCTATGTTGATGATATCATCATTATAGGAGATGATGAGTAAGTCATTAATGTGGCTAAGGAGTTCCTTAGATAGCAGTTTGTCACCAAGGACATTGGTGATATATGATACTTCCCAGGGCTTGATTCGCTAGGAACCATCGGGGTCTTTTGGTGATCCGTAGGAAGTATGCTACTGATCTCCTATCAGAGTCATGCATAATAGATTTTAGGCCTGCCACTACTCTCATGGATCCTAGCATGAAGCTATATGATGATGATACAGAAGAGGTCGACAAGAAGAGATACATGGATCTAGTTGAGAAGCTCCTCTATTTGACTATTACCGGGCTAAACATTTCCTTTGTTGTAAGCAAAGTTAGTTTATTTATGGAGCATCTGAGATATGCATATGTGGATGTGGTTCACATGATCTTGAGGCATCTGAAGTCCTCTCTAGGTACTGAATTGCTCTTTAGCAGAGGGGCATCCCTTGCTATCATGGCATATCTAATGTAGACTATGCAGGAAGCCCCATGGATGGGATATTTACCTCAAACCTTGCAGTGTTCATAGGGAGCTCTTTGGTGTCATGGAAGAGTAAGAAGCAAGTTGTAGTGGCCAGATCTAGTGCGGAGAGTACAGATCAATGACACATGGGAGCATTGAGATGATGTGGGTCAGATCCATTCTATCTGACCTAGCTATTGACATGCCACTTCCCATGCATCTACAATGCGACAATCAGTCTGCTCTTTATTACCAAGAGCCTTGCCTTCCATGAGAACACCAAGCATATTGAGGTATATTGTCATTAGTATACATGTGATGTGATTCAGAAGGACTTTATCTCTACTCCCCACGTCAACTCAGAGGAACAAACAACTGATGTTTTCACCAAGGCTCTAGCCAGAAGGCCATTTCAAAAGTGTTGTTCCAAGGTAAGCATGATTGACATATGCTCCATCTCGCGGGGGAGTATTGAGAGTTATTTTATCTTTTCCTATGTGTTTTCTTTTCTTTTCATTTCTATTATGGAATTTACCCAACATGGTTTCTCTTCTCTATAGAAGAGAACCCTTAGGACACATGATAATCCAATTCATTATTTTCCTTCCACAAAGATTAAGCAATGTGCGTGGACCTTGTGAATGACAATTATTCTTTACCTTTGATGTGTCTTAGTTTGCCTTGGTAGATAGGACACTAATGATGACGGATAGTGGTGGAGAGGATGGAGATCCTTGTGTGCGTGCGTGTTGGAGTGACTGATTTTTTTGCTTTGATATGTCATAATAGCTCTTTGGGAGAGTCGGGGAAATTTGCAATTAGGCTGCTAACTTTTACGTGGAAGTTTTTCAAGAAGGGATTTAGTATTGGGTGCTTATGGTGGCATTGGCATTAGATTTGTAAGTCGGTTTCTGGTGGAGACTCAGGACTGATGTGTTGTAAAAAGGATTGCCATTGCATATATTAAACAGTAAATTATCGGATCCAAATGAGTTAAAAGAGAAACAATATCGAATTTAATCATATCAATCGTATGTTTCCCAATCATTATCCGATTATACAATGCAAACAGGAACCGATTAATAGAACAGAAACATAAATAACACGGGCATGATCCAGAAAAGGTAAAGCAATAAACATATTGCGGCAACCAAAATAAAATAAAGATCAGTTTAGAAGTCACTGAAGCGTCCATGAAATGGACTGTCCTTAGAGAAGATATCGCTCCCACAATACCGGTGCGTAGGGTACTGGCGATCCGCTCCCAAGATATGACGGCTCACGATCGTCGTCGGCGCACACCAACGGGATCGTCCTCGATTGTACCTCAGAGAACTGCAGCCGAGAGAGGAAGAGGAAAAACGTTCGTCCGCGAGAGGAGGAACCAGAGAGAGAGAGAGACGGCGCGAGTGGTTTTTCTTGCGAGTGAAGAAAAACGACGTCGGGTGAGGGATATAAAAAGAGGGGCTCGCATGCCCTAGCGCGCGGTGACCTTTGGTTTCCGAAAACGCCCCTCAACGGGCGTGTCCATTCGAATTCCAAACTCGCGGCTAAATCGAGCCGTTTGGATTAAGTCCGATTCCCAATGTGATCGCGATTAAGTTAATTTGTCTAATTAATTTAATCGATCAACCAAATGAAACCTGCAGCAAAAGTATCGAGATCCGAGATCCGAATTGACTCTCCCGAGCCCGAGCTGGAGCCGGAGCCGGAGACGGAGCGGAGCGGAGCGCGCGCGCGTGTGTGGTCCTCCATTCCTCCTCTCTACTATTGCTACAAGAGCTTGGTGTGTGGACTCATATATAAGTCCACCAAAAGTTTAGTTCTCCCCGGTGTGGTACTAAACTTCCACCCAACTCAACCATGTTTCAAATTTGGGAATTCCCAACTTTCCCTCCAAACCATTTGGTTTCCCAATTGAAACCGAATCAATACCAATTGTAATTAATAGGTTTTCCAATTAAAACCTATCTACAATTTTAATACAACAATCCCCCACGAATTCACCAATTTGAAAAGAGATTCAAAAGGATTTAAAAGACTTCTTTCGGCTGCCCACACTTTGCTTTCAGTAAAGGTACCTTCCGGTTTGAACCTCTACCTGAGTTTACTACTTTCACTTTAACAGGAACGAAGTGAACTACGTCTTGAACTTCAGACCTTAGTGTTAAAGTATACGGTAGAGACAACAAAACGTTGTTCTTGGTACAATCTTCAGGGTTGGTGCTCTTAAAGGCTATGCACCCTTATCCTGTTTCATGAGTGTGTTCAGGAAAGACCCTCTTCCTTTAACTGCGGCCCACAGTAACACTCACATAGGTGGCGTTCTCCAAGGATGCACTGCTAACATCCTGCCCAAAGGCTTGAACCCATTCAGAGCCTATGCTCTTCCTAAACTTGCAGCTTAAATGGCACTCAGGGGCTCGCGTTCCCTAGCGCGCGGTGACCTTTGGTTTCCGAAAACGCCCCTCAAGGGGCGTGTCCATTCGAATTCCAAACCCGCGGCTAAATCGAGCCGTTTGGATTAAGTCCGATTCCCAATGTGATCGCGATTAAGTTAATTTGTCTAATTAATTTAATCGATCAGCCAAATGAAACCTGCAACAAAAGTATCGAGATCCGAGATCCGAATTGACTCTCCCGAGCCCGAGCCCGAGCCCGAGCCGGAGCCGGAGACGGAGCGCGCACGCGCGTGTGTGGTCATCCATTCCTCCTCTCTACTATTGCTACAAGAGCTTGGTGTGTGGACTCATATATAAGTCCACCAAAAGTTTAGTTCTCCCCGGTGTGGTACTAAACTTCCACCCAACTCAACCATGTTTCAAATTTGGGAATTCCCAACTTTCCCTCCAAACCATTTGGTTTCCCAATTGAAACCAAATCAATACCAATTGTAATTAATAGGTTTTCCAATTAAAACCTATCTACAATTTTAATACAACATGATGTAAGTTAAGAGTGAATGCTGTGTTGTTCATTATGGAAATTACATAAAATGTTCCAATAAATTGTGGTATATATAAAAAAAAGAATCATGGTACAAATGATATTTCTAACATTTTGCTGCCTGACATTTTAATATTGTAACCCTTTGTTAAGGATGATGTATTTTTCGTTAAAATGGGAAAACTAACCTTAAAAATATTGTGGAAAAGAAATCAGTTGTTTATTATGAGGCAATAGGGCTCTTTTATATGGAGGAGAAACCTTATAGGGAAGTGCATAATAAAGGAAATATATAGAAAATGAAACAATCAAATGAAAAGAAATAACACAAATCCGTATTTCTTATAACACTACCACTCGAATTGGAGCATAGATGTCTACCAAGCTCAGCTTGAAAGAACATTTCTGGAACGACCCCCTATTTAGTGTTTTCGTGAATATATCTATTGTTTGTTATGCTGAGTTAACATGAGATGTAGATATGAAACTCTTTTGTACCATGTCCCTAGTAGTGGCAATCCACCTCGATATGTTTGGTTCTATCATGGTATGCTGGATCATTGGCAATGAATAAAGTATCATGATTGTTACATAGCAACTACATAGGAAGAGATGCTTCAATTGTCATGTCAGTTAAGTTAGACCTGACCTACATCATATCAATGCTACCTTGCATCATAGCTCTGTATTCAGATTCATCAGTTTCCTTAGAAACCACAATTTGTTTCTTGCTTTGTACGAGACAAAAGATCTAATAAACACTACAAACCCTAATGTTGACTTCCTTTCTTTAGGACATCTTGCATGTTCGGCATCTACACAGGCTATGATCTTAAGAGATATTCATTTGCTGAAGAGTAATATTGTACTTGGTGAAGATTTTAGGCACCTCAGGATCATGGAAGCTGCATCCGTATGTACTTGATGTATCTACTCCATTTTGCTCGCGGCAAAGGACATGTCTTCTTTGGTGATGGTCACATATAAAATCATCCCAATGAGCTCCATGTATCTCCTCTTGTCTACCTCATTAGTATCTTCATCATAGAGTTTCATGCTAAGATCCATGGGAGTTGTAGTATGTCTGTAGTCTGCCATCCCAGTCCCTAGAAAAAGATAACTAACATACTTTTTTTGACTCATCACTAAGATTTTTGGATTCTAGTATGTACCTACAAGGAATATCTTAGTTCTCCAAGGTCCTTGGTGGCAAACTATTTTCTAAGGAACACTTTTACCATACTTATTCCACTGTAGATCATCTCATGTAATAAGTGCCACTAACATGTACTAAAATAACAACAAATACTTTGTAGTGTCATGCGTACGAAGAGTGAATGATGTACACTTGATCTTTTGAAGTCGTGTTGCTCTATCAAGTCTGAAAGCTTATGAAACAATGCTCTCAAGCTTTGCTTAAGACAATAATAAATAGTTTATGGAGTATGCATATCTTTCTGACACTCCCCTCAACATCGATATGAACAACAAAAAAAAGATCTTTTTACGTCAATGATAAAGTACCAATTGAATAATCAGTTCAGTTGGACACCTACTTTCGTGGCAGAGTGGTAAAAATAGAGATTAAAAGATTTCATAACATTGGCAAGCAAGCTGGAGAGGTTGGAGGAGCGATCAGAGGGGAGGGATTCATGGTACGTGAGAGATGGGTTTTTACTGTTGAAAAGGCGTACGAGATGATCTCCAATCATGGCTTGGTGGGCGAAGAGGAGATATGAAGGGACTTTACCAGGATTTGGAGTTGGAAAATGCCATGAAGATTAAGGTTTTCATGTGGTTAATGAGAAGAAGTCGAATTATGATGGCAAATAGACGTGCTAAGGTCTTTCCCGGCTGTGACGAGGCTTGCGGGAGATATAGAGAAGTGGCTGAAGACTTAGATCACATGTTCTTTGAGATTGGCTTGGCTCAAATGAAGGCATGGTCCGGATGTGGGCATATATGTTGGCCATCTGGTTGGCCATATACATGGGCAGGCAATCTTTAAAGGGGATAGGTTCTATTGTGAGAATGCAATTGAGCATGCCTAAGCACCGCTAGAAATTTGGCTTGTAATATGCGTATATAATGATTAATTAAATTCTTGGACGGGCCTCTATTGGAGGTTCATCCCATCATTTCTAAAAAAAAGGTATTTATAACTCTATTTTAAATATAAAATGTATGTTTAACACATATAATCTTGCGTTTTTATACATGTATTGTCTTCAATTGATAACATAAAAGTGCCAATTGATGCGCATCCATACTTTACACTATAACTTTTACTTTTCATTAAAGAAGAGTATGAAAAACTTAAAAAATATAATTAATAAATATTATATTTCAACAGTCGGCCTGAACTATTCTATTCGGTCGCCCTACCGAATAGAGTAGTCGGATCTACTAACCTCGGTTTAGTTGGGTGACTATTGCAACACCCTTGAGTATATTTTGGAATACAAGAGATGAATGGTCGAAAATGGCACGCCAATTTAGTTCCTTCTTAATCTTATTGATGGACAGTAAATTCATAGAAAATTTTGGTGTATGTAAAACAGTCTGCAGACGCATGGAAGACTTCAACTGGATCTTCCCTGTCATGTGATAGGAGAATCTCCCATAGACAATGATGGCAAATTGACAATAAGAATGGTTCTAGAAGAAGCGAGCTATTCTCTGTCACCACAGAGACGATAAGATGTCATGATGTCCATTATCCTTTGAAATATCAACATGTTGGCACGTGGTAAGAGCATAACTAGTATGTAAGGTGCTCGCGGAGGCGTCAGTGTTAGACAAGTGATGATTCACTCTTGTCCTAGGTTAGTAATATGATATTTGTCGTAGTATGGGAAACAACATATTAATTAGATACACACTAAATTATCTCCGTGAGGAGGTGCGGCTTAATTTTTAACCTGGTAAGTCCAGGGTCGAATTCAGGGACACTAGCTAGTGAGATACTTAATTTAGGTTCAAATGCTCTAATTTATCTAAGTTAATGTCAAGATGATGGGATGAATTGTAATATGTGAGACCCGACAGCGTTCGAATGCAATTTCTCCAGACACTGCATGTGATGCACACATAAAGGACCCGAGTGCAATATCTGGGAAGGTGGGGACCTATGTTGCAATATTTCCTCCCACGTACGAGAGGCACATGATACCGAGGCTCGGGGCATGTCTGATTCGCTCCTACGTGGTGAAACAAGCAAGGTTTGGTGGCTCCGAGGTTGCTGGCGTGTAGCTCGGAGCGACGATCAGAACCATCATATCGAGATGATCTAATGACCCAGATCGAGCAAGGACTGATGATGGTGATGCTCTTGCGGGCTGGATCAAATGGCGATGAAGGCTCTTGATGTAGACTGTCAGGCCGGACCTGATCCAACGATAGCTGCTACTCTTAGCTCCTCAATGTGCAGCTGAGTCGGGAAGAGCTCCGACGTCCTCGTTCGAGCTCCCCCTGGCTCATGGAGCTTGACTGAATCTCCTGGAAGGTCGATGAGGGTTTGGCAAAGGTTAGGGTGATGCAAAGATGTTGCTAGGATGGTCAGCGAAGCTTGGGCATGGAGGTACGTCGGAATCGTAGGGAGAGATCGAAGCTCTATCCTCTCATTCGATCAATGAAGGGAATTGAACTTATAGGGGTTAGGAAACAAAAGAGAACGGTAGAAGAACAGAATGAAGGGTCCCGAGGTTGGTCGGAGATGGGGACCCGATGGGTTCCTCCTTCTGTACAAGGAGGAGGGCAGAGCATTGTTGGATGGAGGTCTGGAGAAGGGGAGGTGGAGCCCTGAGGGGATGGCGAAGATCAGCGATGTATGGAGAATGTGGTGGTGTGTCTGGATTGGTCGGAACACGCCTATATGTGTGCGAAGAATAAAATTGGAGAAAACAAGAGGGGGAAGAGATCGGAGCCACCTAGAGACAAGGAAGAAGGCCAGAGAGATGGACAAAGTGTGTGTGCTGGAGCTGGAGATGCTCCCGATCTTCGCTCAAAGGCATGGTGATGCCTGAGCTCGAGTTGCACACGGAGGAGTGCTCTAGTAATGGAGGGAGGCTCATTGGATCTCACGGGAGAAGACCACCTGCCATTGCTTGACATAGGGGCCTCAATTGTCACCTAGAGGTCTCAGGGGGCTGGAGTGGTTCTCACGTGGAGGTGGATCAACTGGGGCACGACGGAACTAAGTATGTGAACAATGAGTGGAGGGCAAGGTTTCGAGCAAGTGGGACGAGGTGTGTTGAGGTGTCGAGTGCCTGTAAGCTTGTTGGAGAGGTAGAGGGGAGTCAGAGCTAACTGTAGGTCATCTTGGATGGGTGTGGCTATGCGTGGAGGCTCGTGAGAAAAAGGAGATGATGGGGGCTTTGCAATGGAGAGCGTGGGAGAGAGATGCACTGGAGGAGGAAGACACACCCTCAGTTGTTGGATATGTGCAAGATGTAGGGCTATGGGGCGTTCACGTACACGAAGGCAGAGATGGGTTGTGCATTGCTGGATCTCATATGATCCAATAGAGTCTGAAGCGACAGTGTGGCGCGAAGGAGCGTCGTTGGATCAAGAGATCCAAGGACTGAGGGATGCAACGCTTTGTGAAGAAGGGTCGACTACGTGGCTGGCTCAAATGCTACCACACGACCTAATAGGAAAATAGGAAAAATTAGAAACAAATAAAAAAGAAATAGTAAATGGACTCAAATTGTGTTTAAATGAAAGTTGTTCATCTCAATGAGATCTACAACTTTCGTGGACAAAAACACAATAGACCTCATTTGTACAAACTTGTATTTTTGGAAGGCATTTAATGTGTATTGAATACCCATTTTTGCGCTCCATATATATTTTTTGTATTTTCAATAAGGACTTCTATTTATGTACACGTATATACACCTATTAATCTAATCTTTTATGGTTTCTTATAAGAATAGAAATAAGGAAAAATAAGTATAATATATGTAATATATACAAAATAAGATAGGGTTTTTATTGATTTTTTAATATATATTAATTATATATAATATAGTTAACTCAGCTATGGCCAGTCCCAAGCCCGGGTAAATGAAGAGGGTTGCGTTAGGTAGCTGACAGCCAGCGTAAAACAGTCAGAGACAACTTTCTAAATAGTATTTTTTTTCTAAAAAAAAATACTATTTAAGAAGTTGCCTCAATACAGTTGTATCTTTTCAACATGGATTTAAGCAAACATACAGATTTCATTGGGGCGTTCCCTACTTGCGACGCGTTGCATCACCCGAATACAATGAAAAATTGGCAAGGGCCGCTACATCGCAACCTGGATGTAGTTCAAAATTTGCAAGGGTTCTCGAATGAGGAATGCATGCAGGTAATTAAGCTAGTTCCGTTGCATTACCGCCCGGATGCAGTCCAAAATTTACAAGGGTTCTCGCATAATGGACGCATGTGAGTAAAGAAGTTAGTCCAAAAGAGATTGTAACGGAAGTTGCGGATTGGTAGTTGGAATATTGGCACTTTAACTGGAAAGTTGATGGAGATAATGGATACGATGGAAAGAAGGAAGATTCATATACTGTGTCTTCAAGATACTAAATGGGTTGTAGAGAAAGCAAGGGAGATTGAGAAGATATGCTTTAAACTTTGGTATTCAGGTAAAGATAAGGGTAGAAACAATGTTGGAGTGGTTGTTAATAAGGATTTGAAGGATTGTGTGGTTGAGGCGAAAAGATTCGGGGATCAAATTATTTTGCTAAAATTTGTGCTTAAAGAAGAAATTCTGAATATCATCTCAGTTTATGCATCGCAAATTGGTTTATATGAAAGGACTAAACAAGCTTTTTGGGAGGATTTGGATAAGAGTCTACAAGGAATCCCACAAAGAGAGATGATTTGCATCGTTGGAGATTTTAATGGACATGTGGGAAAAGATGCTTCAGGGTATGCTAGTATTCATGGAGGACATGGTTTTGGGGATAGAAATGAAGAGGAAAAAGCCATCCTGGATTTTCTAACGGTATATGATCTTTTCATAGCAAACACTCTCTTTAAGAAGAGGGAGGAACATTTAATTACTTATAAGAGTGGGCCAACTAGAACACATATAGATTACTTTGTGTTGAGGAGAAGAGATCGGTTGTGTTGTAAAGACTGCAAAGTAGTCCCATGAGAGAGTTTGACAACCCAACATCGCTTGTTAGTCTTGGATGTACAAATGAAAGGGCTGGTAAAGAAAAAGAGGGTTTCTAAGATAACTAGAACTAGATGGTGAAATCTTCCACTGAAGCAAGCGAGCTTCAGGGAGAAGGTCTTAGAAGACTTATCTTGGGATTGTAGCGGTAGTGCAAACGAGATGTGGGAGGCAGTAGCATCTTGTATCCGAAAGGTAGCCAAAAAGATGCTAGACGAGTCAAAGGAAGGAGCTCCAGGTCAAAAGGAGGCTTGGTGGTGGAGTGAAGGGATGCTAGAGAAGTTTTTTTTGAAGTCTAACAATTCGGGGGAGACACGGCGTGGTGTTCGCCCCTTCTTCTTTATTAAAAGATGAAGAGTAAACAAAAGGTTATTACATGTGTAGAAACAGGAGAAAAGAGACCGGGCCAAGAAGATCCCACCCAACCAAGAAAGCATGAATTACATCAATGACCCGTCGACCGTTAGACGGGCTGAGTGAGATCACATTTTCTTTGTAAAATCTCTGGCCCCAAAAAATTGTTGTATTACGCACCAGCCAAATCGCCCAAATGTATGCAAATAGACCCAAGAAATCCCTGCGATCCCTGTCCTTGCTCGACCGAACAGACTCCCAGAAATCGGCCAAGTCAGTGGTAATGATCCAAGACAGCCTCGCCTCCTCCCAAACGCCTACAGTGATAAGGCAAGTGAAGAAAAGGTGATTTAAGGATTCCATGTCATTGCCACAGAGAGCACATTCCACCGAAGCAAAGCCACCATACAGCCTAGCACAACGATCCCGCGTTAGAGAAGTTAAAAATAAAAAGAGCTTGCTTTAAAGCTATGTCTAAGGATAGAACAGAGGAAACTATCACAAACTACAAAATAGCGAAGAAGGAAGCAAAGAAGGCTGTAAGCGAAGCTAAGCCAAAAGCTTATGAAGTTTTGTATAAAAATCTTGACTCTAAGGAGGGACAGAAGGATATATTCAGGTTGGCCAAAGCAAGAGAAAGAAAGACCAAAGACCTTTCTCAAGTGAGATGCATTAAGGACGAGGAATGTCATGTGCTTGTTACTTAAAAGGATATAAAGACGAGATGGGAGCAATACTTCCATAAACTTTTCATTGGGGAAGGAAATAGAGAGATCACTTTGGGTGATCTATCTAGTAGTGAAAGTTACTTGAATCGTGCAAGCTATAGACGGATACAAAGAATGGAAGTAGAGGAGGCTTTGAAGGTTATGAAACCCGGGAAAGGTGTAGGACCGGATGACATCCCTGTAGAAGTATGGAGAGTTTTAGGTGAGCGTGGTTTGACTTGGCTTACGAATCTATTCAATGTTATTTGGCGAAGCAAGAAAATGCTTGAAGATTGGATGAGGAGTATCGTGATGCCTCTTTATAAGAATAAAGGAGACATTCAAAATTGTTCAAATTATAGAGGTATCAAGCTGATGAGCCACACTATGAAAATTTTGGAACGTGTGATCGAAAGAAAGTTGAGGCAAGTTTCCAACGTAAAAGAAAACCAATTCGGATTCATGCAGTCGCTCAATGATTGAAGTCATCCATTTGCTGAGGAGAACAATGGAGATTTATAGAGCTAAAAGGAAGAACCTCCATATGATCTTTATTGATTTGGAGAAGCTTATGATTCTGTCCCACGAGAGATATTGTGGAGAGTTTTGGAGAAGAGACAACTACCTGTCCTATAAATTAACCTCATAAAGGACATGTATGATAGGGCTTTATCTTGTGTAAGGACCCTGTCTGGGAAGACCAGATATTTTGACATCAACATTGGTTTACATCAGGGTTCTGCTTTGAGTCCATTTCTTTTACTTTGATTATGGACGAGTTGACAAGTCACATTCAGGATGAGTTACCTTGGTGTATGTTATTTGCTGATGATATTGTGTTAATTGACTAGACTAGAGATGGAGTAAATGAGAAGTTTAAGGTATGGAGACATGAGTTGGAGACTAAAGGATTTCGTATAAGTAGGGCTAAGACGGAATATATGGAGTGCACCTTTGATGGAAGCAATGGTGAAGGAATCGAGGTGAAGATTGGTGACGATAACATTCAGAAGAGAGATTCCTTTAGATATCTGGGATCTATTCTGCAACATGACGGGGAAATTGATGGAGATGTTACTAATAGAATAAATGTAGGCTGGCTAAAGTGGAGATGAGCCTCTGCTGTTCTCTGTGATAAGAAAATTCTTTTAAAAATTAAAGGAAAATTTTACAAAGCAGCCGTGAGACCTGCTATGCTTTATGGATCTGAATGTTGGCCTGTGAACCATAGACATGTGCAAAGAATGAATGTAGTAGAAATGAAAATGCTAAGGTGGATATGTGGACACACACATAAAGATCGGATTCAGAATGATGCAATCAGAAAGAAAGTTGGTGTAGCTCCGATCGAGGATAAGATGCGAGAAAACCGCTTAAGATGGTTTGAACATTTGCAAAGAAGATCAACTGATGCACCGGTTAGGAGATGCGAGTGTTGGGATGTTGATCCGGCTAAAAGAGGGTGAGGACGGCCCAAGAAGTGTTGGAAAGAGTCCATATGAAGGGATCTTCGTTTTGTGGATATAAGCCCGGGATTGACCCAAGATAGATCTGAATGGAGGCGAAGAATCCATGTAGCCGACCCTACTTAATTGTAGGAAAAGGCTTTGTTGTTGTATTTAATATATATTAATTAACCCCAATTATGTACAAAGTGTGCATTGTTTATTTGGTGATTTATTGAGGGGATTAAACTAAGAATGAGTAATAAGGTGGTTGAACGATGGATTCATCAACATGGCAGTAGGGGTATATGCAATACCATGATCTTCCTTAAATTGTTGGTGCAATAGTGGTCTCAAATTGTTTAGAAACATGAGTGGAGGCATGATGATCGTGCTTCTGATAACACATGTCCTCAGAGTGTCATGTACTATTGCAATGCGTGTACTAAGGGAGAGGATTGTCACTTCCCCTACTGTGAATATCACGTCTTTTGAACTGAGATGACCCCCATTTGCCACATAACAATACCATAGCGGAGGAGGTTTGAGATGTATGACTAGGATGCACATTAATTCTACCCATAGGAATGTATACTCCTTCATGGGATGGATAGAGGTACATGGAAGAAGCTCATTGCGAGCTGTATCATGTTAGAGATCAAGAGCCGCAAGAAAAACACTCAGCATTGTGGTGTTTCTATAGATCAACTATTGATCAAGATTAGTACTCGAAGGCATGAACTATAGAGCTTCTAAAGCATACCTCTCAGACTGGAATAGAACGCGTAGAGAGGATGACCATCCTGTTTTTTTTAGTAAAGATGCCATATTGAAGATGAAGAGTTGTCTTATTCTTCGCCCGAGAATGTTGCCTTTGTTGTGGGCTGATGTAGGATGTCATTGACTATGTCCATTATGAGAGTACTAGAGAAATAAACCGAGCCCATGTATAGTCTTGCTTCCATAGAATGTTGGCTCTAGTCTTATTGATAGGTTCAACTATTCAAGTTCTGTTGGAATGTATTTTTTGTTGTGAATTTCCATGATGCTCATGAACTGCATTGCCCACAACTCATATAGTCACATCTATCTTGATGATGGGACATGTGCCTTTGAATGCTCTAAAGGATGGAGTAACATTGACCTTGTTTTCTGATGTGACAAAAGGAGACTCGAGAAGGATACAACTAGGAGAGAAAGAATCAGTCTTTGTCTAAACGATCATGTAGGAATAAGTTGTGTGCATATTTAGAACATAGCCTTTCTCATCTTTTTTGTCAATTCTGTAGGGTTGAGGATCGGATTTAGAGGACTGAATCTGACCCAGGCTACCCCAAAATCAGCTCATGGAAAATGAGAGGAGGCGCATGCGACATGTGTATGAACATATGGTGTACTTTGTATGCACTATGCGCAGAGGTGCAAGGCATCGTTGTTACGGAAACCTCTGGGCACTGAAGCATGCTTGTCGAGTCTCACGTGTAAGTGATGGGCGCTGCCGGAGGGGTGACTGTGGTGTCGTAATTGCCGATGGTGGAGGCACCGGTGGTGCCACGAGGTTCCGAGAGGTCCAGAGATCCACATGCAAAAGAGATAGAGGAGAGGGTCGGCAATAGGGGGGTTAAATATCAAGAGGATAGCAATGTTCTAGTCCAAGACCACTGTTCGGATATCATAAAATAAATAAATAAATTATTTATATGAGACCATAGGTGTCCTTTTTATAGAGAAGCCCTGGAGGGTATACATAAGAAAGGAAATACATAGGAGGAAAAATCAAATGAAAAGAAATAACATAAATATAGATATTTTATTTAACAAATATGGCATGGTATCTCAAAGGTTTTATATAGAGCTCAAAGTTTTTGGGCCATTTATGTGTTTATTTTTGTTATTAAGTGGCTTGCTAGAGTGATGGCAATAGGAGAAAGGCTTTGTACCTACCATGATGGATACAAAAGGAAGTTAATCGGGATGTCATGTTGGAGCCTTTTGTAAGGGGCTATAGTTCTATGGAGAGGGTTGTTGCATATTGTTCTGCTCTAACTTAGATAATTCTCCTTGATATGTAACAATCTCATTTGATTCTCCCAACCATGTTTTCTTTATTGCCATCTCGTTCTTTAGATAAAAGAACTGCTTCAACAGAGGTGAGTGCTTATGGACACACCGATTCTTCTTTTCAGGAAGGGTCACGGGTATGTAAAACCTCCCGAAAGAGGGCATTATGCTTCTTTGTTAGAGATCCTTTTGCATAATGCGGTGGGGATGATACTTGGATGGTCTTTTATCCACTTGTCTTCCAAATTTGGAGAAGAGATAAGCACATGTCCTATACATTAACCTTATAAAGCATATGTATGATATGACTTCATCTTGTGTAAGGATTTAGTCTGGGGAGACTGATTATTTTGACATCAATATTGATCTGCATTAAGGTACTACTTTGAGTTCATTCCTTTTTATTTTGGTTATGGATGAGATGACAAGTCACATTCATGATGAGATACCTTAGTATATGTTATTCATTGATGATATTGTGTTAATTGATAAGACTAGAGATGGAGTAAATGAGAAGCTTGAGGTCTGGAGACATGCATTGAAGACTAAGGCTCCGTTCGGCAGCCGGTTTACCGGCGGGTTAGGGGGGTTTACCCCCCTTAACCCACATCCCCTCTCTCCTCGTGGGCCCCACTTTATTCCTTTTTTAAAAAATTAAATAAATCAATTTTACATCATTAATCCTACCAAAAAATAATATATTATACCATCATATCGTATAAAAAATATAAACTACTCCACTTCTACTCACTTTTCCAAACTTCAATACAATCACATCACAATAACTACTCACTTTTTCAAATTCCAATACAATCATATCACCCCAAACCCACTTCTAACCCACCCCCAGTTTAACCCTCTATCCAAACACCAAAACAAAAAAACGGGTTACCCTCTACCAGTTTAACCCGCCTTAACCCGCCAACCAAACGCACCCTAAAGGATCTTGTTTAAGTAGGGTTACAACTGAATATATGGAGTATACTTTTGATGGAAGCAATGCTGAAGGAATCAGGTAAAGATTGGTGACGATAATATTTAGAATTGAGATTCTTTTAGATACTTGGGATATATTTTGCAACATGACAGGGAAATTGATGGACATGTTACTAATAGAATAAATGCAGATTGGCTAAAGTTGAGAGTAGCCTCTATTGTTATCTGTGATATGAAAATTCCTTTTAAAATCAAAGTTTTGCAAAGCTGCCGTGAGACTAGCTATGCTCTATGGATCTGAATGTTGGCGTGCAAATCATAAACATGTGTAGAGAATGGCAGTAACATAAATGAAAATGTTAAGGTGGATATGTGAACACACACACACACACACACACACGTAAAGATCGGATTTGGAATGATGCAATCCGAATGAAAGTTGGTGTAGCACTGATCGAGGATAAGATGCGAGAAAACCGCTTAAGGTGATTCGGCCATTTGCAAAGGAGGTCAGCTAATGCACCAGTTAGGAGATGCAAGTTTTGGGATGTTGAGGCTGTTAAGAGAGGGCGAGGAAGGCCCAATAAATGTTGGGATGAGATCATGCAAAGGGATCTTAGCCTTTTGGATCTAAGTTTGAGTTTGACCCAAGATAGATCTGAACGGAGGCAAAGAATCCATGTAGCCGACCCTACTTAATGTGGGAAAAGGCTTTGTTGTTGTCTTTCAAATTTGGCATTATTATAAACAATGTCCAGTCTTCATGCTTTTTGGATTACTTCTAAGTGCTTGCATTGTATTGTTCTAGGAAGTTTTTTTTACGGAAGTGCTGAAACATGGGAACCTGCAGAAGAAAGAACTTGTGAAAGGAAAAAGTTGTTGAACACCTAAAATGAAACTGTGTATATAAGCGTGTAGCATTCACATTGATCAGAAGAAGTGTGCATAAAACTTCATTTTTCTTAGACTAATTTCTTCTGTCAAGAATATCTTGTACTGCCAGACTATCTTGAAATGTCTTGAATTTAAGCTTATTGTCATGCCTTCACCTTCTTAGGCCCTTGCATCTGAGATGGGACCTGACACTCGTGTCAACTGCATTGCTCCTGGATTTGTTCCAACACACTTTGCAGATTTTATAACCCGAAGTGAAGACATGGTAAGTGCTTTTTAAATTTTCATTTTGCATCTCCCTAGTTCTTTCATTATTACTATGAATATGCTCAAACTTTAGTAGCTTTGTTTAGCTTGTAGTTGGTTATCTATGATAACAGTTTAATTTTCTACTTAAGATTTGCTTGCTCCTGGATTTGTTCCAATACACTTTTGCAGATTTTCTAACCCGAAGTAAAGGCATAGTACGCAATTTTAAATTTTCATTTTGCATCTCCCTGGTTCTTTCATATATAGTTACTATGGATATGCTCAAATTTTAGTAGCCTTGTTCAGCTTGTAATAGGTTATCTCTGATAACAATTTAATTTTCTACTTAAGATTTTCTTGTACTTCGAACTTGTGAAATGACATCCATATCTTTTATTTCATGGAACAAGGTCAGGTTTCACAGATGTTCCTAGATGCTCATGAGATTGTTTACAATTTGGAAAAACTGTGGGAAAATGTTAACTGCAGATTCTAACGTTAGTTATCTTGTTTGGGAGTATGCGAGCGGTAGTTCATGTTTTAGGAAAGATCCTCTTATTTGTAGTGCTTTTCAAAGTTGTTGGGGGTATCCTGAATTGCTGCTTGTTTACTGGAATCAAGTTCTATTCTAGCTTGGTTTCAGTTGGTAATAGTTATCTTTTCAGCAATAGGAACAAAAAACAATTAATTTCTGGCAGTTTACTTTCCTCAACAAAATTTATGGAGAAATCTCGTTCTGAAATCTCGTTGCTATTTTAAAAGTGGAATGGAAAGCTATTCTTGTAATCCTTCAGGTTCAGTCTTGAATATTCCTAAGCATTCCTTTTGGGCTTGTTTATAACTAATGCTGGCCTGGGGTGCATACATGCAGAGGACGTCCCTGGAGGAGAGAACGATCCTCAAGAGGCTGGGAACACCTGGTGACATGGCTGCTGCAGCCGCTTTCTTGGCATCGGATGATGCGTCATACATCACTGGAGAGACGTTGGTTGTTGCCGGAGGAATGCCTTCGAGGCTGTAACTACAGTTGATTTGATTTGCTAAATCTTCGAAGCTTCTATTTATGTTAGGCTCACCAACCTATTAATCCATTTAAGACGAGCATATTTTTTAATAATTGCTGTAAAAATATGACATTATGTTGACTAAGGCGCTGGTAACAGTCATCTGACTCATGAGTTAGTTGGAGGCTTTCTATTTGGAAATTGGAATTATCAGGTGATGCTGAGTTTACCCCAACAAACAGTAGGGATTCTCCCTTTGTATGGATACATACACTTTAAACAAATGCAATATTACTAAAATATTAATAAAACGATACATTACCCAGAATATGACGATAAAATAATATCACGCACGCATGCCCACTCATGCACGCAGGCATACTCACACATATACACTAACACGTGCAGGCACACTCACACGTGCACATCCACACGTGCACCCACCCACACACTCATACACACGTGCGTGCACCTGCACACACACATATGTGCGCGCACACACACACATAAATAGATACACATATACATATAAACACTATACTCGATGCTGAGTTTACCACAACAAACAGTAGAGATTCTCCCTTTGTATGGATACATACACTTTAAACAAATGCATTATTACTAAAATATTAATAAAATGATACATTACCCAGAATATGACTGAATAAAATAATATCACGCACGCAGGCATACTCACACATACACACTAACACGTGCAGGCACATCCACACGTGCACCCTCCCACACACACACACATGTGTGTGCATGTGCACACGCACACACATAAATAGATACACATACATATAAACACTCTATACTTGGCCAAAATGTGGGTTGGATTGAGATTTTAAAACCTCTGTCTAAAGCTCGCCATGGGCCAGTCTATGGGCTCGCTTTTTTATTTAATTGATTTGAATGTTATTTAATAAGTATAGATGCTTTTATTACCATCATTTATATTTGGGTAAAATGGGACTGCCCCCTTGCGGGGGGAGCTAACTTGGCTCCCCCGTCCCATTTTTCTCATTTTTTTATTTTTTTGAAAATCTCTTCCGTGGATTTTCATGAATATATCCCTATATTATGATATTAAAATTTCGTGCAAAACAAAGACTCCTACGACCTCCATCCAGACAGGTAGTAATTTTGTTATCGTTAAAAAATGATTGTCTGGATGGAGGTTTTAGGAGTCTCTGCTTCGCATAAAAATTTAATAGCATAATATAGGGATATAGTGATGAATATTCACGGAAGAAATTTTCAAAAAAAAATAAAAAATAGGGAAAATGGGGCGGAGGGAGCTAGGTTAGCATGTTATTTTGTATAACTAGGGAAAATGGGGCGGCAATCACATTAAACCCTTTATATTTTGTATAACTAATATAAGTAGTTTACATGTTACTTGACATGTAAACTATACAATTTAATATAAAACTAATATCACACATGACAAACTTGAAGTATATCATATTAATACGTGTCATATATAGCTTCTCTCTCTCTCTCTCTATATATATATACACGAAAGAAAAAATGGGGCTCCCTACGGGGAGCTAACTTGTCTCTCGTTTTTATTTTTCCTATTTTTAATTTTTCCATTTTTTATTTTTAAAATAAAATTGTGAAAATTCATCACTATAACCTTATATTATGTCATTCAAGTTTCATGCCTAATATAGACTCCTACAACCTCCATCCATACGAGGTTGATTTCAACAATTCTGCGATCGTTAAAATGACTCTCTCGATGGAGGTCGTAGGAGTGTTTTGTATGAAACTTGAATGACATAATATAGGGATATAGTGATGAATTTTCATGATTTTATTTTAAAAAAAATAAAAAATGGGATAAATGGGACGAAGGAGCCTAGTTAGCTGCCCAAAGGGGGCAACCCCTTTTACCATATATATAGGGTTAAATGAGGCTACTCCCACCCCTATTTTCCCTCTATTTTTTATTTTTTTGGAAATAAAAAATATGTATATTCATCACTATATCCCCCTAACATGTCATTCCGATTTCGTCAGAAACAGAGACTCCTATGCTCTCCATCTGAAGGGGGTTAATTTCACCATTTCTGAGACCGTTAAAATTTAACAGTCTTGATGGAAGGGATAGAAGTCTCGAATTAAGTTGAATTTTGAATGATATCATGGTGACATATTGTGATCTAAATTCCAATTGGTTTCATTTCAGAAAAATAAAAAAAATACAGGAGCATGTAAGTTGGCTACAACCAAGGAGCATACTCTTATTTCCCATATATATACATATATATATATATGTGAGAAAAAAGAGTATGCACTATAGGAGCATGTAACTTACACGCTCATGCCTTTTTTCCCCGTATTTTTTTTCTAAAACGAAACCTAGTGGAATTTAGATCACACTATGTCACCATGGTGTCATTCAAAATTCGGCTTAATTCGAGACTGCTATCCCTTCCATCAAGACTGTCAAATTTTAGGTTTTAGAATTGCTGAAATTATACCCCTTCAGATGGAAGTGTTGCAAACGTGTGTTTTACACAAAATTTGAAGCAGAAATTCCACTTATTATTTTAAGTAAACCTCCCAAGGTTTCATTTCAAAAAAATAAAAAAATACGGAAAGAAAGGTGGGAGCATACTCTTAAATGCTTCCAGGGAGCATACTCGTTTAACCCTATATATAGGGTAAAAGGGGGCTGCTCCCTTGGGGCAGCTAACTTGGCCCCCAGTCCTATTTTTTGTTTTTTTTTGAAAAAATAAATCCGCGGAAATCATCATTATATCACTATATTATTCCGTTCAAGTTTCGTGCAAAACAGAAAGTCCTACGACCTTCATCTAGATAATCCTTTCTTAACAGTCTCAGAATTGTTGAAATTGACCTCGTATGGATGGAGGTCGTAGGATCTCCGTTTCACACGAAACTTGAATCACATAATTTAGGGATGTAGTTATGAAAATTCAGGGATATATTTTTCCAAAAAAAATAAGAAAATGGGACGAGAAGTCACATTAGCTCCCCCAAGGGGGGCGCGCGCGCACACACACATACATATGCACACACACACGCGTGCACGAACGTAAACACACACATTTACATGCACACAGGCGCACACACACGTGCACACACACACACACGCACGCACACACACACACGCGCGCGCGCACACCCACCCACACCCCCACACTCCCACACACACATACCCACACCCACCCACCCACCTAAACACACATGCACGCGCATGCCCACGCCCACGTACGCACACACACGCACGTGCGGGCGCACACACACACGACGTGTGCGTGGGGCTGGGGAAGCTGCACCCATAGGTATAGCCAACTAGCTGCACCCGAACATTTTTTCATTGGTTTTTTTTGTTTTTGAAATGAAACCTAGGGGGATTTAAATTATCATATATCACCATGATCTCATGTCAAAATCAACTAAATTCGATACTTCTATTATCTCCATCAAGACTATCATATTTTAACGGTCTCAGAATTGCTGAATTTGACCCTATCTAAATATCCATGTTAGGAATGTTTATTTTGCATGAAATTTGAAATACATATTCCACTCAATAAACTAGGTAAATTCCATTTGGTTTCCTTTTAAAATAAAGCGAAAACCAATAATTTGTAGAAGCTGCAGGGGGATGAAGGGATGCATGCATCTTTTGGAAGAGGTGGTTGGAGGTTGAAGGTGAAGCAGGGGCCTTTGGATCTGGATCTGACAGGCCACATTTGAAAATATGTATAAAGTTTTTAAAAATTATTTCAAAATATTTTATACAAAACTCAGTTCAAAAATGTAACATGATACTCATAATCTTAAGAGTTTGAAAATTTTAAAATTATGAGATATGGCTAGAGTATATATGTAATATATATGATAAACCATCCTATACTTGCTTTTGTTATGTCCTCATAGCACAAAGTGATATGAAGCCATAGCTCAACTAAGAATAAAACAATCTATAAGAACCGAGTTTGAGAGAATTGTAAGAATGGGAAAGAATTATCATGATGAATATACATGGAAGATCCCCCCTATACTTAGCTTTTCCTATTCCTCATAGCACAAAGTGATGTGAAGCCATGACTCAACTAAGCATAAAACAATCTATAAGAACTGAGTTTGAGAGAATTGCAAGAATGAGAAAGAATTAGTCATGATGAATATACAGGGAAGATCCCCCATACTTAGGTTTTGGAAAACCTAAGTAAAGAGATAGAAATGAATACAAAGGAGAGATCTGAATCGAAGAGAAGGTAAGGAGAAATCTCCCCTATACTTAGAAGAGAATAGCCTAAGTGTAGGTAGGATAATGAATAAGAGGCGAGATGTAATTTACAAAAATAAAATTAGTACGAATCTTCTAAAAATGAATCCGCGGATGTGAATCTGTCATGGTGATCATGCCTTGCCTGATAAATCTGAAACTTAATCGATATGCATGAAATCAATCAGCTCAACAGGAGTTAGCCTTTTCTTAGCTTCTACAAAATGCTTAAGTAACTGCACGTTAACCATAAATGAACGTGCATTTTATGAAAGCTCGGAAATCTCTATACTAATATTCTCATGCACTTCCTTAACAATAAAATGACCCGTCCACTTTGACTAAAGTTTCCCGTGAAAAATCTTTAACTTTGCATTAAACAACCATACCTTTTGTCCAGGGACAACGTTCTTGCATCTAATATGTGCATCATGCCACTTCTTAACTTTTTCCTTATAGATTATGCTGTTGCGGATTTCTACTAGTTCATTTAAGTTGAGGTCTCTACACAACTTCCCTAAGTGATAGCTCTGATTTATCTTCTTTATTACCCATTCAGATTTATGTACTAACTTAGCGAGCAAATGACATGGCTTTCCATAAATCATCATGAAAGGTGAAGTGCCAATAGGTGTCTTGTAAGCCTTTCTGTAAGCCCACAGAACTTGGTCCAACAACTGAGACCGGTTCTTCCTATCTGGATGGACTAACTTTTGAAGAATGCTCTTCACATTCCTATCTGAAACTGTTGCCATGCCATTTGATTGAGGGTGGTAAGGACTAGTTATTGTATGCTCAAACCCATAGTCCTTTTATAAAGACTCCGTCATCCCATTCACAAAGTGGCTACCTTCATCGTATATCAAAACTTTAGGTACCACAAACTGTGAAATAATATGATCCTTAATAGACTTGCAAACAATCCTACCATCTGTTTCTCGGGTTGGAATAACCTCCACCCATCTAGACAAGTAATCAACCGCTAACAAGATGTACTCGAAACCTTGTCTATTAGGGAAGAGGTCCATGAAATCTATGCCCCAAGCATCAAAAACATACAAAAAATCACAGATTGCATGGGCAGCTCATCTTTAGAACCAACAATTCCTCCCATCCTCTGGTAAACAAGACACGACTGTATAAAATCTGCAGTATCTCTAAACAAAGTCGGCCAAAAGAAACCACATTGTAGCACCTTGTGAGCAGTTCTCTTTTCGGAATGGTGTCCTCTAACTTCAAATGAATGACAATACATGAGGACACTCTGGTATTTCTCCTTAGGAATACACCTTCTCTAGATACAATCTGATCCTTCAAAGAAAAGGAACAGATCCTCCCAATGGTATTCCTCGCATCCTAATTGAGTCAATCTATACTGCTCCTAGTCCAACCATGGGGAACTTACTTGGAGACAAGAAAATTCACCATGTTGGCATACCATGGAAGTGAGTCAACAACACAAATAGACTAATATGGGAAGGTCTCTCGAATAGGCTCAGTATCAAGAGAATCCTTTATTTTAATCCTTGAAAGATGATCAACCATTGCAATCTTAACCCTAGGTTTATCCTTAATTTCCAAATCAAATTCCTGGATTAACAATATCCACCTAAGAAGAAGCGCCTTCGCATCCTTCTTTTCCATGAGATACCTAATGGCTGAATAATCGGTATATACTGTCACTTTTGAGCCAAGAATCACAGACCTGAACTTCTCTAAAGCCCAGACTATGGAAAACATTTCTTTTTCAATTACTGTATAAGTCCTTTGTGCTGGATCCAAAACTTTTCTTTCACAGTGAATAGCAAACGTGACTTGATCTTTTTTTTGTCCCAATACAGATCCTATAGCAAAATCCAAAGATCAGTCATGACCTCAAAGGGAAGAGATCAATCAGGAGTCTGCAAAATAGGCGAGTCGCAGATCTTTTGTTTAAGGAGCTTAAAGGCCTTAAGACACTTGTTAACTCGGCATCTTTTCCTAAGAGCTCAGGCAAGGGTCATGCAATCTTAGAAAAATCCAGAATAAATCTTCTACGGAATCCAACATGCCCCGAAAATGAACTCACTGACTTGATGTTGGTTGGTGGATCAAGTTTCTTGATCACATCCACCTTGGCCGGGTCAACCTCCATTCCTTTCTTGGAGATGATGTGCCCCAACACAATATCCTCTTTAACCATAAAATGACTTTTTTCTCGAGATTACCAGATTTGCCTCCCTACACCTCTGAAGAACTTGGTCCAAAAGAGGTAAAAAGAATCAAATGAATCACCATGGACGGAGAAATTGTCCATGAAGATCTCCTGAAAATCCTCAACCATTTTAGTGAAAACGACAATCATGCATCTTCGAAATGTATCTGGCGCATCGCATAGGCCGAAAGGCATGCGTCTGAATGCGTATGTGCCTAAAGGACACGTAAAAGTGGTCTTTTCATGGTCCTCAGGGGCGATAGCTACTTGATTATAGCTAGAGTACTTGTCAAGAAAATAGAAGAACTCTTTCCTCTCTAATCTCTTCAAAATCTAATCAATAAAAGGTAGGGGAAAGTGATCTTTCTTGGTCGCATAATTCAAGCGCCTGTAATCGACACAAACGCATCACGACATAAGTACTCGTGTCGCAATCTCAACTTCCTCTTCATTGGTGACCATCTGAATTCCCAACTTCTTCGAGACAACATGTAAAGGTGCCACCCATCTGGAGTCAGAGATATGGTAAATAAATCTCGCTCCACATCATTTTTCTATCTCCTTCTTATCTACTTCCTGAAGATTTGGATTAAGTCACCTCTAGAATTCACGGGAAGGTCTATATGTATCCTCAACAAACTATGGTGTGAATAGAGTACGGGGTTTATACCCCTCAAGATCCACCCGAGCTCCATCCTATAACCTTACGGTTTTTCTCTAACACTTATAACAACCTACCTTCCTGCTCTATAGTCAACCTATAAATAATGATGACAGGAAGCTTATTCTTTGGTCCCGTAAGGAAGGGGTAGTTGAGTGTAGGACGTAGTGGCTTCAACTCTAGCAAAGATGAATCATCAGGTACATCAGGCTGAACTACCACTGAATCTAAATATGTACTGTATACTGTAGACAAATCATCTGTAATGTTGTCCACCAACCGAACTGAAGAATAGAGAGTCAGATCGTCAAAGAAAGATGATAATTCGACCAAATCCACATCTGATTCATCATCTAATTCCATTAATTGTTCCAAAGGAGGAGGAGCTGACAAGTCCAAAGGGACTTCTAAGTCATCAAGGGAGTAGGATAATGCATAACTCAAGAACATCGACAATGTATCCATAACTGCTTTGTATACACTGTCCTCTTCAGATGAGAAAGTCTCACTATGTATTGTTTCTATGCCCAAATTCCAATTGTGTTAACACATCTCAGTCTACCTCTGAAAGAGAAGAGAAATATGTGCTGGATTTTGAATCAGGTCGCTACCATTTCATCTGCTTCATATGTAGTTCCACTTCTCCGCAAGGAGAGCAGAACTTCATCATCCCCTCTTATAATCAAATGAAGCTCCAACGGTCCTAAGGAAAGGACGCCCAAGGATAATATGTGAATATCTCCAATGATGGGGGATATCCATATTAAGGACAGTAAAGTCCACTTTGTAGCCTTGTCCCTCAATTGTGATAATGACATTCTTGACCTCATCCTTAGCTTTTTTCATTGATTTATCCATAAACTGTTGTAACACTCTAGATTTACATAAAGGTCCCAACTTCAATCTCTCATATAAGGTAAAGGTAAGAAATTGATCGAAGAACCATTATTTAGGAGAGTGCGTGCAAACACTATATCATCAATATGACTCACAACATAATGTGCACCTAAATATCTCTTCTTCTATGGAAATTTCTGGTTCTTGAGATAAAATGTGGTGGCAACCGATAAAACATGGGTCTTGACTTAGCTGTTCAGCTGCGTCATGCTAACTTTGTTGGGTGTGCATCTGACCTTCAAGTACTTTTGGAATGCAGGATGGCTGGCTACATATTCATCAAATTGCACTTTAACCATGATATTATCTATACAGAATCATGCCATTTTAGGATCATCTTTGTGAATCTTATTAATGATACACTTTCCTACTGTAAGAGCACGAGGGAAAGGTATAGGTAAAGAATGATGTGAAGATTCAGACACATAAACGGAAAAATGCTCTTTATTACTAAGAGAAACTGAGTTTTTACATTTGAATCCTTTACAACTCGAATAACAACAGAATTATCTACTTTAGGATGGGGTATACCTGCTGAATATGCATTCTCCCTATCTGAAGGTACAAGGTCCTTCGTATATTATGAATTTTATGCGTGCTGCTCCACTCTTGTACTCCTCCTTTATTTCCTCCTAGAAGTCTTCATCTTCTGGTAATCTTTCTGAAGATGCCTAGCCTCGTCCTCCTCTGAAGTCTCCTCAAGTTGAGCTTCAGAGGATCTGTCCTCTCCATGCCCTTAGCCCAGCCAGATATGACCATTGTTCGTCCGCTCCTGAGAGACATATGATTGACATAATCAAATGGAAAGATCTCATGCCCAGATTGGTGAGAATCTGAGTACTATACCTGATCTAATTGTTGCTGCTAAGATATGTTCAAGCTATTGGGATTAACCTGAATCTAGGCTGGAATGGATGTAGTGGGGTGGTGCGTTCATCATGTACATGGATAGACAGTTTAGATCAACCCTTACAACTTCATTCCTGCAGGAACGCAACACCTTTAAGATATGTCGCTAAAAATCTACTGGAATTGAAGATGATTGTTATGGCTGGGAAGAAGAAGGAAAAGACGAACATGAAGATGTTTCTGGGTATGCAACTGAACTGTTGGGCCCTGCTAACCCGTCTAGTATGTCTGCTGACACATGTATTGATGTTGTTGTTGTCTTTGTGCATGGTAACGAACTGATCCAGAGCTATGTGGTGCTGGAAGTGGTGTAGGAGTAAATGATGTGTTATAGAAAGTTTGGGGACGCTGGTATGAGAAACGGTCCCCAAAACTCCCCTATCTAGCAGGGTCATGTGTGTACTGATGAAGCCACATTTCATCATCTTTATTCTATCATTTTGGCACCAAAAACCCTAGCAAATGCGTGTGAATAGCATTAAATCCAGCATCTTAGCATTCATGCATGTGCATGTAAATAGTGTATAAAATACTGTAATTAAAGCCAAAATTACAGAATAAATAAAAGAAAAGAAAAAGAATAAAATATTGTAAATATTTTATGACCCGAAACCCCGAGACCTAGGCATCTTGATGAATAGGTCGACAAGGAATAAAGTAGGGGGAGATAAGGGTCAAAATACAGTAGAAACACCTAGTTTTTCATTCATTCTTTATTCATTTTGGGACCTATTTTTGGTTCCACTTTTTATACCTCAAATAAAGGAACTTTGAACATGAAAGTTGTAGAAAATTAAATAAATAAAAATACAAAATTGATTTCACTGGAAAATAATGTACAGGTAAAAAGTTATAGTCTGAATAAGATTCCAGAACTCCAACTTCCCAGACTTGTATCTTGCAAATAAAACTCAAAATTACCAAACTCACCTTTAATTGTATATATCTTAAAATAATCTATTTAATAGAGGTGGTTTTATATTTTTCAGAGTTACTGTTTGAAAGTTGAGTTTTGGACCCTTGTAGTATACTTGTACAGATTAAAATATTCAATTTATTCTTTATTCATTATTTTTATAATTTTATATTTTTATATTTTTATAATTTTGTAAATACTAATTATAATATATTTCTACATTAAAATAAGAATAAAACCTCAAGAAAAATCAAAATAAAATACTTATATATGTCATATACACAGGTATAATACCTATATACATACCTATACAATTTATACTTTTATTTTATTAAGTGTACAAATTACATCAGAAAAATAAAATAAAAATATAATTAAGTATATAAAAGTACTCTATAATTTCATAAAATAATACACAAAAATAAATAAATTCAAATCACAAAATAAAAATAAAATAATAAAATATATAGATAATATACCTATATAGGCCTAAAAAGGCAACTTGTAAAAATATACCTCATAAAAATAATTAAAAATCACCATAAAATACTTTATAAAATAATAAACATTTTTCATTTAATAACTAAAATTTATTTCGTTCATTTTCTATTTTTAATGAATTAATAAATCTTTTTTTCCAGGGATTTTTCTTGATTGGTCCACGTGGACCAATCAGGGGACAGTCAAAGTTGACGTTGGTCAACTAGCTGTCCTAGCCCTGTTAACTTGTCAGAGCCTTGGTTTTGACCCATTTTTGTCGATTTTTCCAGGCCGCTCCTTGCATTTTTTGTGTCGCACTCTTCACAGCTTTTTTTCCTTGTAGAATGAGCATACTCGCCCATGATTGTCTCGAGGAGAGGGCCGTCGATTCACCAGATAATCCTTGGTCTTTGGAGTGCTTCAGTCACATAGTCAAATCCTTTATATGCCACCTCCGTCCTTCGATTTGATTTTGAACCCCATTTTGGACCTATCCTCTCCACCCTTGTGCGTTCTTGGTCGGCTGGTGGTGACAGCACTCAACCCCAGTCATCGAGGGAGGAGTTCGGGCAAGGATCATGGCGAGTTCCGCACCTCCGGCCACGTTGCTATCGAGGTATCTTCTACCTCAGGGTCTGTCCCTTCGAGGTATCTATTTTCTTCCTTTTTGTGTCTCTTTTAGTCTCTACAACCGTAGGAGTCTCTAGCCATTCTTATCTCCGCACTCCGTCGATCGATTTGCGCTATCTCCACCCTTGCTGGAGCGCCCCTCCGACCACGACTTCTACCTCATACTCGCCGTCCGCCGCTTCGTTTCCATCTACTTGCGGGGTCGGGGCAGTTTGCCCTCGACTCCTTCACGCATTTTTGCAGGTCACTGGACTTCAAGCGAGCCTGGAGCATCCTCTTTGGTGTTTGCCGGTGATACCTGGGGGGCTGCGGCTCCTCTGACCTCGCGGGCGAGCACCGGACATCCTCCGACCTTTCTAAGACCTCCAGTCGATAGAGCGCATCCCCAGGGAGCTTTTGCGCCTCGGGCTACAACCAGAAGCCGACGAATCCGCGTGGAATTGCCGCTCGAAGCTCATCAGCGCGTTGTTCCTCGCGTGTTCTTCCAGATGGCTTGATAGCCATCTGATCGAGCCCGATCTTCCTGAGGAGCAGCAGCCGTCCGATCCTTCGCGCCCCGACCGTTTGATCATCAGCATCCATCTAATCTCAACCGTTCACGCGAAGGGGTACGGGCTAATGGATCTCCGCCACGTGTTTAAGTGAAGACCTTCAGCCGTCGGATCCGCTAGGCAGGGTATTTTGCATCTTTTCCCCTGCCAACTTTTGTATTTATTAGTCACTGCTTAAACTTTCATGTGCCTTTCATAAGTTTTGTAAAAATTAACTCTAGGCCCCTGAACTTTCCATTATTGCAAGTAGGTCCTCTGCCACGTCACCTCACGTGACTAGTTCACGTAAGGCGCGGGTATTTTGCGAGGACCCCCTCCAGGGTTTCCCTATTTCACTTCAGTCCCGCAAGTTTGGTATTAAGTGTAAACTTTTTGTGATATTTGCATACGAGCCCCTGGGAGTTTTGGATATTACAGTTAGGTTCTTCCAAGCGCGTGCTAGTCACGCGCTTGGTTGGGTTATTTGTAAGAATACCCCCACAGGTTTTGATATTTAAATTTGGTCCAGAAACTCTTTTATTTAGTTATAAATTTTGTTGGAAAATTGCAATCTAGCCCCTGGATGTTTTGATATTTGCATTTATACCCCTGTCAGGGTGTGTAATTTTGTGTGCTTGCTCTATTTACTTCACGCATCATTTTAATTCCAAAAATTACCAAAAAATGTCATAGGCTCCTATTTACTTGCTCATTCACGCTATATTTTTTCGCATTTTTGTTGCATTTTCATATTTATTAAAAATCAAAAACATGCATTTTCAGCACTGTTTGCATTAGAAAATCCATAAAAATTAGAAAAACGTTTGAAAAATTCCAAAAAATTTATATTTTGCTTAACTTATCATATATTAGTGTCAGTCCAAAAACCACTAAAAATTTCAAAGTCAAAACCTTAAAAATTAGAAAACACTTAAAAACTTCAAAAAATCTAAAAAATCAAAGAAAAATTCTAAAAATATAAACTTTGGTCATGTAGCTTCCCTGTTTTATCTCCTTTATTTTAAAATTAATTTGGGAAAATTTTGATACTGTTTGGTATTTTTCATTCTCGCTCAACTATTGAAACCATCCATTTGCCGAGGAGAACAATGGAGATTTATAGAGCTAAAAGGAAGAATCTCCATATGATCTTTATTGATTTGGAGAAGGCTTATGATTCCGTCCCACGAGAGATACTGTGGAGAGTTTTGGAGAAGAGACAAGTACATGTTCTATACATTAATCTCATAAAGGATATGTATGATAGGGCTTTATCTTGTGTAAGGACTCCAACGGGGAAGACTGATTATTTTGATATCAACATTGGTTACATCAAGGTTCAGCTTTGAGTCCATTTCTTTTTACTTTGATTGTGGACGAGTTGACAAGTCACATTCAGGATGAGTTACCTTGGTGTATGTTATTTGCTGATGATATTTTGTTGATTGACGAGACTAGAGATGGAGTAAATGAG
Organism: Ottelia alismoides; assembly: GCA_037367405.1. Taxonomy (NCBI): domain Eukaryota; kingdom Viridiplantae; phylum Streptophyta; class Magnoliopsida; order Alismatales; family Hydrocharitaceae; genus Ottelia; species Ottelia alismoides. The sequence continues at coordinate 617,242 of JAZKJV010000045.1, read as the reverse complement.
AAGCTTGAGGTTTGGAGACATGCATTGGAGACTAAAGGTTTTCGTATAAGTAGGGCTAGGCTAAGACGGAATATATGGAATGCAACTTTGATGGAAGCAACGGTGAAGGAATCGAGATGAAGATTGGTGACGATAACATTCAGAAGAGAGGTTCTTTTAGATATCTGGGATCTATTTTGCAACATGATGGGGAAATTGATGGAGATGTTTCTAATAGAATAAATGCAGGCTGGCTGAAGTGGAGAGGAGCCTCCGTTGTTCTCTGTGATAAGAAAATTCCTTTAAAAATTAAAGGAAAGTTTTACAAAGCAGCCGTGAGACCTGTTATGCTTTATGATTCTAAATGTTGGCCTGCGAACCATAGACATGTGCAGAGAATGGCTGTAGCAGAAATGAAAATGCTAAGATGGATGTGTGGACATACACGTAAAGATCGGATTCAGAATGATGCAATCAGAAAGAAAGTTGGTGTAGCTCCGATCGAGGATAAGATGCGAGAAAACCGCTTAAGATGGTTTGGTCATTTGCAAAGAAGGTCAACTGATGCACCGGTTAGGAGATGCGAGTGGTGGGATGTTGAGCCGGCTAAAAGAGGGCGAGGACGGCCCAAGAAGTGTTGGAAAGAGACTATACGAAGGGATCTTAGTTTTTTGGATATAAGTCCGAGATTGACCCAAGATAGATCTGAATGGAGGCAAAGAATCCATGTAGCCGACCCTACTTAATTGTGGGAAAAGGCTTTGTTGTTGTTGTTGTTGTTGGTATTTTTCATTCCCATTTTGATTTCGGCCAGTAGGTTTATTCACTGTTTTCCTTTATTTTAACTTTTTAAAATATCAAAAACATTCTGAAAAATCCACAAAAATCACAAAAACAGTATAAAATTATAAAAAGACCAAAAACAATTTCTTTTCTGATTTTTGAGCATTTTTGTCTATTTTTATAAATACCTTATCCCCTCTTTCCTTATAGTGTATATATTTCCTATTATTGAAAAAGAAAATACAAAAATATAAAATATAAAAAGAAAAATATAATATCAGAAAATTTAAAATTAAAATACAAAATTAAAAAAAATAAAAACTAAAAAAATTAAAAACTAAAAACCCACAAAAACATTTGCATAGTGTAGACAACACATCACATTCACATTTTGTGCATCATTTGCTTGATCTATCCTGCCTTGCTCCCTGTGTTCGAACTCTTTACATACTTGCACCTATACATCTTTTATGTAGAGTTAAAAATAAATTTGACTCCACATTGGTTTTCATTGATTGATTTATTATTGTGGGTTCATTGTTGACTTTAGTTCGGGATTCATTGAGGGTCGCCACAACGATTGTAGTCCCGCCTTGTGTGGACTATTTAGACCCCTTGAATTTTGGCTAAATCAAATGGCACCGTTGCTGGGGAGCAACAGCATATAGATTACATTTTTGATTGATTGTGATTGTTTGTTTACACCATTGCTTGCATCGTCTCTCTTGTTTTTGATATTTATCTGTGAGCTTTCTGACCATCTCTTTTCTTGTCTTCTTGCGAGGGATCGCGGACCGAGGAGGATTGCCTAGTTGATTCGGTGCAGCCTTGGGAAGCGGAGTCGTCTTTTCTAGCCCAATCCAACAGGAGAGAGTAGAAGGAGTGAGAGAGAGTGGTAGTTAGTAGTCTTTTATTTTTGTGAGAGAGAGATTCATTATTAATTTGAAATAATACAGGGACACTTGGACACTCGGGCCTAATTCTAGGTGTTTGTACACCTGGGGGCTCACCGCGGTTTTTATCGTGTTTTACCGCTGTCATTTTCCGGTTTTGATTTATTTTCCCTTTCTTTTGTGGAATGAGCCCTTAGATTTTAGGCATTGCTTGATCGATTAGATTAGGTCCAAACACCCTAATAACCATTGCATGTACTTGTAGTGTGTATTTAGACTTAGTTTAATTAAACAGTTGAATCATCATTTTCAATTCACCGCGCCGCGAGCCCAACCCATCAAACGCTACTCCTGAACTCAATGTGTCGAGAAGAGGAGGGGTGAGTCTAGACCGGACTTTTTGGATTGAGGATTGGTGATTAACTTGTAGTTCTTCACGCTAGCAATTGCCTGCTTATGACGATTTCCGTATGCATATCGACATATAGATTAGGTTTATAAATTCCTGTTTTGCATCCCGCATGGAGAGAGCTGGGAGTCATTGTAAGTCTTCTATCTTTGCATTCATCATTTAGGCAATAAGGTGAGATTTCCATCTTAGTGCCACTTGCATTGGCTTTTCCGACTCTTTTCTCCCTCTATTTTTGGATCAAGTAGGAATCAAGAAAAAACAAAAATGTTAGGCGCTTGGTTGAAATTGACTCAAAGAAAGTGACGACACCAAAAAAAATTAAAAAAGGGACTGCTAAGAAAACTTGACCTAAATAAAATTTGTAATTGGATTCATTGCTTGGGGAGAGTAACACCCTCACTTGTATTCAGGTTGCATGGGAAGGTCTCCCTCCAAGTGAGAGAGCGGCTTCGTAAGGATTAGAGCCAAAAACCCAGTCTGTGGCAACCTTGTGTATCGCCTGGATTTCCGAAGTATTGGCGCTTCTATCGTACGTGGACGAGTAGGGCTTGGTCACCAGTGATGACTCTCTATTGTGTAGAGCATCGACCTTGTCCGAAGTATCGAGCCTAGGCCACGCCTTCACGGGGTGTCTGTCTCATCGTCTTGCGTTCGAGTAGGTTCTTGCACGCTCATGGGTGATTCCGTTGCGAGCAAGTTCCGAAGTATCGGTTTCGCCTATTGGCTTCCTTTCTCTATTTCTTTGGTTGAGTAGGGATTCAGGAAGGGTTACAAGGACCTCAAAAAGTGCAGACTACAGGTTACACAGGAGGAGGACAAGTACGGGATACTCTTCCGGCAGTACTCTCGCTCCTATAGGCGTAGCGCTCTAAGGACTCGTTAAAAGATAAATGCCTGAATTCATTTAAAAGCTACAAAGATAAAAGCCGAACTCTTACGGCTTCACGTGTTGAGTTGGTGAATCCCCTTGTTTTGTGTTTGATTGCTAATTGGATCTAGGTCAAGATCAAAAACACCGCACAATCGTGCGCAATTTTGCCACCTTCTTCTTCTTCATTTCTCAACCTTCATCTTCTCAAATAATCAAGATGATGGGACGGAGATCTCTTAGACCGACCTTGTCGGCACCGCTATCCAACACTCCTCCCTATTCATCTAGGACAACCTCGGAGAGTCCGCTCTCCGAACCTGAGTTCACTTCCACCCTGTTCCCCCTCAACCGCCCTTCTCCTTCCATCAGTCCAAGAGTTTCAGAATTTAGTGCATCACAGAGCTCAGATCATTTGACGGCACCTGAGATGGGTTCTTTTGCATTTTCAGAGAATCCAGACATGGTAGACAAAGGAGAACAACCAGATGAGCATGAGCACCCTCCATTCTTATATCATCAAGCAACCATCAATAATTCATTGCTAGCATCTCTAGAAACTATGCAGAGGCAGATCCGAGACCAGGGAGTATTCATGGGTGACCTCATGAGAGAGATCGCGCAGATGCGAGAAAACAGACCTGGGAGCGGTGGCGGTGGAGGTGATATACCAGTAGCAGAAGAGGGCGGAGAACCGAACTAGGAGAGGCCGCCGCAGACCATTATGAGAGAATTGCACAATCCAACGGCCTCCCTTACTCATCGGTGGATCCGACTCCCTCCCATTCATGGAGACTTCGAGCTTCGGCCCCCTCACTATTCAGCTCCTGGCTAAATTCCATGGGCTGCAGACTGAAGAGTCACACCTCCACTTACAAGAATTCGAAATAATCTGCAGTACCATTCATGACAGGCTGATGACCGAGGACACCATTAAGATGATAGCCTTCCCCTTCTCTTTGGTTGATAGAGCCGCGTACTGGCTGAAACATTTGGGGAGCTTTGTCGACACTTGGGCACAACTCCGGACCGCTTACTTAAAGAAGTATTATCCTCTTCGTCGGACGAATGCAGCGCGAGCTATGATTAGCAACTTCACAATGATCCCGAATGAACAATTCTATGAAGCTTGGGATCGATTCAGAGAGCTCATCGACCGGTGTCCACACCATGATATATCCAAGCCCAATCTGGTTCAAAGTTTCTTTTGTGGGCTGACACCGGAGCTGCAGGGGCTTGTTAATGCCTCTTATGGTGGGTCCTATTTTTCCAAGGGTGAAGACGACGTTTGGGCCATCTATGAAGGGATGGCAGAGAACTCAACAGTTATGGCCCAAGCCCGCGTCTACACACAACAGAAGCCCCCGCAAGGAGCGGGATCATTTCAGAGGATCGCCCGCATCGATGCCGATCCTCACACTCCTTCGACGACCGTAGCCCAAACCGAATCAGCCGCAACCGACATGGGCATCATCAGTGAAAAGTTGGACCGTCTCGAGATCCTCGAGAAAAAGCAGGCAAGGACTGGCCCAGATGGACCAGATTACCAAGACCATGAGTGACCTGAAGACGCATATTATTTATATTCAGGAGGCACAAACGTCTACTCAGCAGCCTCCCAGGTCACGAGCTGATCCCAACAGTAACAGCTCAACCCAGCCCTTTACCTCGTACCGCCAGGTCAACCACATTCAGGCAGAGCCGGTCTAGTAGCTACAGTATTACCCATCACTACCACCGCCATCTCAGGACACTCAGATGGTGGTCTATCAGCTGGATCAGCCACTGGCAGTTCTACCTCCACCATCCTTCGAGGAGGAACCATTGATGGAAGTCAGTGGGATTTGGTACGACCGGTACCCGCAGCTCGGGATTCGTCGCGATCACCCCGGATTCCGTTGGGGCAATGGTGGTTCCTCATCCCAACCGCAGTCTCCGGCTCAAGGACAGCAGAACAGCCAGCCACAGCAGCAACAACCCCAGTATCCCAGCAGCAATACCAGTACGGTCCTTGTCCCGCCTATCAGGGACAGCAGTGGAGGCAGCGTCAGCCGCCTCAACAGTCATACTCCCATCCTCCCCAGCATTATCCTCACCAACAGCAGCAGCAACCTCATTTCCAGCAGGGAAACCCGTCTGGTTCTCAGGCCCCCGCTTTTGAGAACCCAACTCTAGATGACCTTGCCCGCTTGCTTTCCGAATAGCGAGCATCCTTCCGGCAGGAAATGGACGAGTTCCGATAGGAGATGAGGGATATCATCAAGGGCAAAGTTGCCATACCAGCTCAGATTGAACCGGAGACTGCGGTTGGGATGAGGAACCACCATTGATGACGGTGGTGCTGATGCCACCAATGATGGAGATCCAGACGACGGTACTGAGGCCGTCATGATACCCGATGCAGACGGTGGTGCTGAAGCCACCATTCTTGATGCAGAGCCAGAGCGCGGTGCTGATGCCGCGAAGTCAGATGTCGTTGGTGGTACTGAGGCCACGACATCTACTTTTGTTGAGCTTCCTACTGTGGTGTTACCACCTTTTGTATCTATGGACTGTGGTAACAAGAAAAAGAACAAAAATATGAATAAAGGAAAGGTTTCTGTTCATACTTCAGATCCATATGTGTTGAATGATGATTATGGTATGGATTCTAATCCTTCACAGGCACAGGAACCTTGTCCTAGTCCTCCATCTCAGGAGGCCCCTACCATCCCCTTCCCTGAAGCACTCCGTCGGGCGAAGGGGAATAAAAAAGAAAATCCAAAAAAGACCCAGCAGGTGGAGTTCAGAAACCACATGATTGACGGATTCCACATTCAGCTGACTCTACAGGAAGCACTTGAGCACATCCCCCTCTTCAAAAAGAATTTGAAAGAGAAGACTACAGTCCGTAGGAAGAGGAGGAACCACAGAGACCAGATCCATGTGCTCACTCATTCCACTTGTTGCACCATTCAGAACAAACTGCCAGCCAAACAACCAGATGCAGGAGCTCCCTATGTCAGATGCTAGATTCAGGAGCAGCAGTTTGATCGTACTCTATTAGACAACGACTCTTCTATCAACCTTCTTCCGGCAGCCTTACTCGACCGCTTCGAGTTTGGTCCTCTTCTTAGGAGCACGACAATCCTTCAGTTTGCTGATAGGTCGACTAAGAGGCCGAAGGGGTTATTGAGAGACGTGGTCGTTACCATTCAGGGCCTGAAATTCCCCGTGGACTTTGTTGTACTAGACATGGAGATCCCTGAGTCGGTAATCGATGCCCCCATCATACTTGGACGCCCATTCTTGGCCACAACCAAGGCGGTGACCGATCATGATAGCGGGAAGGTTTGCTTTCGCGTAGAGGGAGAGAGCATACAAATAGAGACGATCGAGGAGACCAGAGCAAGAGAGTTAGAATGCTCAGAGCAGTCCAGCGAAGCCGCGCAGATGACAGAGGAAGAGCTAGACATCCACCAGAAGTGTGATTTTGTGATGACAGATGATGAATCCAATTGGATAGATCCCGTAGCACAGACCCTTGCCTTGCCTACAGATTCATCATCTTTACAGCTTATGGTAGTTGAGAGTCTGGAGAGCACACCTCTGGACGAGGATACATTTGAGGCTGACAGTGTTGGGACGAGTGGTGCTGATGATTTTCAGTCTTGTTCATCTAGTTCAGATCCCTCGTACTCAGACATTGATTGGGATGGTATTGATGAATATTTACCGTGTCTGATTCCTTCTGAGCCGACAACTAGGACGGAGTGCGAGCCAGTACAGTTTATTGATGATTCAGCAAGGTTCCCTTCGTCGGATGTTCATGCAGAGCGAGAGTTCTCACATGCAGACTTGGTCGCCTTCGCACAGACATATCAGAAGCCAGATCTGCCACCTCCCAGTTGTCTAGAACTGAAACCCTTGTCGCAGTCGTTGAAGTATAGATTCCTTGCGGGTGAGCCAGATATGCACCCAGTCATTATTTCAGCAGGTTTGACTGGAGAACAAGAATCTCGTCTGATGGAGGTTCTTGAAAGAAATCGCAATGCGATACGATGGAGTATAGCTGATCTCTAGGGGATTAGTCCGGCTCTGTGCTCCCACCACATCTATCTTGAGGAGGACGCTAGGCCTCGCGTGAGTTCCAACGACGGCTGAACCCGATTCTTTGAGATGTGGTCATGAAAGAAATATCGAAGTGGTGGAGCGTCGATTTTATCTACCCCATCTCCGACTCCAAGTGGGTTAGTCCATTACATGTGGTACCCAAGAAGACGGGTATAACTACAGTTGTGAGTGAGTCTGGAGAGGAGATCGCTACCCGAGTACCCACTTCTTGGAGGGTCTGTGTGGACTACAGACGATTGAATGAGGCCACCAAGAAGGATCATTTCCCACTGCCATTCATTGATCGGATTATCGAGAGGCTAGCTGGGAAGAGTCATTACTGTTTTCTTGACGGGTACTCCGGATACAATCAAGTGGCCATTGCGCCCGAAGACCAGGAGAAAACGACATTCACCTGTCCATTTGGGACGTATGCTTTCAGACGGATGCCCTTTGGTCTATGTAACGCTCCGGCAACATTCTAAAGGTGCATGTTGTCCATTTCTCTAACATGGTGGGTGACTGTTTAGAGGTCTTCATGGATGACTTCTCGATCTATGGCGACGGGTTTGATGCTTGTCTTGACTGCCTAGACCGTGTACTTCAGCACTGCATTGAGGTCAACCTTATGTTGTCTTGGGAGAAGAGTCACTTCATGGTGACTCAAGGGACGGTCCTTGGTCATATCATCTCCAACAGGGGCATGGAGGTCGATCTGGCCAAGGTGGATATCATTAGAAAACTCAATCCACCGTCCAATCTGCATCAATTGCGGTCTTTTCTGGGGTATGTCGGTTTCTACCGATGGTTCATTCAGGAGTTCAGTCGAATTGCCCGACCGCTCACCGATTTGCTGACGAAAGACACCAAGTTCATTGTAGATGATAAGTGTCTTGCATCTTTTGAGACTCTCAAGAGTATGGTTGTCTCGGCTCCTGTCCTTCAACCACCCGATTGATCTCTCCCATTCGAGATCATGACAGATGCTTCTGATTTTGCCGTAGGGGCTTTGCTTGGACAGAGGAGGGATGGACTGCCGTATGCCATTCACTACGCCAGCCGGACTTTGGATAACGCTCAGCGGAATTATACTGTGACAGAGAAAGAGATGTTGGCCGTAGTCTTTGCTTTGGATAAGTATCGATCTTATATTCTCGGATCTAGAGTGACCATCTACACAGATCACACCACCATCCGGTACTTAATGGCCAAGAAGGATGCCAAAGCAGGTCTTACCAGATAGATCCTTCTGCTCCAGGAGTTTGATATTGAGATTAAGGATAAGCCTGGAGTTAAAAATGTGGTGGCGGATCATCTCTCCCGTTTAGAGAACCTTGAGGAATCTGAGCCCAGTGCACCTATCACAGAGACATTTCCAGACGAGGTGATCTTGGTTATCGCCTCACTCCCATGGTATGCTGACTTTGTAAACTATCTTGTTACCAAGACGGTTCCCCAGGGTTGGTCCAGGCAGAAACTTGAGACCTTCCTAGCTAAGGCCAAGTTTTACCATTGGGAGGATCCCGTCCTTTATCATGAAGGAGGGGATAGCATCTGGAGGAGGTGCATTCCTCAAGAGGAGCAGCATAGCATCCTCACATATTGCCATAAGCTTGAGGCAGGAGGACATCAAGGTGCTTCAATCCGGCCTTTGGTGGCCTACCCTCTTCAAGGATTCAGATGAATTCGTGAAGAGGTGTACTGACTGACAGAAGGTGGGTACTTGCGGACATAGAGACATGATGCCCATGCAGCCCATTCACTTTTGTGAGGTTTCTGACGCATGGGAGATTGATTTCATGGGCCCATTTCCTAAGAGTCAGGGGTTTGAGCACATTTTGCTTAATGTGGATTATGTTAGCCGTTGGGTTGAGGCCATCCCCGCCCAAGCCGCAGATGCTAAAACGGTGTGTAAATTTTTGAGGAAAAATATCATTTCACGGTTCGGGATACCCAGAGTTCTGATTTCAGACGGGGGGTCTCATTTCATTAATGATAAAGTCAGGGCCCTTGCAGATGAGTTTGGCATTGACCATCGTGTTGCCACGCCGTATCACCCTCAGACCAATGGTCTTGCCGAAGTATCGAACAGGGAGATCAAGACGATCTTACAAAAGGTGTTCGCCCAGACCGGAAGGATTGGTCACAGCTTTTGGACTCGGTCTTGTGGGCCTATCGGACCTCCTTCAAAAATCCATTAGGGACATCTCCCTTTCGCCTCGTCTATGGCAAGCCGTGCCATTTGCCAGTGGAGATCAAGCATAAATCATTTTGGGCAGTCATTGAGTTACGGTTAGATCCCGAGAGTATAGGAGAACAGAGAAGAGCAGAGTTGGCAGCCCTGGAGGAACTGAGAGATATAGCCTTTTCTAGCAGCCTACAGTATAAGGAGAAAGTGAAGACATGGCATGATTCTCATATCAGCCATAAACAGTTTGAGCCCGATCAACGCGTATGGTTGTTCGATTCTAGGCTGAAATTATTTCAGGGAAATTACAGAGCAAGTGGAAAGGTCCTTATGTGGTCAGGAAGGTACATGACAATGGCAGTATTGACATATCCGAACCGTCATCTTCATCTACCTTCCGTGTCAACGGTCAGCGCTTGAAGCTATATCTAGATCATGATCCGCCGACCATTGACGTTGCCCCCATCCTTCCGGTATGAGATGTGTTATTTGACTCATATCACTTGCATCTCATACATGGTGATCGCTTCTATCTTCCGCTGTACAGTCCATCTGTCTATATCATTCTTTCATCTGTTGATATCTTTTCTTCTTTTCTTCTTTTCCTACTCTATCTTCTGTATCTATCAAAAAGGTGTCGCCCCTTGTAGACAGTTTTCTATACTTAGGATGTACTTTGTCCTGAGTATAGGGGGTGTGCACCCCGAGTGTTCTATTCTTTGATTCTCTCCATTGTCTCCTCTTCTTGTCTATACTTAGGGATATCTTACCCTAAGTATAGGGGGAGACAATCCGAGTACGATCTGTTCATTCCCACCCTTGACCCTCCCTGCGTTGTGTACAGTCTACTATACTTAGGATTATTTGATCCTAAGTATAGGGGGGACGGTTGACTTCTCATTCGTTCATTCATTCCTTTATTCAATTATTCGTTAGACTTTTCTATACTTAGTACGAGTTATGTCTTCTCTTTTCTCTCCGATCTATGAGGACATAGCTCAAGCTAAGTATAGGGGGGTCATATATACTACGTATATACTTTTGCCATAACTCGTACTTTCATATTTTCCTAAATAATATGGCTAATTACACTATTAAAATTCATTAAAAACCTTAATAAAATGATGTGATTATTCCTCAATTTCTTTTTGTATTTAATGATTAATAAATCAGGTGAAAATGTTTTTTGCAAAATGTTTGAAAAATAGTTTGAAAATATTTGTGAAAATCTATTGAAAACTATTTTGAAAACGTTTTGTTACATGTTTTCAACCTTTGTAAAAACATTTTGGTTTGTAAAAGTGTTTTCTTTGTGTGAAATAAAATATTTGAAAAATGATTTGCAAATGGTTTGAAAAATGGTTGCAAAAATATCTGAAAAATCTATATATACTGTTTGGGAAAACCTTTGCAAAATGATTTTCAAATGTGTGTACATGTGTGTAAAATTGTTTGTAAAAACTATTTTGGACTATAGTTTTCAAAACTGTTTGAAAAACATGTGTCAAATAAGTTTGAGGAATACATACATCTCACCTAAAATCCATTCTATATATATCTATAAAATTGATCACTTACCCTGTAAATTCTTAAAACCCACTTCCTGTAAATATAAGAAGCACTACCGTGTAAATATTTTAACCTAGCTTTTAACCAAAGTCTTTTCTTTTCAAAAATCCCAAAAACATTTGCAAAATTAAAATCCAAAAACATTTGAAAAATCTTTTTGAAAAATACAAAAAATGCATATGCATCATCATCATCATCTTTTCAAAAATCCATAAAAAGTTCAAAACCTTTGAAAATTGCATCACAAAAATATTTTCTGCATTCTGCATCTCATTTGCATGGCATTCACATTTTTCGGATTGAGTTTGATAGTTGAACGAGTCTAAGTAAAATCCGAAGATTGGAGCTTGATTGGACCTTAAAATCTACCTAATTAACAGGAACCTTGTAGAAACTGGGATTGAGGTACTTCAGGTCTAGTTGACTTAATTCTTTGAGGATCACGAGACTTGGTTCAATGGATTCTTGACTGCTTAAGTCGAGTATTTCGGAGCACACGCACGACTCTTGTTGATAATGACCTAACTTGGACACTTGCACCTTTCACATGGCTCAACTCAGTTGGAGTGGTGAGGGGGTTGGATTTGCCGGTATGAGACGCACACAGGTGGAAACATTTGTCCTCCTCTAGGGAGGGAAGTACGCCCCAACCCGTCCAGTGATGATGAGTTTCGAGGATAGGAGATCATGGGTTGCGATAAAGCTTCAAAAGAGGGATAGTCTACTGGCTCAAGAGGAAAAACTCCCTATGTAAATGCTGTTGTGTATAGTATTTCAAAAAAAATGCAAAAAGCAAAAACTCCAAAAAAGTGGATAGGCCTGTACAAAAATAAAAATGCTTGCCGGAGTGTACATATGTGTAAAGTCAAATAAGCAAGCTTGAGCTTCAAGTCAAATCATGTGAGCCTGCAGCTAGATGACTTGACTACACTGGTCTTGCATCCTAGGATAGGTAGCTACACTGGCTACCGTCCATTCTTCTCTTCACCCCCTCCTCTTGGGCTGGTTGCCACTTGAACATAGAAGGGAATACCCTGCTCCTTGAGGGATGAGTTGTTGGATTGGGGAATCATTGGGTTGTCATGCTGGAAAAGTCAGTCTCTTTGTCATTTCAGTTGGGGAGAGCCACCATCACTTACATTGTACGAGTCAGATTCATAGTCATAAGGGTTTGCGTATGAGTTGAAATATTTCTGACCTGGCTATTGAGGAGACTTGAATAGAGTTTTGGGATTCTCAGGGACTGTTGGATTTCAAATTCGGTTCTCATTAAGGTTCCGCCCGCACTAAAATATCAAAGGTCCGACTTAAACTCCAAACTTTGATTTTGTGAAGACAAGTTTGATAATTAAACTAAATCCGCTTTCTTCTTTTTCTTTTCTCTCCTTTTATTTCTGCACTTATTGCATAAGTGTTTGCTAGGGACTAGCAAAGGTAAAGTATAGGGGGATGATGAAGCCACATTTCATCATCTTTATTCTATCATTTTGGCACCAAAAACCCTAGAAAATGCGTGTAAATAGCATTAAATCCCGCATCTTAGCATCCATGCATGTGCATGTAAATAGTGTATAAAATATTGTAATTAAAGCTAATATTATAGAATAAATAAAAGAAAAGAAAAAAATATTGTAAATATTTTATGACCCGAAACCTCGAGACCGAGGCATCTTGATGAATAGGTCGAAAAGGAATAAAGTAGGGGGAGATAAGGGTCAAAATACAGTAGAAACACCTTGTTTTTCATTCATTTCTTATTCATTTTGAGACCTATTTTTGGTTCTACTTTTTATACCTCAAATAAAGGAATTTTGAACATGAAAGTTGTAGATAATTAAATAAAGAAAAATAATAAATTGATTTCACTGGAAAATAATGTACAGGTAAAAAGTTATAGACTGAATAAGATTCCAGAACTCCAATTCCCAGACATGTATCTTGCAAACAAAAACTCGAAATGTACCAAACTCACCTTTAATTGTATATATCTTAAAATAATCTATTTACTAGAGGTGGTTTTGTATTTTTCGGAGTTACGGTTTGAAAGTTGAGTTTTGGACCCTTGTAGTATACTTGTACAGATTAAAATATTCAATTTATTCTTTATTCATTATTTTTATAATTTTATATTTTTATATTTTTATAATTTTGTAAATACTAATTATAATATATTTCTACATTAAAATAAGAATAAAACCTCAAGAAAAATCAAAATAAAATACTTATATATGTCATATACACAGGTATAATACCTATATACATACCTATACAATTTATACTTTTATTTTATTAAGTGTACAAATTACATCAGAAAAATAAAATAAAAATATAATTAAGTATATAAAAGTACTCTATAATTTCATAAAATAATACACAAAAATAAATAAATTCAAATCACAAAATAAAAATAAAATAATAAAATATATAGATAATATACCTATATAGGCCTAAAAAGGCAACTTGTAAAAATATACCTCATAAAAATAATTAAAAATCACCATAAAATACTTTATAAAATTATAAACATTTTTCATTTAATAACTAAAATTTATTTCGTTCATTTTCTATTTTTAATGAATTAATAAATCTTTTTTTCCAGGGATTTTTCTTGATTGGTCCACGTGGACCAATCAGGGGACAGTCAAAGTTGACGTTGGTCAACTAGCTGTCCTAGCCCTGTTAATTTGTCAGAGCCTTGGTTTTGACCCATTTTTGTCGATTTTTCCAGGCCGCTCCTTGCATTTTTTGTGTCGCACTCTTCACAGCTTTTTCTCCTTGTAGAATGGGCATACTCGCCCGATGATTGTCTCGAGGAGAGGGCCGTCGATTCACCAGATAATCCTTGGTCTTTGGAGCGCTTCAGTCACATAGTCAAATCCTTTATATGCCACCTCCGACCTTCGATTTGATTTTGAACCCCATTTTGGACCTATCCTCTCCACCCTTGTGCGTTCTTGGTCGGCTGGTGGTGACAACACTCAGCCCCAGTCATCGAGGGAGGAGTTCGGGCAAGGATCAGGGCGAGTTCTGCACCTCCGACCACATTGTTGTCGATGTATCTTCTACCTCAGGGTCTGTCCCTTCGAGGTATCTATTTTCTTCCTTTTTGTGTCTCTTTTAGTCTCTGCAACCGTAGGGGTCTCTAGCCATTCTTATTTCCGCACTCCGTCGATCGATTCGCGCTATCTCCACCCTCGCCGGAGCGCCCCTCCGGCCACGACTTCCACCTCATACTCGCCGTCCGCCACTTCGTTTCCATCTACTTGCGGGGTCGGGGCAGTTTGCCCCCGACTCCTTCACGCATTTTTGCAGGTCACTAGACTTCAAGCGAGCCTGGAGCATCTTCTTTGGTGTTCGCCGGTGATACCTGGGGGGCTGCGGCTCCTCCGACCTCGCGGCGAGCACCGGACATCCTCTGGCCTTTCTAAGACCTCCAACCGATAGAGCGCATCCCCAGGGAGCTTTTGCACCTCGGGCTACAACCAGAAGCCGCCGAATCCACGTGGAATCGCCGTTCGAAGCTCATCAGCGCGCTGTTCCTCGCGTGTTCTTCCAGATGGCTTGATAGCCGTCCGATCGATCCCAATCTTCCTAAGGAGAACCAGTCGTCCGATCCTTCGCGTCCCAGCCATTTGATCATCAGCATCCATCTAATCTCAGCCGTTCGCGCGAAGGGGTACGGGCCAACGGATCTCCGCCACGTGTTTAAGTGAAGACCTTCAGCCGTCGGATCCGCTACGGATCCGCTAGGCGGGGTATTTTACGTCTTTTCCCCTACCAACTTTTGTATTTAATAGTCACTGCTTAAACTTTCATGTGCCTTTTATAAGTTTTCTAAAAATTAACTCTAGGCCCCTGAACTTTCCATTATAGCAAGTAGGTCCTCTGCCACGTCACCTCACGTGATTAGTTCACGTGAGGCTCGGGTATTTTGCGAGGACCCCCTCCAGGGTTTCCTTATTTCGCTTCAGTCCCGCAAGTTTGGTATTAAGTGTAAACTTTTTGTGATATTTGCATACGAGCCCCTGGGAGTTTTGGATATTACAATTAGGTCCTTCCAGGCGCGTGCTAGTCACGCGCTTGGTTGGGTTATTTGTAAGAATACCCCCGTGGGTTTTCATATTTTAATTTGGTCCAGAACCTCTTTTATTTAGTTATAAATTTTGTTGTAAATTTGCAATCTAGCCCCTGGATGTTTTGATATTTGCATTTATACCCCTGTCAGGTTGTTTAATTTTTTGTGCTTGCTCTATTTACTTCACGCATCATTTTAATTCCAAAAATTATCAAAAAAATATCATAGGCTCCTGTTTACTTGCTCATTCATGCTATATTTTTGTTTCACATTTTTGTTGCATCTTTATATTTATTAAAAATAAAAAACATGCATTTTCAGCACTGTTTGCATTAGAAAATCCATAAAAATTAGAAAAACGTTTTGAAAAATTCGCAAAAAATTTATATTTTGTTGATCTTATAATATCTTAGTGTTAATCCAAAACCCACTAAAAATTTAAAGTAAAAACCTTAAAAATAAGAAAACACTTAAAAACTTCATAAAAATCTAAAAAATCAAAGAAAAATTCTAAAAATATAAACTCCGGTCTTGTAGCTTCCCTGTTTTATCTCCTTTATTTTAAAATTAATTTGGGAAAATTTTGATACTGTTTGGTATTTTTCATTCCCATTTTGATTTCGGCCACTAGGCTTATTCACTGTTTCCCTTTATTTTGACTTTTAAAAATAACAAAAACATTCTGAAAAATCCACAAAAATCACAAAAACGGTATAAAATTATAAAAAGACTAAAAACAATTTCTTTTCTGATTTTTGAGCATTTTTGTCTATTTTTATAAATACCTTAACCCCTCTTTCCTTATAGTGTATATATTTCCTATTATTGAAAAAAAATACAAAAATATAAAATATAAAAAGAAAAATATAAAATAAGAAAATTAAAAATTAAAATACAACATAAAAAATAAAAAAAAATATTAAAAACTAAAAACCCACAAAAACATTTGCATAGTGTAGACAACACATCACATTCACATTTTGTGCATCATTTGCTTGATCTATCCTGCCTTGCTCCCTGTGTTCGAACTCTCTACATACTTGCACCTATACATTTTTATGTAGAATTAAAAATAAATTTGACTCCACATTGGTTTTCATTGATTGATTTATTATTGTGGGTTCATTGTTGACTTTAGTTCGGGATTCATTGAGGGTCGCCACAGCGATTGTAGTCCCGCCTTGTGTGGACTATTTAGACCCCTTGAATTTTGGCTAAATCATGTACCACACACCATTTACTTACCACACTTGAGAAGGCTCCTCCATGATTGTTTCCACAAACGATGGTTGCTGCTAACAAGAATGGGCTAAAGGCTACTCCTCTGCCCATGGTTGCCCTGACATCTGTTACTCCTGAATATGATGAACATGGCAACCTGGAGCAGTAGATGCAGTCACAACATGTACCCTCATCCTGAAATACCCTCTCAGTAAGCTCCGCCATCTGTTTAGGTAATTTGGATAAGTTGCTTTCCAACTCATCCATTCGTCTATCAATCCTTTCGACTACTGTGAGTTTATATGCTATTAAGCCCATGTCAAAAGGATCTGCCGAAGCCTTTACTCCCCTGCTATATGTGAATGGTATGGGGGTCTCTAGCTGAGCTCTACTCGCGATATATGCTCTACTTGTCTCAGACATTCTCTCGAACACCTTCCAGATGGTGTCCGCACCTCATGACGTATAACTGCCTCCACAAGCAACACTAACCAAATCCTGTACCTCAGGGTGTAGATCGCAATAAATGGATTGAACTAGGATGGTAGGCTCTAAGCCATGACAAAGACACTTCTGTAAAAGATCCTTGAATCTCTTCCAAGTATCATAGAAGGCTTCATTAGGAGTTGGGAGAAAATCGTGATGCATGAACGCATCGAGTTAGTTCTACTCAAAGGGTAGAACTTTTTCAGGAAGAGATCATTAAACTGCGCAAAGTAGTCATAACTACCCCCTAGTTCTTCATCTAATAAGTTGCCTTGTACTTTAAGGCAAAAGGGAGGGCTTTGAACCTAATATAGTCTTGGCTAACCCTGTGATGTCTAAGGTTAGTACAAACCAGCTCAAAGTCCCTTAGGAATGCATAAGGTTTCTCATGTGCATTCCCATGGAAATGTGGCATCAGATTAAGAAATTGTGGCTTTAATTCATATTTGACTTCGGGTTCAACCAGGCTTAGCCAATCAGTCATTTAATACTGCCCAAGATTATAAGTCACATTTATTGGTGCATATCTACCCAACTGTAATTGACTAAGTTGTGCTTGAACAAGTGCTTGATTTTGCTCAGACTCTGGCAACCTAGCCAATACTTCATGCATTGGGTCCTCTCATTCTTCATCCTCTCCATTTTTCTTCTTAGGAGGCATCTCTAATAAGTCTATGTTATCTTCCTCAAACGAAGGATTTAAGTGAGACTAGAAGATGATAACAGAATCGAATCGATCTCACTAAGGCAATGGTCTTTCTCGGTGAGTAAAGAAGAAAAGGGATTGGTTGAGATGTAACCACCTCCAAGGAGGGAATCATGATACCACCGCCAAGGAGGGATTGGTTCAGATCTCAAAAAAACTTGTTAACCAACACTTAAACCAATTAATTAGGTCTAGTTTCTCAAAACAATAATAATTTCAACTTCCATTAAAGATAAAATTAAGTACTTATAAGATAGAATAAATAATGCATGATTTTTATTTAAAAAATTACCAAAAAGCATGCCATAATATAGGCAACAAAATAGCTTTCAAATGAGACCAAATTCACCTTAATTGGATTTATGGATAACAAGCTATTCAACAATTAATCTAGAGGCATAAATGTAAAGAAATTCCAAGTTTTATTTCAAATAAGGACAAATAGGGACAAAATGCAAATAAAATAACCCGCATCGGCTAATATACAAATACAAAAGCAGGAGGACTTATCTGCAATATCTGAAAACCTGAGGATCAGTGCTACAATTTGTCCACTTGCATATACTCTACACGTGACTAGGCGAGGCTCGTACTGAGGCTTGGGAGGTGGTTTGTGCACCCAAAGTGGAGGCTTGGAGCATCGCTTCGGTGCTTCGCTCGAGAGAGGATTTGGATATGGACCTAATCTGAAGATCTTATCGGACGGCAATTATACGTCTCATTCTTCCCTAAGGGTCTAGATACCTCTGCGGGTGCGGTGCGAGGGTCTCCAGTGAAGTGGACTGCACTCCTTCGTGCTCCTCTTCGCTGCCTAAGGGTCTAGATACCTCTGCGGGTGCGTTGCGAGGATGCTAGAAACCTGGAGAAACTTCGGTGGAGTCCAGAGAAGTGAGTCGATTGCAGGTCGTCGAAGGAAGAGAGTGACATCGGTGATGGTTCACGAATTCCAGCCAATCAAGTGCGAATCAAGTACTTGTAGGGATTAGTTTATAGCCGAAGCAGATGGGAATCTACATGGATGCTCATGAGGTGGAACAGGGGCTCGATAAGGGATGAAGGAGTTGAGCCCTAATGGGTCTTTCTCCTATGCAAGAAGAAAGAATGGACTGAGGTGAAAACGAAGATGGAGAAGTGAATATATTAATCTAAGATGCACAAATGAATCAGTGGATCGAGGCGAAGGTGGGTGAGGTTTCAGATCGTGGATTAATAAAGGAATAAAGATATAATAAAAAAGGGAAAATGACAAAGTAAACAAAGATTAGAATTTTACCTGGAATGGGAGGAAGAAGATGACACAATCAAGGTTGAATCTCAGCCAAATAACGAAGATTGAAGCATTGTCATCGTCGCTTGAAGTTCCTGTCCAAGTAACTAAGCTCGAAAAACCATTGATTGTGTTGTAGCTTGGCATCAAAACCAAGGATCTCGTCAGAGTCCCATCCCTTTCGTTGCTCTATCTCAATCACTATCTCTATCACAGAAGGAACAAGATGGCTCGGGGGAAACTCTCACAAGGGGCAGATAGCTGGTGCTAGTGGTTGGTTGTGGTTATTTGTAGGTGAATGTCGGAGGTTATCTTACGAGGTGGTGGCTTCAACCACCAACAATTAACATAGAAGTTAGGATTAGGGTTCAAAGGGAAGTTAGCGTGGAAGAGGATAGTTAGGAGAGGGAGTTGGTGAGGGTTTTGAGGGAAGCGGTTGGATAAGACAGCCAACATAATTGGGAGAAGTTGCAGGGGGATGAAAGGAAGCGTCTTTTGGAAGAGGTGGCTGGAGGTTGATGGTGAAGCAGGGGCCATTGGATCTAGATCTAACGACCTACATTTGGGCGCAATTTGAAGGTTGAGATACGTCTGATCAAGAGTCATTCAAATGACTTAGGTTGTGGCAGGCGTGGTTGAATCCAAGCTGTCTGATCAGATGATCGAACGGTCTGAAAGAGAGGCGGGTGACCAAATAGGGACGGGCCATGTGGCAGGCGTCTGGAGTGCCATGTAACCCAATCAGAGTTAGGATAAATAGAAAAATCAAAGAAAATTAGAAAAGAATTAGTTAGAAAAAGAATTATAAAAAGTGATAAACATGAAAGTTGTAGATCTCAATGAGATCTACAACTTTATGTGGAAGTCAAAGAGATCAGAGGTCATTTTTAGATAGATAAAAATTAAATACTTTTAAAAACCATATAAAACAATTTATTTGATTTTGTATTTTTATTTTGATTTATGTTAATGTATTTATATATATTATTAATCCAATTTTATTTTATTTTTAATAATCAATAAATACATAAAATATTACACCATAATAAAGTTATAAGGTAATTAGTATTAATTATTTACAACACCCACATACACACACACATGCACACGCACATGCACACACACACGAACACACACCCACACCCACACATACACACACATGCACACAACCACCCACGCACACGCACACCCACGCCCACGCCCACCCACACCACCACCCACAGACGCACACACCCACGCACATCCACAATCATGCACACACATACCCACTCCCCCACACACACACATCCACACCCACACCATCCCCCCCCCACACACACCACACCCACACCCACCCCCACACACACACCCACACCCCCCTATATACCCACCCACATCCACACCCACACCCACACACACACACACATACACACCCACACCCACACACCCACACCCATACACCCCCCACCCACCCACACCCACACACCCACACACACATACGCGCACGCACACACATGCACACGTACGCACACCCACACCCACCCATCCACACACACACCCACGCACACCCACGCCCACTCAAACCCCCACCCCCACAGACACACCCATGCATACACACCCACACCCACACGCACGCTCACCCACACCCACATGCACATGCACACCTACACACACGTGCACGCATGCGCACTCTCACACACACACAGACACACATACGTACATACACGTACACACAAACATACAGACACACACACATGTACGTTATGATCAAAGTTTGCCCAGGGTACGATATAAAATTTATAAAAAGTGAGGTACAATGACTCTAAGGAAAGAAGAAGGCCTTAGGGTTGGGGTGTCTCCATAGGCATACGGTGGGGTACAATGCATGCTAACTAAGTTCCCAACACGTCCACTTAACTCAACTTCACTAACTGTATTTTAGATTTCCAATTTACATTCCAACCTGCGAATCATCACGAACCGCCCATGTCCACTACCCTTATGTACGAGTCCACTATGGCATAGGGCACGAGTCAGGGTATAGATTACCAAGATCATACTTACTACAGTCTGAATAATCACAGCTAACCCAAACCTCATTATGCATATGAGACTTGTATCTCATTTCCATCTTCATTTCACCACATTTACCAAAACTCCCATCTTCGTGCTCTCACCCATAATATTAACCAATGTGGCTACACCAACCAGTACACGAGTGTTAACTCAATGTTAACAAACGAAACACTATATCACCAACCACGACTACTTGACCTGCACGATGGATCCAAGGTAATTTTGTTCACTGACCATACGGCTCTACGGTACTTGGTGGAGAAGAAGGATGCGAAGGCGCGTCTTCTTCGGTGGATTTTACTTATCCAAGAATTTGATTTGGATATTCGTGATAAACCTGGAAAGAAGAATGTAGTAGCCGATCATCTTTCTCGTCTCGAAGATCTTAATACTTCCGAGGATTCACCTATTCGAGACTCCTTCCCTGACGAGTCGATTTTTGTTGTCGACTCACTCCCATGGTACATCAATATCGTGAATTATCTTGTCTCCAAGAAAGTTCCCGAAGATTGGCCCAAGAGCCAAGTTGACCGACTGAAGTCGGACGCTAGACACTACCATTGGGAGGATCCGATCCTTTTCTTTGAAGGGTCGGATTGTGTCTGGAGACGGTGTATTCCTCAGGAGGAATACCAGAGTGTCCTTTCTTTATGCCACAGCTTGGAGGCAGGAGGACACCACTCCGGGAAGAGGACCGCATGGAAGGTTCTTCAATGTGGCTTTTACTGGCCGACTCTGTTTCGCGATGCCATCGCTTCGCGAAGTCGTGTCCGATATGCCGCAGAATGGGAGGAACCGTTGGTTCCAAGGATGAGATGTCGATGCAGCCTGTCATCATTTGTGATGTCTTTGACACCTGGGGCATCGATTTCATGGGCCCATTCCCTGTTAGCCACGGGTTCAAATATATCCTTCTTGCAGTAGATTATCTATCCAGATGGGTGGAGGCTATCCCAACCCGAGCCGCAGACAGCACGATTGTCTGTAAATTCATCAGAGATCACATAATCTCTAAGTTCGGGATCCCCAAAATGATGATATAAGACGGGGGTAGCCACTTTGTGAATCGGGGGGTGAAGAAACTCCTGAAGGACTACGGCATCGAACACCATGTCGCTAGCTCTTACCACCCACAGACTAATGGTATGGCTGAAGTGTCGAATCAGGAGGTGAAGACTATATTGCAAAAGCTTGTCCGCCCAGACAGGAAGGACTGGTCTCAGATCTTGGATCAGGTCCTATGGGCGTATAGGACAGCTTACAAGACACCGCTAGGAACCTCCCCTTTCCGAATGGTATTCAGAAAGCCGTGCCATTTGCCCGCAGAGTTAGTGCATAAATCAGAATGGGCAATTAAGAAGGTCAATTGGAACACACACCTTGGGCAGAAATAGAGAGAAATGGATCTGAATGAGCTTGTGGAAGTCAGAAATCGTGCATATGACAACAGTTTGGTGTACAAGGACAAGGTGAAGCGTTGGCATGATAGATATATCAGACGAAAGACCTTTGTTCCTGGACAGAAGGTATGGTTGTTTAATGCAAGGCTGAAGACTTTCCAAGGCAAGTTGAAATCCAAATGGACGGGACCATTCATTATCCGAGCAGTGCATGATAGCGGATGTGTCGAGATCTCATATCTCGCAGATGACGCACCGACATCCCTTGTGAATGGACAACTGTTAAAACACTTCGTCGAATCCAATGAGAAGTTAGTCCATATTGAGGAGATTGTGTTTATGCGCAAGACAGATTCAACAGATACATCTCGAGCCACGCAGGAGACCTTGCAACAGTGAGCTCCAGCCATCAGTAGCATCTTGAAAGATTCAGACCGACTCACTTGTATATACCATCATTTATGTACATTCTATCCTTTCCCTCCCGCGACTTTAGTAACTCATTCCAGCATCATCTGTCTCTATCTTGGACTGTACTTAGGATGAACAGATCCTAAGTATGGGGGAATGAGCCACTTAAGTCTATTCACTGTACATCCTCCAGATCACATCGGTTCTCATACTCACTCCTATCTTATACTTAGGCTGACTAGAGCCTAAGTATGGGGGGACCGATGCCCACCTTGTATATATTCATCCATTTCCCCTCTTGCCCTCCTCCGCCCCAATTTTTGATCTTCTTCTACACTTAGGCTGTCAAGAGCCTAAGTATAGGGGGGCGGTGCGACTTCTATACGATTTTTGTGATTTTAACTCTCCTACACTTAGCCCGAGCTATGTCTTTTTAGTCGCTTTTCGTGCTCTGAGGACATAGCACACGCTAAGTATAGGGGGGCGTGTATATATTACATATATACTTTACCCATAGCTCGTACTTTCGCGTATTTTTGTATATATTATGCAATAATTACAAGGGGTAAAAAGTTGAGAAATTTTTTTTGTAAAATACACTTGTATAATACTCATAAAATACTTGTATCATAGGAGGTATACCAGTGTGTCAAAAAAATGTTGAAAATAAGGCTTCTTATTTACTCTTGCACATCATCTCTGCATCTGAAAAGAAAAAGAGTCTTGCATTTCATTCATAGCATGTCATCTACACCTCATCTGCATATGTTGCATATGCAAGGTGAAAAGCTAGTGGGTTCTGAACCAAGTCATGAGTAGATATTGAGGATGGACTTGATTTGACCTTAATCCACCTAATTTCAGAGGAACCTTATAGGAACCGGAGTTAAGATTTCTCAGGTCAAGTGACTTAATTCTTTGAGTCCGCAAGTCTATGTTCACATGTCATCTTGATTAGTCTAAGTAGAATATCTCGTGCACACACATGATTCTTTTAGACAGTGACCTAACTTGGACAAGCACAATGCACGTAGCTCTTCATGGATGAGGTGGTGAGGAGGTGGAATCCTTTAGCTTGGAGTAGCACACGGGTGGAAACATCCATCCTCTTCTAGGGAGGGTAGTGCATCTCAACCTAGTTTGGTGGTGTTGAAGTCTAAGGACGGGATGTTGTG
Organism: Ottelia alismoides; assembly: GCA_037367405.1. Lineage (NCBI taxonomy): Eukaryota > Viridiplantae > Streptophyta > Magnoliopsida > Alismatales > Hydrocharitaceae > Ottelia > Ottelia alismoides. Next base: position 593,662 of record JAZKJV010000045.1, on the reverse strand, counting down.
GGTTGCAATAATGCTTCAAAAGAGGGATAGTCTACTGGCTCAAGAGGAAAAACTCCTGATGTACATGCTGCACCTTGTATATAGTTCGCAAAAAAAATCAGATAGGTCCAAGTGAAAATAAAATACATGTCAGAGTCTGTAAATTAGCAAAGAAATGCAACTAGATGACTTGGCTACACTGGTTAGGCATCCCGGGATAGGTAGCAACATTGGCTACCATCCATTCTTTTCTCTACCCCCTCCTCTTGAGTTGGTCGCACTTGAACTTAGAAGGGAATACCCCGCTCCTCGAGGAAAGAGTTGCTGGACCAGGTTATTTGAGTTACCTTGTTAGAGGAGGCTGGTTCTGAGCCATTTCTGATATGGAGAGTTACATTTCACCTACACAGTACAAGTAAGAATCATAGTCATCAGAAATTTGCGTTTGAGGATTTGTTCTGACCTGACTGTTGAGGCGTCTTGAATAGAAGACTTGTGGAACTTGAAGTCTGTTAGGTCTTAAGTTTAGGTCCAAATAAGGTTTCGCCATACAATTAATCTAAAGGTCGAGTCAAGCTCCATTTTTAACTTTTGTTCATGACCTTGGTATGGAACCCAAAATCATTTCACTCTTGCATTCCATTTAGTTGCTCGGGGACGAGCAAGGTTTAAATATAGGGGGTTAATGAATCTGTGATTCATCACTCTAAAAGTTAAAAATAGAGCCTTGTTCCCGAGTAAATAGAGGCATATTTCCCTTTATAATGCATAAATAGCATTCATACATGCATTCATAATACATGCATTTTAGCACTCCATTTGCATTAAATAAGAAGCCAAAATCACTTGTAAAATATCCATTCATCAAAATAAGCTCTCCCTTATACTATGTACACCTTAGTTAATAATATAAGGAAGAAAGCCAGGAATCTCCTTTGTAAAAGCACCAATAAAACCCTAAAACCCCTGGACCATAAAATGCCCATAATTCCCTCATGCAACCTCAAAATAGGTATACTCACCTTCAGAATAATACACATTAAAAGACCTTTAAAATGAGACTAATTTCATCCAATTTGGAGCTCATATGAAAAAGTTGGTTTTTTGGGCCTCTTTGTATACTACATATGTGTACATTTGTATCTTTGTATTTTTGTATCATATTTGACCTCATCTCCGTCTTTGGTCAACATAAAACTTGTAGATCTCATCAAGATCTACAACTTTCATGTTTTGAGTTTTTCCAAATTCGGACTCCTTCTCTCTCTACACTTATTTCTTCTCGCAGCCAATCACAGCTGGCCACGTGGCGCCCTCTGGTTGCGCCACGCGGCTCGCTCCCCTTGCCCTAGCCGCCCCTGCTCTCAGCCGTTGGATTTCTCTTTAAATCCAATAGTTGAGCTGCTTCCACGTGCGCCTTAATTCTACACCGTCAGATCATCTCCCCCTTCTCATCTGATTCGCCCGTTTGCGCCTCTCCCACAACGCGCCACGTGGCGCATTATGCGCCATCAGATCTTGCCTTCAGCCCTTCGATCTGCACCGTCCACTGACACTCTAATTCTAACCGCCTGATTGAAGCCCTTCATCTCATCTCCACCGTTCGCTCGCGCTTCTCCCCCATCGTGCCACGTGGTCGCTCCACGGCCCTCAGATCGCTTCGCCCCAGATCTAATCCTACCGCTCCATCCCGCCTCGATCTTGGCCGTTGGATCAAGGGATCCAACGGCTGGGACCTCGTCTTCCACCTCCGGCACCCCCCTCTCTCCCACGTTCTTGAGCTTGCGGGAGGGGTTGCCCCTTTCTATTTTTCGAGCGTACGTCAGCCTCCCTCGCCGGCCACCAACACTCCCACAACCTTCCCCACTCGTCCCTCATCCTCGCCAACTCCCTCACTCACCACCACTCCCACCATAGACGCTCCACGAACTCCACTAACCTCACCTCGTCACCAGCCCGGCCGTCGACCTCCATCTTGTAAATACTCGATCACCGACCGACTTCATCCCTATCTGCCACCCCCGAGAGGTACCTCGAGCTCGGAGCTTCCGTTTGGTGACAGCAATCGATCGATTCCTTGAGTGACGACAACGTTCTTGTCCGGCGAGATCCGCGGCACCACCGTCGTGTCGCAGCCCTCCTCCGAGTAGCTGCTTGAGCTTGGGAGCTTACCGATCCCTCGAGCGAAGACCTTGAGCTTCAATCCGAGCTCCAAATCCCAGGTAACTCCCTCCATCTCCCTTTGATTTTAGTTTTAATTTCCCCTTCGATTTCTCCTATTTTATTCATCGTCCACTGTCATCTTCTCGCTCTGCTTTCACATCGCCGAGCTCCGCGACGGAGCTCTGACCTTCGCGGTATATTTATCGCCCTCCGACGACTCATTCCACCTTCCATCAGCTACAGCTCTGCCACCTGGGCGGAGCACCATTGCCGGACCACCTACACTCTGAAGGATATGGTTAGATCCTCAAGCGCATCACGGAAGCGTGAGCGTCGCATCGAATACGACGAAGAACGACTAGTCGCACTAGTTGTTCAATGCAGCGGAAATTAAAAAATTTTCTTGCGACGAAACCACATGATCCAAGAACACTTCTCGGATCGTTTCGTCTAAACCAAAAACAAGTATTAGGTTTACCTCTTGAAGCGTGGTTGCGATCGAGTCTCTAAACAAAGAGACCTCCTGTCTCAAGTCCGATCCGACGGAGGAGACGCTTGCGAGCGCGGGGATGAACCGCGTGCTTCTCGCAATCCATGTTGATGATTCAAGCGGCGGATCTCCTGATCTCGACACACGAGATCCGATGTCTTCTTCACGAGCGGGGCACACCGAAGGAGACGGAGATCCACGAGCACACCATCGGGCAGCATAACGACGATGCCGCGGTGATGGAGAACCTCTCTAGGGCATCCATGGTGGACGGCCACATGAGAGAGATGGAGAGAGGACGTGTAGAGAGAATGAGAGAGAGAGAGAGATTTGTTGCCTCAACTTATGTGTCCAGAAGAGCAATGGGGTGCCTCTCCTTTTATAGGGTTTTGGGATCCATGGATCTCAATCCATGTGTCAACACAAATCCAATGGTCCACATCAATTTGTGTTTCTTTCAATGGTCATGATTTGTTGCTAAAAACACAACAACAATTAATTTAATTTAAATTAAATATATGTTGATAAATCAACACAATTTAATTACAAAATTAAATCATCAATACATGGAGATAATGAAAGGAGAGAAAGCCTCCTTCCATGTGGAGAGGGGGGACGGCCTCCCTTTCCTAATGGGAGTGGTGGCCGTCCACCCTCCTCCATTAGGAAGGTGGCTATTTCACCTTTTATGTAATCTCCATTATTTGCAACAACTTTTGTTGCAAATTATTTCACAAAAATAAATCCAATTTATTTTGTGAACATTGCAATCATGCCATTGAAAAATTGTGAATCACATTCACAACCCAAAACAAAATGTAAATTACATTTTCAATTTGATGTCCAATGTGAATCCAATTCACATTAACATTTAATTAACAAATGTAAATTACAAATAGCTCTCTCTTATATATTATAAATCACATTTATAATATATATGACTAATATGGATATTGCTATCCACATTATTCATATCCATGATAATTAAATCATATTTAATCATCTTGGATCTCTATTCTCTTGTGTCCAAATAATATGAATCACATTCACATTATTTACATCTTTGATAATTAAATCTCATTTAATTATCTAAGATAACTCTCTTTATAATATGAATCAAATTCATATTACTCATGATAATTAAATCACATTTAATTATCCATTTTCTCAATGCTCGAATACATATATCAACAATAGAATTATCCATGAACTCCTTCAAGGATAATGCGCTTTCTCCGCAGATACTTGGAGATAAGGACAGGGCGATTGTATTGTTCCACGTATAGTGACATGGATATTGAGATCGTATCTCAAATCCAGATCGCGGGCCTCCCATAGATGCTTGATTAAATCAAGACCGTAAATCTAATCTTCTCATTGTATCTGAATCACATTCAGATCAATGTCCAATACTTGGACCAAGATCAGATCACTTCTCTACTGAGAGGAGTCACTAAAATCCAGACCCGTTTCATCACTCCCTAGGAATGGAAGCTTCATGGTTATACAATCGTTTATGATCACATCACCCTCAGGTATTCCCAATACCTGTACATCCTGCATACTGGAAGACTCAGACTAAACCCGAAGTATTCGATCAACTTTATACTGTCTACTTCATGGTTTTATCAGTAAGTTTCTCATCCGATCATTGGGAGTCGGTATCGATCATATACTTTCCAAAAGCATATATCATACCTAGGTATTGATCATATACTTTCCAAAAGTATATATCAAACCTACAAATTCAGTCAAGCTTCCAAAGCGAGACGACCGTGCGCACGGAATTTGATTCTTCCCAATATCTCATGAGTGAGCTCATGTCTTCCGGTTCAGTAACTGAACCTGTATGATCCCTTTGAGAGATCGTATTACTCATATGCCCTTATATGCACACCAGCGCGCCGGTGTATAGACCTTGATTAGGTCATCAACCTATTAGTCTGCCAAATGTACATACTTAGACATATAGCAACACATCTGTCTCCGGTCAGAGGATGCGTGCCTATATCATGACAGCATACGATATAGGACTTTGGTTATCTCGATCTCGTTAAGTCGACTCTTTGACCTAACTAATCTGACACCTCCGAATCTCTATTCCTATGCAGAGGACCTGCATCAAGAGGTCGGTCAGATATCAGCCTTCAGAGATAAGGATTGCCATCTCCTACTCAGGTTGGAGATCATCTCTTAACAATCATCTGACGGTGCTTGATGAGTCCTCAATCTAACTCTTTAGATATTCATCCAAGCACCAGCCTCTATGATTCAATAGTTGAATCAACAGCTGTATGATCATCAAGATGGCCATGGTACATAACCCTAATTGTACTAAGGGACCTATTATGCAAATTATGTATTCTTTATTTCAGATTAAGGAGTGAATTGCAATAACATTTATTGCATAATGGCTCGCCGTGGGCTCGCATTTCCAACAATCTCCCACTAGCCCAAAGAGACATTAATGGGCTAATCATTTAAACCCACACTCATGTGACAATCATAGGCTATTTAGAAAATAGCTAGGTAAGCTGATCAGTCACTCTGTTCCCGCGAGACTATGCCAAGTCCTTTTACGGCACTTGCAAATCCCCAGTAACAGTGCTCGCATCTAATGCCAATGTTGCATCTCATGCAACCAATACTCAATCTAGTTGGTTACATTGTCCCTGACATCATAACCAGTATCCCCATAATCCTTATTAGAATACCTTGATTCCCGGAGATCTCTATCTCCTAAGGTATCTAAAGTTTAGACCTTTATAGATCACTATCTACATGTTCTTAAACTTTTGAAGATAAGACTTTGAGATTACTATCTCAAAAATCTCCTCATCTATGAAGATTTTGTTATTACTGCAATCAAGTGTTTTATCTCTACAGTAGGATTAGTAACAATTTACTACTCCCACTGCATAACAGACATCTGGTATTTGTACACTCTAGCATACACTCAGCTTCTCGTAACTAATGCACAAGTGCAAGTAGTTGTAGCATTTACTTCCTCAACTCTTTGAGGTGCTATCCCTTAAGATAGGTCAGTACCATATCTTAAGGGTTAGAAGCCTTTCTTGGAATTTCTATGAATAGAATATGTCCAAGGTATACTACAAATGTGACAGTCCAATTATCCTCTTCTCTTGGCTTCTGAACAACTTCAGAACTAAGATCTAAGAGGTATCTTTAAAATCATATTTCAAGATATGGAATAACCAGATTATAAAACACTTATTATTATCCTTATATCATTTTAAATGATCAGGATATCATCTATGTTTAGCGCAATGAACACATAGGCACTCCCACTAAGCTTCGCATGGCTCATCAAGATTTCATTTGAAATCATAACATTTATAATTTCATCAAATCTTATGGTCCATCTCAAAGAAGCTTATTTGAGTCCTTAGATGGATTCCTTATCTTGCACACCTTGCTTTCCTCAACCATGAAGCCCTAGGGCTACTTCATGTGAATATCCTCAGAGAGATATTCATAGAGGAATGCAATCTGGACTTACATCTTGAAGATGCAATAGTCAAGTTGTGTAGCTAAGGTTAGCAATATTCTGATGATTTTAAGCATGTTCACCGAAAAGCAAGTCTCATTGCAAGCAATGTCTTCTCTTCCATGTGTAGCTCATTGCTACGAACTATGCTTTGAAGGTATGTACCTTCTCATCAGGTTCCCTTTCTCTTGAAGATCCATTTACACCTTTACAGGTCTTACCCATATAGGTGGATCCTCGAGGGTCCATATACAACACTTGTACATGAAGTCTACATTAGACTTTTATTGCTAACATCCATCTATCCATGCTATGATCTTCAGAAGCTTCATCACATGAAGTTCGATCATTGTCAGATTTCTCTGACACATGGAATCCATCCTCAAACTTATTTGAAGAGGTTTTAGTGTTTCATCTTCAATTATCCTTTTAGTTTCCAATTTTAGGAGCCTCATTATCTTTTCAAGATTAAATGAGTTCCTACACTTCATTTTTTTATCTTGATTCTCAAGAGTCTCAACCTCCAAGAATCACATTCTCAGAGATGAGATATTTCAAGAATCTCAAGATCATAAAGTAGGTATCCAATACCATCCTTTATTTTCCTAATGAAGCAGCACTCTCAAGTGCTAGATTCCATCTTGCATGGAACCTTATTAAGGATATACATTGTAGTCTCTACTACACATATATACCTGGAAACTAAGGGATAATTATGCTAAAATTCATCATTGATAAGATCATGTCACACATGATCCAATTGTATCTGCCTATAACTCTATTGAGTTAAGGTGTGTTAGGAGGATTGAGATAGAAATGATATTCATATCTCTATAAGGTATTCTTTGAATTTATCTAACAGGTACTTGCTACCTAGATTAGATCAAATTCATTTTATCTTCCTTCAAACTTTGGTTTTAAACCAAAAATAATGAAATCTTTGAACATTTCAAAGGTTTCTTAGGTGAAGAGAAGAAATCTCATATCATACATAATCATCAACAGATATCACATATCCATAATGTTTACTATGATATAGATGATCTACATACATCAATATGTATGAGATCCTGAATGCCTTGACATCTTACACCTTTCTCTAAGAAGGGTGTATTGGACATTTTTCTTTGAATACAATATTCATAAGTATGTAAGTTTTGAAATTTTAGACATTCTAAAGTTTCATCTCTTACTAGTCTATTGATCAAATCAATAGACAAATGTCCAAGGCTTGATGCTAGATCATTGTCAAATGATCTTCATCCTCCTATTGATCTTAAGGTTTAATTTCAGTATTCAAAAATGTTAATGAACCATTCATTAATTTTTCTAATTTATGTGGAGTCCACTAGATTTTAGATCACTATCTGAAATATCTTCATCATAACTCTTTATGATAGTTCTATCTCAGAATTCATGTTTATTTCCAACTTTAGAAACAAACAATGAGTGTATTCTTATATCTAGGTCATAGAGACATTCTCTACGACTAAGGGCTCTCCCACTGAAATTAACAAGTCTATTAATCCAACAGAGATTGTTGCAACAATTGCATCAATACTCACGTGGATAACTATAAACCTTTAAGATCAAATTTTCCAGTCTTCCAAAAAAACATATGCAACCTATTGCAAATGTCATCAGAAGATTGAGATACAATTATTTGACTTTATCTTATCAATGATTTATGTAGATTAATCTGATGCTCCATCCGAGTCCTTCTCTAAGGATTCTAGATAGACTTGATAGTCATACTATCAACACATCAACTTATTGCAGTATTGGCATTCATCCAACTCTTCGGATGACATATGGAAGTCATAGATGTATAGTCAACTCTTTGACCATACTTCTTACTCGGGTCCAACCCATGCTTCCACTGCGCTCCCTTTATCTATAAGCAACCATTGCTTAAGACTAAGGATCTCTTATGTAAGAGCATTTCAACATTTATACATGCTTCATTAAATTCATACAATATGAATATTATGAAGCTTCATGAATGACCAGAGTATAGATAGTAGAATGATGACACTCATCATCTACATCCATCTAAACTCTTAAAACATAGGTTCAGGTAGGTACTCAAACAATTTGAATACACCATCTCTTATAGAGCCACCATTCTGCATGATGCAGTGAACCATCTCATTCATGTTAAATGTCAAGAGCACATATGTATGCCCGAATATCTTCATAAATTTTATAAGGATTATTTGACAATTGCGATCATCATCGACATGTCACTTCCAAAGTACATCCGATGAGAGATCAAGACTATAGAGACATACAAACCCTAGGGTTGTAGTCCTATTATCTATTTAATTGTCATTCCTCAATATTATGAGGAAACTTGCACATTGCAACCACATACATTATGTGTCCAATTGCAAGTACAATATCTGGATCATGAGTCCAATCCATGATATTTTACTGGTTATTATTGAGTATATCATTGAGTGGACTTTAATGAAGGATTATCTGAAATAAGATATTTGCATAAATATATAAATATATATATTTTACTTTGATTTAGGATTTTTTATATCAAAGTTGTCTTGTCTTGTCAACACTGAAAGTTCATTCCCTTAATCACTTTCAATGTAAGAGATATACTTACCATTATATCTCAACAAGATCTGGGATCTCCTTCCTTATCTTTGTTACATCCCAATAATATGAGAATCTGCAACTCGGATAAAAAGAAGCGGGAACACATTCCGCTTTGCAAGTCCAACTTGCATCTCCCAATTCGGTCTTTAACACCCGAGCCCACCACCCCTAAGGCGATGTTGACCCGTCGTTAATTGAACCAACCGTCAACAGGAATAGTACTCGCTATACGCAATCCAATATCGCCCCAATAATATGAGGATCCGATATTGGGATCACTACGTATACGGCCTTACTCTTTCGAGAAGCAAAGAGTCCGATCCAGATGCGCTTGCATACAGGAGCTGTCACTTCGGACAGGCGTCTCCCACATACAATCCCTGGCGACGGAACCCTTCGCCTTGACGGGAGACCATGGATGTCACTTATGTGATCCTCCACCTCATATTCAAATTTTAATTAATTATCGTGAATCACATTCACATAATTAATTCTTCCAAGGGAATTATTAACTCTAATAATATTAGAGTATTTCAATCTTAATTGGATTCCAATTAATCTAATCATATTAAATTAATGATCCAATTAATATCCAACAAACATTTTAATAGTTACTTGAATAATGGTATTATCTCAAATACGTATTATTTCGAATTTTAATAATTAGAAAAATACATCTTAATCCCTCGGACATTATCCCGGCCCTACCCGCTGTCATGGCCAGTACCGACGAGAGTGGGACGGACCACATACGTTGCAACTCGCAACCCCAATGCTCTCTGACTAGGCACCATATCCGCCTCGGGAAAGGATAATGCCAAATTGATTAATTTGTACTTGAGATGATCATCGGTTCTTCAACCGAAATTGTACCATATAGTAATAATCAAAACATTTTTGATTAACATTATAATGAGATTTGCTAAACAAATCCCAAGTCCTATTCAAGCAACATGTTTGTTGGAATGTTGATCATGTAGATCATGTAACCAATCTTGATCTAGATCACATCTAATCATTTGTTGGTTAGGGCAAAGTCATTTAAGGACATAATTATCATTAAATATTTCACAAATATTTATACATAATTATTCCAGGAAATTAAACAATTTAATTTCACTAATTAATTAAATGACAATCACTAGGTTCTTGATTAGGAAAGTATTTTCAGCAGTGACCCTCACTTACTAAAAATACCATATCTCAATCAATTTAAATCCAAATTAAGCAAAGTAAATTTCTAAAGTTTGCTAACTTGATTTACAACAGAACCCAAGTGATTTGCACGCATTTCAAGGCGTATCAAATCCTCAATTAACATCTTAATTACGTCATGATCCGCAGTCCCCGAAACAGTGGATACATGTTCACTAAAATGAGCATATCTAGAGCAAACGGAATCGAAATCACGCAAACTCAGATCCTACGGTTTCCTTATTTAATGGGGAATAAAATCCAAATATTATTTTCGTGTTTAAACAATTTAAACAGTGCCGAAAATAATATCAAAACAGAGATGCGAAAATGAAATGCAAGAAAACTTTCGCAAACCCTAATGAACCTAAGTCGTCCTCGGTTTATGGATCGTATCCAAAACCACCGACCTAAGGCTCTGATACCACTTGAAGGATATGGTTAGATCCTCAAGCGCATCACGGAAGCGTGAGCGTCGCATCGAATACGACGAAGAACGACTAGTCGCACTAGTTGTTCTATGCAGCGGAAATTAAAAAATTTTCTTGCGACGAAACCACATGATCCAAGAACACTTCTCGGATCGTTTCGTCTAAACCACAAACAAGTATTAGGTTTACCTCTTGAAGCGTGGTTGCAATCGAGTCTCTAAACAAAGAGACCTCCTGTCTCAAGTCCGATCTGACGGAGGAGACGCTTGCGAGCGCGGGGATGAACCGCGTGCTTCTCGCAATCCATGTTGATGATCCAAGCGGCGGATCTCCTGATCTCGACACACGAGATCCGATGTCTTCTTCACGAGCGGGGCGCACCGAAGGAGACGGAGATCCACGAGCACACCATCGGGCAGCATAACGACGATGCCGCGGCGATGGAGAACCTCTCTAGGGCATCCATGGTGGACGGCCACATGAGAGAGATGGAGAGAGGACGTGTAGAGAGAATGAGAGAGAGAGAGAGAGAGATTTGTTGCCTCAACTTATGTGTCCAGAAGAGCAATGGGGTGCCTCTCCTTTTATAGGGTTTTGGGATCCATGGATCTCAATCCATGTGTCAACACAAATCCAATGGTCCACATCAATTTGTGTTTCTTTCAATGGTCATGATTTGTTGCTAAAAACACAACAACAATTAATTTAATTTAAATTAAATATATGTTGATAAATCAACACAATTTAATTACAAAATTAAATCATCAATACATGGAGATAATGAAAGGAGAGAAAGCCTCCTTCCATGTGGAGAGGGGGGACGGCCTCCCTTTCCTAATGGGAGTGGTGGCCGTCCACCCTCCTCCATTAGGAAGGTGGCTATTTCACCTTTTATGTAATCTCCATTATTTGCAACAACTTTTGTTGCAAATTATTTCCCAAAAATAAATCCAATTTATTTTGTGAACATTGCAATCATGCCATTGAAAAATTGTGAATCACATTCACAACCCAAAACAAAATGTAAATTACATTTTCAATTTGATGTCCAATGTGAATCCAATTCACATTAACATTTAATTAACAAATGTAAATTACAAATAGCTCTCTCTTATATATTATAAATCACATTTATAATATATATGACTAATATGGATATTGCTATCCACATTATTCATATCCATGATAATTAAATCATATTTAATCATCTTGGATCTCTATTCTCTTGTGTCCAAATAATATGAATCACATTCACATTATTTACATCTTTGATAATTAAATCTCATTTAATTATCTAAGATAACTCTCTTTATAATATGAATCAAATTCATATTACTCATGATAATTAAATCACATTTAATTATCCATTTTCTCAATGCTCGAATACATATATCAACAATAGAATTATCCATGAACTCCTTCAAGGATAATGCGCTTTCTCCGCAGATACTTGGAGATAAGGACAGGGCGATTGTATTGTTCCACGTATAGTGACATGGATATTGAGATCGTATCTCAAATCCAGATCGTGGGCCTCCCATAGATGCTTGATTAAATCAAGATCGTAAATCTAATCTTCTCATTGTATCTGAATCACATTCAGATCAATGTCCAATACTTGGACCAAGATCAGATCACTTCTCTACTGAGAGGAGTCACTAAAATCCAGACCCGTTTCATCACTCCCTAGGAATGGAAGCGTCATGGTTATACAATCGTTTATGATCACATCACCCTCAGGTATTCCCAATACCTGTACATCCTGCATACTGGAAGACTCAGACTAAACCCGAAGTATTCGATCAACTTTATATTGTCTACTTCATGGTTTTATCAGTAAGTTTCTCATTCGATCATTGGGAGTCGGTATCGATCATATACTTTCCAAAAGCATATATCATACCTAGGTCTTGATCATATACTTTCCAAAAGTATATATCAAACCTACAAATTCAGTCAAGCTTCCAAAGCGAGACGACTGTGCGCACGGAATTTGATTCTTCCCAATATCTCATGAGTGAGCTCATGTCTTCCGGTTCAGTAACTGAACCTGTATGATCCCTTTGAGAGATCGTATTACTCATATGCCCTTATATGCACACCAGCGCGCCGGTGTATAGACCTTGATTAGGTCATCAACCTATTGGTCTGCCAAATGTACATACTTAGACATATAGCAACACATCTGTCTCCGGTCAGAGGATGTGTGCCTATATCATGACAGCATACGATATAGGACTTTGGTTATCTCGATCTCGTTAAGTCAACTCTTTGACCTAACTAATCTGACACCTCTGAATCTCTATTCCTATGCAGAGGACCTGCATCAAGAGGTCGGTCAGATATCAGCCTTCAGAGATAAGGATTGCCATCTCCTACTCAGGCTGGAGATCATCTCTTAACAATCATCTGACGGTGCTTGATGAGTCCTCAATCTAACTCTTTAGATATTCATCCAAGCACCAGCCTCTATGATTCAATAGTTGAATCAACAGCTGTATGATCATCAAGATGGCCATGGTACATAACCCTAATTGTACTAAGGGACCTATTATGCAAATTATGTATTCTTTATTTCAGATTAAGGAGTGAATTGCAATAACATTTATTGCATAATGGCTCGCCGTGGGCTCGCATTTCCAACACACTCCGCCTTAGGCCTCGCCACTCGCATCTCACTTCCCCACGCACCACCACGAGCTTCGGCTATACGTCTAACACCTGCAGGTACCCATCTCGATCATTGGACGGAAGCTCACCGGAGCTCCTGTCGAGCTTCATCGCCCGCGAGCTCAGACGCCCCTTCGTCGCTCCTGAAGCCACCTGGACCATCGCCGTACCGCTGCGCATCTACTGGGATATCTCCGAGCCCCCGGAGAGCTTCACCGACGCTAGGAGGACCGGGCGGAGCTAAGCCCCCATCGTCGAAGCCCCACCAACTCCTCCGCAGGTGGCGGAGGACTGTTGAGGGAGAAGCTCCAGCCACCGTTCGATCATCTTGATCGAACGGTCCAGCGCCGTTCACGTCGCCAGTGAACTGGAGCTTCACCTAGACATTGGATCCTTCCAGATCCAACGACGCTTAGCGCGCCACGTCATCGATATCTAGAGCATCACAGGAGCCGTAGGATCATCTGTGATCCCACGGATAGGAGCGAGCCACGTCGCCCACGACCGGAGCAGCACGCAACCGTTGGATCACTCTTGATCCAACGGTCTTCAGCATGCCACGTAGAGGGGTCCGAGCCTCTTCCCCGAACCCTAGGCTCGGACCACCCGAGGCTAGCCGAGCCTCCCGTCAGACCTCCAGGAGCCCCCGAGCCAAGACCCGAGCCTCCAACGTCACCCGAGCCTAGGCCCCCACGTGGGAGCACGTGCGGCCTGGGTAATTTGCACAGAGGCCCTGGGAACTTTCCAAAATTGCAAAAAGGTCCCTGTGAAGCGCACCCACGTGAGGAGCACGTGCCTAGTAGAGAAATTGCATTCCACCCCCAGCATTATAGGTAATTGCATTTGAGTCCCTGTCAGCATGTTTATTTTTATGTAGTTTTTATTTCCTGTATTGCAAATACACCTCTGTCTTTTCACGCATCCCTAGGTTTTATTTGGCATCATTTTTGAATTCTAAAAATTGCATGTTGTTGAGTAACTTGTCCTCTAGCTGTTGTGACACTCGTCATATTTTTTTTGGTATCAGTAGATTTTTAAATTAATTAATTGGTTAATTTCTGTGTTATTTTGCCCAGTTGGACCTTTTAATTGATAATTAATTCTCCGTAGCTCCAAAAATTCTCAAAAAATCACAGTAGCTCTAGGATAGTTAATTAAACCTTACATAAAAATTTCATGTCATTTACACGCATATCGAGGCCTAAATAAATTAATTGGTGATTTTCTTATTTTATTTTTATAAGGTTCATTCCACATTAAAATCAAGGTTTGTCAAATTTCCTAGATTCCTTATCATTAGATCTATCTAGGATAATTTTTATTCTTGAAAAAAATGTGATTTGGTATTTATTAAAATTAAATTAGTGAAAATCACCCTGTAGTATTGTTTAATTCACAGTAAATTCATTTAATATCGAAAAATTCCGAAAACATTAGGGTAGCTTAATTTCATCATAGTTCATCATCTGGCCAATTTTTATAATTTTTGGACTTCATTTGATATCTCAACTGATTTAACTTTAAAATTAGCTTGATTTTTACATGTGTCCTGCATAAAAAAATAGAAAAAAGACCAAAAATATATTCTCCAAAAATCTCACACTTGGACTTTGCTAAAATTTGACCTAAGGAGACAGATGCCTCCCTGAGTTCGATCTTGGACTTCACTAAGTAAAAAAATATATTGCCACTCGAAATTGACTTATTAAATTAAAAGTGATTTTTGATATTCGCTCTCGTTATCTGACTGCAACGAATATTGACAAATAATTTGGACATTAATTTGACCGAATTAACAAGGGTAGCGGGAGCGGTTATCACCGAGGCGAACCATTCTTACAATAAATGTTATTGTAATATATATATGATTTATCAATAAAAGTTATTCATTGTTTCACTCCCTTTCTGAAATTAAATGAATGAATGCACTATAAGGTTCCTTTGTCCAATTAGGATTATGTACCATGGCTCTCTTGATGATCATACAGCTGTTGATTCGTTAATTGAATCATAGAGGATGGTGCTTGGATGAATATCTAAGGAGTTAGATAGAGGACTCATCAAGTACTGTCAAATGATTATTCAGAGATGATCTCCAACCTGAGTAGGAGATGGCAATCCTTTCTCATTAAAGTTGATATCTAACCAAACTCTTGATGCAGGTCCTCTACATGGGAATAGTGATTCGGAGTTGTCAGATTAGTTAGGTCAAATGGTTGACATAACGAGATCGAGATAACCTAAGTCCTATGTTGAATGTTGTCACAACATAGGCAAACATCCTCTGATCGGAGACAGATGTGTTACTATATGTCTGAGTGTGTACATTTGACAGACCAATAGGTTGATGACCTAACCAAGGTCTATACACCGGTGTGCTGGTGTGCATGTAAGGGCATATGAGTAATGCGATCTCTCAAAGGGATCATACATGTTGACTTGTGAACCAAAAGACATGAGCTCACTCATGAGGTATTAGGACCGATCAAATTCCATGCATGGTCATCGTGCTTTGGAAGTATGAGAAGACTTTGAATGTATGATATATGATTTTGGGAAAGCATATGATCAATACCGATTCCCAATGACCAAGATTGAGAAACTTGGTGATCAAACCTTAAAGATGACCGTGTAAAATTGATCTATATCTTAAGGTTGATCATAGATCTTCTAGTATGCAGGATGTACATGTTTTAGGAATAACTAAGGGTGATTTGATCATAAACGATTGTATAACCATGTCACTTCCATTGCGAGGGAGTGATGAAACAGGTTTGGATTTTAATGGATCCTCTCAGTAGAGAAGTAATCTGATCTTAGTCCAAGTGTTGAACATTGATCTGAATGAGATTCAAATGCAATGAGAAAATTAGATTTGCGGTCTTAATTTAATCAAGCATCTATGAGAGGTCCATGAGATCTGGATTTGAGATGAGATCTCAACATCCAGGTCACTATACGTGGAACAATACAATCGCCCTGTCCTTATATCCAAGTATCTGCAGAGAAAGCGCATTATTCTTGAAAGGGTTCCAGAAAATTTACATAGTTGAATTATATCTAAACATCGAGAAATGGATAATTAAATGTGTTTTAATTATCTTGAATAATGTGAATTTGATTCACATTAATGGATGTGTGTGAATGATGATCCAATATAATTAAATGTGATTTAATTATTATGAATATGAATAATGTGGACAACAATATCCAATTGTTCATAATATATTATCAATGTGATTTATAATGTATTAAAGAGAGCTTATTATGATTTACATTTGTTAATTAATTATTTGTGCGAATTGGATTCACATTGTATAATTAATTGAAAAGATAAATTATCTTTTGTTTTTGGGTTGTGAATGTGATTCACAAATTTCCAATGGTAAGATAGAAATATTCTCAAAATTAATTATGATTTATTTTTTTAGAATAATCCACAACAAAAGTTGTTGGAACAATAATGGAGATTTTCATGGAGATATGCAATCTCATGAGATTGCATGAGATTGCCTCCACCATGAAAATAGGTGGACGACAACCATGTCCTATATGGAATTGGTGGCTGTCCCACCTATTTTTTGGGGAGACATTATCTCCATGCTAATTATCTCCTTATTTGTTTGATTTGATTTAGGATTGAATTGTATTTGATTTATCAAAAATATTTGATCTAAATTAAATTATTAATTGTTGATTTTTACCAACAACAATCTTGACCATTGGATTAAACACAAATCAATCTCATCCAATTTTTTTGTGTGTCCCATGGATCCCAAAACCCTATATAAAGAGAGGCACTCCATGCTCTCTAGGGTTACGACAAGAACAAGCATCTTAAGCTCTCTCTCTTCTCTCATTCCACACGCCATCTCCTCTCTCCCCTCTATTGGTGGCCATCCACCAAACTCTAGAGGAGGAACGTCGTCGTCGCTTCACCATCGCGTCGTCGCCTCGATGTCTCTCGGTTCTCCATCTTCTTTGGAGTGCTTTGCTCTCGAAGAAGGTGTTTGATCTCGTGCGACGAGATCAGGAGTTCACCGTGCTTGGATCTACTTCTTGGATTGCGAGGATCACGTGACTCATCCCCGCGATCGCAAGCGTCTTCTCTGAAGATCGGACTTGAGACAAGAGGTCTCTTTTCGTAGAGACTCGATCAATCACGCCACAAGAGGTATCTCTATATACTTGATGTGGTTTTAGATGAAACGATCCGAGAATCGTTCTTGGATCATGTGGTTTCATCATGTGAAAAATTTTAAATTCCGTTGCATAGAACAACTAGTCCGACTAGTCGTTCTTCATCGTATTCGATACGATGCTCACGCTTCCATGATGCGCTTGAGGATTATACCATATCCTTCAAGTGGTATCAGAGCCTTAGATCGGAAGGTTTTGAATACGATACGTAAACCTAAGAAGACTTGGGTTTGTTAAGGTCGTGAAAATTTTTTATCACATTTCATTTTCGCACCTCTGTTTAGTGAATAAATTCGGCCCTGTTTAAAATGTTTAAACACGAATTAATCACTTGAATTTTGTTCTCCATTAAATAAGAAAACCATAGGATCTGAGTTTACGTAATTTGGATTCCGTTTGCTCGAGATATGGCCTTTCGAATAAACATGTATTCACTGTTGTGGGAACTGCGAATTTTAACATGATTAATGAGTTAATTGCTGTTTTGATGAGCCTAAAAATGAGTGAAATATCACTTATGTTTTGTCATAAATCAAATTAGCAATCTTAAGAAACTGATTTTGTGTAATTTGGATTTAATTTGGTTGAGATATGTTAATTTTAGTAAGTAGGGGTCACTGCTGAAACTAGATTCCTAATCAAGAACCATGTGATTGTCAATTAGTGAAATTAATTGTTAATTTCCTGGAATACTTATAAAAATATTTTGAGATGTATTTAGATATAATTATTTACTTAATTGACATGACCTCAACCAATAATTAGATTAGACGAGATCTAGATCACAATTAATATACAATCAACAAACAAACTTTCATGAATAGGATCGGGAATTTGTTTAGCAAATTTCCTTATAATCAAAATGGTTTTGATTATTACTATATGGTATAGTTTCGATTGATAAACCCATGAGCATCTCAAAGTACACAATGATCTATTTGGCATTATCCTTTCCTGAGGTGGATATGGTGTCTAGTCGGGGAGCGTTGGGGTAGCAGGTCGCACTGGTTGTGGTTTGTCCCACTCCCGTCGGTACTAGGGGTGTCTATCGTGTTCAACGAGCTAAGTTGGCCTCAACTCAGACTCGAACTCGATAAGAAACATAAGGCTCGAACTCGGACTTGATAAGGGTCGAGCCCTGGATCACCAACTCGAACTTGAACTCATCGAGTTCGCGTTGACTCACGAGCCTCTTATCGAGCCACGAGTTTCTGAGCTGGCTCACGAGCCTCAAAATGAGTTGACTCACGAGCCTTTTATCGAGTCATGAGTTTCTGAGCTGGCTCACGAGTCTCAAAATGAGCAGGCACATGAACCTCTTAATGAGTCATTGTTCCATTTTATATATTAAATTATGCAAATGACATTTGTAATTTTGATTGTTTATACTCTTTTCTATAGCTTTTTGGACAAAAAAATGTTAACCTCTATTTTATATCGAATTTAATGTGGAAGTTTCGGTATATATGTTTTTAATTTTAAGAAGGAAAACGTGTTATCGAGTCGAGTTTCCGAGTTAAACAATGCCCAACTCGGACTCGATAAGCTAACGAGCCATAAAACCCAACTCGAGCTCGGGCTCGTTAAGGTTTTGAGTCTGGCTCGCGAGCCCTTAACGAGCCGAGCCCGAGTTGAGCTCATCGAGCTCGAGCTTTCATGACAGCCCTAGTCGGTACTAGACATGACAACGGGTAGGGACTCGATTATGCCGGAGAAATCAATGTGTATTTTTCTAATTATTAAAATTCGAATAATACGTATTTTGAGATTATACCTTCCATTCAAGTAACAATCAAGTTTGTTGATTATAAATTGGATGGATAATTAATTTAATGTAATTAAATTGATTATATCTAATTGAAACACTCTATTGAGAATAGATGTGTATTTTCCTTGGAAGAGTTAATTATGTGAATATAATTCAGATGATTAATTAATTATAATTTGAATATGAGGTGGAGGATCACATAAGTGACATCCATGATCTCCCGTCAAGGCAAAGGATTCCATCGCCAGATATTGTGTATAGGAGACGCATGTCCAAAGTGACAGCTCATGTATACAATTTATTTGGATCGGGTTCTTTGCTTCTCGTAAGAGTAAGGATGTATACGTAGTGACCCCAATATCGGGTCTTCGTATTATTGGGGCGATATTGGATTGCATATAGCGAGTATTAAGCCTATTGACGATTGGCTCAATTAACGACGGGTCAACATCATCTTAGGGGTGGTGGGCCCGGGTGTTAAAGACCGAATTGGGAAATGCAAGTTGGACTTGCAAGGCAGAAGGTATTCCCGCTTCTCTTTATTCGAGTCACAAGTTCTCATACTATTGGGATGTGATAAAGATAGAGAGGAGATCCTAGTTCTTGCTTGAGATATAGAGGCAAGTATATCTCTTGTTTTGAAAGATAATAAGGGAATAAACTTTCAAAGTTGTTAGAACAAGACTAATTTGATTTAAAATTCCTTAAATGTTTTAAAAATGAATATATAATCATTTATATGTTCTAATATAGTGCATTCCTAATTTAAGAAAATGAAGTCCATGAACCCACTGAGCAAGCTCCTGGAAGTCAATTAGTTGATCGGACCAAATTATTCGGATTGGATCCGAAATTTGGATCTTATCCTTTCTGCGGAGCGCATCTCGTATGTGCTATCCAAGGACAAGATAACAGACCCTCAGACTCCAGAAGATAAATCTTTTAATGAAAAATATGATGAAGATCATAACTTGGCGAGATGTTATATCCTTGTCTCATTATCCAATGTGCTTCAGAAGCAGCATGTGGAAATGAACCATTGCCAAGAAATCATGTTGAATCTGAAAGAAATGTTCAGTGACATAAACCGCACATAGCGCTATAATGTGATGAAAGAGCTTATTCGCTGCAATATGCAGGAAGGGACCTCTGTCAGAGAACGTGTGCTCAAAGTGTTTGGGTACCTCTCTGAATTGGAAACCCTGGGAGCCTACATGGATTCTGAAATGCAGGATGATTTCATTCTGCTTTCGCTCCCTAAGTCTTTCAACAACCTTGTTGTGTCATATCATATGAGCAAAGATGATTTTACTAATGCTGGGACGTTAGCTGCATTAAAGTATGCAGAAGACGTAATGAAGAAGGACAACCCCTCTACTAGTGCAGTGGTTGCACAAGTGAAAGGAAAGCACGATCGGAAGCAAGGTTCTCGGAAGGGCCCACCCCAGAAGAGAAAGAAGAAGACTCAAAGAGTTAGCTCATCTTCCAATGCATCCACGTTGATAGCGTCGAAGAAAACCGACGTTTGTCACCACTGCAAAAAGCCGGGGCACTAGAGGCGTAATTGCCCAGAATACCTGAAGTCGGTTGACAAAGGTAAAGCCCCGACAGGTATGAAATCTACTTTCATCATAGAAACTAGTTTTCTCGTTGGACGAGAAAGAAGTTGGGTAGTAGATTCTGGTGCTTCTGTTCATGTATGCAATTTATTGCATTTGCTTCAATAAACTAGGAATCTTGAGCGAGGGGAGCTAGTTATCCAGATGGGATCTGATGCAAGTGTTGCAGCAGTAGCCATCGGGACCTGTCGACTATCGTTATCTAGTGGTAGAGTCTTGGTACTTAAAGAATGTCTTTATGTACCTAAAGTCAGGAGGAACTTGATATATGTATCTAAACTTGATGGATATTCCTTCCTTTTCTGTAATAAGTTAGTCATTAATCAATATGATAAATTTATTGTGGATGGTGTTTTGACTTCTGGTGGACTCTTTGAATTGTGCATTGATGAACATGTCATGAATATTACTACCACTAATAAGAACCCTAACAGATCCAGGGAGAATGGAAATCATTCGAATATGATTTGGCATCAAAGGCTTGGTCATTTATCTGTTGATAGGATCAACATATTGATAAAGGATGGACCTTTAGATTTTCTACAGGTTCAATCTTTACCTACCTGTGAACACTGCATTCGAGGTAAAGTGACCAAGATGCCTTTCCGTAACAAGGTTACAAGATGCGAAGGTATTCTTGACCGAGTACATACTGATGTATATGGTCCCTTCAATACCGCGACTTGAAATGGATATCGATATTATTTGACGTTTATTGATGACCATTAGCGATACGAGTTTATCTTCCTACTACGTCATAAATCTGAAACCTTTGAAAAGTTCAAAGAGTTTAAGGCTTTGGTTAAGAACCAAACCGATAGGAAGATTAAATGAATTCGATGTGACCGAGGTGGCGAGTACCTCTCAGATGAATTCAAGGAATACCTTAAAGATAATGGAATTGTCTCCAATCTCACTCCCCCTGGAACCCCCCAACTTAATGGTGTTGCTGAAAGACGCAACAAGACCAATATGGACATGGTCCGTTCAATGATGAGCAAGGCACATTTACCTCTTAGTTTCCGGAGATATGCAGTAGAGACTGCAATATATATCCTGAATAATATTCCTAGCAAATCTATACCTAAGACTCCTCACGAGCTATGGTATAGAAACAAATCTAGTATTAATCACTTGAGGGTTTGGGGTTGCTTGGTCCATGCGAAGAACGAGGACGCAAGTAAGCTAGAATCTCGCACTCGTGAGTGTTACTTCATTGGGTATGTTAAAGATGGTATTGGATACCAGCTCTATGACCCTGAGACCCAAAAGGTTTTTGTCTCTAGAGATGTGAAATTTCTAGAGGATGATTTCCTTAAAGGTCAAGACAAAAATGAAGTAGAGGAACTCATCGAATCCCGTGAGGATTGTGAGCTTCCTAAACCAGAAACTAAAGAGATAAATAAAGATGAAACACACATACCTCTTCGAAGGAGTTCGAGGGTGGTTGCACCACCTGAAAGGTATGGATTCCATATGACAAGTGAGACTGAAAATGATCCTACTTCATTTGATGAAGCACTCACGGAGCATGACATGGATAGATGGATGTTAGCAATGAAGTCAGAAATTGACTCCATGCATAAGAATGGTGTATGGACCCTAGAGGATCCACCTAAAGGCGTAAAACCCATTGGGTGTAAATATATCTTCAAGAGAAAAAGGGGGCCTGATGGGAGAGTAGAGACTTTCAAAGCATGGCTCGTAGCCAAGGGCTACACACAGAGAGAAGGCATCGACTATGATGAGGCGTTCTCTCCTGTGGCTATGCTTAAGTCCATTAGGACACTGCTATCTATAGCTGCATCTCTTGACTACGACATCTGACAGATGGACGTTAAGACGGCTTTCCTTAATGGATACCTCGAGGAGGATATCTATATGGAGCAGCCCTAGGGCTTCATAGATGAGGATGGCGAAGTATGCAAGCTAAACAAATCCATCCATGGGCTCAAACAAGCTTCTCGTAGCTGGAACATCAGCTTTGATGAAACCATAAAGAGTTATGATTTCATGCAGAATCCTCATGAATCTTGTGTGTACAAGAAGCTTAGTGGGAGCGCCATTGTGTTCGTAGTGCTTTACGTAAATGATATCCTTATCATTGGGAATGATACAAGAATGATGACTAGTGTGAAAATTTGGATATCCCATACCTTCGAGATGAAAGATCTTGGAGAAGCCTCTTACATCTTAGGCCTGAAGTTGTTCAGAAACTGAGAAAAGAGGATATTGGGATTATCACAACATGGATACATTAAGAAGATTCTTGAACGATTCCGTATGGATAGTTCTAAGAAAGGTTTCCTTTCTCATTAAGGTTGATATCTGACCGACCTCTTAATGCAGGTCCTCTGCATGGGAATAGTGAGTCGGAGGTGTTAGATTAGTTAGGTCAAAGGGTTGACTTAACGAGATCGAGATAAACTAAAGCCCTATATTGAATGTTGTCACAGTATAGGCACGCATCCTCTGACCAGAGACAGATGGGTTACTATATGTCTGAGTGTGTACATTTGGCAGACCAATAGGTTGATGACCTAACCAAGGTCTATACACTGGCGAGCTGGTATGCATGTAAGTGAAGGATATGGTTAGATCCTCAAGCGCATCACAGAAGCATGATTGTCGTATCGGATACGACGAAGAACGACTAGTCGTACTAGTTGTTCTTTGCAGCGGAAATTAAAATTTTTTTTCATGCGATGAAACCACATGATCCAAGAATACTTCTCGGATCATTTTGTCTAAACCACAAATAAGTATTAGGGTTACCTCTTGAAGAGTGGTTGCGATCGAGTCTCTAAATGAAGAGACCTCCTGTCTCAAGTCCGATCCGACGGAGGAGACACTTGCGAGCGCGGGGATGAACCGCGTGCTTCTCACAATCCATGTTTATGATCCAAGTGGTAGGATCTCCTGATCTCGACACACGAGATCCGATGTCTTCTTCACGGGCGAGGCGCACCGAAGGAGACGGAGATCCATGAGCAAATAATCGGGCAGCATAACGACGATACTGCGGCGATGGAGAACCTCTCTAGGGCATCCATGGTGGACGGCCATGAGAGGGAGAGAGAGAAAGAGAGAGAGATGTGCTTCTCAAGCATTGTGTGTAAAGAAGAGCAAAGGGGTGCCTCTCCTTTTATAGCTTTTTGGGATCCATGGATCTCAATCCATGGGACAACACAAATCCAATGGTCCTCATTGATTGTGTTTCTTTCAATGGCTAAGGTTTTGTTGGAAAAAATCCAACAACAATTAATTTAATAAAAATCAAATATATAATAAATATAATTTGATTTATATCAAATCAATCTCTATTGGAGAAATAGGAAGGAGGCAAGCCTCCTTCCATAAAGGGGGGTGGACGACCACCAATTCCTTAAGGGAATTGTGGCCGTCCACTCTTCCTATATGGAACGTGGATGCCCTTTTCCTATTACATGAGATTACACTATCTCATGATTCTCTCCAATATTTGCAACAACTTTTGTTGCAAATTATTTCACAAAAATAAATCCAATTTATTTTGTGAACATTGCAATCATGCCATTGGAAATTTGTGAATTACATTCACAACCCAAAATAAAATGTAAATTACATTTTCAATTTAATGTCCAATGTGAATCCAATTCACACTAACATTTAATCAACAAATGTAAATTACAAACATCTCTCTCTTATATATTATAAATCACATTTATAATATATTTGATTAATATGGATATTGCTATCCACATTATTCATATCCATAATAATTAAATCACATTTAATCATCTTGGATTTCTATTCTCTTATGTCTAAATAATATGAATCACATTCACATTATTTACATCTCTGATAAATAAATCATATTTAATTATCTTAGATAACTCTCTTTATAATATGAATCGAATTCATATTAATCATGATAATTAAATCACATTTAATTATCCATTTTCTCAATGCTCGGATACTTATATCAACAATGAAATTATCCATGAACTCTTTCAAGGATAATGCGCTTTCTCCGTGAATACATTGAGATAAGGACAGGGCAATTGTATTGTTCCACGTATAGTGACTTGGATATTAAGATCATATCTCAAATCCAGATCGCGGGCCTCCCATCGATGCTTGATTAAATCAAGACCGTAAATCTAATCTTCTTATTGCATCTGAATCACATTCAGATCAATGTCCAACATTTGGACCAATATTAGATCACTTCTCTACTCAGAGGAGTCACTAAAATCCAGACCCGTTTCATCACTCCATAGGAATGGAAGCGTCATGGTTATACAATCGTTTATGATGACATCGCCCTCAGGTATTCCTAATACCTGTACATCCTGCATACTGGAAGACTCAGATTAAACCTGAAGTATTGGATCAACTTCATACTGTCTACTTCAGGGTTTTATCAGTAAGTTTCTCATTCGATCATTGGAAGTTGGTACCGATCATATACTTTCCAAAAGCATATATCATACCTAGGTCTTGATCATATACTTTCCAAAAGTATATATCAAACCTACAAATTCAGTCAAGCTTCCAAAGCGAGACGACCATGCACGAAATTTGATTCTTCCCAATATCTCATGAGTGAGTTCATGCCTTCTGGTTCAGTAATGAACTTGTATGATCCCTTTGAGAGATCGTATTACTCATATGCCCTTATATGCATATCAGCGCGCCGGTGTATAGACCTTGGTTAGGCCATCAACCTATTGGTCTGCCAAATGTACATACTCAGACATATAGTAACACATCCGTCTCCGGTCAGAGGATGCGTGAATGTATCGTGACAGCATACGATATAGGACTTTGGTTATCTCGATCTCGTTAAGTCAACTCTTTGACCTCACTAATCTGACACCTCCGAATCTCTATTCCTATGCAGAGGACCTGCATCAAGAGGTCGGTCAGATATCAGCCTTCAAAGATAAGGATTGCCATCTCCTACTCAGGCTGGAGATCATCTCTTAACAATCATTTGGCGGTGCTTGATGAGTCCTCAATATAACTCTTTAGATATTCATCCAAGTACCAGCCTCTATGATTCAATAATTGAATCAACAGTTGTATGATCATTAAGATGGCCATGGTACATAACCATCATTTTACTAAGGGACCTATTATGCAAATTATTTATTCTTCATTTCAGATCAGGGAATGATATTTGCAATAACATTTATTGCATAATGGCTCGTCGTGGGCTCGCATGTCCAACAATCTCCCATTAGCCCAAAGAGCCATTAATGGGCTAATCATTTACACCCGCATTCATGTGACAATCATAGGCTATTTAGAAAATAGCTAGGTAAGCTGATCAGTCACTCTGTTCCCCGCGAGACTACGCCAAGTCCTTTTACGGCACTTGCATATCTCCAGTAACAGTGCTCGCATCTAATGCGAAAGTTGCATCTTATGCAAACAACACTCAATCTTGTTAGTTACAGTGTCCTTGACACCGTAGCTTAACAATTATCATAACCAGTATTTCCATAATCCTTATCAGAATACCCTTATTCCCGGAGATCTCTATCTCCTAAGTTATCCACAGTTAAGACCTTTTAGATCTCTATCTACAAAGTCTTAAGCTTTCGAAGATAAGACTTTGAGATCACTATCTCAAAAATCTTGTCCTCTTCGAAGATAATGTTATTTCTGCAATCAAGTGTTTTATCTCCATAGTAGGATTAGTAACAGTTTACTACTCCCACTACATGGTAGATATCTAGCTTTTGTACACATCTAGCATACACTCAGCTTCTCGTAACTAATGCACAAGTGCAAGTAGTTCTAGCATTCACTTCCTCAACTCTTTGAGGTGTTATCCCTTTCGATAGGTCATACCATATCTTAAGGGATGGAAGCCTTTCTTGGAATTTTCCAAGAAATGTCCAAGGTGTACCATTAATGTGAGAGTCCCAATATCCTCTTCTCTTTACTTCTGAACACCTTCAGAACTAAGATCCAAGAGGTTTCCTTCAGATCATATCTCAAGTTATGGAACAACCAGATTAGAAAACATTTATTATTATCCTTATATCATTTTAAATGATTAGGATATCATCTACATTCAACATGATGAACACAAAGGCACTCCCTCTAAGCTTCACATGGTTCATTAAGATTCTATTTGAAATCATAACAATTATAATTTCATCAAATCTTATGTTCCAACTTCAAGAAGCTTATTTGAGTCCATAGATGGATTCCTTAGCTTGCACACCTTGCTTTCCATAACCATGAAGCCCTGGTGCTACTTCATGTGAATATACTCAGAGAGGTATTCATAGAGGAATGCAATATCGACTTACATCTTGAAGATGCAATAGTCAAGTTGTATAGCTAAGGTTAGCAATATTCTGATGGTTTTAAGCATGGTCACCAAAGAGAAAGTCTTATTGCAAGCAATGTCTTCTCTTCCGGTGTGTAGCTCATGGCTACGAACTGTGCTTTGAAGGTCTCTACATTCTCATCAGGTTCCCTTTCTCTTGAAGATCCATTTACACCTTTACAGGTCTTACCCATATAGGTGGATCCTCGAGGGTCCATATACAACACTTGTATATGAAGTCTACATTAGACTTTTATTGCTAACATCCATCTATCCATGATATGATCTTCAGAAGCTTCATCACATGAAGTTCGATCATTGTCAAATTTCTCTGACACATGGAATCCCTCCTCAAACTCATTCGAAGAGGTATTAGGGTTTCATCTTTAATTGTCCTTTTAGCTTCCCATCTCAAGAGCCTCATTATCTTCTCAAGATTAAATGAGTCCCTACACTTCATTTTCATCTTGATTCTTAAGAGTCTCAACCTCTAAGAATCACATTCTCAGATATGAGATATTTTAAGAATCTCAAGGTCATAAAGTAGGTATCCTATACCATCCTTTATTTTCCTAAAGAAGCAACACTCTTAAGTGCTAGATTCCAACATGCATGGAACCTTATTAAGTATATACATTGTAGTCTCTACTACACATATATACCTGGAACTAAGGGATATTTATGCAAAAATTCATCATTGATAAGATCATGTCACACATGATCCAATTGTATCTCCCTATAACTCTATTGAGTTAAGGTGTGTTAGGAGGATTGAGATAGAAATGATATTCATATCTCCATAAGCTATCCTTTGAATTCATCTAACAGGTACATGATACCTAGATTAGATCAAATTCATTTTATCTTCCTTCAAACTTTGGTTGTAAACCAATATTATGAAATCTTTGAACATTTCAAAGGTTTCTTTAGGTGAAGAGAAGAAATCTCATATCGTACATAATCATCAACAGATATCACATATCCATAATGTTTACTATGATATAGATGATCTGCATACATTAATATGTATGAGATCCTGAATACCTTGACATCGTACACCATTACCAAAGAAGGGTGTATTGGACATTTTACTTTGAATACAATATTCATAAGTATGTAAGTTTTGAAATTTTAGACATTCTAAAGTTTCATCTCTTACTAGTCCATTGGTCAAATCAATAGACAAATGTCCAAGGCATGATGCTAGATCATAGTCAAATGATCTTCATCCTCGTATTGATCTTAAGGTTTAATTTCAGTATTTAGAAATGTTAATGAACTATTCATTAATTTTCTAATTTAGTAGAGTTCACTAGATTTTAGATTACTATCTGAAATATCTCCATCATAACTATTTATGATAGGTCCATTCCAGAATTCATGTTTATTTCCAACACTTAGAAATAAACAATGAGTGTATTCTAATGTCTAGGTCATAGAGACATTCTCTAAGACTAAGGGCTTTCCCACTGAAATTTTTAAGCCTTTCAATCCAATAGAGATTGTTGCAACAATTGCATCAATGTCTGTGTGGATGACTATTAAACCTTTAAGATCAAATTTCTAATCTTCTAATACATGTACAACCAATTGCAAGTGTCATCAGAAGATTGAGATACAATTATTATACTTTATCGTATCAAATAAGTAAGTCAATTTCAATGATTATATGTAGATTATTCTGATGCTCTATCCGAGTCCTTCTCTAAGGATTCTAGACAGACTTGATAGTCACACTATCAACACATCAACTTATTGCAGTATTGGCATTCATCCAACTCTTCGGATGACATATGGAAGTCATAGATGTACGGTCAACTCTTTGACCATACTTCTTACTCGGGTCCAACCCATGCTTCCACTGCGCTCCCTTTATCTATAAGCAACCATTGCTTAAGACTAAGGATCTCTTACGTTAAATTCAAAAGAATTCAATATAAGGGCATTTCAACATTTATACATGCTTCATTAAATCCATACAATATGAATATTATGAAGCTTCATGAATGACTAGAGTATAGACAGTAGAATGATGACACTCATCATGTCTACATCCATCTAGACTCTTAAAACATTGGTTCAGGTAGGTATTCAAACATTTTGAATACATCATCTCTTATAGAGCTACCATTCTGCACAATGCAGAGAACCACGTCTCTCATGATTAAATGTCAAGAGCACATATGTATGCCAGAACATCTTCTTAGATTTTATAAGGATTAATTGACAATTGTGATCATCATCGACATGTCACTTCCAAAGTACATCCGATGAGATCAAGACTATAGAGACATACAAACCCCAGGGTTGTAGTCCTATTATCTATTTAATTGTCATTCCTCAATATTATGAGGAAACTTGCACATTGCAACCACATACATTATGTGTCCAACTCTAAGTATAATATCTGGATCATGAGTCCAATCCATGATATTTTACTGATTATCATTGAGTATAACATTGAGTGGGTTTATTGAAGGATTATCTGAAATAAGAAATTTGCATATATATATATATATATATATTACCTTGATTTAGGAATTTTTATATCAAAGTTGTCTTGCCTTGTCAACACTGAAAGGTCATTCCCTTAATCACTTTCAATGTATGAGATATACTTACCATTATATCTCAACAAGATCTGGGATCTCCTTCCTTATCTTTATTACATCCCGATAATATGAGAATCTGCAACTGCGATAAAAAGAAGCGGGAACACATTCCGCCTTGCAAGTCCAACTTGCATCTCACTATTCGGTCTTTAACACCCGGGCCCACCACCCCTAAGGTGATGTTGACCCGTCATTAATTGAACCAACCGTCAACAGGAATACAACTCGCTATGCGCAATCCAATATCGCCCCAATAATATAAGGATCCGATATTGGGGTCACTACGCATACATCCTTACTCTTTCGAGAAGCTGAGCCCGATCCAAATGGATCGTATGCAGGAGCTGTCACTTCGGACGGGCATCTCCTACATACAATATATGGCGATGGAACTCTTCGCCTTGACGGGAGATCATGGATGTTAATCCTCCATATCATATTCAAATTCTAATTAATCATTATGAATCATATTCATTATGATTAATTCTTCCAAGGGAAATAACATCTCTATTCATAATAGAGTGTTTTAATTTTAATTTTAATTGGATTCCAATTAATCTAATCATATTAAATTAATGATCCAATTAATATCCAACAAACAATTTTATTGTTACTTGAATTATGGTAATATCTCAAATACATATTATTTTGAATTTTAATAATTAGAAATACATCATGATTTCCTAAGCATTATACTAACCCTACCCGCTGTCATGGCCAGTACCGACGAGAGTGGGACGGACCACATACTTTGCAACCCGCAACCCCAATGCTCTCCGACTAGACACCATATCTACCTCGGGAAAGGATAATGCAAAATAGATCACTTTGTACTTGAGATGATCATCGGTTCTTCAACCGAAAGTATACCATATAATAATAATCAAAACAATTTTGATTAACATTATAATGAGATTTGCTAAACAAATCCCAAGTCCTATTCAAACAACATGTTTGTTGGAATGTTGATCATGTAGATCATGTAACCAATTAGTGATCTAGATCACATCTAATCAATTATTGGTTAAGGCAAATATTTCTCAAATATTTATGCACAATTATTACATGAAATTAAACAATTTAATTTCACTAATTGATCAAATGACAATCACTAGGTTCTTGATTAGGAAAGTATTTCCAGCAGTGACCCTCACTTACTAAAAATAACATATCTCAATCAATTTAAATCCTATTGAGCAAAGTAAGTTCCTAAAGTTTTCTAATTTGATTTATAACAGAACCTAAGTGATTTTCACGCATTTCAAGGTGTTTCAAATCCGCAATTAACATTTTAATTACGTCATGATCCGCAGTCCCCGAAACAGTGGATACATGTTCACTAAAATGAACATAACTTGAGCATACGGAATTCAAATCACGCAAACTCAGATCCTACGGTTTCCTTATTTAATGGAGAACAAAAATCTAATTATTATTTTCGTGTTTAAACAATTTAAAAAGTGCCGAAAATAATATCAAAACAGAGATGCGAAAACGAAATGCAAGAAAACTTGTGCAAGCTCTAATGAACCCAAGTCGTCTTCGGTTAATGGATCGTATCCAAAACCACCGACCTAAGGCTCTGATACCATTTGAAGGATATGGTTAGATCCTCAAGCGCATCACGGAAGCGTGATCGTCGTATTGGATACGACGAAGAACAACTAGTCGTACTAGTTGCTCTATGCAGCGGAAATTAATTTTTTTTTCATACGACGAAACCACATGATCCAAGAACACTTCTCGGATCGTTTTGTCTAAACCACAAATAAGTATTACAGTTACCTCTTGAAGTGTGGTTGCGATCGAGTCTATTAACGAAGAGACCTCCTGTCTCAGGTCCGATCCGATGGAGGAGACGCTTGCGAGCGCGGGGATGAACCGCATGCTTCTCGCAATCCATGTTGATGATCCAAGCGGTAGGATCTCCTGATCTTGACACACGAGATCCGACGTCTTCTTCACAAGTGAGGCACACCGACGAAGACAGAGATCCATGAGCAAACAATCGGGCAGCATAACGACGACGCTGCGGCGATGGAGAAACTCTCTAGGGCATCCATGGTGGACGGCATGAGAGGGAGAGAGAGAGAAAAGAGAGAGATGTGCTTGTCAAGCATTGTGTGTAAAGAAGAGCAAAGGGGTGCCTCTCCTTTTATAGCTTTTTGGGATCCATGGATCTCAATCCATGGGACAACACAAATCCAATGGTCCTCATTGATTGTGTTTCTTTCAATGGCTAAGATTTTGTTGGAAAAATTCCAACAACAATTAATTTAATAAAAATCAAATATATAATAAATATAATTTGATTTATATCAAATCAATCTCTATTGGAGAAATAGGAAGGAGGCAAGCCTCCTTCCATAAAGGGGGGTGGACGACCACCAATTCCTTTTGGGAATTGTGGTCGTCCACTCTTCCTATATGGAAGGTGGATGCCCTTTTCCTATTACATGAGATTACATTATCTCATGATTCTCTCCAATATTTACAACAACTTTTGTTGCAAATTATTTCACAAAAATAAATCCAATTTATTTTGTGAACATTGTAATCATGCCATTGGAAATTTGTGAATCACATTCACAACCCAAAATAAAATGTAAATTACATTTTCAATTTAATGTCCAATGTGAATCCAATTCACATTAACATTTAATCAACAAATGTAAATTACAAACATCTCTCTCTTATATATTATAAATCACATTTATAATATATTTGATTAATATGGATATTGCTATCCACATTATTCATATCCATGGTAAATAAATCACATTTAATCATCTTGGATTTCTATTCTCTTGTGTCCAAATAATATGAATCACATTCACATTATTTACATCTTTGATAATTAAATCACATTTAATTATCTTAGATAACTCTCTTTATAATATGAATCGAATTCATATTAATCATGATAATTAAATCACATTTAATTATCCATTTTCTCAATGCTCGGATAATCATATCAACAATGAAATTATCCATGAACTCTTTCAAGGATAATGCGCTTTCTCCGTGAATACTTGGAGATAAGGACAAGGTGATTGTATTGTTCCACGTATAATGACTTGGATGTTGAGATCATATCTCAAATCCAGATCGTGGGCCTCCCATAGATGCTTGATTAAATCAAGACCGTAAATCTAATCTTCTTATTGCATCTGAATCACATTCAGATCAATGTCCAACATTTAGATCAAGATTAGATCACTTCTCTACTGAGAGGAGTCACTAAAATCCAGACCCGTTTCATCACTCCCTAGGAATGGAAGCATCATGGTTATACAATCATTTATGATCACATCGCTCTCAGGTATTCCCACTACCTGTACATCCTGCATACTGGAAGACTCAGATTAAACCTGAAGTATTGGATCAACTTCATACTGTCTACTTCAGGGTTTTATCAGTATGTTTCTCATCCGATCATTGGAAGTTGGTATCGATCATATACTTTCCAAAAGCATATATATCATACTAAGGTCTTGATCATATACTTTCCAAAAGTATATATCAAACCTACAAATTCAGTCAAGCTTCCAAAGCGAGACGACCGTGCACGGAATTTGATTCTTCCCAATATCTCATGAGTGAGCTCATGCCTTCTGGTTCAGTAATGAACCTGTATGATCCCTTTGAGAGATCGTATTACTCATATGCCCTTATATGCATACCAGCACGCCGGTGTATAGACCTTGGTTAGGTCATCAACCTATTGGTCTGCCAAATGTACATACTCAGACATATAGTAACACATCTGTCTCCGGTCAGAGGATGTGTGCCTGTATCGTGACATCATACGATATAGGAATTTGGTTATCTCGATCTCGTTAAGTCAACTCTTTGACCTAACTAATCTGACACCTCCAAATCTCTATTCCTATGCAGAGGACCTGCATCAAGAGGTCGGTCAGATATCAGCCTTCAGAGATAAGGATTGCCGTCTCCTACGCAGGCTGGAGATCATCTCTTAACAATCATTTGGCGGTGCTTGATGAGTCCTCAATCTAACTCTTTAGATATTCATCCAAGCACCAACCTCTATGATTCAATAATTGAATCAACAGTTGTATGATCATTAAGATGGCCATGGTACATAACCCTAATTATACTAAGGTACCTATTATGCAAATTATTTATTCTTAATTTCAGATCAGGGAATGATATTTGCAATAACATTTATTGCATAATGGCTCACCGTGGGCTCGCATGTTCAACAATAAGGGCATATGAGTAATGCAATCTCTCAAAGGGATCATACAGGTTCACTTGTGAATCGGAAGACATGAGCTCACTCATGAGGTATTGAGACCGATCAAATTCCATGCATGGTCATCGTGCTTTGAAAGCATGATAAGAATTTGAAGGTATGATATATGCTTTGGGAAAGCTTGTGATCGATACCGATTCCCAATGACCAAGATTGAGACACTTGGTAATCAAACCCTAAAGATGACAGTGTAAAATTGATCTATATCTTCAGGTTGATCATAGGTCTTCCAGTATGCAGGATGTACATGTGTTAGGAATACCTCAGGGTGATTTGATCATAAACGATTGTATAACCATGACGCTTCCATTCCAAGGGAGTGATGAAACATGTTTGGATTTTAGTGGCTCCTCTCAATAGAGAAGTAATATGATCTTAGTCCAAGTGTTGGACATTGATCTGAATGAGATTCAGATGCAATGAGAAGATTAGATTTGTTGTCTTGATTTAATCAAGCATCTAAGAGAGGTCTGTGAGATCTAGATTTGAGATGAGATCTCAACATCCAAGTCACTACACGTGGAATAATACAATCGCCTATCTTTATCTCCAAGAATCTACGGAGAAAGCGCATTATTCTTGAAAGGGTTCAAGAATATTTCCATAGTTGAATTATATCTAAGCATTGAGAAATGTATAACTAAATGTGATTTAATTATCTTGAATAATGTGAATTTGATTCACATTAACGGATGCGTGTGAATGATGATCCAATATAATTAAATGTGATTTAATTATTATGGATAGGAATAACATGAATAGCAATATCCAATTATTCATAATATATTATAAATGTGATTTATAATGTATTAAAGAGAGCTTATTATGATTTATATTTGTTTATTAATTATTGGTGTGAATTGGATTCACATTGTATAATTAATTGAAAATATAAATTATCTTTTATTTTTGGATTGTGAATGTGATTCACAAATTTCCAATGGTAAGATAGCAATATTCTGAAAATTAATTATGAATTATTTTTGTAGAATAATCCACAACAAAAGTTGTTGGAACAATAATGGAGATTTTCATGGAGATATGCAATCTCATGAGATTGCCTCCACCATGAAAATAGGTGGACGACTACCAAGTCCTATATGGAATTGGTGGCCATCCCACCTATTTTATGGGGAGACATTATCTCCGTGCTAATTATCTCCTTATTTGTTTGATTTGATTTAGGATTGAATTGTATTTGATTTATCAAATATATTTGATCTAAATTAAATTATTAATTATTGGTTTTTACTAATAACAATCTTGACCATTGCATTAAACACAAATCAATCTCATCCATTATTTTTTGTGTGTCCCATGGATTGTGATCCATGGATCCCAAAACCTATATAAAGAGAGGCACTCCATGCTCTCTAGGTTACAACAAGAACAAGCATCTTAGGCTCTCTCTCTTCTCTCATTCCACACACCATCTCCTCTCTCCTCTAATGGTGGCCATCCACCAAAATCTAGAGGAGGAACATCGTGGTCGCTTCACCATCGCGCTGCCGCCTTGACATCTCTCAGTTCTCCATCTTCTTTGGAGTGCTTCGCTCTCGAAGAAGGTTTTTGATCTCATGCGACGAGATCAGGAGTTCACCATGCTTAGATCAACTTCTTGGATTGCAAGGATCACGCGACTCATCCGCGCGCTCGCAAGCGTCTTCTCTGAAGATCGGACTTGAAACATGAGGTCTCTTTTTTAGAGATTCGATCAATCACACTAAAAGAGCTATTTCTATATACTTGATGTGGTTTTAGATGAAACGATCCGAGAATCGTTCTTGGATCATGTGGTTTCATCATGCGAAAATTTTAAATTCCGTTGCATAGAACAACTAGTTCGACTAGTCGTTCTTCATCGTATTCGATACGACGCTCAGGCTTCCGTGATGCGCTTAAGGATTATACCATATCCTTCAGAGAGATCACGAAAATGAGATGATAAATCGAGTTGGTTGCGGATCAAGTCATGATGGATTTAGTGATCTATATAAAAAAATGACAACAAACTAAAAATGTGAGATAAAGCTACGATTAATATATGATAAAAATAAGAAAAATGATGATGGATCTCACCTTAGGAGCAGAAAAGACTTTGATCACCTCAACGAAGGCTGACTCGATGTCACCGGATAGCTCAGAAGCTAGGCACCTTTCTCGATAAGAAAACTCTCGGAGATCGGAATCCTCTCACCAAAGATTGATCAAGTTGGAATGATGGAGAAGGAGCCATATATATAGAAAAGATAGAGAATGAAATTTGAATTTTTGAATTTTTGGTTGAAGAGATAAGAGAGATGAAAATTGAAATGAGATACAAAAAAGAGAGATAAAAATATTTACAAAAAATAACTATTTTTTTATTTTCGTCACTTTATTTATTGGAAAATGAAACGTTTTTTTTATTTTTTTGTGGAAGTTAGTTAAGAAAATTAGATATATAAATATACTATATAAATATGTTACATTATATACATAGTTAAATAAGGATATTAGTTTTTTTTGTTTTAAAATTATTATTATTGTTTTATTATTATTATTATTTAAAATAATTAGTAGAAATATTTACAATTTTTTAAATTTACAATAGCTACCAAATACATGAGAAAATTGCACAAACTACCCCAGAAAATCAACTTTTCACCCGTAACTTCAATTATTATGAAATCACATCCATTTTAAAGATAATTTAGTTTAGAATACAATGAAAGTGAGTTTGGTTCAATTTGAGTTCATATGGAGTTGGAATTGGGTTTTCAATTATTTCTTAGTTGTTTTTTCCAAGTGTGGTAGCTTTTATTCTGTACATGATTTAATTGTGCAATTATTGTTATTATTTAGAACACATTTTTATTTACAACTTTGGTTTTAAAAGTTATTAATTTGAGGTTAATTCGGGCACAAATAAAATAGTGTAGTATACAAATATACACAGCACAATTTTTTTGGATTTTTTGATTGAGGTCCCTATCTCCCCCTACTTTATTCCTGGTCGATCAGGTCAAGTCTTGACCTTCTCTGGGGGTTCGGGTCAGCCTGTATCTATTACATATATACAGTCTTCTTTTCTTTCTTAATTTTTCCTTTACTTATTTATTTATTTATTTTAGGTTAATATACAAATATACAATATTTACACGCATATGCAAGTTATTAAGAATATGAAGTTAGTATTATGTACAAGTGTTTTATAAGGGATTTTAAGCTAAAATAAATGAATAAAGATGACGAATCGCAGATTCATCATCCCCTATGATTTACCTTTGCTAGTCCCTTAGCAAACACTTATTTGAAAGAATAAGTGAACAGAAGAAAAAAAGAAGGAAAAATAAAGAAGTTAGGTCAATATTAAATATTAAACTTTTCTTCATAAACTTGTAGTTTGGAGCTCTGTCAGACCTTTAATTTATTAGTGTGTCGGAACCTTAATGGGAGATGGATTTAAAACCTAACAGCCTCTAAGTTCTACAGGACTCCTATTCAGGTCTCCTTAACAGTCAGGTCAGAAAAAGTCTACATACACCAATTCTTATGACTATGAATCTTTACTTCTACATATAAGTGAAGTATAGCTCCCCATCTCAAAAGTAGCAAAGAAACAACCTCCCTCAACAAGGTAACTCTAGTTCTCCGGTCTAGCAACTCTTTCCTCGAGGAGTGGAGATATTCCCTTTTAAGTTCAAGTACAACCGGCTCAAGAAGAGGTGAAGGAGAAAAGAATGGACGGTAGCCAGTGTATCTACCTATCCTTGGATGCAAGACCAGTGTAGCCAAGTCATCCGCTGAAAGCTTACAAAAAAATATCTTTGAAGCTCTTATTGTATTTTTTTATTTTTTATTTTTTATCCTTGTATATATACTTCGGCAGGCATTTTACTTTTCAATCAGACATGCCTACTTTTGGAGATTCTGCATTTTTCCATACTTTTTTTTGAAAGCATATACAAGGTGCAGCATGTACATAAGGAGTTTTTCCTCTCGAGCTAGTAGACTATCCCTCTTTTGAAGCATTATTGTAACCCCACAACATCTTGTCTTTGGACCTCAACATCGCTAGACCAGGTTGAGAAGCACTTCCTTTCCTAGAGGAAGACGAGAGGTTCCGCCTGGATGTACTACCTTCGTATGCTACCTCAAGCCAAAAGATTCCACCTCCTCACT
This sequence comes from Ottelia alismoides, assembly GCA_037367405.1. Taxonomy (NCBI): domain Eukaryota; kingdom Viridiplantae; phylum Streptophyta; class Magnoliopsida; order Alismatales; family Hydrocharitaceae; genus Ottelia; species Ottelia alismoides. The sequence goes on along the minus strand of JAZKJV010000045.1, from coordinate 555,644 downwards.
ACCTCATCCATGAAGAGCTACGTGTAGAGTGCTTATACAAGATAAGCCATGGTGTGAAAGAATCATGCGTGTGTTGTTAAATGTTCTACTAATACTAATCAAGATGACATGTGAACATAGTCTTATGGACTTAAAGAATTAAGTCACTAGGACCTGAAAAGTCTTAACTCCATTTCTTATAAGGTTTCTCTAAAATTAAGTGGATTAAGGCACAACTAAGCTCTATTCTTCAATTTTATTCCAGACTTGGTTTAAATGTCAATACTATCCTGAAAAATGCACATGCAAATGCAAGAAAATATGAACAATGCAAAGAAAGCTCTTTTTGTTTTTCTTTTTTCTTGTTTTTTGAAAAAATGATGCATATGTGAGAAGACATTTTTTTAAAAAAATAATTTTCTAATTTTGAACTTTTTATGGATTTTTGGAGAAAAATGCAGATGTAAAAAAAGTTTTTTTGAATTATGCAAGTTTTTATATATTTTTGGTTTTGTATTTTTTTTTTCAAAAAGGGAAAAGGGTTAGTAAAATATATATAAGTATATACAGATTTTTTTGTGTTTTTTTATTGTTTTTGTATACATGTAACTTTTACAAAATTATATACATATCCCCAAAATAATTATCTTAAAAGTACGAGTTATGTCTAAAGTATATATACAATATATACGACACCCCACTATACTTAACTTGAATTATGTCCTCATAGTATTCAGAGAACGACAAAGGAAGACATAACTCGTGCAAGTATAGAAAAGTGAAAAGACTCCTATGCTACAATGACTTAATGAAAAGATAAAAATAAGAGAAGTTGGTGATCCCCCCATACTTAGGATCAAGTAATCCTAAGTATAGTAGAGCGTACAAAAGGGAAAATCGATGAAGAGAATGTACAGACTCAAAAATAAAAAGACGCGATATGAACAACTTCACCCCCCATGAAGGAGACGAGGAATCCTCAAGCGCATACGGAAGCGTGACGATCGCATCTCATGCAATCGGGGAGACTAGTCGCACTAGTCGCTAGGTGCAGCGGAATATAAAAATTTTAAATCATGAGATGAAACCACATGATCACAAGAACATTTATTGGATCGTTTCATCAAACCACAAAGTATTATAAATACCTCTTGAAACGGGGTTGCGATCACTAGATCTTTAAAGCAAGAGATCCTCCTGGCTCAAATCTGATCTACGAAGATGGCACTTGCGGGCGTGATGATGAGATGCAGGCTTCCCTCAATCTTTGATGAAGATCCAGGCCTTGAATCTCCTGATTTCGTCCAACGAAATCCGACGTCTCCTTCTAGAGCAAGAAACTCCAAAGAAGATGGAGATCCACGAGCAATCGAAGCGACAACATAACGGCATAGAGGCGATTGCTATTCTCTCAAAACACAAGGTGGACGGCCACCTTAGAGAGAGAGATGACGAGAATGAGAGATGAGAGAGAGATGGTAGGCATGTACAATAATTGTGTCTCAAAGGGCTACGGTTGCCCTCATTATATACTAGTTTGGGAGTCCATGGATCACAATCCATGGCATACACAAAATCGATGGTTGGATTGATATGTGTATTTAATCAATGCCCATGATCCTTGTTGTTCAAAAATAGCAACATATTAATATATATTAAATTAAATATATATTGCATTATCATCAACATAATTTAATTCAATAAAAAATCAATAATCATAAGATAATGAGACAATAATTAAAAAGATAATTATCCACCCAAAATACATGGGGCGTCACCCATGACCAAGTCATGGGTGATGCCACCTCATGTATTTGGTGGATTATCTTCCTTTTTAATTTATATCATTATCTCTTATTTATTTGCAACATTATCCACTAAATTGATTCCAAATTAATTAGTGTATATTTATTGCAAAATTATCCACTAAATTAATTCCCAATTAATTAGTGAATAATTCAATCATGCCATTGAAAAAAATGTGAATCATATTCACAGCGCAAACTAAATTGTAAATTACATTCCAATTAATTGTTTAATGTGAATCCAATTCACATTAACGATTAACAAATGTTATTTACAAAGGTGCTCTCTCTAATATATTATAAATCATATTTATAATATATACACAGATATTGTGGATAGCACCATCCACAATCTACATTTCCTTGACAATTAAATCCCATTTAATTATCTTGGATAATCATTTTCGCAATATGAATCCTATTCATATTATTCTAGATAATTAAATCTCATTTAGTTATCAACATCTTGTCGCTTGGATACTTAATTCATCAAAGGAATTATTCTTGAACTCCTTCAAGAATAATGTGCTTTCTCCGCAGATACTTGGAGATAAGGACATGGCAATTGTAATGTTCCACGTATAGTGACTTGGATGTTGAGATCTCATCTCAAATCCAGATCTTACGGACCTCCCACTGATGCTTGATTAAATCGAGACCGCAAATCTAATCTTCTCATTGCATCTGAATCTCATTCAGACCAATGTCCAACACTTGGACCAAGATCAGATCGCTTCTCTACTGAGAGGAGCCACTAAAATCCAAACCTGTTTCATCACACCCTCGGAATGGAAGCGCCATGGTTATACATCCATTTATGATCACATCACTCTCAGGTATTCCCAATACCTATACATCCTGCATACTGGAAGACCTATGATCAATCTGAAGATGTAGATCAATTTTACATTGTCTTCTTCAGGGTATGATTACCAAGTTTCTCAATCTTGGTTATTGGGAATCGGTATCGATCATATGCTTTCCCAAAGCATAAATCATACCTTCAAATTCTTGTCATGCTTCCGAAGCACGACTACCATGCATGGAATTTGATCGGTCCCAATACCTCATGAGTGATCTCATGTCTTCCGGTTCATAAGTGAACATGTATGCTCCCTTTGAGAGATCATATTACTTATATGCCCTTACATGCACATCAACGCGCTGGTGTATAGACCTTGGTTAGGTCATCAACCTATTGGTCTGCCAAATGTACACACTCAGACATATAGTACCACATCTGTCTCTGGTCAGAGGATGTGTGCCTATGTTGTGACATCATTCAACATAGGACTTAGGTTATCTTGATCTCGTTAAGTCAACCCTTTGACCTAACTAATCTGACACCTCCGAATCTCTATTCCTATGCAGAGGACCTGCATCAAGAGGTTGGTCAGATATCAGCCTATGTGAGAAAGGATTTCCATCTCCTACTCAGGCTGGAGATCATCTCTTAACTATCATTTGACGGCGCTTGATGAGTCTTCAATCTAACCCTTTAGATATTCATCCAAGCACCAGCTTCTATGATTCAATTATTGAATCAACAGCTGTATGATTATTAAGATGGCCGTGGTACATAACCCTAATTGTACTAAGGGACCTATTATGCAAATTATTTATCTTCATTTCAGATCAGGGAATGATATGTGCAATAACATTTATTGCATAATGGCTCGCCGTGGCCTCGCATGTCCAACAATCTCCCACTAGCCCAAAGAGCCATTAATGGGCTAATCATTTAGACCCATACTCATGTGACAATCATAGGCTATTTCAAAATAGCTAGGTAAGATGATCAGTCACTCTGTTCCCGCGAGACTACGCCAAAGCCTTTTACGAAATTTGCATATCCCCAGTAACAGGGCTTGCATCTAATGCAAATGTTGCATCTAATGCAACCAATACTCAATCTTGTTAGTCATAGTGTCCTTGACACTACAGCTCAAAATTATTATTATAACTAGTATGTAATTTCCATTATCCTTATCAGAATACCCTTATTCCTGGAGATCTCTATCTCCTAAGGTATACACAGTTAAGACCTTTTAGTCACCATCTAAAAGTCTTAATTTCTTGATGATAAGACTTAGAGATCACTATCTCTAAAGCCTTGTCATCTTTGAAGATATTGTTATTACTGCAATCAAGGGTTCTATCTCCATAATAGGATTAGTAGCAGTTTACTACTCCCACTGCATGGTAGACATCTGGTTTTTGCACACATCTAGCACACTTTCAGCTTCTCGTAACTGATGCACAAAATGGCAACCAGTTTTAGCATTCACTTCCTCAACTCTTTGAGGTGTTATCCCATTAGATAGGTCAGTACCAAATCTTAAGGTAAGAAAGCCTTTCTTGGAATTTTCCAGAAAATAGAACATGTCCAAGGTGTACTACAAATGTGACAATCACAATACCCTCTTTTCTTTGCTTATGAACACCTTCAGAACTAAGATCCAAGAGGCATCTTTGAGATCATATCTCAAGGTATGGAATAGCCCGATCATAAAACACTTATTATCATCCTTATATCATTCCAAATGATTAGTATATTATCTACATTTAGCACGATGAATACAATGGCACTCCCACTAAGCTTCATATGGTTCATCAAGATTCTACCTGAAATCATATAATTTCATCAAATCTTATGTTCCAACAAGAAGAAGATTATTTGAGTCTATAGATGGATTTCTTTAGTTTTCACACCTTACTTTCCCTAATCATGAAGCCTTGGGGCTACTTCATGTGCATATCCTCAGAGAGGTATTCTTAGAGGAATGCAATCTTGGCTTACATCTTGAAGATGCAATAGTCAAGTTGTGTAGCGAAGGTTAGCAATATTCTGATGATTTTAAGCATGGTCACTGAAGAGCAAGTCTCATTGCAAACAATGTCTTCTCTTCCGATGTTAGCTTGTGGCTATGAACCGTGCGTTGAAGATCTCTACCTTCTCATCAGGTTCCCTCTTCTCTTGAAGTAACATTTTCACCTTAATGGGTCTTACCCTTATAGGTGGATCCTCGAGGGTCCATATACAACACTTGTATACGAATTCTACCTTAGATTTTTATCGCTAACATCCACGTTTCCATGTCATGATCCTCAGGAGCTTCATCACATGAAGTCCGATCATTGTCAGACTTAATCGACACATGGAATACATCCTCAAACTCATTTGAAGAGGTATTAGTGCTTCATCTTTAATTGTCCCTTTTAGTTTCCGATTTTAGGAGCCTCATTATCTTCTCAAGATCAAATGAGTTCCTATACTTCATTTTCATCTTGATTCTCAAGAGAGTCATCCTCTAAGAATCACATTCTCAGAGATGAGATCTTTTAAGAATCTCATTGTTACAAAGTAGGAATCCAATACCATCCTTTATTTTCCTATTGAAGTAGCACTCTCAAGTGCTAGATTCTAGCTTATATGCATGGAACCTTATTAAGGATATATATTGTAGTTTCTACTACACATATATACCTGGAAACTAAGGGTTAATTATGCTAAAATTCATCATTGATCAAGTCATGTCACACATGATCCAATTGTATCTCCCTACAACTCCATTGAGTTTAGGTGTGTTAGGAGGATTGAGTAGAAATGATATTCATATCTTCATAAGGTATTCTCTGAATTCATCTAATAGGTACTTGCTACCTTGGTTATATCAAATTCATTTAATCTTCCTTCAAACTTTGGTTCTAAACCAAAATTATGAAATCTTTGAACATTTCAAAGGTTTATCAGGTGAAGAGAAGAAATCTCATATCATACATGATCATCAATAGATATCACATATCCGTAATGTTCACTATGATATAGATAATCCACATACATCAATATGTATGAGATCCCGAATACCTTAACATCTTACACCTTTCCTAAGAGAAGGGTATATTGGACATTCTTCGAATACAATATTCACAAGTATGTAAAATTTGAAATTTTAGACATTCTAAAGTTTCATATCTTACTAGTCTATTGATCTCATCAGCAGACATATGTCCAAAACTTGATGCCAAATCATTGTCAAATGATCTTCATCCTCCTATTGATCTTATAATGGTTTAATTTTCAATATTAGAAATCTTAATGAACCATTCATTAATTTTCTAATTTTGTGGAGTCCACTAGATATTAGATTACTATCTGAAATATATCCATCATAACTCTTTATGATAGTTCTATCTCAGAATTCATGTTTATTTCCAACATTTAGAAAGAAACAATGAGTGTAGTCTAATATCTAGGTCATAGAGACATTCTCCAAGACTAAGGGCTCTCCCACTGAGAATATGAAGTCTATCTATCCAACAGAGATTGCTGAAACAATTACACCAATATCCATGTAGATGACTATTAAACCTTAAGATCAAATTTCTAATCTTCTAATATATATATATATATATATGCAACCAATTGCAAGTGTCATTAGAAGATTGGCATACAATTATCAGACTTTATCTTATGAAATAAGTAAGTCAAAGTCAATGATTATATGTAGATTATTCTGATGCTCTATCTGAGTCCTTCACTAAGGATTTTAGACAGACTTGATAGTCATACTATCAACACATAAACTTATTGCAGTATTGGCATTCATCCAACTCTTTAGATGTCATATGGAAGTCACATAAGTGCAATCAACTCTTTGACTTTCCTTTTCACATGGGTCCGACCCACGCTTCCATTGTGCTCTCTTCATCTATAAACAACCATTGTTCAAGACAAAGAATCTCATATGTTGAATTTAAAAGATTTCAATACAAGAGCACTTCAACATTTATACATGCTTCATTAAATTCATACAAAATGATTATTATGAAGCTTCATGAATGAATTGAGTATAGATAGTAGAATGATGACACTCATCATATCTACATACAACTTAACTCTTAGAGACTTAGGTTCAGGTAGGTATTCAAACATTTTGAATACATCATTTCTTTCGAGCCACCATTCTGCATAATGCAGAGAACCATGTTATTCATGATTAAATGTCTAGAGCACATATGTATGCCAGAACATCTTCTTAGATTTTATAAGGAGACAATTGCGATCATTATCGACATGTCTCTTCCAAAGTACACCCGATGAAAGATCAAGACTATAGAGACATACAAACCCTAAGGTGATGTCTTATTATCTTATTTAATTGTCATTCCTCATTATGTTGAGGAAACTTGCACATTGCAACCACATACATTATGTGTCCAATTGCAAGTACAATATCTGGAGTATTACTGGTTATTACTTGCACATTCCTCACGAGTCCAATCCATGATATTTTACTGGTTATTACTGAGTATAACATTGAGTGGGTTTAATGAAGGATTATCTGAAATAAGAAATTTGCATAAAGGTATATATATTATACAAACATATTTTACTTTGATTTAGAATTTTATATCAAAGTTGTCTTGCCTTGTCAACATTGAAAGTTCATTTCCTTAATCACTTTCAATGTAAGAGATATTCTTACCATTATATCTCTAGCCAGAACTAGGATCTCCTTTCCTATCTTTTTCACATCCCAATAATATGAGAACTTGTGATTCCGATAAAAAGAAGCACGAACACATTCCGCCTTGCAAGTCCAACTTGCATTTCCCAAATCAGTATTTAACACATGGGCCCACCACCCCTAAGGTGATATTGACCCATTGTTAATTGAACCAACCGTCAACAGTATTGGAACTCGCTATACGCAATCCAATGTCACCCCAATAATATGAGGACTCGATATTGGGGTCACTACGCATATGATCTTACTCTTTCGAGAAGCAAAGAGCACGATCCAGATGTGCTTGTATACAGGAGTTGTCACTTCGGACATGCGTCTCCTACATACAATCCCTGGCTACGGAACCCTTCGCCTTGACGGGAGATCATGGATGTCACTTATGTGATCCTCCACCTCATATTCAAATTGTAATAATTAATTATCGTGAATCATATTCATATAATTAATTCTTCCAAGGGAAATACACATCTATTCATAATAGAGTGCCTTTAGCTGGATATAATCAATTTAATCACACTAAATTAATTATCAATCCAATTATCAATCAATAAACTTGATTATTACTTGAATAGTAGGTATAATCTCATAGTACGTATTATTCGAGTTTTAATAATTAGAAAAAATACACTTTGATTTCTCCGACATTATCGATTCCCTACCCGCTGTCATGGCCAGTACCGACGGGAGTAGGATGGACCACATCCGGTGCAACACGCTACCCCAACGCTCCCCAACTAGACACCATATCCGCCCCAAAAAAGGATAATGCCATATAGATTATTATGTACTTTGAGATGCTCATCGTTTTTTCAACTGAAATTATACCATATAATATTCATCAAAACCATTTTGATAATATTATAAAGAGATTTTCTAAACAAATCCCCAATTCTATTCAAGCAAGAGGGTTTTGCATGTAAAAATTGTCCTACAACTGTTGTAGGATAAACTAGGATTTTTCGTGAAAACAATGTTTGTTGATGATTTCATATCAACCAATTATGATCAAGATCAACTATCTTATCATCTTGGTTAGTGAAATGTCATTCAATGAAATAATTATATCTTCACAAATATTTATCAATAATCATTTCAGAAAATTAACAATTAATTTTTATCAACTTATTTGAATGACTATCGCAAGGTTCGTGATTTGTCAATTTCCAACAGTGACCCCTACTCACTAAAATCAACTTATCTTGATCAATTTAAATCCACATTACGCAAAATCAGTTTCCTAAGATTTCTAATTTGATTTATGAGAGAATCCAAGTGATAGTTCATGCATTTCTAGGCGCATCAAAACAGTAATTAACTCATTAATCATGTTTAGATTCGCAGTTCCCGCAACAGTGAATACATGTTTATTCAAAGGGCCATATCTTGAGAAAATTGAATTCAAATTACATAAACTCAGATCCTGTGGTTTCCTTATTTAATGAGGAAAAAATCCATATGAATATTTTTTGTTTAAACAATTTAAACAGTGCCAAAAAATCCAATTAAACAGAGGTGCGAAAATTGAAATGCAATAAAACTTTCGCAACCCTTTCAAACCCAGGTCGTCCTAGGTTTACGGATCGCATCCAAAACCTTTACAACCTGGCTCTAATACCACTTGAAGGAGATGGGGAATCCTCAAGGGCATCACGGAAGCGTGATGATTGCATCTCGTGCGATCGGGGAGACTAGTCGCACTAGTCGCTAGGTACAAGGGAATTTAAAATTTTTAAATAATGAGATGAAACCACATGATCACAAGAATGTTTCTTGGATCGTTTCATCAAACCACAAAGTATTAGAAATACCTCTTTAAGCATGGTTGCGATAACTAGATCTCTAAAGCAAGAGATCCTCCTGACTCAAGTCCGATCTACGAAGATGGTACTTGCAGGCGTGATGATGAGACGCATGCTTCCCGCAATCTTCGATGAAGATCCAAGACCTGAATCTCCTAATTTCGTCCAACGAAATCTGACATCTCCTTGTAGAGCAAGGAGGTCCAAAGAAGATGGAGATCCACGAATAATCGAAGCGACAGCACAACGGCGTAGAGGCGATTGCTATTCTCTCAAAACACAAGGTGGACGACCACCTTAGAGAGAGAGAGATGGCGAGAATGAGAGATGAGAGAGAGATGGTAGGCATGTACAATAATTATGTCTCAAAGGGCTAGGGTTGCCCTCTTTATATACTAGTTTGGGAGTCCATGGATCACAATCCATGGCATACACAAAATCCATGGTTGGATTGATATGTGTATTTAATCAATGCCCACGATCATTGTTGTTCAAAAACAACAACATATTAATATATATTAAATTAAATATATGTTGCATTATCATCCACATAATTTAATTCAAAAAAATAAATAATCATAAGATAATGAGATAATAATTAAAAAGATAATTATCCACCCAAAATACATGGGCGTCACCCATGACCAAGTCATGGGTGATGCCCTCATGTATTTGGTGGATTATCTTCCTTTTTAATTTATATCATTATATCTTATTTATTTGCAACATTATCCACTAAATTAATTCCAAATTAATTAGTGTATATTTATTGCAAAATTATCCACTAAATTAATTCCCAACTAATTAGTGAATATTTCAATCATGCCATTGAAAAAAATGTGAATCATATTCACAACCCAAACTAAATTGTAAATTGCATTTCCAATTAATTGCTTAATGTGAATCCAATTCACATTAATGATTAACAAATGCTATTTACAAAGGTACTCTCTCTCTCTAATATATTATAAATCATATTTATAATATATACACATATATTATGGATAACACTATCCACAATCTACATTTCCTTAATAATTAAATCCCATTTAATTATCTTGGATAATCATTCTCACAATAGGAATCCTATTCATATTATTCTTGATAATTAAATCTTATTTAATTATCAACATCTTGTTGCTTGTATACATAATTCATCAAAGGAATTATTCTTGAACTCCTTCAAGAATAATGTGCTTTCTCTGCAGATACTTGGAGATAAGGACATGGCGATTGTATTGTTCCATGTATTGTGAGTTGGATGTTGAGATCTCATCTCAAATCCAGATATTACGGGCCTCCCACAGATGCTTGGTTAAATCAAGACCGCAAATCTTATCTTCTCATTGCATCTGAATCTCATTCAGACCAATGTCCAACACTTGGACCAAGATCAGATTTCTTCTCTACTGAGAGGAGCCACTAAAATCCAAACCTGTTTCATCACTCCCTCGGAATGGAAGCGTCATGGTTATACAATCGTTTATGATCACATCACCCTCAGGTATTCCCAATACCTGTACATCCTGCATATTGGAAGACCTATGATCAACCTGAAGATGTAGATCAATTTATATTGTCTTCTTCAGGGTTTGATAACCAAGTTTCTCAAACTTGGTTATTGGGAATCCGTATATCGATCATATGCTTTCCCAAAGCATATATCATACCTTCAAATTCTTGTCATGCTTCCAAAGCACGATGACCATGCATGGAATTTGATCGGTCCCAATACCTCATGAGTGAGCTCATGTCTTCCGGTTCATAAGTGAACCTGTATGATCCCTTTGAGAGATCGTATTACTCATATGCCCTTACATGCACACCAGCGCGCCGGTGTATAGACCTTGGTTAGGTCATCAACCTATTGGTCTTCCAAATGTACAAACTCAGATATATAGTAACACATCTGTCTTCGGTCAGAGGATGTGTGCCTATGTTGTGACAGCATTCAACATAGGACTTAGGTTATCGATATCGTTAAGTCAACCCTTTAACTAACTAATCTGACACCTCCAAATCTCTATTCCTATGCAGAGGACCTACATCAAGAGGTCGGTCAGATATCAACCTATGTGAGAAAGGATTGCCATCTCCTACTCTGGCTGTAGATCATCTCTTAACAATCATTTGACGGTGCTTGTTGAGTCCTCAATCTAACCCTTTAGATATTCATCCGAGCACTGACCTCTATGATTCAATTATTGAATCAATAGCTGTATGATTATTAAGATGGCCAAGGTATATAAACCTAATTGTACTGGGACCTATTATGCAATTATTTATTCTTTATTTCAGATCAAGGAATGATATGTGCAATAATATTTATTGTATAATGGCTCGCCGTGGGCTCGCATGTCCAACACCCTATACTTAGGGTAGAGTATCCCTAAGTATAGGCAACAACAAGAGTGATAAATAGGACGAATATGAACAACACAAATCCTTCACCCCCCATACTCTGGATAAAGTACATCCTAAGTATAGCATATATACACACGAAAAAGGGGTGAATGATAAAATGGAAGAAAAAAGAATAAATCGAAAGGATATATAAGAGGTAGCGAGCTCATGTATCAGACGCAGAAGATGGAATCAAAAGATCATTGTCTGATACCAAAGATATAGAATCCACAATGGACAATAATGTATCATGATCTAGATATGGTTTCAGCAATTGTCCGTTCACAACAAATGGTTGTGCGTCAGATGACAACCCAGATATGATAATACTTCCATTGTCACGCACATCTCTCACGATGAACGGTCCTAACTATTTGCTTTTCAACTTTCCTGGAAACAGCTTCAACTTAGCATCAAATAACCAAACTTTCTGATCAGGAGAGAAATTCTTCCTCCGAATGTGTTTATCATGCCAACGCTTGACTTTCTCCTTATACATGAGTGAGTTATCATATGCAAAGTCTCAAAATTCCAGTAATTTATTCAGATCTAGCTTCCTATTCTTTCCAGCCTTCTCATAATCGAGATTGGATACACAGAGTGCCCATAAAGATTTGTGAATTAATTCCACTAGCAGGTGACAAGGCTTTCCATACACCAACCTGTAGGGAGACATACCAAATGGAGACTTGTACGTCGTCCGATAAGCCCATATAACCAAGTCAAGCATCTGGGACCAGTTCTTCCTATTCGGACATACAAGTTTTTGCAATATCATCTTTATCTCCCTATTTGCAATTTCTACCAAGCCATTAGTCTGAGGGTGGTAAGGAGACTCAACTCTGTGCTCGATGGCGTACTCCTTCACAAGCTTCTTTACTTCTCTATTAATGAAATGGCTTCCCCAGTCTGAGATCAATATTTTGGGAATCCCAAACCGTGCAATAATGTGGTCCTTGAGAAATGACATACTGTATGACTATCTGCGGCTCGGGTGGGGATAGCTTCCACCCATCGACTAACATAATTCACGGCGAGCAGGATGTACTGAAATCCCTAACTGATAGGAAATGGGCCCATGAAGTCTATCCCACAAGCATCAAAACATCAGAAATTTGTATGTATCTTAGGGGCATGGTATCTTTGGAACCGACGGTTCCTCCCATTTTCTGACAGTTGGTACAACCTCGAACATACTCTGTAGCATCCTTAAACAATGTGGGCCACCATAGGCCGCTCAGTAAAACCTTTAATGCTGTGCATTTCCCCAAATGATGCCCACCAGATTCTAATTTGTGACAATGCTCAAGTACACTGGTGTGTTCCTCTTGAGGAATGCACCTTATCGGGATACAATCCACACCTTCACGAAATAGGTACGGATCCTCCCATTGGTAATAATGAATATCTGACATAAATCTGTCTACTTTGTTCTTCGACCAATCTTGTGGAACTTTCTTGGAGACAAGATAGTTCACAATATCAACATACCATGGGAGTGAGTTCATAGATAAAATGGACTCATCTGGAAAAGTTTCAGAAACAGGGATCATGTTCTGCTTTGAGGTCTCTGCATCCGTGATACGGGAAAGGTGATCTACCACAACATTTTTCACTCCAGGTTTATCTTGAATCTCTTAATCAAATTCCTGGAGAAGAAGGATCCACCTGATAAGGCGTGGTTTGGCATCCTTCTTTGCCTGCAAGTATCGTATGGCAGTGTAATTCGTATATACAATAACATGGGAACCGATGAGGTAAGATCTAAACTTCTCTAGCCCAAACACAACTGCTAACATATCTTTCTCTGTAATTGTATAATTTCGCTATGCTTCATCTAGAGTCTTGCTAGCATAGTTTATAGCAAATGGTATCACATCCCTTCTCTGTCCTAAAACAGCTCCAACTGCGAAATCTGAGGCGTCCGTCATGATCTCGAAAGTAAGAGACCAATCAGGTGGATGTAAGACATGAGCACTAGTAACCATCTCTTTCATCTGATTGAATGTAAGGAGAACTTTCTCATCGACAACAAAATCCGTCTCCTTACACAGAAGCTCAGGTAAGGTCTAGCGATTTTGTTGAAGTCCTTTATAAATCTTTTATAGAATCCTACGTGTCCCAAAAATGACCTCAACTGCTTCAAATTCTGTAGTGGCTCTAACTTGAAAATCACATCAATCTTAGCCGGGTCATCCTCCATACCATGTTTGGAGATGACATGGCCCAATATAATACCATTAGTTACCATGAAGTGACTCTTCTCCCACGAGAGCATTAGGTTTACCTCACAGTAACGTTGAAGAACTTGGTCTAAATGAGCAAGACATGTGTCAAAGCTATCCCCATAGATCGAGAAATCATCCATGAAAACCTCAAGGAAACTACCCACCATGTCGGCAAAAACGACCAACATACACCTTTGGAATGTAGCGGAAGTGTTACACAATCAAAAGGGCATCCGTGTAAAGGTGTAGGTGTCAAACGGACAAGTAAAAGTAGCTTTCTCCTGATCCTCAGGAGCGATAGAAACTTGGTTGTATCCTGAGTACCCATCAAAGAACCAAAAGAACTCTTTCCCTACCAACCTCTCAATAATCTGATCAATAAAGGGCAGTGGAAAGTGGTCCTTCTTGGTAGCTGAGTTCAGGCGTCGGTAATCTACACAGATACGCCATGAAGTAGGTACCCGAGTCGGAATCTCCTCACCACGGTCATTCTTTACGATAGTAATCCTGGATTTCTTCGGGATCATGTGTAAAGGGCTGACCCACTTGGAATCCGAAATGGGATATATAAAGCCAACATCACTATTTTCTGATCTCCTTCATGACAACCTCCCTTAGATTTGGATTTAGACATCACTGACATTCACAGGAGGGTTTACAATCATCCTCTATGTAGATATGATGCGAGCATAAAGCTTAATTGATCCCACAAAGATCCAAGATATTCCAACCTATGGCCTTACGGTTTCTTTCAAGAACCACTAGCACGCGAGATTCTTGTTCAGCGGTCAACTGCGAGCTGAGGATGAAATGAAATATTTGAGGGGGTCCCGCAAGGAAGGCATATTTCAACATCGATGGTAAACCTTGAACTCAGGTGGGGTTTGAATTGGCTCTATAATAACCTCTACTACTGCACTGGTAGATGGGCTATGATTTGTACTCTGTGGACTTCCCACCTTGGATACTAACTACTCAGCAAGTAAAAGCTTTGATAGATCTGCAATGAATGATCTTTGCCCAGAAAGGAGGGGCTCATCAGGGTGTTCAGTATTCTGATCAATTAATGGTTCATATATCTCAACAATGATCTTAGAAAGATGTCTCGCATCTGTGCATAAATCAGTAAATTCAACGCATGGCTCAGATATCTGTACTTCAGAATTCTCAGAATGAGGCCTATCATCAGTAATCTCAGAAAAATGTATCAAAGGAATATTAGAAGGTGCCTTTAAAAATTCAAATTGATCCTCAGAAATCAGCTCTAACTACTCATCAACAACTAATTCAATTGGACCACCAAGGGAATTCATGTCGACTGTGCTTTCCATAGAGTCCTTTTGGGAAAGGAACTCCTGGGTATCTATAAAATCAATGAAAAGATCTGTATCTTTGAATTTAGAAAGAAAATCACAGTCATTTGGCTCTGATATAGCTCTCTCTGTCTCATCTGCTTTAGGTGGCGGTGAAGGTATAGGATCAGAGATCGTCTCAATTTTCACCTTGTCACTGCGAGAGTGAAAGATGATCTCTCAAGTACCATAATCAACTGCTGCTTCGACCGTTCAGAGGAACGGTCGACCTAGTATGATTGGGGTATGGAGTAACGGTGCATGTATGCCGATATCCATGACAACAAAATCAACAAAGAATTTCATTCCCTGCACCGTTACAATAACGTCCTCTAAAATGCCTCTTGGCCTCTTAATCAATCCATCAGCAAACTGAAGGATCATCCTGATTGTTTTAAGAGGCCCTAACCGAAATTCAGTTAGTAAAGAGGAAGGCATGATATTGATGGAGGAACAGCTAGCGAGAAGAGTACAATCAAATTATTGATCAAAGATATGGCATAGGATGTGAGATGCTTCATTGTCTTTCTTTTTAGGCAGGAGGTTACTAATGGCATGAATTGTGGACATTGTAAAGATGTGCTTCTTTGTTTCCTTTCATCTGTTCTTCCTTGGTTGACGCTTTTGTGTACATGCCTCTTTCATTCCCTTTTTTTATTGTAGGCATGTATTCCATGGCCTTAAGGAGTGGAATCTTTAGAAAGATGTTCTGTAAGATCTCAACTACTCCAGGATCAGATAAAGTTGTTTTTAATTTTTGGATTTTTTTTAGATTTAAGAGCAGAAGGAAAAGGCACTGAATCAGAAGAAACATGCAAACGATCATTTCCTTTATTCAAAATAGAATCCTCATGTACAGAAGGACAACTAAAATCAGTCTGTACAGTGTTGTCGAAATCGGGTGGAGGAAAAATAGAATCTAAAACATAATGGGATGTTGTTGCTAGCGAATAGGAAGAATCTGCGACGGGTATATTCTCCCTTGCTAATGGTGATCTACATCTGCCTGGCGAAGGTGGCGGTGAAGGCAGTGAAACTCCAGACTTGGGTGCTGCTACACTGGTCCTCTCGACTGTTGGTGAAGGAGATGATGTAGAAGATGATGCTCTCTCAGTGGCGCGATCTCCAAACCCCATTTGGTATGTAGGCAACTGCAAACTCCCACCGCTCCTAAGATGAATGGCATGAGATAAACATGTAAAATCAAGGGACATACCTGTCTCGAGGGTGGGTGGGATTTTGGCTACCTACTCCTTGCATCTGAAATTGTTGTGCTGGATTGACTGAAGGGTCCTCGAGTTTCTCATTGACAGGCTATCGCTGAGACTGATAGTACAGAGGCTGTTGGATCCATACAGATTCTGGTAATGAGGAGGAGGGGGGAAGGATACTGTCCATAATATGCAGCATGCTGCTGGTTAGGCTGAGGAAAGTGCATAGACTGCTGTTGTGGCTGACCTTATCTCCAATTTTGGAACTGTGGTGGAGACTGAAAGTGAGGTTGGAACTGATGGTGCTGGTATTGCTGCTGTCTGCCTCCTTGAAGCTGGTGGGTGGGTCTCTGACCCTGTTGTGAACCCAACTGGCCTTGCCCTAATGGATGGGGCTGGTTTTGCTCACGGTCGAACCAGATACCATTCACCTCCTGAATGACAGGTGGAGGTGGAGACTACTGCTCAAGAATGTAGGCTACTTCCTGCTGGTACAGAACTATCTGATGTGCATGCTGCTGAGCTTGATCAGGTGTTTATACGTAGTAGACATGCTGAACTGCGAATGGTCCTCTGCTACTCTGTTGGGTGGAAGAGATCTACTCCCTAATAGAGGTATCGACTGCTGTACTCGTACTATGGTCTGCACTGATCGTACTCACAAGAAACTCCAGGTGCTTTGTTATCTCATCCAGCGTATCCAGGTTCTTCGTCCTCTGCTCGATCAAATGAAGCTTCTCAAGCTCCTTTGATCGTTTCTCAATAATATCTACTTTGGATAGGTGATTTCCAATAGTGGTCAGATAAGAACTGTCCACCCTATCCACTTCATGTGATGCCGTCATGTTGACATCCTTGTGGGGTGCTGCAGAAGCAGTGACAGGGTGCTTCTGAAAAGCACATGAAGAAGAAAGAGCTGCTGAACTCTCTGCCATCTCCTCAAAAACTTGATACAGGACATCCTCATCCTTGTTGTAGTGGCTCCCCTCACAAGCTACATCTACCAGTTTTTGATTCTCAATGCTTAAACCCCCAAAGAAATTTTGTACAAGGTTGGTCTTTGGAATATCATGATGGGGGCATTTCTCTGTCAGATCTTTGAATCTTTCTCATGCCTCGTGAATAGGCTCTTGGGGCATATGGGAGAAAATAGCAATCAAGGATCGCATTTGGTTGAGGCGTCCAAGTCCAAGTGGATAATACTTGTTTAAAAATGCGGACCTCAACTCTTCCCAAGTAGTGACAACCTTCCCCAAGTGATTTAACTAGTACAAGGCTTTGCCCATCTGACTGAAAGGAAAGACGGTCATCTGCACTACCTCTAATGGGACATTTGGGTAGTGTATTGTTCCACAAATGCGATCAAACTGCTGGAGGCGTATATAAGGTTCTTCATTAATGTTTCCATGGAATATTGGGAGAAGAGGTAAAATAGTAGGCTTAAGCTCAAAATGCCCATGAACCGTAGGGATTTGTATCCAAGAATTTGTTTGTCCTTCCCCTGGATTGTAAGCATCCTTTAATGTAGGCTTAGCCCCAGGTTCTATGTGAGGTTCATCTCCCCCATTCCCACCTCTAGGGTTTCTGTTATCCCCCTCTCTCTTGTCTTCTCTTTCTTGTCTCATCTTGAGAATCATATCTCTCAGTGTGGCCTAACAATTAGCCTGCTCTGTTAACTGTGCTTGAATTGATTGAATGGAGGCTAACATGGTGCTATTGGTATCGCTCTCCTCCGACATGGTTCCCTTTCCCTTTTGTGGCATTAAGTGTCCGACTTCTGACTCTGAAAATGTGTATGCCACTCGATTAGTGCTCAGAATTGATGGACTCTCAGATATTAATTCGAGATTAAAACCAATCTCAAATATTGGGTTCATGGATGTTGTGAATTGTGAAGTGGGGAAAGAGGGATATTCGTGAAGTGAGTCTCCCCGAATAGAAGGTGAACGGCTCGGAGCGTAGACTGAGTTCACAAAGTCCGAACGAGAAATACTCTGGTCCGACATCTTTGAAATCAATAGGCAGGATGCGAGAGCATGAAGATCAATGCAAGAGTGAAAGTGAATGAAGGCGCAAATTGCACAGAAGGATCTTTAGCACTATCAAGCAAACACAATACAAAACCCCAGTTCACCAACTCAACTCAATGCCAAGACTATGAAGATTCGGTCAATTATCTTGTCAATTTTAGAGTTTGGTGATAATACAATATATCAGAGCGGTTAAAGCGAGTTGTTAGGAATCCAATGCTCTCAGGAGACTGGCCTAATCTCAAAGTTAGATCTTTCTCAGCCAGTATGAATTGCGGACCATTTACAGGCTACATGGTCAATTCAATCTGTTAAGGACGTCGCGGGCCACTTTACAGACTACCAGAGAGATCCTTACTGGAGAACGACTAACTCGAGATAGTAGTCTGAAAAGAGTTCGGGCGTGGTTCTATCATAGTGTGCGGGTCGCTCTCTCGCTACATACAAACCAAACAATGAGGGGGTTACTCTCCCCAAAACAATGATTTTTCCTTGCTTTTATTTTAGGGTCGAGTTTTTTTAGCAGTCCCGTATTTTAGGCAGGTATCACTTGGTTAAATTATTTTCAAAGAATCACCTCGAGTGTCCAATTTCCTTTTTAACTTATATGAGTGAAAACGAGGAAGGAGATCAGAAATGTCAATGCACGATAAAAAACAATGATGCATGCATGGGTTAGAATTGCATACCTTGTTGCCAGCACTCTACATGCAAGTGATCCGCGTAGAATTTAAATACAGAAAAATAAACTAACCTATATGATGCAAGTGAACCGTCTTAGATGATATCTTATATTAACGAGCAAGAATAATTTAATTTGACTAAGTCCAAATTACGCTCTACTCTATAGGCACGGAAACTCTTGTTTAGGATGTTTGGATCTAATTAATTGCCTGGCTCAAGCCAATTAATTAAAGCAATCAATAGGTAGCTCACGAAATCCAAGTAAAACAAAGAAAATAAAGGCGATGAAAACAACTTCGGTGAGGTCCCCCAAGTGCACCGGCACTTGGTGAAATAGACCCCGCAACAAATGAATGTCCGTTTACAAGAATTCAAACGCTAGAAAAAAATCTCTCCCTTCTCTCTCTCTCTCTCTCTCTCTCTCTCTCTCTTTTGGTCTCTTTCAAATCTTCTTCTCCTTCTCTCACGCTATCCTGCGACTTGGTGAAGAATCAAGCCACCTCCGCTTCGCTTGGCTGCTTCGGCTCTCTTAAGATCGCCTCCTTTGCTCTGCGGGCCCTCGCAAGAAAAAGAAAAGAGAGAATATGTAAGAACACAATTATAAAAATATGAGCACAAATAATGAAATGAATGCAATGGATATCAACAATTGAGTGAATGGAAAACTGTAAGTAGATATTTACAACCAAGAATAGCAGGTCAAAAGAGAAACCTAACAACCCTCGCCATGCCTCCCAGGCAACAACGCCATTTTATTTGCACTGGCTCTTTGAGGATCGAAAATTAATGATATGAAGGTCGTTGTTATCCCCAAAAATCTCGTAACAAACTAACAATTTTTTTTAGCTACTTATTAATCTGTTATAGCGGACAAGATTAAACTCAGGGAGGCTACAATTCCCGAGGTTATTCAAATAATTGATGAAAATCAATTAAGAGAAAAGTAGGAATCTCAAAGGCAAACTGTCCTTGGTTTTGTAGAATTTTTCTCTTTTTAATTTTTAATTTTTAACTTTTAATTTTTTTCTATTTTTTATTTTCTAATTTTCAAATTTTTAGTGATTTTAATTTTGCAAAAAAATTTATTTTTAAATCAAGAACAATGTGCACAAAACAAGAAATACACACACCAACTCTTTTTGTAATTTTCAATTATATCAGAAATGCTCAGAAAAATCCAGAGAAAATATTTTTGTGTTTTAAAGATTATGAAATATTTTTGATAATTTTTGTAGAATTTTCAGATGTTTTTGTATTTTTCTAAAAAATCAAACAGTGATAAAAATTAGAAACAGTGCACAACCTAGAGTAATTTATAATTTAAAAATATTTTAATTGCCCAAAACTCATGGCAATTATTTTTATGATGAAATAAGGTCCAATATATACAAACAGAAACTGAAATCAAGATTTTTAGATTTTTGTAGAATTTTTTATGATTTTGTAAGATTTTTAGTATTTTTCAATTTTTTTGGATTTTATAAATAGTTAATGCACAAAATTTGGATAGAAATTAAAAAATAATGAAATAAAACTTCTCTAATATTTCCAAAATTTTTGGAGTAATATTCGAATTTTTATGAATTTTTGAATTTCAGAGAGAGTAAAATGACATGTTTTTATTTTTAAATAATAATAAATGAGACTAAAAAGCAATGAAAAATTTATTCTAAAAGAATTGCACATCAGAACTATAGCATGATTTTTCAAGAGTTTATTGACCAAAGAAAACATTTATTTCAATGAAGAGAGTTTGCAAAATAATGTATGGAAATGAAGGTCTGATCTGCAAATGTTTATTGTTCTCGCATAACTAAATAACAAGAAATAAATAAAGTATTGAAAATGCAAATTACCCATGTAAACATGCCGAGCACGTGACTTGTTGGAGAGTAGGGGCTTTGTTGCACGCTTGAAAATATTAGGGGGTGTAAACGTAATTTCTCCATGTCTTTGTTTTGAATACCCCGTAGGGCTTCTTTTCTTCTTTCTCAAGCAAAAGCAGTGCCGCACTCCCTTTTCTCCACTAACATAGGGGCGGCGGCGATGTCCCGACGGAGGTCGGTCATTGGGGAGAGCGGCTAGCGCGGCGGACGTCGGAGTGCTTGGAGCGGCGTTGAAGGATGCGTGGCAGAAGTTGGCCGCTGGAGTGAGCGGTTCCAAGGGACGTGTGGCAGAAGGAGATTGGGGGCGACTCCACGGTGGTTTAGCGGAGGACTTGCGAGGGCGGTCGGCTTATGGAGGAACGTCGGAGGGGCTCCACCTCAGTGCCGCTAAGGGCGGCGATGGTGTCTCAGCGGAGGTCAGCTGTTGGGGAGAGCGGCTCACGCAGTGGACGTCGGAGTGCTGGGAGCGGCGCCGAGGGACGCGTAACGAAAGTTGGCCGCTGGGGAGAGCGGCTCCGAGGGACGCGTGGTGGAAGGAGACTGGGGGCGGCTCCGCGACGGTCTGACGGAGGACTTGCGAGGGTGTTCGGCTTATGGAGGAACGTCGGAGGCGCTCTGCCTAAGAGCCGCTAAGGGCAGCGACGGTGTCTCGGCCTGGGGGCGTACCTCCCCAGTGGTGGCGGCGGCGACCTACGGACGCGCCGACCCAACGGAGTTTGGGCAGCCTAGGGGCTGCGATGCCCCAACGGTGGTGATGACGACCTGGGGGCGCGCCACCCAAACGGACTTCGGGTGGTGGTCGGCGTGGTAGTGCGGCAATGAGGAGGGACGACGGGCTTCGACCTGATATTTTTTTTGTTTTTTTTGTATTTATTTTTTTATTATTGTTAAACATGAACTGTATATTTTTTTATAATTTTTTAAAAACTGTAAGCAAGAGTAGAATTCTTTTGTGATTTTTTTATTTTTTAAAATGAACCTGCAAAACAAATGTTAGGAAAACAATAACTATGTTTTTTTATTTTTATCTATAGATAAATTAGGACGCGAAAAATATGACTCGGTTCCAAATCAAAATGGATGCATGAGCGAAGATCCGAAGAAAAGTGATGGATGGATCTGAATCTCCGGCCACCGTACGCGGCCGGAGTTGATAGATCGTGGGAGATAGAAAAGAATGCGAAGAGATCACAAAAATGAGATGAAAAATCGACTTGGTTGTAGATCATGTTGTTGTGATGGATTTAGTGATCTAGATAAAAAAATGACAACGAAATAAAAATGCGAGAGATAAAGCTACGATTGATCTACGATGAAAATAAAAAAATGAAGATGGATCTCACCTTAGGAGCGGAAAAGACCTGATCTCCTCGACGAAGGTCGACTCGCTGTCATCGGACGGCTCGGAGGCTAGGCACCTTTCTCACAAGAAAAATCTCGGAGGTCAGACTCCTCTCACCAATGATTGATGAAGTTGGAATGATGGAGAAGGAGCCATATAAATAGAAAAATATAGAGAATGAAATTTGAATTTTTGAATTTTTGGTTGAAGAGATAAGAGAGATGAAAATTGAAATGAGATAAAGATAAAGAGAGATAAAAAATATTTACAAAAATCAACTAAAATTTTTTATATTTTCGTCACTTTATTTATTGGAAAATTAAAAGTTAATTTTTTTATTTTTTTGTGGAAGCCTGTTAAGAAAATTAAATATATACATACACTACATACATATGGTAAATTTATACATAGTTAAATAAGGAAATTAGTTTTTTTTTGTTTTAATATTTTTAAATTTTTTTATTTTTATTTTTATTTAAAATAATTAGTAAAAAAATTTACAAATATTTACAAAATACAATATGTACCAAATACATGGGAAAATTGCACAAACCACCTTAGAAAACCAACTTTTCAACCGTAACTCCAAAATATATGAAATAATAGTCATTTTAAAGATATATTAATTTAGAATACAATGGAAGTGAGTTTAGTTCTATTTGATTCATATGGAGCTGGAATTGGTCTTTCAATTAGTGCTTAGCGGCTTTTTCCAAGTGTGGATGCTTTTATTCTGTACATGATTTAATTGTGCAATTATTTTATTATTTAGAACACATTTTTATTTACAAATTTGGTATTGAAAGGTATTTGATTTGAGGTCAATTCAAGTACAAATAAAATAGTGTATTATACAAATATACACATCACACATTTTTTTGGATTTTCTGATTGAGGACCCAATCTCCCCCTACTTTATTCCTGATCGATCAGGTCAAGTCTTGACCTTCTCTCGGGGTTCGGGTCAGCTTGTATCTATTACATATATATATATAGTCTTCTTTTCTTTTCTTTATTTTTCCTTTCTTTCTTTCTTTCTTTATTTATTTTAGGTTAAAATAATATACAAATATACAATATTTACACACAGATGCAAATTAGTAACAATATGAAGTTAGTATTATGTACATGTGTTTTATAAGGGATTGTAAGCTTAAATAAATGAATAAAGATGACGAATCGTAGATTCATCATCCCCTATACGATTCAACTCTTGCCCAAGTTCCATGGGCTAGCCATCGAGGAGCCGCATTTGCATTTACAGGAATTTGGGATGATCTGCAATACTATCCACGACAGATTCGTGGTCGAGGACACCATCAAGATGATGGCAATTCCCTCTTCCCTTGTCGACAGAGTAGCCTATTGGATGAAGCATCTGGGAAGATACGTTACCACTTGGGAGTAGCTCCAGACCGAGTACTTGAACAAGTACTATCGACTTGATCGGACCAACAGGGCCTGGAATATACATCCACAATAGCATTCATACTATTACCTGCTAATGCTCCATTCCCCTAGGTTGACCAATTATATACACCTTCGCTCAGTTTTTCGAAAAAGTGGTGGCTTCAAATCACCTCCAATATCAAGTCGCTAACGGTCTTAACAAACAAACGTACAACTCGCTCAACATTTATATGATGTTATTTGTCTTTTTCAAAACCTATCAGGGAGTCCCACGACAAAGATCCAGCCCAGTCTGAAAAGTGGAAGTCTTCACCTCCGCAGAGGCAGAAGGCAAAAAGGCGTCGAATATATTTCAAAGCCCTCAAAAATCAGTCTGCCCTGAGGATATATGTATAAAAGTCATTGGTATGGTCTCATAGCGAATTCCATGTAGAGCATTAAAATTTGTTTTTTATTAGGTGGGATAAATAGATGTAAGTTACATACTTAGCTGATACCATGCCTTCTTTAACACAATAGACTACCTACCAACAAGTTTGTGTTCGTGTGGGGAATATGACTTGTCTTCTTCGATATTCCACTTTTATTACATTTTACCTTATCTTTCCCATTCAAGCAATGATTACTACTCTACTCTTGTTCACACTGCATATTCCACAATACCTTCAAATTATTTCACATTCTTAAGAGTAACAACAAAAATAAAGAACTCCTTTTTGCTCCGCATTATTCCAACAATGGGAAAAAATCCAAAAAAAGGAAATATGAAACAACCATATATTCATTATACCACCTCATTTATTTTCTAAGTAGACAACCCGTAACGAGGACAAAATGTACAATAAATGCAAATATAACATTCCAACAATGAAAACTTGCAACATATACAGGGAAATTATCCAATGGGACATGTGATATTTACTAATATTGTCTATCATTTTGAGCATAATACTCACTCTTTACAACTATTACATCACATTATTGTTGTTAATAACTATTTTCACAAAATACCCCAACTTCATATGAAATGA
The DNA here is from genome assembly GCA_037367405.1 of Ottelia alismoides. Lineage (NCBI taxonomy): Eukaryota > Viridiplantae > Streptophyta > Magnoliopsida > Alismatales > Hydrocharitaceae > Ottelia > Ottelia alismoides. The sequence goes on along the minus strand of JAZKJV010000045.1, from coordinate 530,953 downwards.
TTGTATCGTTATTTGTATACTGGTGTCTTTTCTATTCTTACTCATTACCATTTGATATGAATTTAATGTTTTCTTTTTGTGAAAATGGTTGCTAGTACAATAATTGTAAATCAATAAGCATTGGACTCAAAATGATAGAAGATATTAGAAAAAAATGAGTGTGCTCATTACAACTCGAATGGGCACAAGGCCCATCGGGTAAGCATTGAACTCAACATTTTTCGATTGTTTTGAAATGATTCTTTGAGGGATTTACTTAGAATATTAAATGAATTATGTGATTCAAATTTTGTGTTTACAGACATTCCTAACATGTCCTCTTGAGAAGGTTGTTTTCAATGATTATAAGACCATTGAAATTTTATTGTCTTGATGGATGAATTTGAAGTCTCGGATTAAGTCAAAAAATGAATGTTTGTGATTTAAATCCCCCAAATATTCATTTTAGAAAAAATTAAAAAATGGATGTTTTGCGGCACTAATGCATGTAAGCTTAGATGCATTTTGATGCATTCTCCCCAACCCCAGTGTGTGTTTGTGTGTGTGGGGGGGGGGTGCTTCCAATAAGGTGAGCCTTTCTTATATGAGTTAAATGGGGCTGCCCCTTAGGGGGAGCTAACTTGGCTCCTCCCGCGCCATTTCGCTCATTATTTATTTATTTTTTAAATTCCTTCCGTGAATATCCTTCACTATATCCATATATTATGCTATTCAAATTTCGTGCGAAACAGAGACTCCTATGGCCTCCATCCAGGCAGTCATTTTCTAACGGTAACAGAATTGCTAAAAATGATCCTTCTGGATGGAGGCCGTAAGAGACTATGTTTTGCACGAATTTTGAATGACATAATATAGGTATATATTGATGAAAATCCACGGAAGAAATTTTCAAAAAAAATAAAAAAAGATGTGGTGGAGCCAAGTTAGCTACCCCCAAAGGGGCAGCCCCATTTTATCCTTCTTATATATATGGGAAAAAACCATCTCACCCGTTTATAACAATGCGATTAATGCCATGTTATCCTTTTTTTAATGTTGAGAAATTCATTTTTTGCATTTTGTCACATTCTAAAAATAGAATTTGACAACCCCATATTTTATTTTGGGGGCCCTTGCTAGGGGTTTCTCCTCCCACAATAATGGCAATTGTGGGAGTTCGAAATCCCTCCCCATCTTTCTCTCAACAGCAGTGCACGGTAATGAGCTTGTTGCACAGTGGTGGAAAGAACAAAGAAGGGTGCAGGTTGAGGAGGGGGATCGTGGAGGAGAAGGGTAGAGGAGGGTGCGGGTGGAGGAGGGGTGAGGGCATAGGAGGGTGCGGGGGTGGAGAGGGCAATGTTTTTTTTTACAATCTCAGATTTTTTTTACAATAGTAGATTTTTATTTACAAATCACAGTCATTTTTTACAATCTCATATTATTTTTTTACATTTATTATTTCTTATATAAATTTCAAACAGTCTAAGATCTTTGTTTACAATTTCAAGCATTTTTTATAATATCAAATCATTTTTTACAATTCTCAACTCATTTTTACAATATCATATTATTTTCAACATTTATCATTTCTTATATCAATTCCTAACAATCTGAGATCATTTTCTACATTGTCATATCATTTTTTACAATCTCATGTCAATTTTTTATAAATCGCATGTCATTTCTTACAATAGCAAATTGTTTGTTTACATTTATCATTTCTTTTATCTATTTCTAACAATATATCTTGTGTTGCGGAACAGAATATGTAGCAAATCGGCTGCAAAATTTTACAAAGGTAACATGATTATCACAATCCTCATTTTTTTAATTTATCTTTTTATGCTTAATAAATGATAAATTAATATCTTTTTTGTAGATCTTCATACAGATATTACAAAATGAGCATGGACTTTCTTTACAAAGACATTACCTAAATTGCAATTACAACAATAGAAGTATTACTATATGTGATTTCACAAAGTATGATATAACGTAAAATGTCAACGTAAATTTTACAAAGAGTTTTGTTTCTACATAGTGTGAAAATACTATCACGTGTATAAATAATCACTAAAGTTGGATTTTCCCTCCTCTCGTTACGACATGCATGTGTGCCTTAACTCCCTTTTCCATTGCATTTCTTTTGGCGAGTGTCACCCTCTCGATTTTGTTTTATTCACAATAGCATGTGGTTGCTGCGAACAACTTTTCCAAATTCATTTCATTTGACTAGTTTCATCCTCCTTTTTTATATTCTCAACATCATGTGGTTGTTTTTTTTCAAGTTTGTAATTTGATTGTTAATTTAAATATAACATTATTTAATAAAATTTAGATTCCATCATGTCATTTCTTCATTGACATGATAATTTTATTTTGTTAAACTTAAATTCATAATTTAATTTTGTATGAATTTTTTAAACTGCTTATTAAATTTATGTAGTGACTTGTTACATTTAAAATTTTAAAACATGCCTAATTTTCACGTAGACAATTTGGTGTTACAATTCAGTTTGTGTCTATTTAACATTATATCCTATTTTATAATAGACACAAACCACATGTCTTGATTTACTTAGAAAATTCAGGTTGCATTCGTTTAGTTGAATAATTTTTTTAATTTACTAATATTTTCAAGCATACAAAATAAGGTTTTATCTTCTATTTTTCTTGGGTGGACTTTTCATGAACTTGCACCATTTTTATTTTATTGTTTTTGTATGTTTAAAAAAATTGTAAAGATATTGTAAAATTCTAACAGTACATTTTATACTTTAAGAATGCAAGAGAAAATCCTTGAAAATTGTCATATAACTAAAAATTAAGAAAATTATATAATCAAGGATCTTTGTGTACCAACTCATACTCTATATAATTTGACTCTATTCATCGTTATATTCTATCTAATATTTTATTACGAGATGAACCAACTTTATAATAAGATGTTTTGATTGCACCAAATTCGACATACATAGACTTCATTTTCGTATCATATAATTTAAATTATCCATATTTTTATGTTTTTTAAGTAGAGAAAATCTTTCATGATCAGCTAGTTAGGGTCAACCAAGGGGAAGGAGGGTAGAAAAAATAAGATGAGTGGAGAAGAAACGTCCCATCGTGTCCTAGAAGAATAAAATGAACAATGTAATTTAAGTTTAGTTGACTTTTTATTATTTAAACTTATCACACATATGTTGAATAATTTTTTTATTTTACAGGATCAAAGTTCGCGACAGGTCGTGGAGCTGCGGAGGACTCGCGGTGCGGCGTCGAAGTTAAGTGGGTCACGACCTATGGCTATTGTTTGAGGTGGACCAAATGGAAGTGGAGTGAGTCGATAGTGGGCGATGTGTCTTCTCGTGGTGGTGATTGGTGGAGACGCTCCGATACTCGGGCTGAAGGCTCTTCTACTTGCTCCTCGAGGAGACCTACAAATGGGTTAAGGCTTGAGGTACCCATGTCCATATTCAAAGGAGTAGGGAACAAGATATGGAAAAGTTGGGGCGGAGCTCCTTCGGGACGCAAAGGATCTAGATCTAATGCTCTGATAACGTGTTCGCCGGAGATGGGGTTGCACAAGGGTGGAGAGAAGATGACCAGATCAGAGGAGATGAAGGTAATAGGGTCGATTGGGTCAATATTAAAGAGGGAGAATGAGATATGAGACTCAATGAGTACGGGGCGATTTAGAATGGAAGAACATCGATAGAGAAATAGCAGAACATAGAGAGAAGAACAAAAAAAAAGATGAAGTAGGGAGAAGGAAAGTGGAAAATAAATCACATGTGGTTTCATCTGAGGATGTTGGATCTAGAAACTCTAGTTGATCGTCTCCTCTAAAAACCTTGATGAATAGGTTTTGAAGCTTTGCAGGGCTTGGTCGAAGCTCCACAGCAAGGAAACAAATAGGCTCCCTACATCACACCGGAGGAAGGTACCTCGTCGTCATCGTCAAAGGCTCTCCCAGCTGCTGACACAATGAGGGCTCACTCCTATCGTAAGGTGGTGTATGCACATGATAGGAGGCAGAGGATTATATTTTATGGGAAGTTGGCGGGTGCGACGTTCGTAGGTGAGATGGTAGCGGAAACGACGGACGTCATTGGGTTGGTGATGTGGATTGTGGAGAGGAGATAGAGAAGTGGGAGGTGGGTGAATGAGCTGTGGGGAGCGGGTCGGAGGTGGTTGAGGAGTGAGGGCAGTCACGATGGTTGCAGGATGGTGGTAGGTCACGGGAGATGGGTGGTGTTTTGGGCGATGGTTGCCACAGAAGCAGGTGTTCACCTTAAGGCACAGGAGAAGGGGAAGAGGAGGGTGCCATGTGTCGTGCATGTGATGCAACCATGTAAGCAAGGAAAAATAATAAATAAATAAAATAATGACAATAATAATAATTGAATTAAATAAGTAATGTTAGGAGAATATTCTATGCGCTGGAGAATATTCTATGAGTTTATTCTTGTTAGGAGAATATTCTGTGTATATTCTTGTAAACCCATAAGGGGTATTTATGTATTTTATCCTTTGAGCTCTGTAGGGTTTTGTCCTATATAAGGACCACTAGACCTCTTGAATAAACAAGCTCTTCCATTCTTTCGTTGTTCTCAACATGGTATTAGAGCGGCGGTCCTAGATCGGTGTTCTGACCTAACCCCACCACCAGCCCTCCCCCTCTCCTTCTTCCCTCCCACGGTACTATCGCCTTCCCCTGCAGCTTCCCATCGCCTCCCGCGGCCCTCCGCTCCCCTGCGGCCCTCCGTACGGCCTATCGCCCCCCTACGGTCTTCTGACCCCCTCCCTGCGGAGACCTTCCATGAGGGCTTCCGCCGCCCCCTCTCGACGTAGTCCAGCCGCTTCTGCGGCATGCCCCCTGACGGATCCGAAAATGCCGGTTTTAAGAAGTAGTTTTTATCGTGTCGTGCGTTGTAGACGGCAATCGGAAACGGTCAAGAAAATACCACAAATTAGTTATTCAATTTTTACTCTCGTGGTTTTATGTTTGTTTTACTTGGGCAAGTCCCAAGGTCGATCACAAGGAGGCAAAGGAACAACCTAGAATTAAGTCTATCAAAGTTCGTGTTCGGTTTTCGAGGCGATTTTTTTTTTGGAATTTTCAATGCAATATAGGGTGCACAATGCAAATTTGGCCTATTTTAGGACTAAAAATGTGAATTACGTCCAAATGATGTCCGAAAAATACGAAACTTGGCCGAGATGTAAAATATGATGAAATAAGTGCACTGTAATTTTTTTTGGAATTTTTGGATGCAATATGAATTTTTTATGGATTTTTAAATGCAAACAGAATGATTTTCAATATTTAATTATAATAAATATTAAACCTACTTATTTTCAAGAAATAAAATTATCTAAGATCTATCACTAGGTGATGGATCTCAGAAAAATCCTAAACCTCGAAAATGTGGGGTTTAATACCTAGTAAAAATTAAATACTAAAAGATGCAAAATGATTTTTATAGAGCAAATTATGCATGCAAATTCAATTCTTTTTGGGCATGATGTTAAGAATAATTAACTCTCCAAGATATGATTTTTCGGGGATTTTTAGAGCAATGGTTAATCAACTATGAATTTCAGAGCAAGAGATGGGCAAAATATGTAAATTTTCACAAAACAAATATTTATTAATTAACCATCAATCAGAAAAATACCCACAACATGTCAAAGTGTAGAGAGTCAATTAACAAACATCATACTATTTTTGGATTAATAAAATAATGTAGATAAGATGTTCAAAATAAAATGGGAACACAGGGGTACGAGTGCAATATAAATAATTAAATAATGCAGAGGATGGACATGAATGTAATTACCTATACCCGTGGGGGTATTCTTGCAAAATCGCCACTAGGTCACGTGACAAGCACGTGACCTGGTCAGTGAGGGCCTGCGCGCAATATGAGGGTCTTCTAGGGGGTTTGTTGCAAATAACCTCGCGGTCACGTGCGGGGCACGTGACCCGGGGCTGATGTCAGGTGTCCTCCCCCGACGCACGTGAGGAGCACGTGTGTGGGGGTCTCGGCCTCTGTGCCGGCCTAAGGCGATGAAGCGGAGGAGGTGCGGTCCGGCTACAGGAGGCGCTGGCGGTGGCGGCGTTGGTGTCGTGGGAGATGAAGTCGGGGCGGCCAAACCTCTGGCTGGCGGTGGAGAAGAGGCTGATGGCGATGGCGGAGCGGAGGAGGGTGGAGCAGTTCCTGGAGTCGGCGGAGATGCGGTTGGACACGGCCGAGGAGAACGGCAACAGTGGCTCGGCTTGGTGGAGTTGCTCGAAGGTTGACGTCGTTGAAGATGGCCGAGCTGGAGGATGACGTTGGCTTGGTGGTAGGGCCGACACACGGCCGGCGCAGCGGTGGTCGATGACAGTGTAGCGAGGCGGAGTAGTCGTGGCGGAGATGATATCGTCGTTGAAGATGGCCGAGCTGGAGGATGACGTTGGCTTGGTGGTAGGGCCGACACACGACCGGCGCAGCGGTGGTCGATGACAGCGTAGCGAGGCGGAGTAGTCGTGGCGGAGATGATATCGTCGTTGGCTCAATGGAGACGGACACCGGAGCTGGAGCAGATGCGAGGCTGGGCGGCGCTGCGACGGCCACCAGGGCCGGATCTCGCCGCGAGAAGGTGGAGGAGCGGCCTGTCACGCCGGCTCCCCACTTTACAGTGCAATCGGCGGATCATTTTCACGGAGGCCGGCGGTGATGTTTTTATAGTGTGAGGAGGTTACGCCGGAGAAGGAAGGTGAATCGGGGATGGAATCGAAGGGGGTTTGATTGGCGATCTGATTGGCGAGAACCGTGGGAGGAGAGGCGATCTGGTGGCACGGCGAAATCGTGGGGATCGTGGCAGCGGCGAAATCAACGGCGGTGGCGGCGATTTGGGAAAGGGAGCTGGATGAGGACGACGCACAGATGCCGTCCGATCACGTTTGATCGGATGGCGCCCGTTGCACCACGTGGCGTCAAAGAGAGAGGGAAGAGGCGGGCAGGAGGAGCGCACGTGCTTGGCGCGTGCCTGGGTGGCACGTGCCTCGCACGCGCATGGTTTTATTTTAATTAATTTTTTTTAATAAAAACCGATATATAATAGGCCCAAAAATGGCTGATACGTGGCGGCACCAGGTGCTGCCACGTGTCAGCACCAGAAAATTCGCAAATTAATTACTTTGTAAAATATAAAATAAATAGTAAATGGCCTCGGATCGAAAAACTTTCTTCACAAAAATTGCTCGTCTCGATGAGATCTACAACTTTCATGAAGACATCAAAACCAAAATCGATCATTTGCACAAAGTGACTTTTTGGGGTATCCTATGTACATAGAATACCTTAATTTTTGGGGTTTTGTATTTTTTATGTTATTTTTAGGTAAGATAAAAATCGGCAAAAATATGGTAAAATCAAGAGTAAATAAAGACACCTTAATCTATTTTTTTTGGATTTTTATTAATTAAGAAAATATATACATAAAATAAAGGTCAAAAAATCGCGAAATATACAATGTACAAAAGAGGCCCAAAACCCAACTTTCACATATGAGCTCCGATTCACTTGAACTTGGTCTTGTTTTGAAGGTAATTGAATGTACATTAGTTCAAAAGTGAGTAGGATTAAATCGGACACTGGATGGAGAAGATATGTGGTTTTTAGTCCGAAAATCCTGAAATTAGGGTTTGGGTTTTTGGTCCACTTATTTGGGTTAGTTATTTTTTTGTATTTTTTCTTTATTCTTGTTAGTGATATGTACACAGTGGAAGTGGTTTTGAGTTATTCGGAGTTAGCATGAATGAGTTAAAAATCAGGGAAGTTAGGCTATTTACAGGTCATTTTGGCTTTGATTTTTGGCTTCTTATTTTGTGCAGATTATTGTGCTAAAATGCAATTCTTATGAAATCATGCATGAATGCTAATTATGCAGAATAGATGCTAAAATGTTGTTGATTTTTAGGGATTTGAGCTTAATAAATGAGATTTAGAGTGATGAATACGAGATTCATCATCCCCCTATACTTAAACCATGCTCGTCCCTGAGCATCAAAAAGAAATGCCATGAGGTGAAATGAGATTGGGTTCCATACCAAGACCATGAGCTGAGGGTGAAAATGAATCTAGACTCAACCTTTGGATTATTTGTGTGTCGGAACTTCTGTGAGACTTAGAATTTTAAAATCAACAGTCCTCGAGTTCTACAAATCATTGCTTACAGTTTCGGCTCAGAAGTCATCTTAGATCAATCCTCTTCCCAAAGTATACCCTATGAACATTGAATAACCGACTCTTGTGTGTGAAAGGTTTTTAGCTCTTCCCACTCAGAATGCCAGACTACTGCACAAATTTCCTCTCCAATAACTCGTCCTCGGGGAGTCAGGTATTCCCTTCTAAGGTTTGTCGCGCTGTGTTCACAATCGAATTGTGGGGAGAAGTTAGAAGAATGAGAAAAGAACTGGGGGGTGATTAGTGTAGTTCACCTCTCCTTGTGAAGCTGGCCAGTGTAGCCGAGTCTCCACCAAGATCTGCAGGTTTCTTGAAGCTTGGACCTTTTTGGTCAGATTTTATTTGGTAGTTGCTTCATTGTATTTGGAATTTTTGGTGGTTCTGCTTGGATCTTGTTTTGCCCCTACGGATATAGCATTTTTTGTTTCCGTACATTTTTTGGGGTCTTAGAAAAATTATGCCCAGCCATCCATCCCTTTTTCGAAGCTTTATTTCAACCCGTACTCCGGTCTTTAGATTTCCACGCTACCAGAAAAGAAACTCACACAGTCTTCCAACATATGTTTGAGTTGAGCTAAGTTCATAGTGCAAGAGTACAAATTAATTCCGTATTCCAGAGTTGTACCCAGAATGAAGAGACCAGGTTAGACACTAAGAGTCAAACTCTGTGCATTGTTATGTGGAACTCAAAGAATTAAGTCAATGACCTGAAGATTCCAAAATCCTATTTCTCGGTGAAGTTCCTCTGAAAATTAGGTTGATTAAGGTTAAGTTCAGACCACTCTCGGTTTCGGCTCATAACTTGGTTCAGAACCCAATGACTTTTCACAGATGCAAATGAATGTAATGCTGGATGAAGTGCATGTGTGTGGAATGCAAAAAAAAGTTTTATTTCTTTTTTATGCAAAGGATTTTTGTTGTTTGTTTTGTTGTTTTTTTTATGCAAAAAATGAATAAGAAGCCATTTTTACAAAAATTTTGGGTACAGTCAGTGTTAGAAACATTTTTTTTCTTTTTCTGTTTTTTTTTGTTTGTTTTTTTTAAGAATACCCACCCCGTAAATACATATAGACTTATGCGCAAGTACGAGGTATGGCTAAAATATATACATAGTATATATATACAGACCCCCCTATACTTAGCGAGTGTTGTGTCCTCAGAGCACAAGAAGCGTAATGAAGACATAGCTCGTGCTAAGCGTAAGAGAGTAAAATTATACAAGGTTTCGGCCCCCCTATACTTAGACTATGAATAGTCTAAGTATAGAAGAAGAGCGCAAAAAGAGGCAGACGGGATATGTAAATGAGGAGAGTATAAACAGATGGGTGGCGGTTCCCCTTATACTTAGGCTCTGGTCAGCCTAAGTATAGAAGAAGGATGGATATGGAGTGAGAGATCGGAATGTGGTGAGGGAAATGGTATATACAAATGGCATCGTTCCCCCCCTATACTTAGGCCTTGGCCTAAGTAGAGGAAGAAGACCGATGCCATTTGTATATACCATTTCCCTCACCACATTTCGATCTCTCACTCCATATCCATCCTTCTTCTATACTTAGGCTGACCAGAGCCTAAGTATAAGGGGAACCGCCACCCATCTGTTTATACTCTCCTCATTTACATATCCCGTCTGCCTCTTTTTGCGCTCTTCTTCTATACTTAGACTATTCACAGTCTAAGTATAGGGGGGCGAAACCTTGTATAATTTTACTCTCTTACGCTTAGCACGAGCTATGTCTTTATTACGCTTCTTGTGCTCTGAGGACACAGCACTCGCTAAGTATAGGGGGGTCTGTATATATATACAATGTATATATTTTAGCCATACCTCGTACTTGCGCATAAGTCTATATGTATTTACGGGGTGGGTATTCTTAAAAAATCGCCACTAGGTCACGTGACAAGCACGTGACCTGGTCGGTGAGGGCCTGCGCGCAATATGAGGGTCTTCCAGGGGGTTTGTTGCAAATAACCCAGCGGTCACGTGCGGGGCACGTGACCCGGGGCTGATGTCAGGTGACGTCCCCCGACGCACGTGAGGAGCACGTGCGTGGGGGTCTCGGCCTCTGTGCCGGCCTAAGGCGATGAAGCGGAGGAGGTGCGGTCCGGCTACAGGAGGCGCTGGCGGTGGCGGCGTTGGTGTCGTGGGAGATGAAGTCGGGGCGGCCAAACCTCTGGCTGGCGGTGGAGAAGAGGCTGATGGCGATGGCGGAGCGGAGGAGGGTGGAGCAGTTCGTGGAGTCGGCGGAGATGCGGTTGGACACGGCCGAGGAGAACGGCGACAGTGGCTCGGCTTGGTGGAGTTGCTCGAAGGTTGACGTCGTTGAAGATGGCTGAGCTGGAGGATGACGTTCGCTTGGTGGAAGGGCCGACACACGGCCGGCGCAGCGGTGGTCGATGACAGCGTAGCGAGGCGGAGTAGTCGTGGCGGAGATGATATCGTCGTTGAAGATGGCCAAGCTGGAGGATGACGTTGGCTTGGTGGTAGGGCCGACACACGGCCGGCGCAGCGATGGTCGATGACAGCGTAGCGAGGCGGAGTAGTCGTGGCGGAGATGATATCGTCGTTGGCTCAACGGAGACGAACACCGGAGCTGGAGCAGACGCGAGGCTGGGCGGCGCTGCGACGGCCACCAGGGCCGGATCTCGCAGCGAGAAGGTGGAGGAGTGGCCTGTCACGCCGGCTCCCCACTTTACAGTGCAATCGGCGGATCATTTTCACGGAGGCCGGCGGTGATGTTTTTATAGTGTGAGGAGGTTACGCCGGAAGGTGAATCGGGGATGGAATCGAAGGGGGTTTGATTGGCGATCTGATTGGCGAGAACCGCGGGAGGAGAGGCGATCCGGTGGCGCGGCGAAATCGCAGGGATCGTGGCGGCGGCGAAATCAACGGCGGTGGCGGCGATTTGGGAAAGGGAGCTGGATGAGGACGACGCACAGACGCCGTCCGACCACGTTTGATCGGATGGCGCCCGTTGCGCCACGTGGCGTCAAAGAGAGAGGGAAGAGGCGGGCAGGAGGAGCGCACGTGCTTGGCGCGTGCCTGGGTGGCACGTGCCTCGCACGTGCGTGGTTTTATTTTAATTAATTTTTTTTAATAAAAATCGATATATAATAGGCCCAAAAATGGCTGACACGTGGCGGCACCAGGTGCTGCCACGTGTCAGCACCAGAAAATTCGCAAATTAATTACTTTGTAAAATATAAAATAAATAGTAAATGGCCTCGGATCGAAAAACTTTCTTCACAAAAATTGCTCGTCTCGATGAGATCTACAACTTTTATGAAGACATCAAAACCAAAATCGATAATTTGCACAAAGTGACTTTTTGGGGTATCCTATGTACATAGAATACCTTAATTTTTGGGGTTTTGTATTTTTTATGTTATTTTTAGGTAAGATAAAAATCCGCAAAAATATGGTAAAATCAAGAGTAAATAAAGACACCTTAATCTAATTTTTTTGGATTTTTATTAATTAAGAAAATATATACATAAAATAAAGGTCAGAAAATCGTGAAATATACAATGTACAAAAGAGGCCCAAAACCCAACTTTCACATATGAGCTCCGATTCACTTGAACTTAGTCTTGTTTTGAAGGTAATTGAATGTACATTAGTTCAAAAGTGAGTAGGATTAAATCGGACACTGGATGGAGAAGATATGTGGTTTTTAGTCCGAAAATCCTGAAATTAGGGTTTGGGTTTTTGGTCCACTTATTTGGGTTAGTTATTTTTTTGCATTTTTTCTTTATTCTTGTTAGTGATATGTACACAGTGGAAGTGGTTTTGAGTTATTCGGAGTTAGCATGAATGAGTTAAAAATCAGGGAAGTTAGGCTATTTACAGGTCATTTTGGCTTTGATTTTTGGCTTCTTATTTTGTGCAGATTATTGTGCTAAAATGCAATTCTTATGAAATCATGCATGAATGCTAATTATGCAGAATAGATGCTAAAATGCTGTTGATTTTTTAGGGATTTGAGCTTAATAATTGAGATTTAGTGTGATGAATACGAGATTCATCACCCCCCCACCCCCACACACCCCCCCTCGACCCCTCCCTGTGGCCCTGTAGCTTGCCTTCACCCCTACGACATCTCGCTAACTATGGCCCCTATACATCAGCGGCCTCTCGTCACCAACACCGCTAACTATGGACCTCCACCGTTGCCTCCTGTGGTCCTACGCATCGTGCCTCTGTTCAATGTCTTGCTAGGTTTGTATGAATCCTAACACTACGAGGACTATCTAGGTCACTTTTTCTTGACCTTTGCGGCCACCATGGCATCTGCAGAATCAAAGCCCCTATATTCGACTTCATCTATGATGATCCAGGGCACTTCTATCAAGCTCAAGGGTTCAGAGAACTGTGTATTGTGGTCTCGATCTTTTAAAGTTTTTATTGGTGGTCAGCGAAAGAGTTATGTTCTTACAAAAGATCCGCCCAAGGAGACGGAAAAGGACTACAATACCTGATATGTAGACAGCTACCAGTGATTACTTGGATGACCAACAATGTCGAACCAAATATAGCCTCCAATCTTCTCTACAAGGAAACAACAAAGGCTATGTGGGAGAGTCTTGAGAACACATACTCACAGAAGACAACAAAATCCATACTCTCGGACATATATACATGGATATGGTCTGCAAATCAAGGAGATACAACCTTGATCGAGTACTACCGACTCCTCACAAGCATGTATGAAGAGCTTCTCATTTTTCAACCTGCATGTTGTGACAAACAGATAGGTGAACGGGCAGAATGGCAAGTGTACCGTTTTTTATCAGGACTACATCCACGGTACAAGTTGGTCAAGGATCAATTTCTGATTGTTGCAGCTCTACCCTCTCTTGAGACTATTTTCAAACATCTACAGGAACTTGAGTCTCCCTTACCTCCACTGTCTACTAAGATCACAACACATTTCACTAGAGGATGCCCGACCTACCAAGGGGGACGTGGACATGATTTCGGTCGTAGCAGAGGCCATGAGCTTGGATGGGGGCGTGACTCTGGTCGTGGTCGTAGGCGTGATACTATAATTTCTAGATATCCTCCATTTACACATTATGGATGCCTTAATCATCTGTCAGAACGCTGCTGGGCAAAGTTTGGAATGCCCACCAATGCTAACAGCGCCTACGAGACTGTCTCCAATGATGATAACTATGATACTGTAAACACCTCTCATGGTCAGCCTTCCAGTGACAGACAACCATCCTATACTGCATTTGAGTATGCTCGCCTTCGGCAACTATTACAGAATTCAGCTACTGATACTTCTACTTCTGCCTCCACTGCTAGTTTGGCCACTACATCAGGTAATATTGCCAACTTCGCCTCTACATCTTCTACTGCATGGATCATTGACTCGGGAGCATCTACGCATCTCACGGGAGAAGGTAGTCTTCTCACCTTCTCACGGCCATCTTCCATTGTGAAGACTGTTCGAGTTGCAAATAGTGCTCATTCACTGATGAATCTCAAATTCATCACTCTAAATCTCATTAATTAAGCTCAAATCCCTCAAAATCATCAGCATTTCTTCATTTTATTCTGCATAATTAGCATTCATGCACGTTTTCATAAGAATTGCATTTTATCACTCATTTCTGCACAAAATAAGAAGCCAAAAATCCCAGCCAAAATTGACTTGTAAATAGCCTAACTTCCTTGATTTTTAACTAATTCAAGCTAACTCCAAATGATACAAAACCATCTCACTGTGTACATATCACTAAGAAGAATAAATGAAAAATACAAAAAAAACACTAACCCAGAATAAGTGGATCAAAAATCCAAACCTTAGTTTCAGGATTTCCGAACTAAAATCCTCATATCTTCCCCATCCAGTGTCCTTTTGATCCTACTTACTTTTGAACTAATGTACATTCAATTACCTTCAAAACAAGACCAAGTTCAAGTGAGTCGGAGCTCGTATGTGAAAGTTGGGTTTTGGGCCTCTTTTGTACATTTTTGTATTTTAGCTGATTTTGACCTATTATTTTATGTTAACCTATTCTAGTTTATTTCTTTTTCATTTGTTTTCTTTGATAAACATTTTATTAAAATGCATAAAAATCCAAATCCAAACTAAGCTTGAAATCAAAGAAACAAATTGAGTCCAAGTCTTTACTAACTACTTGTACAAAGTTGGTCGTTTTCATGTTTTATTTTGTCTCTTCTTTTTCTTAATAAATACAAATTCAAAAAAATTAGATTAATGTGTGAATATTTATTTTTGATTTTACCATATTTTTTCCAGATTTTTATCTGGTTTAAAAATGACAGAAAATTTATAAAAACCAAAAATATATGTATTCTATGTACATGGGATACCCCAAAATATCACTTTGTGCAAATGATCGATTTTGGTTTTGATGTCTTCATGAAAGTTGTAGATATCATCGAGACGAGCAATTTTTGTGAAGAAACTTTTTCAATCCGAGGTTGTTTGCTATTTATTTTAGATTTTACAAAGTTTTTATTTTCTGAATTTTGTGGTGCTGACACGTGGCGGCTCTTGGAGCCGCCACGTGTCAGCCATTTGTTTAGGTTTAATTGATTCGTTTTTATAAAAAAAAAATCTCCGCACGTGCCCCACCCATTCACCCCTTAGCCGCCACGCGTCAACTTCGTGCCCTTCCGATCTCGGTCGATCGGAATGCCACCGTCCATCGTCCCCAATCAGTCTTCTTTGGAAGCTCCGCCGCCTCCCGCGATTCTTGCCGGCCGGCCCCCTCGTCGATTCTTCCAATCGTGGCACCGCCAATCAGATCTTCCCCGCGATCTATGCCCATCAAAGATCTTCGATCACCCAGCCAAATCCCGCGGATCTCGCCGCCACCAATCACCATCTCCAGCGCCCTACTTCCTTCCCCGGCGAGCTACATCTCCCTATTTAAGTTCCCCTCCCTCTACCTTCAGACTGCATCTGTCGATCCATAGCTGTGCGTGGAGGCAACGGTGACAGCGTCTCCTCTACCAGCCGGCGAGATCCAAGGCCCTCTACGCCGCCTTGTCGCAACGTCGTTCGTGCTTGCTGCCTAGCTCCGGTCTAATTCCATCGAGCAACGCTTCTCCGACAACCATCTTCGACAACTCTACCAGCAACGATCATCTCCGACGACATCAACTTCTTCTCCGACATCTCCAGGAGCTTCGTTCCTCACGCCCGAAGAGCCAACCTTCGTCGTCATCACATCTTCGTCCAACAACCTCCGACATCATTCGCACCACCACCATGAGCTTCTTCGGCCACCGTCCAGTCCTCTCCGCTCTTCACCAGTCAACCGCCGAAGCTCAGCCACTCCACGATCGCCCAACGACCGGGCACAGAGCCCGAGGCTCCCCGCACGTGCTCCGCACGTGCGTGGGGGAACGTCTCCCAGCATCCCAGGGGTCACGTGCGCCACTGAGTAATTCAGAAAGTACCCCCCAGAAGTTCCCGTATTTGCCATCAATCCCCGGTGACCAGAGGGCATGTGTTGCGCATGCGCCCCTCTGGAAATTTTGCAAACATTTCCCTTCACTTATTGCTATTTACATTACGACCCTTCTCTACATTTTGTGTTATTTTTAATTATTTAAATATTGCAGAAATACCCCTGTAGTCTCCCTTAGTTTTGGACCTCTTTATAACATTATTTTATTATTCAAAAATAGTATTTTGTTCCACATTTAGTTCTCTACATTTTGACATATTGTGGACATTTTTGTGATCATTACTTAATTAATAATTAATTATTTTGTGAAAAATTGCATATTTTGCCCATCTTATGCTTTGAAATTTGTAATTAATTATCTGTTGCTCCAAAAATTACCCAAAAATCATAGATTGTAGAATTAATTGTGATTAACTTTTATGCTCAAAAAGAATTGCATTTTCTTGCATAGTTTGACTTGTAAAAGTCATTTTGCATGTTTCAATGTTTGATTTTTAATAGGTATTGAATCTCGTATTTTCAAGATTTAGGATTTTTCTGAGATCAATCACCTAGTGATAGATCTTAGATAATTTTATCCCTTGAAAATAATTAGATTTAATATTTATTATAATTAAACATTGAAATTCATTTTGTTTTCATTTAAAAATTCATAAAAAAAAATCATCTTGCATCTAAAAATTCCAAAAAAATTACTGTGCATTCATTTCACCATAACTTTCATCGTGGCCGAGTTTTATATTTTTCGGACATTGTTTGATCAACATTTACATTTTAGTCCCTAAAATAGGCCAAAAAATTGAATTTTGCATCCTTTATTGCATTAAAAATTCCAAAAAATGATCGCCTCGAAAATCGCGCACGAACATTGATAGACATAATTATAGGTTGTTCCTTTACCTCCTTGTGTTTGACCTTAGGACTTGCCCATGTAAAATAAACATAAAACCACGTGATTAAAAATTGACTAACTAATTGTGGTTATTTTCTTGATCGATTCCGATTGCCACCTACAACGAAACAACACTAATTTTAAGCGAACGACAAAGACACGATACATTTTTAAATAGCGCAATTCCGGACTCATCATTCACCTATTACAAAGTGTTGGTACCATGGAGTTTTCCTCCAAACTCCGACTTACTGGTGTTCGTTGTTCTCCTGACTTCCCTCTCAACCTATTATCTGTTCGCAAGCTGTGCACTAAGCTTAACTGTAGAGTTATATTTGATGAATTTTGTTGTTATTTTCAGGACATCTGGATGAGGCAGATTTTTGGTGGGGGACATGAGAAGAATGGTCTTTATTATCTTGATATCCCGTTTGACTATAGTTTTGCTGGCGCTTCGTCAATCTATGTTGATCCTCTTCTTTGGCATCTCCGTCTTGGCCATCCGTCTACCAAAGCTCTCTCTCTCAGATGTTCTCTGAACTTTCTTTGCTGAAGCCATTTGAATGCGAAGCATGTCAGTTCGGGAAACATCACCGTGCTTATTTTCTTGCGCGCAATGAACCTCGTCGTGAAGTTCCTTTCTCCCTAGTCCATTGTAATATTTCTGGGACCCTGTCATGTCTGTACTCTGAGTGGACACAAGTATTTTGTTGTCTTCGTTGATGATAATAGTAGGTTGTCATGGGTTTATCTTCTAAAAGAGTGTTTGGAGATTAATAAAATTGTCAAAAATTTCTTTCAGTATGTTAAGAATATCTTCTCTTGTGATATACAACACTTTCGCTCTGATAATGCACCGGAGTTTACCCAACCTGACCTAACAGATTTCTTTGCCTCTCAAGGAACCATACATCAAACCTCTTGTATATACGTCCCAACAAAACGGGATAGCAGAAAGAAAACTCAGACATCTCCTAAATATTGCTCGTTCCCTCCTGACACATATAAAGGTTCCCAAAACCTATTGGGGTGATGCCATACAGACTGTCATTCATCTTATCAATAGAATTCCATCTCCAAACCTCAATGGCTCAACCCCCTTCTCTTTACTTTACCCAAATGAGTCTCCCTTCCCTCTTCCCCTACGGATTTTTGGATGTATGTCTTTTGTTCATAACTTTCACACTACAGACAAACTTTCTCCTCGTGCAATCAAGTGTGTCTTCCTTGGTTATTCTCGTACTCAAAAAGGTTACAGATGTTATGATCCTAATGGACATAGCTATTATCTCTCTGCAGATGTAACCTTTTTTGAACAGACCAGTTTCTTCACTCAACATGTTACAGATATCCCTCTAGATCTCCTACCTCAAATAATTGTCTGCAAACATAGATTTTCACCACCAGATGTCCCCTTACCTATTTCTTTATTGCAGTATGATATGCCCTCTACAACTGTCCCCTCCAATACTGTCCTGGATGCTCCCCAAGATCTACCAATTGCTCTTCGCAGAACTAAGAGGCAATGTACCTCTCATCCAATGACTCATTTCATTTCTACTGCTAGTTTATCTTGCGCTGACAGAAGTTATATAGATGCTCTCATGTCTATCTCTATTCCGAGAGACCACCACAGTGCTTTGTAGGATTTAGGATGGTGAAAGGCCATGGATGAAGAGATGGATGCTCTTCTTTCCAGGGGTACATGGGATCTAGTGCAATGTCCTAAAGGGGCCATACTGGTGGCGTGCAAATGGGTCTTCATGACTAAGCAGTCTCCCAATGGGTCGATTTACAGACTTAAAGCTCGTCTTGTAGAAAAAAGCTTCACACAGACATATGGAGTGGATTATTTTGAGACATTCTCACCGGTTGCACGCATGGGGTCAATAAGGACTATACTTTCTGTGGCAGCTAATAAGGCATGGCCTATCTTTTAGTTTGATGTGAAAAATGCGTTCCTATATGGCGATCTTGATGAGGAAGTGTACATGATGCAACCTCCAGGTTATGAAGTCGAGGGGGAGTGTGTATGACGACTTCGCAAGGCCATATATGGCCTAAATCAGAGTCCAAGGACATGGTTTGACAAACTTACTGCAGAAATCAACACCCTTGGCTTTCAGAGAACAACGTCTGACTACTTTGTGTTTGTCAAAAGACGAGCAACTGGTACTGTTATACTTGCAGTCTATGTGGATGATGTGGTTATCACAGATAATGATGAAAAATGAATACTGGAGACCAAGGTCTTCCTCCAGAAAGTATTTGTTACCAAGGACCTCGGTCCACTTCGTTACTTTCTGGGCATAGAAGTACTACGCACTACGGAGGGTCTTCATCTCTCACAGAGGAAATATTATCCGAACATTCTTACAGAAGCTGGATTACTTGAATGCAAGCATGTTGGTATTCTTGCAGATCCTAAGAAATGCATCACATACTCTGATCCAATCTTCGAAGACAATACTAGATGCAGGAGCCTGGTTGGTGAACTTCTCTACCTTACTGTCACCAGACCAGATATTGCTTATGCAGTAAGCAGAGCCAGCCAACACATGGAATAATCTTGTTACAGTCACTGGCAGGATGTTCTTCAGATTCTACGATATTTAAAAGAATCACCAGGATGTGGCCTCTTCTATAGGGTAAATGGGTACACTGATGTTATTGCATATGCCGATGTCGATTATGCAAGTTCACCAGAGGATTGACGCTCCACAACAGGTTATGACATGATGGTTGGAGGAAACCTTGTTACTTGGAGAAGTAAGAAGCATACGGTTGTATCTAGATCCAGTGATGGAGAAGAATACAGGGCAATGGCTCAAGCTACTTGTGAGATCATGTGGCTATTAACATTTCTACAAGAACTTGGTATGGTTGTCAATATTCCTATTCCACTATACTGCGACAATAAATCTGCCACTTATATTGCCACGAATCCCGTGTTTCATGAGCAAACCAAGCATATAGAAGTTGACTGTCATTTCGTTCGTGATGTTATCAAAACTGGAAGAATCATTACTCCTCACACCAGCACTGAGATCCAATTTGCAGATATATTTACGAAGGCACTACCCAAGAAGCGACTCTCCTGGATTGTTTCCAAGTTGGGCATGATTGATAAATATGCTCCAACTTGAGGGGGAGTGTTAGGAGAATATTCTATGTGCTGGGGAATATTCTATGAGTATATTCTTGTTAGGAGAATATTTCGTGTATATTCTTGTAAACCCGTAAGGGGTATTTATGTATTTTATCCTTTGAGCTCTCTAGGGTTTTGTCCTATATAAGGACAACTAGACCTCTTGAATAAAACAAGCTCTTCCATTCTTTCATTGTTCTCAACAAGTAAATAATAAAATAGAAAATTAAAAGGGGGATGACACGTGGCGGCTCCAGGAATGCCACATGTCACTCCCAAAAAACTCAAAGGTTAAATAAAAAGAAAAATTCAAAAGAAATAACAAATGAAGTGAAATCAAAAAGTGGTCTACAAGAAATTGTCTGTCTCGATGAGGTCTACAACTTTCGTGAAGGAACCAAAACTAAAAGAGATCATATGTACAAAAGTAGTTTTGGTGGTACTCTATAGATATAAAATACTGATTTTTTGTATTTTACATTTTTTGTGATTTTAAATAACTAAAATTCAAAATATAATTCAATAAAATAAAACAAAAATTATTTACATCTTAGTTTGATTTTTTCGATTTTTAAAACCTAAGAAAATAGAGAAATAAAATAAAGATGTTTATGTACATGCCAATATATACAGACTTAGGATGATTTATTTTCTTTCATTTTTGCTTCAGTTTTTATTTGAATTTTTATGCATTCTATTAAAATATAAACCAAAGAAAAAATGAAAAAGAAATAAATCAGAAAGAGATATTTTTGTACATTAAATAATGAGGTAAAAATAATCAATCTATACAATATATAATGAGGCTCCAAAACACATATTTCACATATAAACTTCGATTCTTTTGAATTTGATCTTGTTTTGTAGATAGTTGAACATACATTAATTCAAATGTAAGTAAGGGTCCACAGAAGATTGTATGAGAGAGATGTTCACATTTACGACTTTTTGTCTAAAAACTAAGGTTTGGGTTTTATTGGGCAAATATAAAAGTTAGTATTTTTAGTATTTTCCCTTTGTTGGTGTTAGTAATATGTACACTATAGAGTTGATTTTATTTTATTTAGAGTTATGAAAAACAAATAAAAATATTGGAAAATATGGTAATATACATGCGATAATTTACAAGTGAGCTTCTTATTTAATGCAATTATGCATGCTAAAATGTGAATCTTATTTACACATGTGAACCATGTGTCTCGATTGAATGAACCCATAAAAATCTCAAAGAAACCGAAACCGATTAAAACTTCAAAGAGAAATAAACTAGGTTTTGATTTCTTCCCTGCAAGTAGGTAAGGGTACTTCTCTCATATCTGCTTCAGTCTCCCATGTGATGTCCTCGATGTTCTAGACTTGTTATAAAACCTTGATCAGTGGAATCTCCTTCTTTCGTAGTCTCTTGATTGCATGGTTGAGTATCTGTACAAGTGTATCAGGAAGGAGAGGTTCGAGCTCGACGGTCAAGTCCTCATATGATATCACGTGTCTGGGGTCTCTGATATACTTACATAGGTTTGAGTCGTTTGACACACAAAATACATCGTGAATGCCTTCAAGGTGTGGAGGATGCGCAACTATGTAGGAAACCTTCCCAATATAAGCTGGAATTTTAAATAGAAGGTAAAAGGCCCAAGATTAGGATTTGTTTCATCGATTGATAAATGGAGTCTTCGTGAGTGAAATATACTCTAGGTTGAGGTCCATTGGAGGATACGTACATTTTTCTCCCTAATAACCATACAATTCGGGTAATCAATTTCATTGATTAAACTGTAGTGTACATAAAAGATTGGAAAATTGAGAGGCACTTGGCCACACTAATTAAAATGAAGTGTACGTAAAATCTTAAAAGATTGAGAGGCACTTATCCTTCACATCTAGAAAGTGGCCAACAATGCCTTTTCCCACAACTAAGTAGGGTCAACTAAATGGCAAATCTTTCTTCCACTATAAGTAGGGTTGGCTACATGGATTCTTGCTTAAATCCATGTTGAAAGATTCAATTATTGTTTACATTGGCTGTCAACTACTAACGTACCCACCACAAGGAGGGATTTGAACCCTGGTCTTTTGGGTAGTAGGCACACTGCACTACCACCAGACCATTTAAGCGGATACTAAGCTCTAGCTTTATGACTTTGAAAAAAGAAAAAGTATAATTGTTCAAAGATAGAGGGCATGGGTTTCGGTCACTTGATATCGTATGATCCAACTGCTGAAACAAGGGGAGGATTAAAGAGGCAGTAGTGACTTGGGTTGTTGGATCTCGCCCATATCCAACAGTCTAAATGATGCATGCATGGAGAAGAGAGCGGTGAAGTGTGGCGGTGCGTGATTGAGCCACGTGTCCCCCCTCCCCTAACAGGATAAGAACTCAAATAAAAATCAAAATAAAATAGGAAATGACCTCAAATCAAAAGGTTTCTTCACAAAAATTGTTTGTCTCAATGAATTCTACAATTTTCATGAAGGAATCAAGACCAAATCATTTGTGTAAACTATATTTTTTTGTGGTATTCTATGTATAGGCAAAATCTTCTCAGAAAACCACTGCACAAACATCACACATGCAACCACGTTGGTTCGTAGTCTCCTTGCATCAGAAAACATTCGCCAACTAAGTGGGAATACGAGAGAAAGCCTTTCTATCTAGTTACTGATGGCTAAATCAACTATTGATATATAATTGAACTAAAATAGTATAAATTGAGGGTTCGAGGGATAAGAAGGTCGAAATTGATGTAGGAGATGCTTTCACTAGAGAAGATCATGGTGCGAACATTATTTACGGAGCAATAGAAAGACCTTAATCTCAGTCCCTGGGGATTTATGGGCCCTTCCATTCCTCACCTGGTACCCCAACCCGCTAAGCTAGCCATCAGTCAGCAGACGATTGTTTGCTTGGAAGCTTATAGACTGTCACTCACCTATGATCTTTGATTGAGAATATATCTATATGATAGAAGGGTTATAGGACCTTTGCCTTTCCCCCATAGTAGGGACCGTCATATGGACCGGACTACTTCCATGTCCTCCACTAGCAAATGGACAGTTCCCGCGTGAAATAGAATATATAATAGGTCTAGTTTTGTTTTTTTTCCTAAAGAAAATGCAGCCTCAATACATCCCATATGGTAGTTGAGCATGCCACAGTCTTTCCTACATGGCTAAAGTCAAGGTAGGACTCTTTCTGGAGAAGAGCTCGCCATGATCGGATTGAAGGGCTTGGGTATGATCTTTCCTCTGGAGATTAGACTAGGAGATGTAGGGCTCAAGAGGGAAGAGACCATAAAATTATAAAATACCTATTTTAAATTTTTTTATGATCTATAATAAAATAAAATTTTAAAATAAAATAAAATATTAGAAAACTATTTACACATTAATCTAATTTTTAGGAATTTTTAATAATTGAGAAAGTAAATAAATAAAATAAAGGGACTTATGTACAAACTCTATATACAGATTCAGACAACACTATTTTCTTTAATTTATATATTTCTTTGCACTTGGATTTTTAAAACAGAAATCATAAATGAAAAAGAAACAAAACTAAAAAGAGTTGATCTCGTACATAAAATGATAAGTCAAAGTTAGTAAATGTAAAATGTATAATAAGGACCTGAAATTCAAAATTCACATATGAACTCCGATTCTTTAAAATTTGATCTTAATTTGTATATAATTAAACGTACATTAATTCAAAAGTGAGTACGTGTTAATAGGAGACTATATGAGAGACATATTTATCTTTACGCCTTTTTTGATCTCAAACTAGGGTTTGGTTTTTATTCTACATATATACATGTTGTGAATTTTTTGACATTTTTCTTTTATTAATATTTGTGATATTTACAATTGAAGTTGATTTTGTTTAAGTTGGAGTTAGTATAAATTAATTAACAATGTGAGACATAAAGCTAATATACATGTGAGTCTATACAAGTTGATTCAATTCCTTATTAATGCAAATATGAATAATAAAATACGCATCTTATTTACATAAATATGAATGATAATAATGCAATATAAATGCATAGACACACTTAATTACTTAGGAATGGAGCTCTATTTTCAACTAATAAGAGTAGTGAATCATATATTCGTCGACTTGATTATATTCTAACTGATGATTTGCATTGTTATCTGGGATTCTTTGTTTTCTATACTCCCTCTTAGTTTATGGATTTCCAAATTGGGTAACTTGTTGTAGTTTTCATTGGTGTAGCCATGTTTGTGGTTCTGATATTAAGGGTGAAATAAAAATATAAATTGCAATTGTCGTTGCATTTTGGAAGATTCATAAGGGTATCTAAAGAAACGATTATAATACAATTGATATAGCACAATTAATTAGGATGTATTTCAGAAAGGGTTAGGTAAATTCTTGATAAGATTTCAATATTCATGGTTTAACTCTTGTTGGTTTGGGAGATATCCACAAGGTAACCACACCAAAGAAATCATAGTATTGAAAATTATTTATAGCATTTTAATCTAGTTAATATGTCTTAATTTTGTACCATAATAACCACATTTTAAATTATAATTACACACACAAATTGATAATATAACATTCTAGGGAGGTGCTCCATATCCAATTATATGAGCTAATTATGATGCACCTTCATAAAAGGATGGGAGCCTCAAGGAACACCATCTAAAGAAAGAAACTCCTAAAAGCACCATGTAGAAGGATCTTGGTAAATAAGAGAGAGTAACTTTAAGGTAGAGTATATTTGGAGAAGGGGAATCCCAATTTCGGTATGGGTCAGTTCTTGACCAAATTACAGGCCCGTATATTTTTTCTCGTTGAGCGTAGATTGAAGTTGGCTCAAGTGATATTCGGCCCGCAAGCACAAATTTTCCATACAATGTGAAAAAATGACACCGTATACAATATAAAAAATGATATATGATATTAGCTAAAGATGTGGATTTTATTTTTCTTCTGGAAAAATCTTCTAAAATTTTATTTTATTTTTTGCTTTTTAAATAGTACCAAGATAAATGAGAATATATCAATACTGTGATGAATGGTCTTCTAGTTCATTTTTTCTAGAATGAATTAAAAGTGTAAGTTATAAAACTTTTTTAAGGCCTTTCACTTGACTCTTTCCAATAGTGAATTAAATCCTGGTGGAATTGGCATCTAATAAGGAATTGATGGGGTTATTGGGAGTTGCTACAATAGGTGAATAAGTACTTTGGGTAGACTTGCCCTGAATCTGACCCAATGATTTTGGGTAGAGCTTGAGCATATGGGATGGAGTTTGATCATTCCTTTTTTAACCTTGGTCTTAGCCCAACCTACAATGTTAAATTAGACTCTAGTTTGGATCTTGCATAACTGCAAGGACCTAGACCAATGTTCACCTATAGAGAATAGCCTCCTCGTAACAGTATTTAGAAGCACCTTTGGGGTAGAAGATTATCCTAACTTTTTTTAAGAGTGGGGACTTTGTTGGATCATGTGCATCTTTGGACGAGGGACAATGTTCCCTTATGTCAAAGCGAAGGAACTCTATCTCGAAATAAGTAATTCTAGAATAAGGTGATTATGTAATGGTTATATCATCCACTATGTTTTTGTAAATAGTACATTATCTCTAAATTAACAAAAATGAGTTATGGATAAATTCCACACATATTTTACCCATTCTTATCACTCATTCGTATGTGTCCATAAGATAGTTAAGAAACAAATTAAAATTTTTTTATTGGGTGGGATAAATAGAGGTGAGGTGCATACTTAGCTAATACCTTATCTTCTTTAACACTATAGACCACCTACAAATAAGTTTGTGTTCATGTGGGCAATATGACTTGTCTTCTTTCCATATTCCACTTTTATTACATTTCACCTTATATTTCCCATTCAAGCAATGATTACTACTAGTCTCATATTCACGCTAAATAATCTACAATAACTTCAAGTTATTTCACATTCTTAAGAATGACAACAAAAATAAAGAACATAAAGATTTTTTATTCCACATTATTCCAACGATGAAAAAAATAAAAAAAATGAAATATGAAACAACCATATATCCATTATTCCACCTCCTTTATTTTCCAAGTAGACAACCCGTAACGGGGACAAAATGTATAATGAATGCAAACATGGGACTTATCCAATGGGCAGCGTGATTTTTACTAATATTTTATATCATTTTGAGCATAATACTCATTGCTTTACAACTATTATATCTCATTGTTACTGTTAGTAACTATTTTCACAAAAAAACCCCAACTTCATATGAAATGATTGTATCTTTATTTGTATACTGGTGTCTTTTCTATTCTTACTAATGATCATTCCGTAAATGTTTTCTTTTTGTGAAATGGTTGCTAGTAGTAAGAATATGATATAACAATTGTAAACAAATAAACATTGGAGTCAGAATGATCGAACATATTAGAAAAAAATGAGTGCGCTCTTTACAACTCGAATGGGCACAAGGCCCATCGGTTAAGCATTAAACTCAACATTTTTTGATTGTTTTGAAATGATTCTTTGAGGTATTTACTTAGAATATTAAATAAATTATGTGTTTCAAATTTTGTGTTTACAAATATTCCTAACATGTCCATATGAGAAGGTTGTTTTAACAATTCTAAGACCACTTAAATTTGATTGTCTTGATGGATAAGTTTGAAGTCTCGAATTAAGTTGAAAAATGAATGTTTGTGATTTAAATCCTCCGAAGATTCATTTCAGAAAAAAAATGGATGTTTTGCGGTCCAATACATGTAGCCTTAGATGCATTTTGATGCATACTCCCCAACCCCCATGTGTGTTTTGGGGGGGGGGGGAGGTGCTTCCTATAAGGCGAGCCTTTCTTATATACACAGAAAAACAACCATCTCACGCGTTTATAACAACCATGATTAATGCCATGTTATCCTATTTTTTTAATGTTTAAAAACTTGTTTTAGTCATTTTATCACATTCTAGAAATAGAATGTAACAATCCCATATTTTATTTTGGGTATATGTGTCGGGAGAGCCCTTGATAGGGGTTTCTCCTCCCACAAGAATGACGATGATGGGAGTTCGAAATCCCTCCCCATCTTTCTCACAACAGTGCATGGAGATTAAGTTGTTGCACGACAATGGAAAGTAAAGGAGGGTGCATGTGGAGGAAGAGGATCGTGAAGGAGAAGAGCAGAGGAGGGTGAGGGTGGAGGAAGGGTGAGGGCAGTGGACGGTGCCGGGGTAGAGAGGGCGATATTATTTTTTACAATCCCAGGTTGATTTTTACAATATCAGATATTTATTTACAAATCACAAGTCATTTTTTACATCCTCATATTATTTTTTTAGATTTATTGTTTTTTATAAATTTCTAACAATCTAAGATATTTGTTTACAATCTTAAATATTTTTTACAATATCAAATCATATTTTACAATTCTCAACTCATTTTTACAATATCATATTATTTTCTACATTTATCATTCTTCTATCAATTCCTAACAATCTCATATCGTTTCTTGTAATGCCAGATTATTTTTTACAATATCAGATTATTTTATTATAAATTACAGGTCATTTCTTACAATATCAAATTATTTGTTTACATTTATCATTTATTTTATCTATTTTTAATAATATACATTGAGTTGTAGAACATGACATATAACAAATCGACCACACAATTTTACATAGGTAGCATGATTATCACAGTCCTCATTTTTTACGTTTATCTCTATTTGCTTGATAATTGATAAATTAATATCTTTTTGTAGATCTTCATATGAATGTTACAAAAGGAGCATGGACTTTCTTTACCTAAATTGCAATTACAACAATAAAAAATATTACTATATGTGATTTTATTTTACAAAGCATGACACAACTTTAAAATGTCTATGTGATTTTTACAAATAGTTTTGCTATTCCGCCTAGCATGAAAATGCTACCACATTTATATATAATCACTAAAATTGGATTTTCCCTCCTCTTGTTACGACATGCATGCATGCTTTACTCTCCCTTTTCCATTACATTTCTTTGGCAAGTGTCACCCTCTCGATTTTGTTTTCTTCACAATAGCATGTTGTTGCAGTGAACTACTTTTCCAAAATCATTTCATTTGTCAGGTTTCATACTCCTTTTTATATTCTCAACATCATGTGGTTGCTTTTTTTTCAAGTTTGTATTTTGATTGTTAATTTAAATATAACATTATTTAATAAAATTTCAATTCCGTCGTTGACGATTATGTGATTCATTACTCTAAATGTTGAAAATAAAGCTTTGTTCCTGAGTAATTAGATGCATATTTCCATTTATTGTGCATTATTAGCATTCATGCATGTGTAAATAACATGTGCAATTTAGCATGCATATTTGCATTAAATCAGGAGCCAAATTCACTTGTAAATATTCACATGTATATTAGCCAAATTTCTATATCTATGTATATTTTATACTAACTCCAAATTTAATAAAATCAACTTTATAGTGTATATATTACTAACACCAATAAAGGAAATATATCAAAAAAATACTAACTTGTAAATTGTCTAATAAAACTCGAGCCTAATTTGAGACCAAGAACATTAAAATGTGAATATCTATCTCATGCAGTGTCCAATTTAGGTCTACTCATTTTTAAAGTAATATATATATATATATATATATATATATATATTCACAAACAGTCTAAACAAGACCAATTTCATAAAAATCGGAGTTCGTATGTGAAACTTGGATTTTGGGCCCCTATTGTATATTGTACATATTGACCAAATTTTCTTAATTATTAAAAATAAAAAAATTAGATTAAATTGTAAATATTCATTTCATATCTTTCTTTTGTTATTTTGATTTTTATCTTATTTAAAAATGTCAAAAAATGTGTAAAATATAAAAATATGGTATTTTATACATATAAGATACCACCCAAAAATACACTTTGTACATATGATTTATTTTGGTTTTTGATCCTTCATGAAAGTTGTAGATCTTGTCAAGAGGAGCAATTTTATGTTGACCATTTTTTTATTTGACCCCTTTTTTTATTTCTTTTTTTATTTTTATTTATACTTAATATTTGATTTTTCTAGGAGCGACACGTGGCAGCTCTTGGAGCTGCCACGTGTCACCCTTTTTTTATTATTTTATTATTTTCGTAATTTTATTTATTTATATTAATTAATTTTTATTTTTTATAATTTTCTCTCTCTTCCATTTTATTTTCTTTTCCTTCATTTTCAGTAGCCTACTTATTTTATTTATTTTTTATTTTCCCCCCTTTTACTTCTTCTCTACTCCAACTTCTCACCCAAACCACCAACTCCCCATTCTCTCCACATCCTCTACCACTCTTCCAACTTCTACCCCACTTCTATTCCAACTTCCCCTCATATTCCTCCTCTTTTTATTCCCCTCATCCCCTTCATTCATTTTCATCCTCATTTCGAGAGAAGAGAGGTCGAGCCCCTTTAACCTTCAGATGACAACCGTAGGAGATGAGTTAAGTGATGACAACCTTAAAGGCAAGATCCGCGGCACCACTGTTGCTGTGTCACGAGCTTCCAAGTAGGCTCGCTCAGCTTCGTGGCGCATCCGCCATGCCGCTCGAGGCGACGATAGGAGTCCAACATAACTGCTCCACACCCTCGGCGAAATCTCAGGTGAGTATTCCTTCTCTTTTTCCTTATTATTTTATTTTATCTAAACATTTTTTCCTTGTTCATTTTTTAATCACCTCACACCAATACCACCATAATCTCATCACCTCCATTCACTACCATACATTTTAATTTTCCTGTTTCACAAAAAAAGAGAAAAAAATTGCATCCTAGGTCCGACACGCCTACAACCCATGCCTCTCCTCTGCGTCCTCTGCCTTTGTCAGGGTACCACCCTCACCACCTCATGTTGCACCAACCTCCAACCCTCCTCGTGCGTGTGCTTGGCCCCCAACCACCACCCGCGACACGGGCCGTCAACGTTCCAACCACCAGCCGCATTCTGCGGATCGCGTGCGTAGTTCCCGCATCCAGCTCCTCAGCCGTTGTGCGACCCAACCACACGCTCTCAGCTGCACGCCACCACCTCGAGTCGCCGATCGCCTCACGCTCCAGTCTGCGACCGTCTCCTTCGTCTCCCTTCACCTCGCGCTTCAGTGTGCGCCATCTCCTCCGTCCACCTACGCACGCAGGCCCACCGTTGCCACCACCTCGGGCGCGGGCTTCACAACCCTCCATCGTCGTAGGTCCCGCCCTCTGCCCGCCTGCCCTGTAGCCCTCCACAACTCTGGCCCCTGCGTGGTCGTCGCCTCTGTGCATCCACCTCCTTTCATAGCCGCCGACCTCCCCACCAAGCACCGCCTCACTTGCACCTCGAGCAGCCCCAACTGCTCCCCGTGGTCATTCCAAACGCAACCCACCATGCCTCGAGTAGCTGCCGACCTCCTCGCGATCGCTCTAGCTACAACCCATCGTGCACCTTCGTCAGATCCTTGTCGCCGCCCCTGCGACCCTCCAAATCATGCCCTAACTTGGGTTACAAGATTGAAACCCAATGAAGGTCTTTCTTCTTTTAATTTTATTATATTTGTGAAAATTATAGTTTCTCCATTCATGTTAATTTAATTTCAAATGTGCCCTTGTATGCATTTTAATTTGTTTATTTTATTTCTGTAATTGCACGGACACCTTATGTTGTTGGACATGTGAGCCCACGGCGAGCCATTATGCAATAAATGTTATTGCAAATATCATTCCCTGATCTGAAATAAAGAATAAATAATTTGCATAATAGGTCCCTCTGTACAATTAGGGTTATGTACCATGGCTGTCTTAATGATCATATCGCTGTTGATTCAATGATTGAATCATAAAGGCTGGTGCTTGGATGAATATCTAAAAAGTTAGATTGAGGACTCATCAAGCACCGTCAAATGATTGTTAAGATGTGATCTCCAGCCTGAGTAGGAGATGGCAATCCTTTCTCACATAGGCTGATATCTGACCGACCTCTTGATGCAGGTCCTCTGCATAGGAATAGAGATTCGGAGGTGTCAGATTAGTTAGGTCAAAGAGTTGACTTAACGAGATCGAGATAACCTAAGTCCTATGTTGAATGCTGTCACAGCATAGGCACTCATCCTCTGACCGGAGACAGATGTATTGCTATATGTCTGAGTATGTACATTTGGCAGACCAATAGGTTGATGACCTAACCAAGGTCTATACACCGGCGCGCTGGTGTGCATATAAGGGCATATGAGTAATACGATCTCTCAAAGGGATCATACAGGTTCATTACTGAACCGGAAGACATGAGCTCACTCATGAGATATTGGGAAGAATCAAATTCCGTGCACGGTCGTCTTGCTTTGGAAGCTTGACTGAATTTGTAGGTTTGATATATACTTTTGGAAAGTATATGATCAAGACCTAGGTATGATATATGCTTTTGGAAAGTATATGATCGATACCAAATCCCAATGATCAAATGAGAAACTTGATGATCAAATCCTGAAGAAGACAGTGTAAAATAGATCTTGATCTTCGGGTTGACCATGGGTCTTCCAGTATGCAGGATGTACAGGTATTGGGAATACCTGAGGGTGATGTGATCATAAACGATTGTATATCCATGACGCTTCCATTCCGAGGGAGTGATGAAATAGGTCTGGATTTTAGTGACTTCTTTCAATAGAGAAGCAATCCGATCTTAGTCCAAGTGTTGGACATTGATCTGAATGAGATTCAGATTAAATGAGAAGATTGGATTTGCGGTCTTGATGTAATCAAGCATCTGTGGGAGGTTCGTAAGATCTGGATTTGAGATAAGATCTCAACATCCAAGTCACTATACATGGAACAATACAATCGCCCTATCCTTATCTCCAAGTATCTACGGAGAAAGCACATTATTCTTGAAAGGGTTCAAGAATAATTCTTTTGATGAAATATCCAAGCAAGGACTTGATGATTAAATGAGATTTAATTATCAAGCTTAAATATGAATATGATTCATATTGTGAAAATGATTATCTAAGATAATTAAATGGGATTTAATTATCAAGGATTAAGAGAATGTGGATAACACTATCCATGATATATGTGTGTTATAAATATGATTTATAATATACATATATAAGAGAGAGAATCTATGTAAATAGCATTTGTTAATTAATTGTGTGGATTGGATTCACATTAATTAATTAATTGGAAATGTAATTTACAAATTAGTTTGGGTTGTGAATATGATTCACATAATGATCAACGGCATGATTAAAATATTCACAAATTAATTTGGAATTAATTTGGTGGATATTATTGCAATAATAGTTATTGCAATTTATTAAGAAATAATAAGATAAAATAAAAGGAGACAAAATAACACCCCAATTTTAGGGGAGGTTGGTTGACTCCATTTTATTTATCACATTATCTCTTAATTAGTTAAGGTTAAATTAAATTATGTTGATAATGTTGCAACATTTTTTAATTTAAATTAATGTTGTTGGTTTTAATCAACAACAATCATAGCCATTGATTTACATGGACCAAGCATAGCCCTTGGATCCATGTGTCCCATGGATTGAGATCCATTGGATCCTAAACTAATATAAATAGAGGGCTAGGGTAGCCTTCCATACAACATCATTAAGAGTTGTGCAAGGTTACAACTCCCTCTCTCTTTCTCATTCTCGCCCTCTCTCTCTTTCTCTTCTCCATTAAGTGGCCGTCCACTTTGTATTGAGAAAGGAGAGACTCTCGGCTTCTTCTTCTTCGACTCATGGATCTCCATCTTCTTTGGAGTTTCTTACTCTAAAGGAAGACGACGGATTTCGTTTGACGAAATCGGGGGAGCCATCGCTTGGATCTTCATCGAGGATTGCGGGAAGGAACGTGACTCATCATCGCGCCCGCAAGTGCGTTCTTCGTGGATCGGACTTAAGATAGGAGGATCTCTACTTTGGAATCTCGCGATCACAACCACGCTTCAAGAGGTATTCCTTGTACTTTGTGGTTTGATGAAACGATCCGAGAAGTGTTCTCGTGATCATGTGGTTTCATCTTTAAAGTTAAAAATTTTAATTTCCGCTGCATCTAGCATCTAGTACGACTAGTTGCTCCGATTGCATACGATGCGATCGACACGCTTCCGTGATACGCTTAAGGATTCTCAATATCCTTCAAGTGGTATCAGAGCCAGGTTGAATAAGGTTTTGGATATGATCCATAGACCTTAGATGATTTGGTTCTTGAATTGGTTGCGAATTTTTTTGCTGCATTTCAATTTTCGCACCTCTGTATAATTGATTTTTTCGGCACTGTTTAAAATGTTTAAACACGAAATTTTCAATTGGATTTTGTTCCCCATTAAACAAGGAAACCATAGGACTTGAGTTTACTAAATTTGGACTTCATTTGCTCAAGATATGGCTTTTTGAATATGACTATATTCACTGTTGCGGGAACTGCGGATTTGAACGTGATTAATGAGATAATTACGGTTTTAATCCGCCTCGAAATGCATGAATTATCACTTGGGTTCTTTAATAAATCAAATAGGAAATCTTTGGAAACTGAGTTTGCATTTTTTGGATTTAAATTGATCAAGATAAGTTAATTTTAGTGATTGGGGGTCACTGCTGGAAATTAACAATTTCTTGATCTTGAACCTTGTGATATGTCATTCAATTATCATGATGAAAATTAATTGTTAATTTTCTGGAATAATTAGTGATAAATATTTGTGAAATATTTAAAGAGATAATTATTTCATTGAATGACACTTGCCTAAACCACAATGATGAGATATTAGATCTTGATCATTGGTTCATCAACAAACATTGCCTTCATGAAAACTATAGTTTATCCTACAATAGTTGTAGGACAACTTTTACATGAAAAATCCTTTTGCTTGAATAGGATTGGGGATTTGTCTAGCAAATCTCCTTATAATCAAAAATGTTTTGATTTATATTATATGGTATAATTTCGGTTGAAAAACCGATGAACATCTCAAAGTACATGATGGTCTATCTGGTATTATCCTTTCCCGAGGCGGATGTGGTGCCTAGTCGGAGAGCATTGGGGTAGCGGGTTGCAACGTATGTGGTCCGTCCCACTCTCGTCGGTACTGGCCATGACAGCGGGTAGGGACTGTATAATACTGGAGACAGACAATGTGTATATTTCTAATTATTAAAATTTGAATAATACGTACTTTGAGTATATACCTACTATTCAAGTAAAAGACATGTTTGTTGATTGATGATTGGATTAATGATTAATTTAATATGATTAAATTAATTATATCCAATAAACACTCTATTATGAATAGATGTGTATTTCCCTTGGAAGAATTAATTATGTGAATATGATTCACGATAATTAATTACAATTTGAATATGAGGTGGAGGATCACATAAGTGACATCCATGGTCTCCCATCAAGGCAAAGGATTTCGTCGCCAGTTGTTGTGTATAGGAGACGCTTGTCCGAAGTGACAGATCCTGTACATGATTTAATTGGATCGGGTTCTTTGCTTCTCGAAAGAGTAAGGCCGTATACGTAGTGACCCCAATATCGGGTCCTCATATTATTGGGGCGATATTGGATTGCGTATAGCGAGTATTAAGCCTGTTGACGGTTGGTTCAATTAATGACGGGTCAACATTGCCTTAGGGGTGGTGGGCCCGGGTGTTAAAGACCGAATTGGGAGATGCAAGTTGGACTTGCAAGGCGGAATGTGTTCCCGCTTCTTTTTATCCGAGTTGTAGGTTCTCATATTATTGGGATGCAACAAAGATAGGAAAGGAGATCCCAGATCTTGCTAGAGATATAATGGTAAGAATATCTCTTACATTGAAAGTGATTGAGGGAATGAACTTTCAGTGTTGACAAGGCAAGACAACTTTGATATAAAATTCCTAAATAAAGTAAAATATGTATATAATATATATACACTTATGCAAATTTCTTATTTCAGATAATCCTTCATTAAACCCACTCAATATTATACTCAATAATAACCAGTAAAATATCTTGGATTGGACCCATGATCTAGATATTGTACTTGCTATTGGACACATAATGTATGTGGTTACAATATGCAAGTTTCCTCAACATAATGAGGTATGACAATTAAATAAGACAATAAGACATCACCTTAGGGTTTGTATGTCTCTATGTTCTTGATCTTTCATCGAGCGTACTTTAGAAGTCACATGTCGATGATGATCGTAATTGTCTGATAATCCTTATAAAATAAAAGAAGATATTTTGGCATACATATGTGCTCTAGACATTTAATCATGAATGACATGGTTCTCTGCATTATGCAGAATGGTAGCTCGAAAGAGATGATGTATTCAAAATGTTTGAATACCTACTTGAACCTAAGTCTCTAAGAGTTAAGATGTATGTAGATATGATAAGTGTCATCATTCTATTATCTATACTCTAGTCATTCATGAAGCTTCATAATATTCATATTGTATGAATTTAATGAAGCATGTATATATGTTGAAATGCTCTTACATTGAATTCCTTTTGAATTTAACATAAGAGATTCTTTGTCTTGAACAATGGTTGTTTATAGATGAAGAGAGCATAGTGGAAGCATGGGTCGGACCCGAGTAAGAAGGAAAGTCAAAAAGAGTTGACCTACTTCTGTGACTTCCATATGACATCCAAAGAGTTGGATGAATGCCAATATTGCAATAAGTTGATGTGTTGATAGTATGACTATCAAGTCTATCTGAAATCCTTAGTGATGGACTCAGATAGAGCATCATAATAATCTACAGATAATCATTGACTTTGACTTTCTTATTTCATAAGATAAAGTCTGACAATTGTATCCCAATCTTCTAATGACATTTGCAATTGGTTGCAGGTATACATTAAAAGATTAGAAATTTGATCTTAAGGTTTATAGTCATCTACATGGATATTGGTGCAATTGTTGCGACAATCTCTATTGGATAGATGGACTTCATATTCTCAGTGGGAGAGCCCTTAGTCTTGGAGAATGTCTCTATGACCTAGATAGTAGAGTACACTCATTGTTTGTTTCTAAATGTTGGAAATAAACATGAATTCTGAGATAGAACTATCATAAAGAGTTATGATGGAAATATTTCAGATAGTAATCTAACATCTAGTGGACTCCACAAAATTAGAAAATTAATGAATGGTTCATTAAGATTTCTAATACTGAAAATCAAACCTTATAAGATCAATAGGAGGATGAAGATCATTTGATAATGATTTGGCATCAAGTCTTGGACATATGTCTATTGATATGATCAATAGACTAGTAGGATATGAAACTTTAGAATGTCTAAAATTTCAAATCTTACATACTTGTGAATATTGTATTCAGAGTAAAATGTCCAATACACCCTTCTCTGGGAATGGTGTTAGATGTCGATGTATTCAAGATCTCATACATATTGATGTATGTGGATCATCTATATCATAGTGAACATTATGGATATGTGATATCTATTGATGATTACGTATGATATGAGATTTCTTCTCTTCACCTGAGAAACCTTTGAAATGTTCAAAGATTTCACAATTTTGGTTTAGAACCAAAGTTTGAAGAAAGATGAAATGAATTTGATCTAAGCTAGGTAGCTTGTACCTGTTAGATAAAATTCAAAGAATACCTTATGGAGATAAGAATATCATTTCTATCTCACTCCTCCGATAAACCTGAACTCAATAGAGTTGTAGGGAGATACAATTGGACCATGTGTGACATGATTTGATCAATGATTAATTTTAGCATAATTTCCTCTTAGTTTCCAGGTATATATGTGTAGTAGAGACTACAATATATATCATTAATAAGGTTCCATGCATGTAAGCTGGAATCTAGCACTTGAGAGTGCTACTTCATTAGGAAAATAAAGGATGGTATTGGATACCTACTTTACGACCTTGAGATTCTTAAAAGATCTCATTTCTGAGAATGTGATTCTTGGAGGATTGAGACTCTTGAGAATCAAGATGAAAATGAAGTAAAGGAACTCATTTAATCTTGAGAAGATAATGAGGCTCCTGAAATCGGAAACTAAAAGGACAATTAAAGATGAAACATTAATACCTCTTCAAATGAATTTGAGGATGTATTCCATGTGTCAGTTAAATCCGACAATGATCGGACCTTCATGTGATGAAGCTCCTGAAGATCATGACATGGAAAGATGGATACTAGCAATAAAGTCTAAAGTAGACCTCATATACAAGTGTTGTATATGGACCCTAGAGGATCCACCTATAAGGGTTTGACCCATTAAGGTGTAAATGGATCTTCAAAAGAAGAGGGAACCTGATGAGAAGGTAGAGACCTTCAAAGCTCGGTTCGTAGCCATAAGCTACACACCGGAAGAGAAGACATTGCTTGCAATGAGACTTGCTCTTCGGTGACCATTCTTAAAATCATCAGAATATTGTTAACCTTAGCTACACAACTTGACTATTGCATCTTCAGGATGTAATTCAAGATTGCATTCCTCTAAGAATACCTCTCTGAGGATATTCACATGAAGTAGCCACAGGGCTTCATGGTTGAGGAAAGTAAGGTGTGAAAGCTAAAGAAATCCATCTGTGGACTCAAATAAGCTTCTTGAAGTTGGAACATAAGATTTGATGAAATTATAAATGTTATGATTTCAAATAGAATCTTGATGTACCATGTGAAGCTTAGTGGGAGTGCCATTGTGTTCATCGTGCTAAATGTAGATAATTACCTAATCATTTGGAATGATATAAGGATGAGAATAAGTGTTTTAGAGACTGGCTATTCCATACCTTGAGATATGATCTCAAGAATACCTCTTAGATCTTAGTTCTGAAGTTGTTCAGAAGCAAAGAAGAGAGGGTATTGGGACTGTCACATTTGTAGTACACCTT
The DNA here is from genome assembly GCA_037367405.1 of Ottelia alismoides. Lineage (NCBI taxonomy): Eukaryota > Viridiplantae > Streptophyta > Magnoliopsida > Alismatales > Hydrocharitaceae > Ottelia > Ottelia alismoides. Next base: position 493,341 of record JAZKJV010000045.1, on the reverse strand, counting down.
GGACATATTCCATTCTTGGAAATTCCAAGAAAGGCTTCCTTCCCTTGAGATTTGGTACTGACCTATCTAAAGGGATAACACCTCAAAGAGTTGAGGAAGTGAATGCTAGAACTGCTTGCACCTCTGCATCAGTTACGAGAAGCTAAATGTATACTAAATGTGTATAAAAGCCAGATATCTGCCATGCAGTGGGAGTAGTAAACTGTTACTAATCCTATTATGAAGATAAAACACTTGATTGCAGTAATAACAATATCTTCAAAGATGATAAGGCTTTAGAGATGGTGATCTCTATGTCTTATTTTTAAGAAGTTAAGACTTTATAGATAGAGATCTAAAAGGTTTTAACTGTGGATACCTTGAGAGATAGTGATCTCCCGGAATAAGGGTATTCTGATAAGGATTATGGAAATACTGGTTATAATAGTTATTGAGCAATAGTGTCAAGGACACTATAACTGCTTTGACTAGATTGAGTATAGGTTGCATTAGATGCAACATTCGCATTGGATGCGAGCACTGTTACCTAGGGATATGCAAGTGCCGTAAAAGGACTTGGCATAGTCTTTTGGGAACAGAGTGACTGATCAGCTTACCTAGCTATTTCTAAATAGCCTATGATTGTCACATGAGTGTGGGTTTATATGATTAGCCCATTAATGGCTCTTTGGGCTAGTGGGAGATTGTTGGACATGTGAGCCCACGGCGAGCCATTATGCAATAAATGTTATTGCAAATATCATTCCCTGATCTGAAATAAAGAATAAATAATTTGCATAATAGGTCCCTCTGTACAATTAGGGTTATGTACCATGGCTGTCTTAATGATCATATCGTTGTTGATTCAATGATTGAATCATAAAGGCTGGTGCTTGGATGAATATCTAAAAAGTTAGATTGAGGACTCATCAAGCACCGTCAAATGATTGTTAAGATGTGATCTCCAGCCTGAGTAGGAGATGGCAATCCTTTCTCACATAGGCTGATATCTGACCGACCTCTTGATGCAGGTCCTCTGCATAGGAATAGAGATTCGGAGGTGTCAGATTAGTTAGGTCAAAGAGTTGACTTAACGAGATCGAGATAACCTAAGTCCTATGTTGAATGCTGTCACAGCATAGGCACTCATCCTCTGACCGGAGACAGATGTATTGCTATATGTCTGAGTATGTACATTTGGCAGACCAATAGGTTGATGACCTAACCAAGGTCTATACACCGGCGCGCTGGTGTGCATATAAGGGCATATGAGTAATACGATCTCTCAAAGGGATCATACAGGTTCATTACTGAACCGGAAGACATGAGCTCACTCATGAGATATTGGGAAGAATCAAATTCCGTGCACGGTCGTCTTGCTTTGGAAGCTTGACTGAATTTGTAGGTTTGATATATACTTTTGGAAAGTATATGATCAAGACCTAGGTATGATATATGCTTTTGGAAAGTATATGATCGATACCAAATCCCAATGATCAAATGAGAAACTTGGTGATCAAACCCTGAAGAAGACAGTGTAAAATAGATCTTGATCTTCGGGTTGACCATGGGTCTTCCAGTATGCAGGATGTACAGGTATTGGGAATACCTGAGGGTGATGTGATCATAAACGATTGTATATCCATGACGCTTCCATTCCGAGGGAGTGATGAAACAGGTCTGGATTTTAGTGACTTCTTTCAATAGAGAAGCAATCCGATCTTAGTCCAAGTGTTGGACATTGATCTGAATGAGATTCAGATTAAATGAGAAGATTGGATTTGCGGTCTTGATGTAATCAAGCATCTGTGGGAGGTTCGTAAGATCTGGATTTGAGATAAGATCTCAACATCCAAGTCACTATACATGGAACAATACAATCGCCCTATCCTTATCTCCAAGTATCTACGGAGAAAGCACATTATTCCTGAAAGGGTTCAAGAATAATTCTTTTGATGAAATATCCAAGCAAGGACTTGATGATTAAATGAGATTTAATTATCAAGCTTAAATATGAATATGATTCATATTGTGAAAATGATTATCTAAGATAATTAAATGGGATTTAATTATCAAGGATTAAGAGAATGCGGATAACACTATCCATGATATATGTGTATTATAAATATGATTTATAATATACATATATAAGAGAGAGAATCTATGTAAATAGCATTTGTTAATTAATTGTGTGGATTGGATTCACATTAATTAATTAATTGGAAATGTAATTTACAAATTAGTTTGGGTTGTGAATATGATTCACATAATGATCAACGACATGATTAAAATATTCACAAATTAATTTGGAATTAATTTGGTGGATATTATTGCAATAATAGTTATTGCAATTTATTAAGAAATAATAAGATAAAATAAAAGGAGACAAAATAACACCCCAATTTTAGGGGAGGTTGGTTGACTCCATTTTATTTATCACATTATCTCTTAATTAGTTAAGGTTAAATTAAATTATGTTGATAATGTTGCAACATTTTTTAATTTAAATTAATGTTGTTGGTTTTAATCAACAACAATCATAGCCATTGATTTACATGGACCAAGCATAGCCCTTGGATCCATGTGTCCCATGGATTGAGATCCATTGGATCCTAAACTAATATAAATAGAGGGCTAGGGTAGCCTTCCATACAACATCATTAAGAGTTGTGCAAGGTTACAACTCCCTCTCTCTTTCTCATTCTCGCCCTCTCTCTCTTTCTCTTCTCCATTAAGTGGCCGTCCACTTTGTATTGAGAAAGGAGAGACTCTCGGCTTCTTCTTCTTCGACTCATGGATCTCCATCTTCTTTGGAGTTTCTTACTCTAAAGGAAGACGACGGATTTCGTTTGACGAAATCGGGGGAGCCATCGCTTGGATCTTCATCGAGGATTGCGGGAAGGAACGTGACTCATCATCGCGCCCGCAAGTGCGTTCTTCGTGGATCGGACTTAAGATAGGAGGATCTCTACTTTGGGATCTCGCGATCACAACCACGCTTCAAGAGGTATTCCTTGTACTTTGTGGTTTGATGAAACGATCCGAGAAGTGTTCTCGTGATCATGTGGTTTCATCTTTAAAGTTAAAAATTTTAATTTCCGCTACATCTAGCATCTAGTACGACTAGTTGCTCCGATTGCATACGATGCGATCGACACGCTTCCGTGATGCGCTTAAGGATTCACAATATCCTTCATATGCTTATGCTCTAATTTGGACATATTTTGCATCATTTTTAAATTTAAAAAATAACATTTTGTTGAGTTACTAATTCTCTACCATATGGCTATTTATTTAGATTATTTTGGGATTTGGATAATTGATTAAAGTTTTTTTGGAGAAAAAATAGATATTTTACCCATTTTATGGTCTGAAATTCGTATTTAATAAAAATATAGCTTCAAAAATGGAAAAAATCAGATTTGAAACTTCTAAGTGCTCTTTGATTACTATCCAAATTTCATTTAAATTGAAGTTTTCTTGTGTATAAAATAAATAGTTGAGTGATTTCTGTTTATTTTTATTAAATCCAAGGGTATCATTTTTACGGAATTTCAAGTCTCTTGGATTGCTAATTAATAATTTTGCTTCTGGATTAATTGATTTTACGGATTAATTAAGAATTAAATACTCACAGTCGCTCTATTTTCAATAAAATATTCAAAACAAAATCATATATTGTCAGAAAATTCTAAAAAGAATTATATCTTCATTTCATCATTTTTAAGTTTCACTAAAAAAATCATAATTTTTTCACTTTGTTTGCATGAAAAGTGCATAAAACCCCTAAAAGTTTGTTTTTTTCCATTATTGCATTTTAACACCGAAAAATTCAAAAAATATATTTTGCATTCATCATTGGATTAGGTTTCCAGAAAAATATAACTTGGCTAATTTAGATTGATTTCACATTAAAATTAATTTGGCTAAGTTGTGAGTTTCTTTAATAACCTCGTTCATCTGCATCCTTTTGCATTTGCATTTTTATCGTATAAAAATTTATCGAAAAAATATGTTTGGAAAATCGTGAGCTAATTCGTCTAATTTGATCCGAAGTTATTCTTTTGCCTCCTTGAGTTGACCATGGGTCTTGCCGAGGTTAAAAATACATAAAACCACACATCAATTAATTTGTTTGTTTATCAATCGTGTGGTTAGTTTTTTATCGATCCTGATTGCCCGACAACAACAAATCGACACATTTAGCATAGGCATTTTAGCGATCAGTCACTCATGTCATTTATTCAATGACATGATGATTTTATTTCGTTCAACTTAGATTCATATTTTAATTTTGTATGCATTTTAAAACTGCTTATTAAATTTGTGTAGTGACTTATTATATTTAAAAAGTTAAAACTTGCATAATTTTTTAGACTATTCGGGGTTACAATTCAATTTATGACCATTTACATTATATTATATTTTATATTAGACACAAAACCACATGTCTTGGATTTACTTAGAAAATTCAGGTTGTATCCATTTAGTTGAATAACTTTTTTAATTTAATAATATTTTTTTGCACCTTTTTTATTTTAAAGTTTTCGTATGTTTAAAAAATTAGAAAAATTCTAGCAGTGAATTTTATACTTTAAGAATTCAAGAACGTATATAGAAAATTCTTGAAAATTATCAAATAATTTAAAATTAAGAAAATTAATTTAATTTAGGATCTTTGTTGTACCAACTTCGATATAGTTTGACTCTATTCACTGTTATATTCTATCTTATATTTTATTACGAGATGAACCAACTTTATAATAAGATGTTTTGATTGCATCAAGTTCGACATACAAAGACTTTATTTTCGTACCATATTATTTAAATTATCTGTAATTTTATGTTTTCTAATGAGAGAATATCTTTCATGATTAGTTAGTTAGGGTTAGCCAAGGAGAAGGAGGGTAGAAAAAAGAAGATAAGTGAAGAAGAAACGTCCCATCGTGTCCCAGAAGAATAAAACGAACATTGTAATTTTGACTTTCTATTTTTTGAACTTATCACACATAAATGTTGAATAAATTTTTTTATTTTTATTATTGCGATAGCCTATTTCATCTTCGAAAAAAGCTATTTTGAAAAAAAAAACAGCTATGTTCTTACTAGCTCTTATTTTGTTTATATTTTCATGATTATAGAACTCTTTCATTAACCTTTTTTATAGGTTTATTTATTATAATAATGTATAGATAAACATTGCTTGGATACTTTTTATGTAGATCTCATGATATCGTCGTTGTTGTTTGAACTTAAATTTTATTTTCGATGACTTATGTCTCCTTTTTAAATAAATTTATTTGTATGAATCATATGTGTTGATTACTTTTAATAATCTAAATATAAATGAAATGGTCATACGAATCTTGTAGATTAATTTCTATATGTCTGAGTTATTTGGTTACCAATCCTTTCCATAGTTTTTTATCATTATTTTTTAAATACGGCATTTCTCTTATCACTTTTTTTCACAATATAATGAACCCATTTTATTTCAAATAACCATATTCCTATATATATATTTCAGATTATGATTCCTTATTCGTAATATCACTTCCATTTATGATTGACATTTTTGTGTAGATTTATCCGCTAAATTTATCTGGCATACGAAAGTTGAATGTTCCAGATATAATTTGTTTTTTGAATTTATTAAATATTTTTAACATGATAAATATGTCAGTTACAGTATCTTTAAAATTTAGCTTCAAAGTACATAAAGTAGTTATTTTTATACTTCCTATACTGGGTTGCTTGATGTTTTGTAATATTGCTTACTTTTTTTATTTACAATGAGAGTAAATTTGCATGTGACATACAAAACTCTCATCAAATTATATCAATACTAAGTACTTCGAAATTTTAATACATCGTTATTTAACATTGTCTTATACATTTGTCAAATTTAAGGAAACAATTGAAGCTTTTATCATATATAGTTGTAACTGAATAACAATTTAAATCTTAAAATATTGCAGCAGAATTTTGTGGCTTGTATTGGAAGTTATTGTAGAAATAACTGTGTACAACCCTCTGTTTACATAGTTTTAAATTTATTAATTTTCTATTTGTCTTTTTTAAGATCTTGTTCCTCGCATTCTCTTCAAATTTATGGAATTACATCATCTTAGCGTAACAAATCATGGGATACAACCACTTGCGGGTTATAAAATGGAGTACCATTGCTTGACACTCGGGGTTATCACTTGGGTTGTGTAAAAAATTAACGATTTATAGAGGAAATCTGTATTTTTTCCCATTACGTAAATAGCGGTGGCGCCAAGAATAAACTGGCATCCACGGACCCTAGACAATCAAATCGGCTTCAAGGAATCTCCTCGGACAAGATTCCACCAGCAATGGCACCGTCCTCCCTCTCCTTTCCCCCCTTGGTGTTCCTTCTGTTCTCGTCCTGTCTGATCCCTTCTTCCTCTCTCAAAAGCCCATTGTCGTCATCTCCCACTGTCGAGAAGAATCAGAGAGAGTTCGATTATTTCATGTTGGCCCTCCAATGGCCGGGGACGTGCTGCCAGAAGACATCCCACTGCTGCCCCTCCAATGGATGCTGCCTAAAGTTCGCTCCTTTTCCTTTCATCCCCATTCATATAACATCTAAGCTCAGTTGGGTATTTGCGCTTTCATTCCCGGATTGGTAGGGTTCTCGAGAATTTTGTGCAGGTCGTGGGTTGTGGTTTGTTTGGTGAAATCTGCTCGTATGTGCGTGATTTGGTGGTTTCGTGTTGGGTTTTATGATTCTGGCATCTTCCGTTCACCACTGGAAGATGTTTTATTTTCGAATGGAAATATGATAAAAAAGAAGGTTGAAAAAAATTTTGAAGTGAAATCGGAGAGTCAGTAGTGCGTCCGTTTTCCCAATTGCTTTTCTTTTCTCTTATTGCAACAAAGTTGTGATGGTTGCAAACTTGTGGTGTTTGGTGGGGTGGGATTTAACTCAATCATATCCTTCTGTACTTTGCAGATCGGGTCCGTTGGCAGAGTTCACAATACGTAAGTATAAAATATCTATTTTTTATGTTTTTGCATCTTCAAAGAAATCACAAGTATGTTCTCTTTGCAGTCTTGTTGAATGATTGGTTTCTTCTTTTTTTGTTCGGTAGCCTGATAATTGCTTTTTTCTCCTATGATATTTATGGGACAAATTACGTGAACTAACATTTTAACGATCATTTTAAACCATATTTGCAGTCTTGTTGAATGATTGGTTTCTTCTTTTTTTTGTTCGGTAGCCTGATAATTGCTTTTTTCTCCTATGATATTTATGGGACAAATTACGTGAAGTAACATTTTAATGATCATTTTAAACCATACTCATCAGCTCACAAAACCAATAAGCAGGCATAAAAGAACGAATTACTAACCTTGATCCCTTGCATGAATTTGATGTTGACCATTAATAGATCACTGAGAGCAAGATTTTAAAAAGCATGAGACATACAACAACAACAAAGCCTTTTCCCACATTAAGTAGGGTTGGCTACAAAGATTCTTTGCCTCCATTCCGATCTATCTTGGTCATTCTCGGGCGTAGATCCAAAAAACTAAGTTGCATTCGTATAGTCTCATTCCAACACTTCTCGGGCCTTCCTCGCCCTCTCTTAGCCGGCTCAACACTCCAAAACTCGAATCTCCTCACCGGTGCATCAGTTGGCCTTCTTTGCAAATGGTCAAACCATCTTAAACGATTTTCTCGCATCTTATCTTCGATCGGAGCTACATCAAAAAAGCGTGAGACATAGTGAGGTGATTTTTCCATCATTATGCCTCGCTTTTAAGAAGAAAACAACTGCAATAAGAGAAAACAAGCTTTAAATATAGTGGAAATTAAGACCGGACTATGAAAAATCACTTAAATGTCATTCTAAACATTATATTAAAGGATTACACTTACATATAACAATCTAAGCATCTTTTTTTCTCTATTTTGCATCATTTATATCACATAATGACTAAACTTTACTACACCTCATATTTTCCGAGTTTCCACTAATAAAAATTCGACTTAGTTCAAAGTGAATGTTGAAAGAGATACTTCTTAATCATAGACGTACTTATATTAAAAATCAATGCAATAAGATCAAAAAAATCTCGAGCAAGAAAAATATACAAAAAGTTAGATGATCACATAATACCATATATATATATATATTAAAAAAGGTGTTTACTTATTATGCTTTGTTGCTAGATGATATAAAATACAGACATTGTTTCGTTGATTTCTTATGTTGTGGATGAAGCAAGGTTGCAGAAAGCGGTAGTCGGTACTCGGTCGGCGGGGTCACCTACTAAGGATTAGTCGGCAGTCGGGCGACTAGTTGGAATTAGTCGGTCATTAGTCGCTTTTGAATTTTTTAATTATTTTAAAAATATAAATCAGTTTTTTATACATATATTCGTATGTATATACATATATTTGTACATTTTATATGACATCATGATGAAACAAAAGAAGTAATTGACTTTAAATATAACATTAAGCATATTAGAATATGTTTGCTTTAAAAAAAGTGAAAAACAAAAAAAATAAAAAAGGTTGTTGCAAAAGTCGGTCGATTAGTCAGGTGGACGACTAAGGGCCGACTAGGCCTTGTCGAGTCAGCTACCCCCCTGACTCGACTAGTCGGCCGACTTTTGCAAGCTTGGATGAATGTTACATATACAATAGGTGGATATCAAATATGATAGGTAATAATGGCTAAAAATGTTTATATCGTTCAAAACTTATACTCATCTATTTGAGTTATTCACACCTCCATTTCTACTACAATAGTTTTAATACTAAAGATTAGACTAGGAACTTCTACTATAGTGCAAGGATGAGAAGCTTATTCGACTGAGAAGTTGTGGTCTTAAAAAGGTTAAAATATCGTAAAATTTGATCAAATATATTAGGTGTGCGCCTCGCCATCGCCTCACTGCCTCATACGCCACATCGCCTCACAACTTCTGGGTGAGGCTTAATCCTCAAGGAACTTTTTTTTGTTAAAAACACGCCTTGAGGTTTATACCTCACTGCCTCGATGCACGTTGCACGTTTTTTAAAACAATGGGACTCATAATGCAACCATATAGGAAGAGGCACGTCAATAGCGAGGTATGCCAGAACGGATCTATATCCCTTATTATCTCAATGCTCCCCTAGACCATAGCTCTGTGTTTAGACTCAACACTAGATTTAGCAACCATAATTTGCTTCTTGCTTTTTTATGAGGTAAAGAACTCTCTATGAAGCTTGCAAAATCAAAGATAGATTTCCTTTCTTTAGGGTATTCTGCACAGTCAGCACCTATACAGGTTGTGATGGCAAGACCATGCTAAATAGCAACCTTGTACATAGAGAAGACTTCAGATACCTTAGAATCATGCAAATTGCATCCATGTGAGCATGTAATGGCTACTCCATAAATTATCTGACTTTGCTCACTGCAAAAGAGATATATGTCCTGGTAATAGTCACGTAGAGAAGCTTCCCAACAAGCTCTCTATATATCATCTTGTTCACCTCATCCATACTGTTGAGATAATCGCTATTTTTGTATTTAGATAATTCCATGTTTTGTTTTTTGCTCTATCTTTTGTAATCCTCTATTTATCCTTTCATTTTTTTGTATTTTATCCAATGGATTTTTCTCCTATATAAGAGAACCCTTGGGACTTTCATAATTTATCTGAGTTTCTCCCATAACATGGTATCGGAGAGACGGTCCTAGACCGGAGTTACCGTAACCATCTCTAATCCCTCCCTATCCCTAACCCTAACCCGTCGTTACTCGACACCTGCTCGCCGCCCACCCTCGCGCCGCACTCCGCATTTCGCGCCGCCCCTCCTCCCTCCACGGCTCGCCAAGCAACTTCGCGCCTCGCACCTTCACGCGTGTCGCGCCTTGCGCCTCGCGCGCCTGTCGCGCCTCGCGCGCCTGCGCGCCCTCACGCCTGCGCGCCCTCGCAACTCACGCCTCTCGCATCGCGCGCCTGCGCGCCCTCGCGCCTCGCGCCTCTCGCATCGCGCGCCTCTTGCGCCTCGCGCCGCCTGTTGAGCGCCACCTGCGAGCCTTGCGCCCCCTGTTGCGTGCCTCTCCCGCCCTTGTTACGCCAGTCTTGCACCAGAAGCCAGACGGTGGTTTACATAAGACCAGCCGCCCGCCTGATAGCTAGACTCCAGAGGGCTGATCACCTGTTGTGCAATCAGACGTAGGCAATCACGATTTGCATCCTAATCTAACTATTCCATGGACGGTTAGGTATGTGATTTGGTTTCTACAAGAAACAAAATTTTAAGTTAAGCAACGAGTATTTGCAAAGATGGTTGTATGAGTATACACGTACAACCGATCGTTCATATGATTATGTAGACTCGATTATATTGGTCTACTCCAGTTATAGTCTGTTCTTGGCTATTCTATCATCATGTCAGACACAAAGGGTGATATTTTCTCGTCTGGAGCCTTTAAGGGCCCAACTCCCATCGCTAAGATGGATGGGACCAATTATGAGTTATGGTCCATGCAGTTTCTCACCCTCATGCAGTGCAACAACAAAGAACACATCCTGACAGATCCAGAGCCAACATACAAGACTGGGGCAAATGCTTCCTGGAAGCAAGATGATGCGTACGCGCGAGTTTGGCTTTGTGGGACACTTACTACAGAAATAGCAAATGATATTCTCAATCAGCCCACTGCAAAGGCGATGTGGGATACTTTGGCATCCACTTATGCACAAGCGAAGAATGAGGCCAAAATCCTTCAACTACAGTTTGATATCTACAACACCAAACAGAATGGCCGTCCATTGCATGTTTACTATTCTTCGCTACGCGGTATGTTTGAAAAGCTTCATAGTTACATGCCCATTACAACGTCTACTGAGCAACAAAAGACATATAGAAACTCCACGATGGTTGGGGTTTTTATGGCTGGACTTGACAAAGAATATGATGCTGCACGTACTCATCTCCTTACTGGGGCAACCATTCCCCCTATAGAGGAGGCCTATAACCGTCTCAGTCGGCTCGTCATCCCTTCGACACCCACGTCTTCACACTCCTCAACGATGACCGCTTCTCGTGGTCGAGGTGGTGCGATCCAGCTCAGAGGACGCACACCTCGAGGAAGAGGCTGGGGACGCCAACGTGGTCCCTGCACCTACTGCCGCAAGCCTGGACATGTAGAGGATACATGCTATCAAAAGCATTGATATCCTATTTCTGGTCGAGCAGCAGAACAGATTACATCCTCACAGACTTCATCTTCACAGGCTGATCCTCGACTGGATGATATCGTCTCTCGTATTCGAGAGATCATAACTCCTAGTGCTGACACCACCACAGATACCGCTGCAGTCTCCAGAGCCTCTTCAAGCTCCTCAGGTATCAAATATGCTTTTACTGGTAGTACAAATGCAGACATGACAGAATGGATTATGGACTCTGGTGCTTCTTACCACTTGTGTGGAGACAAAACACAATTGAAGTCCTACAGGGCTATACCACCTGGCATATGGGTCATTATTGCTAATGGCGACCACTTACCTGTTATAGGACATGGAGAGGTGCAACTGACACCTTCCATGTGCCTGAAGAATGTTTTATATGCTCTTGCTTTTCAGATGAATTTACTTTCTATTAGTCAGATAACTAAGGATTTGCATTGTCGTGCCATCTTTGACCCCTCATCTCTTGTGTTTCAGGACATACTCACGGGCAGGGTGATTGGATGTGGCCGTGAGCAGCGAGGACTCTACAGACTGGTCCAACCCCCTCATGCTAATGTTTCCATTATACTTACATGACCTGTCTCTCCTTATCTATGACACCTTAGGTTTGGACATCTTCCTCTGCAGAAGTTATGCCATGTTCTCCCTCAGATTTCTACGAGATCCTCATTTGAGTGTGAGGCATGTCAACTTGGGAAGCATCACCGTTCTCCTTTTCCATCCCGACAGAGTCGGAGCAGTTCTCAGTTATTTGAGCTCCTTCATTTAGACATTTGGGGTCCTAGTCGTGTTCCTGATCTTCAAGGACACCGCTTTTATCTCGTAGTTGTGGATGATTTTTCTAGACTTTCCTGGGTTTTCTTATTAAAAAATAAATCTGAGGCTGGATCTGTTATCAGATATTTTATTAATGAAATAAAGAATATTTTTTCTGCCAAAGTCAAGTATCTTCGTACTGATAATGCCTTGTAATTTTGCACCTTACATCTTTCTGAGTTTCTTAGATCCCATGGCATTGTTCACCAGAAATCATGTATATACACTTCCCAGCAAAACGGTGTTGCCGAGCGCAAACACCGTCACCTACTTGATGTAACCAGAACATTGTTAATACAGAGTCGTACTCTTCATGCTTATTGGGGTGATGCTGTCCTTAGTGCTTGTTATTTGGTTAACCGTATGCCCTCATCCGTGTTAGGAGAAAAGATTCTCATCCGTGTTAGGAGAAAAGATTCCTTACTCGATTGCGTTTCCCGAGAAGGATCTTTTCTCTCTTACACCTCGTGTGTTTGGATCTGTTGCCTTTGTTCATGATGTCTCTCCAGGGCGTGACAAGCTCTCTCCTAGAGATATCAAGTGCGTGTTTGTCGTTTACTCTCGTACCCAAAAAGGGTATCGCTGCTTTGATCCACTAAGCCAGAAATATTTTGTTAGTGCTGACATTACTTTCTTTGAATCGGTCATGTATTTTTCTCCTTCAGGTGATAGACTTATTCCATTTGACTCTGATGATGAAATATACATGCCACCACCACCTTCAGTTGATTCTTCACCTACCCCTCATCTTCCATCACCTCCACCTCCACCTCCTCCACCTCCTCCACTGGTTCAGTTCTTGCCATGTGTTTTTTCTTGCAAATCTCGCTCTGTTCGCATTGCTCACAAGCCTTGCCCATCATCCAGCATGCCTCAGGTATGTAATGAGCATATTGTTTCTACTGATGGCACTACTGAATTGACTGTACAACAGGATTCTAGACATGAGGAGCATGTACCCTCTCGAGAGGGAGATACCCAGGCCCATGATTTGACAGATGATCTTGACGTACCAATTTCTCTGCGAAAGCCAAAAAGGACATGTGCTACTTACCCACTTGTAGCCCAGAGTTCTTTGGATAGGTTGTCAGAAGATTTCAGGAGATTAACGCTAGCACTGTCAGCCGTGCAAATACCACGGACATACCAGGAGGCTCTCAAGGATAGTCATTGGAGGATTGCCATGGAAGAGGAAATGGCTGCGCTACAGTCACATGGTACGTGGAGTCTTGTTTCTGCTCCCGTTGATACGTTAGTTGTGGGATGCAAATGGGTATTCACTGTGAAACACCGCACGGATGGCAGTGTGGATCGCTATAAGGCGAGACTTGTGGCACGAGGGTTCACCCAGACATATGGGGTAGACTATCAAGATACCCCCAGTTGCCAAACATTCTACTCTACGTATTCTCCTTGCTGTTGCCATAACACGAGATTGGCCTCTTCATCAGCTTGATGTGAAAAATGCATTCCTCTATGGTAGACTTACAGGAGGAGGTCTACATGCAGCAACCACCTAGGTTCGCTGCTGAGGGGGAGTGTCATAAGGTGTGCAAGTTACATAAGGCTATCTATGGCCTCAAGCAGAGTCCAAGAGCATGGTTCCAGAAGCTCTCGGACTTGATAGAACAACGTGGGTTTGTGAGATCAACTACAGATCACTCCTTGTTTATACAGAAGACCCAGAGAGGTATTACAATCATTCTTGTTTATGTTGATGACATTATTATTACAGGGGATGACGAGCAGGGAATTCATGATGCCAAGGACTTCCTAGGTCAGCAGTTTGTGACCAAGGACCTTGGACACTTACGTTATTTTCTTGGAATAGAGTTCGCCAGGAATCAACGGGGTCTTGTAATGACCCAAAGAAAATACGTTATAGATCTTCTCTCAGAGACAGGTATGACAAATTGCAGACCTACCACTACTCCGCTTGACCCAAGCATGAAGTTGTATGATGATGATACTGAGGAAGTCGACAAGAGAAGATACAGAGAGCTGGTTGGCAAGCTAATATATGTAACTATTACCAGGCCCGACATAGCATTCACAGTAAGCAAAGTGAGTCAATTTATGGAGCAGCCCAGACAGGCACATATGGATGCAGTCCATATGATTCTAAGATACTTGAGGACTTCACCTAGTACTGGACTTCTTTTCAGCAAAGGCACATCTTTATCAGTGACAGCATGCACAGATGTAGATTATGCTGGGTGTCCAAAAGATAGAAAGTCTACATCTGGATTTGCCGTGTTCATAGGAAATTCTCTTGTTTCATGGAAAAGTAAGAAGCAGACGGTGGTTGCTAGATCAAGTGCTGAATCAGAATACAAGGCTATGGCACAGGCTTGTACAGAAATGATGTGGGTCAGATCTGTTCTTACTGATCTAACGATAGAAGTACCTCTTCCCATGCATCTCCAGTGTGATAATCAAGCCGCTCTCTTCATTGCAAATAACCCAGCCTTTCATGAAAGGACGAAGCACATAGAGGTGGATTGTCACTACACTCGTGACATGATACAAAAGGGTTTTATCACTACTACACATGTCAGCTCTGGAGACCAGACAACAGATATACTTACAAAGGCTCTAGCAAGAGGACCTTATCAGAAATGTTGTTCCAAGCTGAGTCTTATTGATATCTACGCTCCGGCTTGAGGGGGAGTATTGAGATAATCGCTATTTTTGTATTTAGATAATTCCATGTTTTGTTTTTTGCTCTATCTTTTGTAATCCTCTATTTATCCTTTTATTTTTTTTTGTATTTTATCCAATGGGTTTTTCTCCTATATAAGAGAACCCTTGGGACTTTCACAATTTATCTGAGTTTCTCCCATAACACATACTATCATCATAGAACTTCATGATGGGATTTATTGGAGTAGTGGTAGATCTGCAGTCTATCATCCCTTGTCTCTAGAAGGAGATCAGTAACATACTTCCTTTGGGTTATCAGAAGACCTCTCCGTTTCTTGGAAAACTTAATCACAAGGAAGTATCGTAGTTCGTTAAGCTCCTTGGTGGTATATCTAAGGAACTCCTTAACCTCGTTGATACCCTGTTAGCCGTCTAACTATGCCATCAACATAAATCAACATTGTAATAATATCTTTATGTATCCTGTTATACAAAGAGAGAGAGAGATAGAGAGAGAGAGAGAGAGATCTGCAGACGATATCTTGAAGCTCTACTGCCCTATCAAGTTTGAGAGCTTCTAAAACCATGCTCCGGGACTCTGCTTAAGGCCAAAAATAACTTTGTGAAGTTTGCATATCTTTTGACACTCCCCTTCAACAACAAACCCATGTGTTGCTGCATATAGACTTCCTCCTGCAAGTTGCCATATAAGAAAGCATTCTTGTCATCAAGTTGGGAAAGTGACCAGTCCCATAGCACAATAACAGAGAGGAGGATCAAAAGGGTCAAATGACGAGCCACGAGGGCAAAAGCGTCTTGATATCCACCCCATATATCTAGGTGAACTCACGTGCCACAAGTCTAGCCTTGTAATGACCAACACTACCATTTGCTCGCTGCTTTACTGCAAAGACCCATTTGCAGTTGATCACATATGCCCCTGTTGGGGCAGTAACCGAGCTCCATGTGACACGTGACTTAAGCGCAACCATTTCCTCCTCTATAGCAAGACGCTACCGAATGTCATGCATAACGACATGATGTGTGCATGGGATTGCAATAATACATAGTCCTACCACAAACATCATGAAATCCTCTGAAAGATACCCTAGTGAAACATGGAATACAAGGGAATACATACCACAAGTATGCCTCCACTTCCGAAGTGCAATGAGCTGATCAAGATCTTTTGGATGGTCTGTCTTTAATACATCACTCTCTTGAGGTGCTACCGTTTCAACCTGTAAAGTCTCCTGCTGTACAGACAAATCAACATTACCATTAGTAGAAACCAAGTGCTCATAATTTACTCTGGACGTGCTAGATGGTGGAAAGACACATGAGTAGGGGGTACAACAGTAGACATACGGATGTAGTAATAAGGTAAAGTCTGAGCCATAAGAGGAGGAGGAGGTGCGGTGGGAGGTGGAAGCCAAGGAGGTGGAATGTAAATCTCCTCACTAGATTTAGACGAAGCCATCCTATCACCTGTGGAGGAAAATACATGACATACTCAGAGAGTGTAATAACAACACGGATATAGTACTTTCGCCTAATCGTATTAAAGAACTAGTACCCTTTTGTGTCTGAGAGTAGCCAACAAAGATGCACTTGACAACTTTAGGTGAGAGCTTGTTGTGGCCAGGAGTAGGGTGATGAATAAAACCATAAAGCCAAAGATCTGAGGTGTTAGAGAAAAAATATCCTTATTGAGAAACATAATCACAAAAGAACCTTCTTGCCTAATACAAAGGACAACACACTGTTGACAAGGTAGCAGGCAATGAGAACCGCATCGCTTTAGAAAGAGTGGTGCAAATGACTTGTTAGAAGAGTCCTTTTAACATCAAGAAGGTGACAATGTTTGCATTCAATAATACTATTCTGCTGAGAAGTGTAAGCGTGTGAGGTCTGATGTAGGATGCCAAGGGACCCGAAGAATCGAGATAGTTGAATGGTAAAAAAATTCTAAGGTAGTGTTAGAGCGAACATAATTAATGGTAGAAAAAACTTTTTTTATGTCAATAATGAAAGTTTAAATAACAGAACCAACCTCGTACTTTTTTTAGAAGAAAAATCCAAAAATATCTGGAAAAAACCATTCCATAGCAATTATATAAACTTGCGCTCCTAGTGATCAGGAACGCGATTGAAACCTTAAATATCAAAATGCACTAACTCAAATAAAGAACTTGCAATGACTCTAACAACCAAAAAACAAAAAAACGGGAACTGTGATGCTTCCCAAGCTGGAAAGCCTCACATTGAAAAGTAAATTGAGAATAAATCTGCGGGAGGATTCTGCATAGCTTTTTGCATAGGAAGATGACCAAACCAAAGATGCCACATATATAGAGAAATTGATCTAGCAGGAATGGAAGATTTGTTAGCACGAGGAGACTGGACCGGTCTATAGAGACTCCCTTGCTTAAACCATTGGGAATCAAGAACAAGCAATCAGTATCCTCTGATAGGCAAAGAGAGCCGCTGATTGAAAGCTGCTGAAAGAGAGCTGAGGCGAATAGGCGGGGTAGAGAGGCTCCTCCTTTGATAGCCGATGCAATGGTGATGGATGGGGATCAACGCAAGGACGAGGTATGATTCGCCGTGGTAGCAAGCACTATACGATGAATCGGACAACTCAATTGAGATGAGCGAAGAGTATCCGCGAGGAGGTTCAAGCCCATGCACTAAGCAAACATCAACGGAACAAGAACTACACAACTATCAGATCATCGGACGGTTTTGTAGGAAGAGAAACCGGCTATTATGAGGTCTCAATCACCCTAATCATCCAGCATTGGCCACATCCAATCACTGCTTGTGAGTATACTCTGAAACACAAGAGATGATGGGGTAAAATAGTATGGCAATTCATATCATTGGTAATCTGACTATTATATAATAAGTTCATAGAATCAGGTGCATGAAGCACCTTCTACAGATAAATGGACGATGTTAACCAAATCTCCTCATGTCCTTTAATAGGTGAATGCATTTAATATGCAATGACTATAGATCTACCAAGGTGAACAGAAATGATAGGAGGTGAATTATACTTTGTCTCGCAGAGATGGTGAGATGCTTTTGAGTCTATAATCCACTCCAAAATATGTCTTGTGATGACTAGTAAGTGCATAAGCTATACCTGAGATACTGGCAATGGTTGTAACATAGGTGGACCCGAAGGAGCACTAGCAGGGCCTATGGAAGAAGTCATAATCTCTATTAAATAGAAGACAAGATCGTCGAACTTTTGATCAATATAATGGGAAGTAGACTCAACTTGCTCAATAACACAATCGGATGCAGGGTGCGATGCTTTTGGTAGCAGGCATTCTCAGAGTGGCCAAAATGGTGGCAGTATGTACGTTGCTGACAAGAGCATCCACCACCTTTGGCACGAACAATATGTCCTTTGAACTGTGTTGAACCTCCTCTGTCATGAGAAGTGGCCGTTACAGAGGAGGTCTGAGTAGTGGCTGCAGAAGGTATCATGATCCTGCTTAGTCGGCTATAGTCCCCCTCCATCGGATGTATATACACATTTGTGAGAAACTGGTTGCATATAGCATCATACTGTGAATCAAGTAATGTCGTAAGTAATCCAACCATTGTGGCTTTCCTGTACGCTTTTTGATGCTCTGTGGAAGTGTTCAAATGCATGAAGCTGTGAAGCTTTTTAGCTAGGAGTAGAAGGCATGAAGAGGGCATCCATCGTTCCTACTGTGAAAATGTCGTACCGAAGCTGCAGGATCTTCGTCCCATTCCTCGCCTGAGAATATATGGTGGTGAGGATGTCCCATATTGCTTTGGTAGTGGATTGGTGGAGAATGTCATTTCCTATCTTCGTGGTAATCATACATGTAGAGATATGCTTATGTTTGTACTGTTTGTTTATTTTCTTTATTTATGTCCGTCTTGTGTAATTTACCCATAGGTCTCTCCTCTATATAAGAGAGCCTAGGGTTCCCATGAATACACAAATTGTTTTTTTCCCAACATGGTATCAGAGCGACGGTTTTAGACCAGAGATCTCATACATGAGAAACCCTAATAACACTACTGCAAGCCACACTGACCACCTCTTTTCTCCGTTGCAGCAGCGCTGCCAACCCATCAATAACACCGTTGCACCTTCTTCGCGCGACACCAGTAGCAACGTCGCCACACCTCTCACATGACACCTTTTTTGGGGAGGTGACGCCACCAGCCGAGCGTCATCCTCTGCTCTCTCCTGCTGCGCACGTAAGGAATCTATCTTCAGTACACGGTACCTTCAAGGGAGATGCTGCTCCATCTATGCGCATGCTCGTGTCGAGGTCCGCTTGCGATTGATGAATTTGATTGCATTTTAGGTCTACACATGCAATCAAATCCCAATATATTTTTGTACACATATTTGTACTAGTCTACAAAATCTAGTTTTTCCTCAACCTGACGGTATGTCAGAGAACAGAGTTGATGTTCCCGCCACAGGCGCTTCAGAGATCCAATGCCATTTGTCAAGATGGACGGGACGTGACGTACTATGAACTTTGGGCCATGCAGTTCATGAATCTCACGAAGTCCACGGGTCAGAAACATATTCTTACAGAAGAAGAACATGTTCAGAAAACTGGAGTCCATGCCTCGTGGGAGGCAGATGATGCTTATGCTCAGGTCTGATTATCTGGTATGCGTTGACAACATAGATCACCAACGATGTGTTACATCAGCCCACCGCCAATGCGATGTGGGATATTCTTATAGCTACTTATTAACAAGCGAGGATTGAGACGAAGATTCTGCAGCTCCATCACGACATCTTTACCGCCAGGAAGAACATAGGGCCCTTGCATTCTCTATACACGTCACTGCGTGGAATGTTTGAGAAGCTCTACAACTTTATGCCTATTACATCCACTCCTGGGCAGCATAAGACTTACAAGAATGCCACGATGGTTGGTGTATTTTTAGCAACACTTGACCCACAGTACGAGACTGCTCGTTCACAGATACTGGCGAATGGTACGGCTCCTCCCATGGAGGAAGTTTCCCGAAGACTTATCATGATTAGTGTCTCGTCACTTGCCTCTTCTCAGCCATCTTCTGCGATGGCAGCCTCCTGCGATAGAGGGGGCTCTTCAGAATTCCATGGTCGTGGACCTCGTGGTAGAGGATGTCGTATTCTTCAACCCTATACTTACTATCATCGCCCTGGTCACACAGAGGATACATGCTAATCCAAGCATGGCTTCCCGACATCAGCTATTGTAACAGAACATGTTGACTCTCCTGCAGCTCCTTTGGATTAGAGATATGATGACCTTGTTTCTCGATTGAGGGACATTGTGCCTCCTGCTAGTCTCGATGCTTCCTCACCTATTCCAAGGAGCAATTCAGATATTGATGCTTCTGTTGGTGCTAGTACCTCAGACAATATTCATGCTTTTAGCTCTTGTCATGGACCTGATATTACAGAATGGATTGTGGACTATGGGATGACACATCACCTGTGTAGAGACAGAGACGAGCTTACAGCTTACAGATAGGTACCTCCAGGGAGAACTGTTGTCATAGCCGATGTGACTCACTCCCCGATCACTGGACATGGGGAAATTCGTTTGACACCGTCGATACGTCCGCAGAATGTGTTGCATGTACCTGACTATTCTATGATTATCTATTAGTCAAATTACAAAGAATTTGCATTGTCGAGCTATTTTTGACCCATCATCTCTTGTATTTCAACACATTCTTACAGGCAGGGTGATTGTCTGTGGCCGTGAGCAGAGCGACCTCTATCGACTGGTCTCAACTTAGATCTTAACTCGCTCCTTCCCATGCGAGGCATGTTAGTTTGGAAAGCACCATCGGTCTAATTTTCCTAGTCGTCAGAATCAGAGTAGTAGCTCCTTTTTGAGTTATTTCATGTTGACATTTGGGGTCCAAGTCGTGTTCCCGATCACCATGGACATAAGTTCTATTTAGTTTTTGTTGATGATATTTCTCGTCTGTCATGAGTCTTTTTGTTGAAGAATAAATCTGAGGCTGGAAATTTGATTACAACATTTATCAATGAAGTGTGGAATGTGTTTTCTTCTCCTGTCAAAATTGTGAGATCTGATAATCATCAAACAGATAATCATCAAACGTCATGGAATAAATCTGAAGCTGGAAATTTAATTACAACATTAATTGGAATTCTGTACTCGTGCACTCTCACGACTTTTTTTATCTCGTGGTATTAATCATCAAACGTCATGTGCCACACTTCACAACAGAATGGTGTTGTGGAAAGAAGCATTGCCATTTACTTGATGTTACCCGCACACTTCTTATTTAGAGTCGTGCCCAATATTCATTCTGGGGTGATGCTGTTCTTACTGCTGTTATCTTGTGAATCGCATGCCTTCCTCTGTTTTGGGTGAGAAAATTCCCTTCTTACTGGCATTTCCAGAGAAAGAGTTGTTCTCACTCACTCCTCGTGTTTTTGGTTCTGTTGCCTTTGTGCATAGGTTGTCTCCAGATGTTGACAAGCTCTCTCCGAGAGCTGTCAAATGTGTTTTTGTTGGGTATTCTATGACTTGGAAGGGATATAAATATTATGATCCATTACACAAGAAGCATTATGTTAGTGCAAATGTTATATTCTTTGAGTCGGTGATGTATTTTTCCCCTACATGTGATAGGTTGACTCCCTCAAATTCAGATAATGAGGTCTACATGCCACCTCCACCTATGAGTTCACCATTGTCCTCACCATCTCCATTGCCTCCACCACCACCATTGTCGTCACCACCTCCATCGCCACCACCACCACCGTTGCCATCACCTCCTCCAGTTCCACTATCTCCCATTATCTCAGTCCCACCCTTACCACAATACTATAACATCGGCCTGCTTCTGCTCATGTTCATCGCCCGTCATCTAGCACGTCTCGGGTTTGTACTGAATACAATGTTTTTAATGGTGGATATGGTGATGTGTTCACGGCTAAGCTTCGGGTTCCTGGTGACGTAGGAGGAAAGCAGTCGGGGAAGCTAGGTATGGATGCCAAGGAGGGGCAAGATAGGCGGAATTCCCTCATGCATACTGTCAACGGGACTGTTATAGTAAACTAAACGAATCACCTGATGGCTTCCTTAATTAATAAAGAAGGTGATGTAGGCTTTTTCTCGATAATTGTCATGGTACAAGTTCATCAGGAGTGGGGATTCCTCAAAGTATACTCATTTCCATTACGATCATAAATAAGGGGGTAGAGAGGAATGAGCCTTAAGACCATATGCTCATTCCTCGGCTTCTCTCCCCCATTGTCTTTTCAAAAGTTGTCCTTTCTCTTAGCGGAATGATGACTTCCCCGATCGGATGGTGCTTTGGGTAGAGAAAGATAAAACTAGAGCGAGAAGTTGTGGAGGTAAATAGTCCGACCTTGATTCGTTTTTCTGAGTGAGTGCTAGAGCACGTTCCCTGAGGCTTGCGACCAATCGGGCAGGTGCACATAAAGACAAAAGAGCTGCTACTCAGACATGGGGCATGCGATTCACTTCTACATTGGCGATAGCGCATGCAAATGAGGCAGAAAAGAATCTCGATATTTAAAAAAGAAAGACTATACATAAGATGAAGTCTAAGACCCTCGGAAATTGCCTTTAGACTTTCGGGTATAGCAACATCTCGCTCATTTCAGAAGGTTAGCTCGAACCTAAACACTTCCCCTCAATTAGAATATCAAAAGAATCGATGTCTTAGAAAAAGCCCCTCGAACCTCCGCTGCCCCTGTTATAAGCAGCTGCCAACACTTATGATTAACAAGAACCCTTGCAGGAGGCTGATGTCCAGGAGATTGAAGGAATTTCCAATGACCTTGATGTACCTATTGTACTTCGGAAGCAGAAGCGTACCTGTGTCGCATATCCTATTGCTTCCCAGATCTCCTTAGATCGCTTGACATGAGATTTCAGGAGGTTTGTTGTTGCTCTATCTGTTGTGGAAATACCATGGAATTACCCGGAGGCCATGAAGGACAGTGGGTGGCGTCAAGCCATGGAAGAGGAGATGGTTGCACTACAGTCGCGTGGTACTTGGAGCATGGTCCACGCTCCCAATGGGGCATCCATAGTCAATTGCAAATGGGTGTTTATTGTGAAACACCATGCAGATGGGGGCCTTTATCACTACAAGGTCAGATTGGTTGCACGAGGATTTATTCAAACGTATGGGTGGATTATCTGGACATTTTCCCCATGTTGCACGTCACTCCACTCTACGAGTTCTTTCGGTTGCAATGGTATGTGACTGGCCTTTATTTCAGCTTGATATTTAAAATGCATTTTTGCATGGTGATCTCTTGAAAGAAGTTTACATGCAGCAACCTCTGGAGTTTGCTGTTGGGGGGGGGGGTGTCAGGAGGTTTGTAGACCTCACAAGGCAATATATGGCGTTGAGCAGAGTCCAAGGGCATGGTTTCAGAAGCTCTCGGATTTAATTGAAAAACATGAGTTCAGGAGGTCAAATGCAGATCATTCATTATGTGTACAGAGAACCCTTGGAGGTACAATTATTATTATGGTCTATGTCGATGACATACTTGTTACATGTGATGATGTGTAGGGGATAAAAGGACAAAGGAATTTCTCGGATGTCAGTTTGTCACCGAGGATCTTAGCACCCTAAGGTATTTCTTAGGGTTAAAGTTTGTCAGGAACATTGTTTCAGATTTCGCGAAATTTCGGCAAAATTTTGGTTTCGACAAGGGACTGAAATCTCGAGCGAAATGGCGATATGAGGGCAGTTTTCGATCATTTCTTCACAAATGGTGGTCGATATGGGCGAAACGTCGTCGAAATTTCGATGAGATGTCGTATCGACAGGGTATCGATACAATATCCGAAACCGATATTTAAATCCTTGGCCAGTAATCAGCAGGGTCTTGTGATGACTCAAAGGAAGTATGTCACATACATGCTAATTGAGACATGCATGATTGGATGTTGACCTGCTACTACTCCTATGGATCCCAGTATGAGACTATATGATGATGATGATACAGATGAGAAAGACAGGAAAAGATATAGAGAATTAGTGGGAAAGCTTCTCTATATTACTATCACCAGACTTGATATCTCCTTTGCAGTTAGTCGGGTAAGTCAGTCAATGGAGCAACCCTAACAGGTACACATGAATGCTATACATATGATGTTGAGGCACCTAAGTCATCTCCAAGTGCATGATTGCTATTCAAGAAAGGAGTAAAACCCTTATTATTTCAGCATGTGTAGATGCAGACTATGCATGATGTCCTAAGGACATGAAGTCCACTTTAGGCTTCACTGTATTTGTTGACAGTTCTCTTGTCTCTTTGAAGAGTAAGAAGCAAATTGTAGTTGCTAGGTCAAGTGTTGAATCTGAATATAGGGCTATGGAACAAGCAAGCACAAAGATGATGTAGGTTTGAGCAGTGCTAGTAGATTTACATATAGATGTACCTCTTCCTTTGCAGTTACAATTTGATAACCAAACCGTCTTATTTTTACGAACAATCTCGCATTTCATGAGAGAACTAAACATATTGATGTGGACTGCCACTATACACGGGAGATGATCCATAAAAGCTTTATTTCTACCTCTCATGTCAGTTCAAGAGATCAAACTGCAGATATCTTCACCAGGGCTTTGCTCAGAGGACCATTTTAGAAGTGTTCATCCAAGCTGAGCATAATTGACTTCTGTACTCCATCTTGAGGGGGAGTGTGGAGATATATTTATGTTTCTTTATTGTTTGTTTATTTTCTTTACTTATGTCTGTCTTATGTAATTTACCCATAAGTCTCTTCTCTATATAAGAGAATATAAGAGAGCCTACGGTTCCCTTGAATAAATAACTTGTTCTTTTTCCCAACAATACTAGATAGCTAAATATACTTGTATGCGTCATCTTGCTTCCGAAAACATTCACCTTAGTCTTGTAGGCTCTGCATCAGAATGTACTCGTTGTTGCATGCCATAATGCTTATGAATTGGATGGATCATAGTGCATAATAGGTCTCATCCATCCTGACCATGGGTGCCATGCCTTTGAAGGTGCTAGAAGAGGATACATCAACCTTGCTCTCTGACATGATGAAAAAAGGAGATTAGGAAGGACACAACTGGAGTTGTAGAATGATATGAAATTCTCTACACATTCATTAAAGGAATCGGTTGTGTGTGCAAACCCAGAGCACATCCATCGTCATCAATTCTGAGGCACTCTAGGGTGGTCAGGGTGAGTTTAGAGGTCTAAAATAACCTCGGTCTTAACAAAAAAATCAGACCACACAATGACCTAAGGCATGCGAGGAACGTCAAGGAGCGACATGAGGGATTGCGATGGCACGCGAGGAGGTCGTAGGACAGTACAAGCCCACCCGACAACGCACACAAGGTAGCATCGGCTTGGAATAGCGAGGCTTCCCTTGTGCGGGGTGGTGCTGCTTATGCACGAGCTTGCTACACCAAATAAGCGATGCCATGGGGCCTGGCTATCGACGAAGGGACATGCATACGTGTAGGAACCATGCACGTGTGGGTGGAGGCAGGTGGCACATGCGTGCGGGAGGGAGGCCTCGTACAAGGGTTACTAGGGGCATGGATGGAAGCCAGATAGTGGGGTTGGGTTCGGTAGGTCTCAGACTATATGGTCTAGGATCATCGCTTTGATACCATGTGGAAGGAAATGAGTGACTTGTTTATTCATGGGGCCACATGACTCTCTTAGATAGGAGCAAGGTTTAAAAAAGCATGAGGCGGTCCGAGACGTTTTCTCAAAATGTGAGGCGAGACGTAAGCCTCAATTTTTTTGGAAAGAGAAATTAAAACTAATGCAAATTATATTGGGATAAATCACAACAACACAAACTATTGGAGCATATTGTCCAAAATTGCAAATACAAAATGCAAACTACAACCATAATTGTTCAACATTCAAATACGACTGTGAAATTATAAGTGTGGAAAAGAATGAAAGAATAGAAATGCGTGCTTTATTCTAGAGCTCTAGGGGTCCTTATATAGGAGGAAACCCTAGAGATCTCGATAAGGGAAAAATACAAAACTATCCCTAAAGGGATTTACAATAATCAATAAAAGCAGTGAGAATATAAATACTATAACTAACACCCCCCTCAAGTTGGAGCATATCTATCAGTCATGCCCAACTTGGAAAACAATCCATGACATGCGCTTCTTGGGTAAGGCTTTTGTGAATACATCAACAAGCTGAAGGTCTGTGGAGATGTGGGGAGTAGTAATCTTTCCATTCTGGACATTGTCGGGAACAAAATGACAGCCGATCTCTATATACTTGGTTCTCTCATGAAACACGAGATTTGTGCCGATGTAGGTGGTAGATTTATTGTCGCAATATAGCGGTATAGGTGTGGTGACAACAATGTCGAGTTCTTGCAGAAGTGTTAATAGCCACGCAATCTCATAGACAGCTTGGGTCATTGCCCTATACTCGGCTTCTGCACTTGATTTAGAAACAACAGTCTGTTTCTTGCTTCTCCAATTAACCAGATTTCCTCCAACCATCATGGCATATCTTATGGTAGAGCGACGATCCTCAGGTGAGCTTGCATAATAATCTGCATCAACATAAGCAATGAGATCAGTGTAGCCGTTTGCCCTATAAAAGAGGCCACATCTTGGTGATTCCTTTATGTATCGCAGAGTCTGGAGTACATCCTGCCAATGACTGTAACACGGTTTCTCCATATGCTGGCTGGCCCTGCTCACTGCATATGAAATATCTAGTCTTGTTACAGTGAGGTAAAGAAATTTGCCAACCATGCTTCTGTATCTAGTAACATCTTCGAAGAGAGGATCAGAGGAGGAGGGGTGCTTCTTCGGATCTGCGGGAATACCAGATGGCTTGCATCCAAACATCCCTGCTTCAGTTAGGATATCCAGACAGTATTTTCTCTGTGAGAGATGGAGTCCTTCTGTGGTGCGTAGAGCTTCTATGCCCAAGAAATGTCGCAGTTGTCCAAGATCCTTGATGATGAATACCTTTTGATGAAAGGCATTGGTTTCTAATATCCCATTAGCATCATCACCTGTAACAAACATGTCATCCACATAAACAACGAGTATAACAATACCAGATTTCCATTTTCTAACAAATACAGAATAGCCAGAAGTTGTTCTCTCGAAGCCAAGTATGCCGATTTCTGCAGTAAGTCTATCAAACCATGCCCTTGGGATATGCTTCAGGCCCTATATTGCCTTGCGAAGTCGACATACACACTCCCCTCAACTTCGTAACCTGGTGGTTGCATCATGTATACTTCCTCATCCATGTCACCATAAAGGAAGGCATTCTTCACATCCAGCTGAAAGATGGGCCATGCCTTGTTGGCTGCCATTGAAAGAATCGTCCTTATGGAACCCATTCGTGCAACAAGTGAGAATGTCTCGAAGTAATCGACCCCATATGTCTGAGCAAAACCTTTGGCCACAAGACGAGCTTTTAATTTGTCAATGGACCTATCTGGCGATTGCTTTGTTGTGAATATCCATCTGCATGCCACAGGTCTAGTCCCCTTAGGACATGGAACCAGATCCCACGTCCCTCTGGAAGTGAGAGCCTCCAACTCTTCGTTCATGGCCTTTTGCCATCCAGAATCCTGCAAAGCATCATGGTGGTCTCTCGGAATCGAAATAGTCATGAAAGCATCAACATATCTTCTATCATCTTATGATAAACTAGCAGTAGAAGTGAAATGAGATATAGGGTGAAAAGTGCATTGCCTCTTTGTCCTTCGCAGAGCAATGGGGAGCTCCTGAGGACCATCCAGGACAACAGTGGAGGGGACACTTGAAGGAGGCGTATCAATCTGCAAAAGAGACGGGTAAAGGAACATCTGGTGGTGGAGATACGTGCTTGCGCTTATAGACAATAGGTGGAGGTGGAAGGTCCAGGGGAATGCCGTTGACCGATTGATTAAAGAAATTAGTCTTCTCAAAAAAGATTACAACTGCAGAGATGTAATAGCGTTGTCCAGTAGGGTCATAGTACCTGTAATCTTTTTGAGTACGAGAGTAACCTAAGAACACACATTTGATTGCACAAGGAGAAAGTTTGTCTGCAGTATAAAAAATTATGGACAAATGCCACACAACCAAATATTCGCAGTGGTAGAGGAAAGGATGACTCAGTTGGGTAAAGCAGGGAGAACGAGGTGGAGCCATGTAGGGAAGTGGATGCGACTCTGTTTATATGATGGACTGCCGTAAGAATAGCGTCCCCCCAATATGTTTTAGGAGCTTTCATCTGTGTGAGGAGTGAACGGGCAATATTTGGTAGGTGCATAAGTTTTCTCTCTGCCACCCATTTTGTTGAGAAGTATATGGACAAGATGTTTGATGAATGGTACCCTAGGAAGCAAAGAAGGTAGTTAGGTCACGTTGTGTAAATTTCAAGGCATTATCAGAGCGAAAAATTTGAATACCAGAGGAGAAAATATTCCTGACATAATGAAAGAAATTCTTGGCAATTTTATTAATCTCTAATCGTTCTTTTAATAGATATTAGATAGACCCAGGAAGACCTACTGTAATCATCAACAAACTGACAAAAATACTTGTGTCCACTTAGAGTATGGACCGAACAAGGACCCCAAATATCACAATGGACTAAAGAGAAAGGAACTTCTCGACGTGGCTCAATTCGTGCAGGGAAAGACGCTCGATGATGTTTCCCAAACTGACGTACCTCACACTCAAAAGACTTGAGTGTAGAAAGTTCATGAAATATTAAAGAGAGAGCTTTGGCAGAAGGATGACCGAGGTGAAGGTGCCAGATGAGATGATCAGTGGAGATAGACGCAACGCCAGCAAAACCAGAGTCAGAGGATATGACAAGATAATAGAGCCCGTTCTTCTCATGCCCCCCACCAAAATCTGTCTCGTCAGGATGTCATGAAAATAGCAACAAAACTCATCAAAAATAACTCGACAGTTAAGATCCATGCACAACTTGTGAACATATAAGAGATTAAGGGGAAAGTCAGGAGCGCACTGAACTCCAGTAAGCCGTGGCTTGGAGGCAAACTCCATAGTGCCCACAATAGTAATAGGTGGGTGAGCTCCATTGGCAACACGTATAGTATACCTTCTCTCGTCAGATGAGTTGAAGCACCCGAATCAATGATCCATGCAGGGCTGGATGCAGAGACAGAGTTGGACATAGTACCTGAAATAGTGGGCATATTAGCAGTAGGAGTAGTATCATTAGTGTTGCTGGCAGAGTTTTGCAGTACCCGACGAAGACGAGCATACTCCGAAGCAGTGAAAGATGTCTAACTATCACCAGAAAGCTGATCGTGTGAGGTGTCTGCAGTATCATAGGAGCCTTCATATGAGGTTGTCTCATCGGCATTGTTGGCATTAGGAGGCATGCCAAACTTTGCTCAATAACGTTCTGACGGATGATTCCAGTGTCCACAACGAGTGCATGCTGGATAGCGGGCTGTGGTGGGATCACATCTACGTCCGCATCCTGATTCACATCCTCGTCCATCTCACGATCGCGACCACGACCAATGTCACAACCACATTTGCCCTGGTAGTTGGGCCGTCCTCTAGCAAATTGTGTTGCAGTCTCTGTAGATAGAGGGGGTGAAGGAGAGTCAAGTTCTTGTAGCCAACCATAGATGGTCTCAAGAGTGGGTAGTGCAATAACAGTCAGAAATTGGTCCTTTACAGGCTTGTATCGCTGATGTAATCTTGGCATGAAATGATATACTTGCCATTCTGCACGTTCATCTATCTGCTTATCACAACAAGCAGGCTGAAAGATAAGAAGCTCCTCAAACAGACCTGTGAGGAGCCTGTAGTACTCGACCAAGGATGTATCTCCCTGATTTGCAGACTAAATCCGTGTGTAGATATCTGAGAACCTGGACTTGGTTGTCTTTTGGGAGTAGGTGTTCTCAAGGCTCCCCCACATAGCCTTTGCCGTCTCCTTGTAAAGAAGATTTGATGCAGTATTTGGATCGACGTTGTTAGTCATCCAAGTAATCACTTGGCTGTTGTCCACGTACCAGGTATCGTAGTCTTTGTCCGTCTCCTTGAGCAGATCGTTTGTGAGAACATAGTTCTTTTGCTAACTACCAATAAACACCTTGAAGGATCTGGACAATAGTATACAGTTCTCGGAGCCTTTTAGATTTATAGAAGTGTCATGTACCATCACAGAAGAAATCAGGTACATGACCTTGGGCCTTGCAGATGCCATGGTAGTCGAGTAGGTCAAGAAAAAGTGTCCTAGTTAGTTCTTGCAGTCTTATTCAAGCATCATGGAGACCTAGCAGTGCATCGATGAGGTAATCGACATTAAGTGATGATACCCTATGCGATCATCAAAGGAGAGAGAGGTAGTTGATGCTTGGGGAGCAGTATGGGGCGCCTGGGATGGCACTGGCGAGCACCTGGGGCGGCGTAGGGAGCTTGGGCTGGTGCCTGGAGCAGTGTGAGGCACCTAGGGTGGTGCTAGGTAGCGTTGGGGGTGTTGTGGGGGGGGGGAGGGAGGGGGGCGCTAGGGCGTGGGGCGATGCTGGGGGCGCTTGGAGGAGCACAGGGCGCCTGGGATGGCGCGGGCAAGCGCCTGGGGCGGCACTTGGGGTGGGGGGTGGGGCGCCTAGGGCGTTGGGCGGAGGTGCAGGAGGAGCGTGGGGCTGCCTGGAGCAGCGAGCGGTGACGCGGGCTACACCGTAGGCGCTTGGAGTCATCGCAGGTAGGTGGTGACTGGTTGGGGAGGGCTTGGGGCTGGCAGTGGCAGAGGGATTTAGGTCAGAACACCGGCCTAGGATCGTTGGTCTGATACCATGTGGAAAAAAATGAAAGAATAGAAATACGTGCTTTATTCTAGAGGTCTAGGGGTCCTTATATAGGAGGAAACCCTAGAGATCTCGATAAAGGAAAAATACAAAATTGTCCCTGAAGGGATTTACAATAATCAATAAGTGCAGTGAGAATGTAAATACTATAACTAACATTAAGAAGACAAAAAGTAGGAAAAGAGTTCAATATAAGCATAAATCTGATGCAACATATTGTCCACCACATTCATGCGATTCATCGAAAAATCACTAATCATCAACATCGATTCTATGTATCATTAGTCATCTCGTCGACATCATCACTTCTCAGCATTGTCGTCATCAGTTGTCACTGGTACTACTACTCATTGGATCGTCATTAGAATCATCTATATGATTCAATTGCACATCATCACCTGCCTCATCGTCGCTTCCACCCTCAGAATCGGGGAACTCCTCAACATTAATTGGACTTTTACCTTTACCTAATCAAGAAAGCAATATGCATAGTCATTTATTTATTTGAAAATTTGATCACAACAAAACATCGGATATTCTTTTAGTATTGTACCTTTGTCATGCTTTTTCCCCTTCTTTTTACATCGAGCGACTCAATCTCCTTCACTCCCTCATCAATAGGATCATTCTCAAGGGTTATGTTTGCATCAAGATCCTGATAGGCCTCGACATCTCGGGCTTCTGAAATCCATTCATCACCGGAGTCAATGTCATCCAAAAATAAATGATATTCTATTATTTTTTCCTTAATTCCTTATGTTTCAATTTGAGATTGAACATGATGTAAACTAAATCATTGAGCTTCGCTTGTGTTAAGAGATTTCTTCTCTTTGTATGGACCTATATATAAATGTGTAAGGTTTAATATGAAAGGAAAACACTATCATAAAAATATATAATGCTTAACTACTTGATTGAACGAGCTCCAATTACGTTCACACCATGAAGCACTACAAGTCAAGCTCAATAATCTAATCGCAAATGATGTCAATTCAAGTGTTTCATATCTAAACAACATCCGCCAATCAACTGAAAATCATCAACACATTTTAGTAATAATGCTAAAGAATATGCAAAACTCTTTAAAATTGTTTATAGCGCTCACCAGGACTTCTTATTTCCTTGAATTGACTGTATTTGCTCATCTAAAAAATCCTATGGCATGCATAAGAGAATAAGTTGTGAATCTGCTTTTGCCTTCACGACTTCATCAACGATCAATCTCTCTATGCACGAAAATAGTCCCATTTTGACCTCTAGGTGATTCAAGAATATAGGTTCATAATGAAAGTGAGGATTCAAGAAATAAGCAACATGTAAAGGCATGCGTAGTTGGCGATCCCAACGACTATCCACAATATCTCAAATCATTTTGTATTTGGTCTCATCGTTTTCCAAATTTTGAGCTATCTCTTCCTTTGCTCTGTCCATGGCTTCATGGATAAATCCTATGGTGGATATTTGTCAGAATCCACCAATGTCAAAACGATGACCAATGGTTTCGTGATATTGAGAACATATGAGATACCATGCCGAAAAGACTTGCTCTTCAGATCTATTTTTAGCACACTTTACCTCAAGGCTTGATTCACATAAGAATTGTTTCCATTCTCTTGAAGTGAAGTAGGATTCAAGTTAATCATTGGCTCTAATCAAGCATTTCAATGTAAGAAATGCATTGACAAATCGAGCAACGTCATATTCCACCAAATCACAAATCGCAGATCTTCTTACCATCGCTAAAACCCAAGCATGAGCATAAATAAAATTAATTATTTTCTTTGCTTTCTTGAAAAACGATGCATGAAGAGGTAATTTGAGGATATCCTCCAACATCAAATCTATGTAATACGATGCACGGTGTGTTCAATAAAGATTTTTCATTTTTTCCATCAACATTTGTCCAGTTGCTTTGTAAGCCAACGCATTGTCTGTTATACGTGGACAACATTCTTCTCTCCAACCTCCTCAACAACTTCATCCAGTATTTAAAAAAGCATTTGTGCATCTTTAACTTGATCAGAAGCGTCGATTGACTTCAAGAAGTAAGTGCCTTTGAGATTATTCACCAAAAAATTGATCAATATGCATCCTTTTGTGTCAGTCCCGCCGTTAGACATGATATTGCAACTGGTGGCAATCCAAGAAGCCTTTTTCTTCATCAACAAGGGTGGTTATTGCGTGCTTCTCTTCTTTCAAAATCCAAGTTTGTAGTTCATGCATGGTCAGTGGTTTGAAACCCCTTCCATACCCGCATACATCGATCATCATCATCATTAGATAGGAAGGACTATTATCTATGTTGAATGGCAATGAATTATAAAAAATTCTCCTTATGCTCCTGTAAATCCTCCTCGCATCTTTTTTTTCCAACTTGCATTCAAAGCGAGTTGATGTATGGGAGGATCCGAAGTACCTGCACCCCTACCTCCTTATGCAATAAAAAAATCCATCGGTCCTCAAACTTGCTTAACACCACTAGAATCTGTCAATGCTCTTGGTGATGGTTGATTTTCATAATTTCTGATACTCTTGTGTCCCAACTCGACAAACCTCTTCCATTTCTTCAAATCTTCTTCTTTTCTCATCATCCTTTCTTTCCATGAACAATTCCATTTCTTGTTGAACTTGAACCTCAACGGGAATGTTTGGACATGATCTTACATTCTTGCGTGTCTTTGCAAGATGGTCTTTTAGTCGCTTTAGCCCACCAACGATCTTCATCAAACAAAAATTACATTCAATACAAATATAGCCTTTCCCTTTGTGATGCTTGCCCATTTCAAGTTCTCGACAACATCTCTATCCGGGATCCGATCGTCCCCCACTTTGGCCTTTCTTTCCCATATCTACAAGTTAGGAAATAACATACTTATAAACACACAACCCTTAGAATCTTAGATGAATCCAAGTGTAAGGACAAAAACATTGATGGATAATTCATAATTCTCAAACTTAAAGCAAAGGTACAATATAACTAAATTATTGAGACAATATTACAATAATTATTCAAAAAAATCAAAAAGGAAAAACCTAAAAAACAAAAAACTTGACTGGGAGGTATGTGGGAGGCGGCGACACCTCTCGAGTATACATGCGACAACTCTGGGTGCCGGACGACAGTAAGCGGTGGAGCTAGGTGGGTGCTGGACGACAACAGGCGGTGGAGCTGGGCACTAGATGGCAACAAGCAATGGTGTTGGGAGCATGACCGACAACACTACAACAGTGAAGGCGAGCAATAGTACTGCAAATCACTGTGTGAGCGAGAAAGAAACAAACTTTCTTTCTTTTAGGGTATGAAAGTGATCACATGCTTTGCATGTAATTGAAAAGTAAAAAAACCTTACGATGTGCGTCTCCGCCTCGCCTTGAGTACCTCACGCCTCAAGTGCTTTTGGAAGAGTCGAGGCGTACGTCCCAACCACATGACCTGAGGCGTGCACCTCAGGGCGCTTTTGGTGCGCCTCTCCTCGAGGCATATGCCTTTGCACCTTGAGGCGCCGCTTTTTAAATCATGGATAGGAGAAACACTGGAGGGCGAATTATATAAGAAAGACATGAAATAGAAAAATACAAAATAAATTTCAACAGTATCAATCGGGGGCACAGGTGGTGGAGGTTAATTGGGTTGTTTCCCTGTAGGAGAGAGCTCTATGTCGGCTTTTGGAGATTCTTTAAATTGGACTTCTTGGCACCCACAGACTTGAGGGCTGGTGATGGGTCTATGTTGGGCCCAACGGGGGTCTGCGTGTAAGCTCATGGTAGGGAAACAACTTGAAAAGAAGAGCCCTTCTTCACATGAGGCAAGTGTGGACGCATCGGTTGGCGGCGACAGATCGACAAAGTCCTTCCATGGTAGGCCAACATGCTTGTTCTGTTGGTGAGGTGGTTGTTTGTGTACCCGAACCAAACTCTCGGGCCGGAAATCTAGTGGAATTAGAAGCGACGGAAGCGGTGGCTAGAGTAGGAAGGTAGAGGTGGACAACTCTTGGTGAGGTTGCAAGGGCTTCAGTGTTTCCTCCTCTCGGAAGAGGAGGAAGGAGGCGAGAAGGTGGCTGGAGCGCGAGATGGAGGATCAAGCATGAGCCAGCTCTTTTGTGGTGGATAAGGTGGAGTTGGTGAGGGAAACTACTTAAGAGGAGCCATATGTGGTTCACCTGGGTTCTGATGAGGTCGAAGCTGATACCATAGACATTCATGTGTTGTTTGTGGAATGTCTGAGGGCCAAATTGCCCACCCCGTTAAATCTCCGAATAGGTCATGAAGACTGTCAGTTGGAATGTGAGAGGGTTGGGCGACCAGGAGAAGAGGAGTGCGATTGGGGCTCTTCTTGGGTTGTAGTTGGCTGATGTGGTCTTTCTGTAGGAGATGAGGGTAGCAAGTTGGAGCATTAGATGTGCAGAGCAACATCTAGACCCAAGTTGTTGGAGTCAGGCACGCTCTAGCTATGGGGAGCACTGGCGGTCTCTTGCTAGCGTGGAATGGAGACATGTTTATGCTTGTAGATGAGGAGGGTCCATGTCTATATCGGTGGTGTTGGAGCAAAGGGCTCATGGTGGAAGATAGCTTCTTTCGACGGTCTATGGACCTTTTAGTGCCCATTGCGGGGATGGCTTTTAGGATGATCTGCGTTCAGTAAGAGAGGAGTTTTTCAACTTGCCATGGCTCGTCGATGGTTACTTTAACATTACTTTATTTGCCTCAGACCTATCTGGTAAGGGTGGGCAGGACCTTGGTTCAACGGAGTTCATGGACTTTGTTGGGGAGCTGGCTTTGGAGGTTGTGGATGCCATCAATGGGAGATTCACATGGAGGAGTACCTCATCCAAGTCCCAGCATGATTGGTTCCTGTCATTGGTGGAGTTGTTCGAGATTTTCATTTGTCCTTGGCTCAGATCTTACCGAGGTCTTGATCAAATCATAATTCCCATATGATTGGATTATGGGGAAGGGATGCACCTTCGGTCATTCAGATTCAAGAGTTCCTGGCTACTAGAGGAAGGCTTCAGGGGCTCTTGCGTGTCGCTTCATGTGGAGGGTTCTGTGCTGCAAAGAATGGCTAAGAAATTTGTTGGACTGAGTGGTGAAGAAGTACAAGGTGGAGACACGATAGAGGTGAGAAGAGCGGCGATGCTGAGGTGGAAATTGCGCACCTGGATGGAGTTGAAGATGAGCGGGAGCTCAACGTGGAGGAGAG
This sequence comes from Ottelia alismoides, assembly GCA_037367405.1. Taxonomy (NCBI): domain Eukaryota; kingdom Viridiplantae; phylum Streptophyta; class Magnoliopsida; order Alismatales; family Hydrocharitaceae; genus Ottelia; species Ottelia alismoides. The sequence continues at coordinate 457,605 of JAZKJV010000045.1, read as the reverse complement.
GCAAGTTGGGGTTAAGCACAAGAAGATTGCGATTGAAGAGGATAAGAAAAGGAAGATGGACTCGAGGTAAGAGGTCTAGGCAGAGGTGGGTAAAGGAGGGAGCGGGGTATTTCCACGACGTGGCCAGTGGAAGGCAGAGGAAGAACTACATCTACGATATTGTTGTAGGTAAGGAGCGGTTCCAGGGTGATAGTACGGTACAAGAGGTGATGGTGAAGCACTTTCGGGGTATCAATAGGACAGTTACTTCATCTGGTGCTAGATGGCTAATGAGGGGCATGTTGGGTCTGTTGCCGGAGCAGTAGGACATGCTCATCTCGGATTTTAGCATGGAGGAGGTGCATATGACCGTTTTTTATCCTAATGTGGATGGATGTTCGGGGCCAGATGGGTTGTATGTTTTCTTTTCCAAGGATTTTAGTCTTAGGACATAGTGGAGGAGGATGTTATGGCATTGATCGCAAAGTTTAGGACTACGAACCAAGGCCTCGAGAGGTTGAATAGATCTTTGATCTTCCTTCTCCCGAAGAATGAGGTGGCGGAACAAGTGGATGACCTTTTTTTTGAAAAAGCAGTTCGGGTACTCTCCCAAGCTGGGAGATATCGCGTTAGTAATATTCATTTAGAGAGACCTCGTTACAATATCACGAAGCCCAAAACTTGCAAAGCGCTTTACAATGCGACATGATATTTTCAATATAAAATCTTTGGTTCTTGAAAATAAGATCATTTCGCCCCAACCAGATAGCCCACAGAGCAACCCATGCTGGAGAAACGTCATCAGTGGAGCCGCCTCCCACCCTCCTGATGGAATGCCAAAACATCGCCGCATCATCAAACATGAGCCAGGACAGTCCAAGCCCTCTCCACACCCCGACCGAGAATGGGCAATTGAAGAAGAGATGGTCTGCATCCTCCTCTTGGCAGTGGCACCTATCGCATGTTGTGTCTTGCACCCCAAAAAGGCGAGCCCATCTAACCTTGTCACAGACTCGGCCTCTCCTCAAGCACCATAAGAAAACCTTCACCCTGCAAGGAATCTTGGCCGCCCAAATCAATCTTATGTCCTGCGTAAAATCCGCGTCATGTTCCTCCATCATTTGCCTAAGCTCCTCGTACGCCCTTTTCGTGCTGAACTTTCCCCCTCCCACATGAAGTGATCATCCTGTTCGGCTGCAACCGTCTCTCTAAATTCGTCCGTAGGCGGCAGGTCAGTATGTATCCTGAGAAAGTCGTCCAGCCTCTGGTCAGAAAGATCGTTCACAAAATTCGGAGCCCATGTACCAGAACTAGGGACGCAAACGGATGCGGTTATATTCGTATTCGTTCGTGTTTGTATTTGTTTTTAAGAGGATATGGTTCTTGTTTTTCTAAAACAGGCGAATACGGATACGAATAGGAATATTCTAAACGAATTTTCTGCGGATACGAATACGAATCTTTAATTAACGAATGCGAATACGAATACAAATACGAAAAAAAAAACGAATACGGTTACGAATACGAATATTCGTTTTATATATTAAATATTTCAAAATATTATTTAGGGTTTATTCTCCCCCTCCCCCCAAATCACCCTCCCTGCCGCCCCCATCCCCCACCCCACTTTCCTCCCAGGCTGCCGCCCACCGTCATCTCGCCCACCACCCCTCCTCCTGCAGGCCCCTGCCCCTGCTGTCGCCCCCGACCGACCACCTCCTCCCCCGCGACCCAGCCCAGCCCCGCCACCCCCTGCTGCCACACTTGCGGGCTTGCGGCCCTCTGCTAGCCACGCCAGCCCTAGCCGCACCCTGCCACCCTTCACGCCTCCCCCGCGACCTCGCTGCCCTCTGGCAGCCTCGACTCCCCCTGATGCCGCCCCCTAACCTCCGCCTCTCCTTGAGGGTCTGCGGGCCTCCGCCACCCTCCACCGCTTCCCATGCTTCCCCCGCGACCCACTGCCCTCTACCAACCCTGCCTCCCCCGGACCTCCGCCTCTCCTTGCGGGCCTGCGGGCCTCCACCATCGCCACCACCCCCAGCCTCCCCCCGCCACCCTATGCCTCCCCCACGACCCTGCCTCCCTCTTCCAGCCACGCCTCCCCTGCCGCCGCCCCTTGATCTCCCCCTCTCCATGCGGACCTGCGGCCCTCCTCCAGCCCTGCCACCTCCAGCCACCCCCTGCTACCCTCCGCCCCCCATCACCTCCTCCTGTGACCCCCCAGTCGCTCCCTGTCACCCTCTGCCTCCCCCGTCGCCTCAGCCTCCCCGAACCTCCTTCCGATGGCGCTCGATCCTCTTGTTGTCGTTCTCAAGTACAACGCTCTACTGTTGTAGCCAACCTCGCTCTGTCGCACCCGCAACCTCCATTTACCGCAGCCGCGACCTCCCTCTTCGTTGCAGTTGCAACCAATCTGGTATGGCATCTTAAATTCATAATCTTATAATGTATTTTTATGATAGTATATTATTGTTAGAAATGTTAACCTTCCTCACAGGTACAACTAAATTGGAATGTTATTGTCAGGAAGATATCTTTTTTAAAGGAAATTGGAATGTGGTTAAATACATTAAAATGTTATGTGGAAGTGGTTGCCAAATAATCAGGTATGTTTTTATTTATATATATTTTTTTACAATATTCGTTTGGATATTCGCATTCGTTCGTAAAAGATTCGTATTCGTATTTTGAGGATATGGATCTTGATTTTTTACATTCGTGTAACATTCGTATTTGTATTCGCATTCGTAAACTAACATGAATATGGTTATGGTATGAGCCGAAATCGCATTCGTATTCGTTCGTTTGCATCCCTAACCAGAACCATGACCTGGCAGAGCAAGACATCCCTCGAGGTCGCGAGGGCGAACAAATGCGAGAACCTATCACTAAGCATCCCCTCGCCTGCCCAGTTGCCCCCCCAGAAACGGAACAAAGAACCATCGCCGACCCGCGGCCGTAACTTGTGAACAATAGACATGGTCAGAGAATGACAGTAGCAAAAATGAAAATGCTATGATAGATATATGGTTAGACATGGAATGATCAAATCTGGAATGATTTAATCAAAAGAAAAGTTTGAGTAGCTCCAATAAAGGATAAGATGAGAGAAAACAACTTAAGGTGGTTTGGCCATTTGCAAAGGAGATCGGGTTATGCACGAGTTAGAAGATGTAAGATTTGGAATGTGGAACCTGTTAAGAGAGGGCGAGGAAGGCCTAAGAAGTTTTGGAAGGAGACTATTTGAAGAGATCTTAGCTATTTGGATCTTAGCTATTTGGATCTTAGCTATTTGGATCTAAGCATTAGAAAACGTTATAGGCTTAAAGTCCTTAATTTCTTGAGCAACATCTTTCTTTGGTAGGAGAAATATCGTAGCTATGTTCAATATGTCAAAATCTTGACACCTAACTCCATAACCTCCATGATATTTATACGAACCCTCTCATGAAGTTCGTTAAAAATGAAAAGGATTGTTATGCAAAGAGCTCGAGACGTGGTACTCACTATATCATGTTGGCAAATTAGAAGTCTATGAGAGACCTCTTAAAATTGGCGGTTTTGAGAGGTGCAACTTAAGGAGATGAAGAATGACCTCTTGGCAAAGTGGGTGTTGCGTATTGAAGGGGAGGGTGATGGTCTGCTATGTTTTTTGTTGTGAAGATTCTATGGAATTATACCTAGCCATAATGGTGCAGTGGACTTAGATAAATCTTCATTAATCTTTTGGGGTGGGGACTTCTCTGTTTTCTCTGACGTGACTTATTTGTTATGGTTGATCTTGGGCGATGCCAATGCCTATATCTCTATTGACTCTTTACGGAGGGATCTTCTTTGTTTTGCTTGAAGTGTCTTCCTTGTGTATGACCTTGTGTGATGGCAACTAGGGGTGTAATCGAACTGAAATTTAGCGAACCAACCCAGATTTTGTTTGGTTCGTTTAGCATTTTCAAAGGTTCAAGTTCGGTTCGGTTCAACAAAATAAAAATGGTATTCAGGTTCGGTTCGGCTCAACTCTAATTCGTGAAGGTTCGGTTTGATTCGTTTAAGGTTCGGTTTAGAGCAAACACTAAGTAATATCCATTTGATGCTATTTTTTGCATTAAGTAATGCTTTTTGAAGAACAAACTCTCAATAATGTACATTATATGCCATTTTTTCACTTCAATCAAGCAACTTATTGCACTCAAATCTTCTAACTAGTTGGTTGACAAATATTTAACACAAATGCATACTGGGAAGAACTCGACTAATTCCAAAACTGGTGAGATTCCCTAAAATCAAGTATGCATTTATTAGTGCACTTCTATTAAGGGGGTTGCTAGTTATTCTTTAAAAGCAACGGAATTCATTTTTCGTGGTCAAATTAAATTTAAAGGAATAGAAATTGAAAGTGAACAAATTTCATTTTATTTTTACTAATTTACATTTGGTAATGCTCCTACAAGAAAAAATTGGCAAATTATATCCACATGTTTGTGCTTGTGATAGAAAGTGAATGGAATCAATATATTATCTTGTAGATGAAAACTCAACATAGCAAAAAATGGATAACTTAGGAACATAAATCAGTGATGGTCATGCATCGAAAAATAAGAAAATGTAAAAACAGCTTTGATATTAGTAGTTGCTTGGAAGTGTGTGGCATACGAGAGGACCACGGGACCTTTGTAAGCCAACAGAGTGGTTGACCTTCTATTTGTTGACCGACAACATCCAAAACAAGACGTGATTCTCTTGTCTGAGTGATAGAGAAGAACAGGAATGCACTAGAAAACAAATTGGAACTTCACCAACAAAAGAAAACCTCACTAATGCTCCCATGTGCTTGTTGAACCCCTTCAACCTCTTATTTTCCCGACAAATCGAGCTCTTGTGCGGTGATTCACTCTTGGTGGTGGTGGTGGTAGGTCCACGAAAAGATGGCGGTGACTTCTCGAAGAATCAATGGTAGCAGTTGCACAAGGAAGACTTGTGACGTTGTAGTGGATGATGTGACGGTGATGGTCGAGTGGGAATGTGAACCCCTTCGGATACGGGTACCCGTCGCAATATTACATTCATTAAATATCTCATTGGTATATGAATTTATGGGAAAATGTTTCGTGATGCTTTGCCTTTGCGTATGACATTCACATTCGATAATATTTTAGCAATCACAGAATAAAACACCAACAAGTCTTTTCATTAATTCTCATAAATTTATAACATGTACAAGGAGTCTGCCAGTACATACAGTATTCCCAAATTTTTGTGCAGAAGAGAAAGGGAAGCATTTACATTATAAACCGAACAAAAACTGAGACAAAAGTATATGTATTGTCTGCTATACCCGGTCACTAGATGTCATCAATAGCTACTGAGCAGCAGGCTCTTTGCCTGCCAAAACATGTTGGAAAGAAAAGGCGTCAGCGGGCGTTGGTACCTCCCAAAAACTTATAAAAATAAACATGCATTTAATATGTTCAAAAGCAAGCAAGTAGAAAGGTAGGAACAACTAAAAATTATTTCTACATGCATATGTAAAAAGGTTTTCAAGTTACTTGTAAGTATCTCCAATGATCACCCATTATCCCAACATTTCTCATATACAACATATTTCTCTTGTAATTGATTGTTCATGATCTCATATTATTCAAATATCATGCTTGTGTATTTTGACGATGTAAAAGATAAGATTGGAAAGGTTCATTGATATATTTAATTCTCAAGTCTAGTGGATAGTCTGTGGTCTTGGTCAGTGTGCAACCTCACACTATGACTCTAAGGCGTGGGGATTGCCTTAGGGTTGGGGTGCCTCTGTAGGCATGCGGTGTTGTAATATGCATCCTAACTAAGTTCCCAACACATCCACTAGCTTATAGGGATTTCGATTCAAAACTTATTATAGTCACTCCCAACCAACTCAACTTTGTTTCTAACTCCTCCAAACTTCAACTGCAACTGTCTCAGATGTAACTCTAGATGATTTAGATGTAGATATGGATGATTTGGATGTAAAATCGCCAAGGTTGCTGGCGAAAGTAAACAAAACTCAAGCGGTGAGGTAGCCTACAAAAAGGGCTCTTCCGTCTTGCCCTCTAATTGGAACTGCGGTCCAATAGAGGGAAAGATCTACTCCAAAACTACACCCCAGAGACGGGTGAGAGAGACTCTCCGGAAAAGTCACTATAGAAAAATGGTCCGATCGGTAACGGGCAAATGAGCTCGTACGAAAAACTAAAACCGAAGATCCCCCGCATGGGTATCCTAAAACAAAAGGTCAGCGGAACTGGTCAAAAGTCGGGATTCCAACGAGGCGTAAAACACTGCAAGCTCGCGTAAAAACCATGAAAGGACTGGGATCCTAAACCCGCGCACTTGGCGGCAGCTGCCTAAACTGGGCTTTCTATCTCCCTCCCAGTTGAGGGTCACCGCGCCCTCGCACGGTCAGTTGTAAGGGTCACCATGACTAGCACTCTTAATTATAAATTATCATCAATTCACCATTTTCGTTCCTTCCATGACTACTTAAACTTCATTCTGTCTCTCCTATAGATGAACATATTTAAAGATCAATTAATTGTATTTTATTCATAATGATCTAAAAAAATCCTTTGAATCTTTCAGTTTGGAATTTGAATAAGTAACATTCATTAACTTTAAATTCTCCAAATCAATTAAGAAATTTTTATTTTTATCTTATTTTTTTAAGTAGAGAATAAAAAAATAATATTAATTTCTGCAAATCAATAAAATTTTAATTTTTTTCATTTAGAAAATTTACATGGATCAGTATCTCAAACTTAAATCCAATTAAATAAAACTTTGAATGTTTCAGTTGAGAGCAGATGTACAGAAAATTTAAGAACTAAAATCAAACTCATTTTTTAGCAGTTCTGTAATCAGAGCATTATGATTGGTTGATAGAATGAAGTGAAAGGATATTAACTGGGAATGGGATTTTGATGTATACAAATATGGTCAATCAATTTGGATCTTTTCTTTTGAATAAGTACCCATTATGCACTTGCTTCTGAATAGACAGGAAACACAATCTAATTCTAATAATTTGAAATTGTTAGTTTCATTAACCAATGACAATGACATTTGTTTCTAAACTTTCTCTCATGATCAACACTTGATGAAGTAAAGATAGTATATCGATATTGGTTATTGTTAAACAAATGAACAAAAAGGTTCTAAATTACCAAAACTTGTGCTTAATGATGGCTACTGTACACCAGAAAGGTATGCCATGCAATTATGTCAATTCTACAAATCCATACATAGAGATATGGGTTTCATTTTGAGGAGCATGAACCGCTGTTGTAGATCTGTTTAATAGCATGTTTATTTTTTATTATCTTTCTGATGCTTCAAAAGTCCTGGTATATTCTGGGACTTACATAAATTAATATCTAATTAATCTGGTCGTGAGTAGCTACTTATTAATAACAGTAACCAAAATTTTTCATTTTATATTGAATACAGTAATAAAAAGAACAGTAATCAAAATTTTACCTTTTTAAAATAATTCAAATCATAGAAAGTGAAGTCATAAAACAGTACCCAACATTTTTCTTTTAAATAAAAGCAATTTAAATCTTTTAAATTTTTTATTTTGTAAATTTATTCAAGACTCCTTTAATTCCATATTTTAACCCTAAAATGAGGAATTTATACTCTGGAATCTTGGGTTTAAAATTTAAGTGTGTGAATCTTACACAAGTGGTGACAAAATAGAGATAACATTTTCATGGCAGCAAGAATAGAGCTTAAAATTGTACAAGAGATCAAGCATAATATGCATGCATGGCAGCAAATAGGGGGCTAAGGATTGTACCTAAAAAAACTTCAAATCTTGAAGATAGAACTGCATGCAAGGCTGGATTTTGAGCAAAGAAGCAGCAGTTGCTCCAATTTTTCTTGGATTTGGAGCAGCTCCAAAGCTTCAGGTTGTTATTAGGAAATAGAAAGCGGAAGCGAACATGGAAAAAGATAAAGAGCAAATAAGAACACAGCGGGATTTAACGTGGAACCCTACTCCGTGAGGAGCGGGATGAAACCACGGGAGAAGCCCTCAAAGGGGCATATGCTTTATTGATTTTTCTCAATGGATACAAGAGGTCTGGGGCTCCTTATATAGCCTCTCCAGAGCCTCCAAGTCCTACCACTGGACAATGTGGGACTAAACACCTGGGTGGGGTAAATGGATCTTCTCCAGGATCCATTTACCCTACTACAACTCAATGGGCACACAACCAAATACTCTAACACTCCCTCTCAAGCTGGAGCATGCAATGCTCAGTTTGGACAAATAGAAAGAAATTCAACTCAACGCTACAGGACACTAAGGACAATATCAACCCAACGTACACATTGCTGCAGTCGAGGACATTGCTTCTCATGCCGTGCAGGTGAGGAGGACGAACGGGCTGGAGTGTGAGTCTGCTGAATCTCCTCGTCGGAGAGCATGTGCTCTGAAATGCGCCTGTCAGAGTCACTGCAACTGAAATGAGTCTCCCCGTCGGAGTACTCTGGCCCGTCACAATAATGTGGACAACTGCTCCATCTCTGAAAAGGGTCGAACTGAAAAGGTCGTGGTTGTGCAATCCTCGTCGGAGTCCACGGTCGCTGGAGAATGGAATCTGAAAATAGTCTCCTCATCGGAGAACTGGGTCTCTCCCATCTGGCACAGAGAATGGTGCACTACTCTGGTGTACCTATGATACTACATGAAAATCCTTGCCAACATGGAATAGGAAATGGTCCTCTACTCTGGAGTCCTTATGGCTCACATGAAAACTCTGGCCTACAAAACAAGAAAGGATGGGACCTCTGAATTGATGGCATGCATGTGCTCATCTGAAAATGACCGCATACTCGTGTGTGTCTGAAAATGAGTCTCTCTCTGGAGAACTCGAAAATGGGTCTCAACATGGAGTGCCTCGAATTTGGACTGACCAATCTGTCGAGTCTGAAGAACTGTGCATCATACCTGTGGACTCGGGATCTGAACGTCGAGTCTGAATCTTGCGCATGGAGAATCTTCATCTGAAAACTGTAGAGTCTGAAATCTGACTTGGTCTGTAATCTCGAGTCTGAAAAAACTGAATCTGACTCGGACCTACGACTCTACACAACACTCCCCCTTTCTCCCATACTGGTCGGAATGAAGACATCGACAGTTGGGAGAAGACAAGATAAATGGGGAGAAAATGAACATTCAAACACTTTCTTGCGGCTTTTTCATTTTTTTAAGCTGTCACATTTTTTTAAGCCATTTCAATCCTTTTTTTGGCTTTTTTTTCAAAACATTTGCGTACGACTCTTTCCTTTTTTTTCGATGCACGTACCTTTTTTTAAACATGAATATCGGCCCAAAAGGGGCACAATCTTTCTCTTCCATTTTTTTTAAACTTAAACAACCCAATTGGGCTCTCACCAATTTTTCCTCCCCCTTTTTTATAACCCACATCCCTCTTTTTTTTTTAATTCTCACCAAACAGGCCCTCTTGGGTGCTCATATTAGGGTTCCCTCATTGAGAACCCTTCTCTGAAAAGAAGTCGCCGCCTCCCAAAGGGGGTCTCAAATCTGCGTCGCATGGGGAGGCTTGCCATTGAAGCCTGGGATGGGGATGCGCTGCCTCGCGCGCGCGAAGGCGCTTGGAGAGGAGATCACGTGGACCTGCTGCGCACACAAGAACGCATGAGGCGGCGCCATCTTGGAGTACAGATCATTGAAGCCGAGGTCTATGTATGCGAGGGAGGTCCTACTGCTCGAGGGGATGCTGCATGGAGCAGCGATTGAGGTGGAGCCCACGCCTATGACTGTGGGGCGCCGCCTGCGACTGTGGGGCACCGCCTGGGTTGAAACGCCAAGGATCTGGAGGCCGCTATTGGATAGCCAAGGTTGAAACGAAATGGATGTCGATGTCGATGGAGTAGAGGACTACCGCCAGGACTTGCGCACCCTAGGGTTCCCAATTGGAACCCTGCTGCCTCCTGTTGGATCGTAGTGTTCTGGAATTGCCAGGAGCGGAAGGGGCTCCGCCTGCATCACTTCTAAAGAGGATTGGGTGATCTTCGGCCTTGACAAGAATATCGACGCAACATCGAATCTTCCGAACTGTGAAAAATGTGCTTCGAGGAATTTTGAACAAGTATGATCAGAATTCCAGGAAATAGGGTTTCAATAGAACCCTAAAATTTACAAAACTTTGAATGGAATAATGATCTTCGAAAATAAAACACAAATCGAATCTCGAATACAATATGAACATCATGAAACCCCGAGAATCGAACCCGCTCTGATACCATGTTAGGAAATAGAAAGCGGAAGCGAACATGGAAAAAGATAAAGAACAAATAAGAACACAGCGGGATGAAACCACGGGAGAAGCCCTCAAAGGGGCATATGCTTTATTGCTTTTTTTCAATGGATACAAGAGGTCTGGGGCTCCTTATATAGCCTCTTCAGAGCCTCCAAGTCCCACCACTGGACAATGTAGGACTAAACACCTAGGTGGGGTAAATGGATCTTCTCCAGGATCCATTTACCCTGCTACAACTCAATGGGCGCACAACCAAATACTCTAACAGTTGTAGCAAGAAAGGCTCCAAGAACTCCGGAACCGTTGTAGCAGCAATTCTAGCAAATGTGAAGGCTCCAGAATTTGGTTTGGAGGCAAAGGGGGAGAAGGATGTTGAGCTCCTACGGCTGGATTGTTTGAGAAGTTTGGGAATTTTGTTTTATATTTATTAGGGGAGTGGTTGTGCTATTACGTAGACAAGTGGAATTAGGAATGAACCAAGTAAGAGAGAGAATTAGTGCTATATCTATTGTACATACGGTAGTCTGTTTTGCAAAAATTTATTTTATATTTTTTGAATCATTTTTCTTTGCTTTTATTTGGCATACAAATGTTGACCGAGGTCGCGCCTTAAACCTTCGATTTCGACGCTTAATATCTCGATTTGATCGTCTCTCAACGACGATTAAAATGAGTATAATATTGATATGCTTTTGATCGGGTTTGAAACCCGAAATTTTCGAGATACGGTTTTTGTTTAGGTTTAAATTTTGCGATTAAAAATATCAAACAATATCCGATCGACGAACGGTCGATTTCGTTGGTCTCATTTCGTCGAATCGGATTTTATGACGGTCTCGGTTTATTTTGCGTTTTCTGAATTTGAGTCGTGGTTTTTTCAGGCACGCATTACGATGCGACCGATTTTTGGTCGATTTCACCTTAATGACTTTTGATTCACGATCAATTGATCGTTTTAGCTTGTTTGGCATTGACCAACAACTTTATTGGGTTAATCAGACCCTAATCGAGTCAGGTTTGAGTTTGATTGGAAATTGGATGTTACAAATATAAAAACCTCAAAGGGAGTCTCGTCCTCGAGACTCGGGTCAAGGTCATTAAGTGTCTTGTTTGGATTTCATATGGCCATAAATATCTTAAAGTATTTTGAACCCATAAAAACCTCAAAGGAAAAACAAGCCATAATCCTTTAACAAATTTCATTACATGAGCTTGATTACACTTTTAATTATTTGAGAAAAGCTGTGGATATCGTGCCCGCATATCAGCTTCAGTTTCCCACGTCGCCTCTTCGACGCCGTGTCGGTGTCATAACACCTTTACCAATGGAATCTCCTTGTTGCGAAGCTTCTTTACAACGTTGTCGAGTATCTGCACTGGCCTCTCCTCATATGTCAAATCTGGCTCTATGTCAAGATTCTTGTAACTGATGACGTGTCGAGGATCGTGCACATACTTTCTCAGGTTGGATATATGAAATACATCGTGGATGCCTGAAAGGTGTGGAGGAAGGGCTACTCGGTAAGCCACCTTCCGTACTCTAGCCAAAATCTCGAAAGGTCCAACATATCGTGACGTCAACTTGCCACAAATGCCAAATCTCTGTATTCCCTTTATGGGAGATACTCGGAGAAATACCCAATCTCCCATCTGTAATTTACATCTGTAATTTAGGTTGAATATGGAATAGTCATAATTGAATGGATGAAGAGAAAAGAATTGGATTATACCTGAAACTCTAAGTCTCTTCTCCGATGATCTGCATAGCTCTTCTGGCGGCTTTGTGTTGTCAGAAGTCTCTGCCTCACAAGATCAACAGCTTTCACAGTATCCTCCAAGATATCTACAGAGTAGAGAGCATGATCACCTACCTCACGCCAACTGAGAGGTGTGAGGCATCTCCGCCCGTATAGGGCTTCGAATGGTGTCGTGCCTATACTGGAATAATAGTTGTTGTTGTTCGTGAATTCCACCATTGGCAGATGGTCCTTCTAGGACCCTTTCCACTCCAAAATGCAAGCGCGGAGCAAATCCTCTAGTGTCTGAATGGTGCGCTCACTCTGACCGTCGGTCTGTGGATGATAAGCAGAACTCATCTTCAGCTCTGTCTGTAGTGACATGAACTGATGCCAATAGTGCGATGTAAATCTCGAATCCCTGTCAGATACCACCTCTCGTGGTATACCATGTAACCTAATGATATTCTATACATAAAGCTTGGCCAATCTGGATGGAATGTAAGTCGTGTTGACAGGTATGAAATGGGTTGACTTGGTCAACCTATCAATGACCCAAATGGAATTATGGCCACCTAGTGTCTTTGGCAGATCTGTGACGAAATCCATAGAAATGCTCATCCACTTCCACTCGGGAATGGGGAGAGACTGCAGTAATCCTGGTGGTCTCCTGTGTTCGACCTTGACCATCTGACAGGTCATGCATCTGCTGATATGTTGCACCACATCGCGCTTCATTCCATCCCACCAGAAATGTCAACGCAGATCACGGTACATCTTCGTGCTGCTTGGATGGATCGATAACCGTGAACTATGTGCCTCATCAAGTATGTCTCTGCGTAACTGCTCGTTGTTGGGCACAACGACCCTTCCTGCCTTCTCTAAAATGGACTGTGTCACAACAAAATCGTCAACCTCATCCTTGACGGCTCGCATGTATCCATCTCGAATCCAAGGATCCGTCTTCTGGCCTTCGACGATGTGATCCCACAAACTGCTGAATCGTGGAGGCACGGCGGTAAAAATGGATGCGCTCTCCTGAGGATGTCAATCGGTCAGAGATGCGAGCATATCCCATGTATATAGCCAGTTTGTCGTACCCTCAGCATGAGCTCTCCTGCTAAGTGCATCAGTCACCATGTTTCCCTTACCGGGATGGTACGATATCGTGCAATCATAATCCTTCAGTAGCTCGAGCCATCTGCGTTGTCTCGTGTTCAACTCCTTCTGATCGAAGATATACTTCAGGCTCTTGTGGTCTGTGAAGATCTCAAAGTTCACCACATATAAATAGTGGCGTCAAATCTTCAAGGCGAAGACAACTACCGCCAATTCCAAGTCATGTGTAGGGTAATTCCGCTCATGCGGTCTCAACTGTCGTGATGCGTATGCAATCACATGACCTCTATGCATCAACACTGCTCCTAGACCTTCTCCAGATGCATCTGTATAGACTGCATAGTCCTGAGTGCCTGAAGAAAGAGCAAGAATAGGTGTTGTAGTCAATCTCTCCTTCAGTGTCCTGAAGGCCTGCTCGCATTAATCATCCCAAATGAATGGAACTCCCTTCTGCGTCAATCGCGTCGAAGGACGAACAATGCATGAAAATCCACTGACGAAGCGTCTGTAATAACCTGCTAGCCCAAGGAAGCTTCGAATCTGAGTAACTGTCTTGGGCTGCTCCCAAGACATAACTGCATCAATCTAGCAGGATCAACTGCGATGCCTGCTCCAGAAATGACATGCCCTGGAAATGAGACCTGGATGATTAGAACTCACACTTGCTCAACTTGGCATATAGCTTGTGCTTTCGCAATGTGTCCAGGACAATCCGTAAATCATTCGCGTGATCCCATTCATTCCGTGAGTATATGAGCACGTCATCAATGAACACTACCACAAACTTGTCCAAATATGGACGAAAAATCATGTTCATCATATCCATAAATGTTGCAGGTGCATTAGTGAGCCCAAATAGCATCACCACAAACTCGTAGTGTCCATAGCGAGTTCTGAAAGCAGTCTTCAGAATATCAGACTCTCGAATCCTCAGCTGATGGCAGCCTGAGTGAAGATCGATCTTTCAGAACACTGAAGATCCTTGGAGTGGGTCGTACAAATCATCGATGCACGGCAAAGGATAACGGTTCTTCACCTTTCTCTTGTTCAGATGCATGTAATCGATGCATAACCTCGTGCATCCATCCTTCTTCCTGACAAATAGGACTGGAGCACCCCAAGGTGAAGTGCTCGGCCTAACGAATCCTAAGTCAAGTAACTCCTGCAATTGCACCTTCAACTCTCTCAACTCAGATGGTGCCATGCGATACGGTGTGATAGAGATCGGCTGAGTATCTGGCAGCAATGTGATCTCGAACTCGATCTCTCTCTCAGGAGGTAATCCTAGTAGCTCATCAGGAAACACATCTGGGTATTCTGATACTATTCGGATGTCCTGTGTCATCGGCTCCTGATCAGATACCTCCCGAATAAATGCAAGGTATGAATCACAACCCTGATCAACAAGTCGCTGAGCTCGCAATACTGAAATGTACTCCATGTCGAAGTCATGTAAAGTACCCTCAAACGTAAACTTGGGTAAATCCGGAATCCTGAAGACAACTGTCTTCTCAAAGCAGTCAACAAGAGCATGATGAGCTGATAACCAATCCATACCCAAAATCAAGTCGAACAGTAGACAATCTGCGATCATCTTGTGACCGCCAATCAGTACGGGCAAGTGCCTGACTATTAGGGAAATAACGAACAACTGCCACCTGGCCCTCGGATGTGATATGGAGAAGATAGAGTCTCTGCAACTCTACCTAAAGAAGCTAGTAGCCTCGAAGCAAGAAAAGAATGTGTCGCACCAGAATTAAATAGAACATGGAAAGGCTGGCCCAAGACTAAGACCATACCTTTCACCACAGTAGTTGTTGAACGTGCTTGCTCCTTAGTAATTGCATGTAACTGTCCCTGCCTGGCTGGTACAGTACTAGATCCTGCCACACTCTGCGTCTGTCTCCGCTGTTGTCACCTGAAGTTGGAGTTCCTGCCACGGAAACTCCCTGAACGTTGTGCCTGAGGCTGCGACTGTGAAGGTTGTGACTGAGGCTCACTAGATCTCTAGGGACACTGATGTCAGTAGTGTCCCCACTCATGGCATAAGTAACAACGGACTGGCCGGGTAAGTGGAGTGGTCGTATCTGTGCTCCGGGATGGTCCTGTTGGAGGTTTGTCTGCTCGCTGCGACCCAGATGGTCAAGTGGAATCTATGCCATGTCCGGTAAGTGCTCCTCCTAAAGTGATCGATGGAGATGAGCGGGCATTGCCTGAAAATGACGAACATGTAGGTCGGAACCGTCTAGCTGACCTCTGCTGCTGAAACGGTCGACGAATCGGCCCAAAAGATTGCCGCGGTCTATGTGCTGCTCCAGATGAGCTCTCGAGTCGTCGCTCTCGGATATCCTCGAACTTCTCCGCTGCATCAGTAGCCTCGGAGATGGAAGTGATGTGTAATCCAGCCAACTTCTCATACACATCCTCTCGCATGCCTCTTATGAACTTTTCCATATTCTCCTCTGGAAATGCGCCAGCTGCTGGTGTATGACGAGAGCTCGGTGTATCTGACAAAATAGTCTCTACATGTCATATGTCCCTGACGAAGCTCTGCAAAAAGTCAGCGTTGGGACTCCTTCCACTTCGCAAAAAAGAAGTGGGACCTGAATCTCGTCTCAAAATCATCCCATGTAGGCTCACGGCCCAACTCTGAAACTACAGCATCCCACCATCTCTCAACAAAGTCTGTAAGTGAGTACTCCATGAAAGATAGCTACGTATCTCGTGGCATGCGAATCATCCTCAGCATCTTCATCACTCTCTTGAACCACTTCTCAGTAACATCTGATGTATCGGTGCCCTCGAACAAGGGTATATTGGCCCGCTGGTAAGATGTGAAGACTGATTGATGCCTATGGATGGCAGAGTACTCATGTGCATCCTCGTCTGCAAAATCTACAAGGTCCTGCTCCCTGACATAGTCTCCATCTTCTCCATGCTCAGGTACCTCCTCAAGTGGATCGTCGAAATGAGGCCGTTGTATCTCTACTGATTGTCGCTAGTCCTGGCGTGTGCCGTCGTGAGATGGACGGTAGGTGGAATCTGACTGCTCCTCAAATATGAGCTCCATGTATGTCTGTCTGTCAGCAATCTCTGTCTGCTGAGCCAAAATATGATCCTGTTGATCTCTCATAACAGTCAGCTGCTGCTGGAGATCGGTAAGAGCAGTCAATAGGCATGCCAGCTGGTCAGTAGTCTCTTGGTCTGGTTGGTATGCCATGGCTCTGCATGAGAACCATATTTAGTCATCAAAATACCGTTCGCATATACATATCATATATTTTTTCTCTTCTTGGGATATAATATGAAAATTAATGAAATTGGTGACTTCTGTGGTAATTGAATATGAATGTCATATTTCCCTTCTCAGACTCACGACAAGTCGGAAGACTGCCGCTATCTGAGAACTTAATGTGATCGGAAATGAAATACTGTAAATGTACGTATTGGGGTACCACTACTCTGATACCAAACTGTGAACCCCCTCGGATCCGGATACCCGTTTACGATGGATTCGCAATATTACATTCATTAAATATCGCATTAGTATATGAATTTATGGGAAAATTTTTCGCGTTGCTTTGCCTTTGCGTATAACATTCACATTCAATAATATTTTAGCAATCACAGAACAAAACACCAACAAGTCTTTTCATTAATTCTTATAAATTTATAACATGTACAAGGAGTCTGCCAGTACATACAGTATTCCCAAATTTACAGAAGAGAAAGGGAAGCATTTACATTATGAACCGAACAAAAACTGAGACAAAAGTATACGTATCGTCTGGTATATACCCGATCACTAGATGTCATCAATAGCTATTGAGCAGCATGCTCTTCGCCTGCCAAAACATGTTGGAAAGAAGAGGCGTCAGCGGGCGCTGGTACCTCCAAAAAACTTATAAAAATAAACAAGCATTTAATATGTTCAAAGCAAGCAAGTAGAAAGGTAGGAACAACTAAAAATTATTTCTA
Source organism: Ottelia alismoides (assembly GCA_037367405.1). Lineage (NCBI taxonomy): Eukaryota > Viridiplantae > Streptophyta > Magnoliopsida > Alismatales > Hydrocharitaceae > Ottelia > Ottelia alismoides. The sequence goes on along the minus strand of JAZKJV010000045.1, from coordinate 440,477 downwards.
CATGCATATGTAAAATGGTTTTCAAGTTGCTTGTAAGCACCTCCCATGATCACCCATTATCCCAACATTTCTCATATACAACATATTTCTCTTGTAATTGTTTGTTCATGATCTCATATTGTTCAAATATCATGTTTGTGGATTTTGACGATGTAAAAGATGAGATTGGAAAGGTTCATTGATATATTTAATTCTCAAGTCCAGTGGATAGTCTGTGGTCTTGGTCAGTGTGCGACCTCACACTATGACTCTAAGACGTGGGGATTGCCTTAGGGTTGGAGTGCCTTTGTTGGCATGGGGTGTTGTAATATGCATCCTAACTAAGTTCCCAATACGTACACTAGCTTATAGGGATTTCGATTCAAAACTTATTATAGTCACTCCTAACCAACTCAACTTTGATTATAACTCCTCCAAACTTCAACTGCAACTGTCTCAGATGTAACTCTAGGTGATTTAGATGTAGATATGGATGATTTGGATGTAAAATCGTCAAGTCTGCTGGCGAAAGTTAACAAAACTCAAGCGGTGAGGTAGCCTACAAAAACGGCCCGATCGGTAACGGGCTCTTCCGTCTCGCCCTCTAATTGGAAGTGCGGTCCAATAGAGAGAAAGGTCCACTCCAAAACTACACCCCATAGATGGGTGAGAGACTCTACGGAAAAGTCACTCTAGAAAAACGGCCTGATCGGTAACGGGCAAACGAGCTCGTACGAAAAACTAAAACCGAGGATCCCCCGCATGGGTATCCTAAAACAAAAGGTCAGCGGAACTGGTCAAAAGTCGGGATCCCAACGAGGCGTAAAAATACTGCGAGCTCGCGTAAAAACCGTGATAGGATTGGGATCCTAGACCCGCGCACTTGGCGGCTGCTACTCAAACTGGGCTTCCTATCTCCCGCCCAGTTGATGGTCACTACGCCCTCGTACGGTCAGGTGTAAGGGTCGCCATGACTAGCACTCTTAATTATAAATCATCATCGATTCACCATTTTCCTTCCTTCTATGACTACTTAAACTTCCTTCTGTCTCTCCTATAGATGACTTATAGATCTGGGTATTTGTCACAACCTTCCTTTAGTGATATGAATAATTGTATGAATATATTTAAAGATCAATTATTTGTATTTTATTCATAATGATCTAAGAAAAACCTTTGAATCTTTCAGTTTGGAATTTGAATAAGTAACATCCATTAACTTTTAATTCTCAAATCAATTAAGAAGTTTTTTTTATCTTTATTTTTTAAGTAGAGAATAAAAAATAATATTAATTTCTGAAAATCAATAAAATTTTAATTTTTTTCATTTAGCAAAATTTACATGGATCAGTACCTCAAACTTAAATCCAATTAAATAAAACTTTGAATGTTTCAGTTGAGAGCAGATGTACAGAAAATTTAAGAATTATACTAAAATCAAACTCAATTTTTTAACAGTTCTGTAATCAGAGCATTATGATTGGTTGATAGAATGAAGTGAAAGGATGTTAAGTGGAAATGGGATTTTGATGAATACAAATATGGTCAATGAATTTGGATCTTTTCTTTTGAATAAGTATCCATTATGCACTTGCTTCTAAATAGACAGGAAACACAATCTAATTCTAATAATTTGAAATTGTTAGTTTCATTAACCAATGACAATGGCATTTGTTCCTAAACTTTCTCTCATGATCAAGACTTGATGAAGTAAAGATAGTATATTGATATTGGTTATTGTTAAACAAATGAACAAAAAGGTTCTAATTACCAAAACTTGTGCTTAATGATGGCTACTGTACACCAGAAAGGTATGCCATGCAATTATGTCAATTCTACAAATCCATACATAGAGATATGGGTTTCATTTTGAGGAGCATGAACTGCTGGAGCTGTAGATCTGTTTAATGGCATGTTTATTTCTGATTATCTTTCTGATGCTTCAAAAGTCCTGGTATATTCTGGGACTTATATAAATTAATATCTGATTAATCTGCTCATGAGCAGCTACTTGTTAGTAACAGTAATCAAAATTTTACCTTTTTAAAATAATTCAAATCATAGAAAGTGAAGTCATAAAACAGTACCCAACATTTTTCATTTTAATAAAAGCAATTTCAATCTTTTAAACTTTATTCAAGACTCCTTTAATTCCATATTTTAACCCTAAAATGAGGAATTTATACTCTAGAATCTTGGGTTTAAAATTTAAGTGTGTGAATCTTACACAAGTGGTGACAAAATAGAAATAAAATTTTCATGGCAGCAAGAATAGAACTTAAGATTGTACAAGAGATCAAGCATAATATGCATGCATGGCAGCAAATAGGGGGCTAAGAATTGTACCTAAAAAAACTTCAAATCTTGAAGATAGAACTGCATGCAAGGCTGGATTTTGAGCAAAGAAGCAGCAGTTGCTCCTAAAAAAACTTCAAATCTTGAAGATAGAACTGCATGCAAGGCTGGATTTTAAGCAAAGAAGCAGCAGTTGCTCCAATTTTTCTTGCATTTGGAGCAGCTCCAAAGCTCCAGACTGTAGCAAGAGAGGCTCCAAGAACTCCAGAACTTCTGTAGCAGCAATTCTAGCAAATGTGAAGGCTCCAGAATTTGGTTTGGAGGCAAAGGGGGAGAATAATGTTGAGCTCCTACGGCTGGATTGTTTGAGAAGTTTGGGAAATTTGGTTGATATTTATAAGGGGAGTGGTTGTGCTATTATGTAGACAAGTGGAATTAGGAATGAACCAAGTAGAAAGAGAGAGAATTAGTGTTATATCTATTGTACAGACGACAGTCTGTTTAGCAAAAAAATATTTTTATATTTTTTTGAATCATTTTTCTTTTCTTTTATTTGGCATACAAGTGTTGACCGAGTTCGCGTCTTGAGCCTCCGATTTCGACGCTTAATATCTCGATTTGATCGTCTCTCAACGACGATCAAAATGAGTATAATATTGATATACTTTTGATCGGGTTTGAAACCTCGAAATTTTCGAGATACGATTTTTTTAGGTTTAAATTTTGCAATTTAAAAATATCAAACGATATCCGATCGAAGAACGGTCGATTCCATTGGTCTCATTTCGTCGAATCGGAATTTTTGGCGGTCTCGGTTTGTTTTGTGTTTTCCGAATTTGCGTTGTGGCTTTTTCGGACATGCATTACGATGCGATCGATTTTTGGTCGATTTCGCCCGAACGACTTTTGATTCATGATCAATTGATCGTTTTAGCTTGTTTGACATTGACCAACAACTTTATTGGGTTACTCGGACCCTAATCGGGTCAGATTTGAGTTTGAGTGGAAATCGAATGTTACAGGGAAGAAGGGAAGGGGTTGGAGTTTCTCACTTCTCATGGAAATGACGAGTGGGATTAGGGTTGGAGGGAAATGAAAAGGGGGAATGGGTGGTAGGATTTGGGTGGGAGAGGTGAAATGTGGGGAATTGGAAATTTGGGAAATAACTGGAAATAAAATAATGACCTGAGATTATGTATTCTCTTTTCTTTCCATTTCTGTTCTGTAATTTGCCCAACAGGTTCTCCTCTTATATAAGAGAACCCCACGGCCTCATAATCTATGAAGTCATTATTTTATTTCCACATGATATCAAAGCAATTATCCTAGATTTGAGTTCTTGAACCCCGTATCCTAACCTCACTCATCGCCCACCCTTTCCCTCGATCGTCGCCGAGAGCACCTCCATGTGCTTCGCGCATTGCCCACATGCATCGTCAAGCGCTGCGCAATGCAATCCAGTGCCTCTCAGCGTTGCCATCACTGCATGTGTTCAACTCCTTGTATCATTGGTCGATCCAGCAACACCGACGCCTATTTGTGATGCCCCCTTTGCAGCAGGCCACCACTGACGAGCCCTATTTGCACTGTCAAGCACTGTGGTGGCCATCTATGGCCATCTTCTGCTGTGAGCTCAGCAATTTATTCAGAGGTTTGGTGTCATCCCCAAACGGCATAATTTTGGATCTTTTTTATGAAATCAGACCTTATACCTCTATTGCATGCCTTAGACCGACCCATATCATTAAATGGTTGTATGAGTCTATACATACAATCAATCCCTCTGGGACCAAGCCTGATGACTTTCCTACGGCTAATCACACTCTTCGTAGCTTTATTACTCTATTATTTGCTGCGGAGAGGTTCCCGGATTGGAGACCAGGTCTGAGATTACAGGTTGACCTACTTTCTTCGCTTCGAAATTCCCTAGGGGGTCCGCTCGTTCCGCCTGTAGGCTTAGACTAGCGCCCCTGGAAAGAACAAAGAGACCTGCATGTTCGAGCAGACTCATTCAGATCGGTCTACAGTCCTTATTGAGTTTCATTTCAGCTCTCTTATCATGTTAGACAACAAGGGTGATGTTTTTTCTTCACCCTATGCCTTCAAGGGCCTGACACCCATCGTAAAGATGGGTGTACAACTATGAGTTATGATCCATGCAGTTTTTACCCTTGATGCAGTGCAATAACAAGGAGCACATTGTGCTACAACCGAAGCCGACATATAAAACTGGAGCCAATGCCTCATGAAAGCTTGATGATGTGTACGCACGTATTTGGCTCTTCGAGACTCATCATGGACATAACCAATGATATTGTGAATCAACCTACGATCAATGCAGTGTGGAATATTATGGCAGCCGTGTATGGACAATCGAAGAATGAGGTGTAGATTCTTCTGCCATAGTTTGACATCTTGATTGCCAAACATATTGGTCGTCCTCTACATAATTTCATGCATCGCGGCATGTTTGAGAAGATTCACAGCTTCATGCAAGTGGCTACTCTACTAAGCAGTAAATAGTACAAGAATGCCACTATAGTAGGATTTTTCCGGTTGTCCTAGACCCTGAGTATGAGGCAGCATGTTCCCAGCTTCTCACTGGTGCGGCTATCCATCCTATGGAGGAGGCTCACAATCATCTCAGTAGAATCATTGTTCCAAACGTTCCCACCAATCAGACCTCAGCGATAACTGCATCTCTCGATATGGGAGGTACTTCTCAGTTCAGACTTCAGAGAGCGTAGAGCATGTGGCAAAGGGGGTGGATGTTAATGTGGTACATGCACCTATTGTCATCGTCGTTGTCATTCAAAGGAGACATGCTATCAGAAGCACATACACCATGTATCTGCTCATATGGATGAACAGGTTGATGTGGCGAACGTCCCCCTAGGATCCGGGTACTCGGTAAACCGATTCCACGCACATCCATTTTTTACATTTATTTCATTACAATCCATGTCAACAGAAATATTACATTGATGCATAAAAAAGTGTAGTCATACATACATGGTATGTCTCATATCTCTCAAAATACTACAAGTAAGAAGTAAAGTTACAAGTATTATACCACAAAAAATCGTGTCATCATGTCAGATAACAAGGTTGATCATTCCTCATCCGAAGCCTTCAAAAGCGCACTCATCGTCAAGACGGATGGTGTCACATGTGTAAAATCTCAACATTGATTTTAGAAACTAACTTATGCGGTGTTAGCTCCTCTCAATCTAACCAGCCTTCCACTATGCATGTTGTTATAAAATATGAAGAACGCGGAAGCGATTGATAAACAGAGCATAATCAAGAAAGAATAAACATGGAACACCATGATTTTACGTGGAACCCTACTCCGTGAGGAGCGAAATGAAACCACGGGAGAAGCCCTCAAAGGGGCATGCTATGCATTACTTTTTCTCAATGAGTACAGGAGGTCTGAGGCTCCTTATATAGCCTCTCCAAGCCTCCAAGTCCCATCACTGAACGATGTGGGACTAAACACTGGATGGGATAAATGGATCTTCTCCAGGATCCATTTACCCTGCTACAACTCAATATGGCGCATACACGAATACTCCAACACTCCCCCTCAAGCTGGAGCATGCAATGCTCAGCTTGGACAAACAGAAAGAAACTCAACTCAACGCTACAGGACACTACGGACAATATCAACCCAACGTGCACATGTTGCAGTCGAGGACGTTGCTTCTCATGTCGTGCAGGTGAGGAGGACGAACAGGCTGGAGTGTGAGTCAACTGAAGACTCGGAATCTGACCATCAAGTCTGAAACTGCGCCTGAAGTCTCCTCGTCGAAGAACTGGGTCTCTCCCATCTGGCTCAGAGAATGGTGCACTGCTCTGGTGTACCTATGATACCACATGAAAACCCTTGCCCTCAATGGCATAGGAAATGGTCCGCTGCTCTGGAGTCCCTATGGCTCACATGAAAACTCTGGCCTGACAACTAGAAGAATAATGGGGACCTCTGACAATGATGGCAACATATGCTCATCTGAAAATGACCGCAAACATATGCGTGTCTGAAACTGGACTCGGAATCAATCGTCGAGTCTGAACAACTGTAGAGTCTGGAATCTGAATGGTCACTGCATGTGAATCTGGAACATCTGAATATGGCCGGAAGAAGACCTGTGACTCTACCTATACTCCCCCTTTCTCCCATACTTGTCAGATTGAAGGCATCGACAGTTAGGAGAAGACAATATAAATAGGAGAAAACAAAACATACTTGCGACTTCACATTTTTTTTAAGCTGTCATCATTATTTTAAACATTTTTTTAAATAAGCCGTCACACATATTTTTTCCGGCTTTTGATCTCTTTTTTTTGCAATTTGCGTACGGCTTTTTCAAATGTACGCGCCTTTTTGCATTTTTTTGAAATTTCGCGTACGGTTTTTTCTTGTACGTAGCCTTTTATTCGAAATAAATACCTCCTTTTTTTTACACAGGACTGCCTCTCTCCCTTTTTTGTTTTATTCATTCCATCTCTCTCTCTCTCTTTTACTAATAAATAACTCTCCCTCTTTTTTTTAATCAACCGCACATGGGCTCATAAAATGACGTCAATTCTTTTTAAAAGACGCCCCCCCTGTTAGGGTTATCCACGCACGATACCTCTACCTCCCCTTTTTCTTCGTGCATTGCCGCCAAGGGAGGGGGGTCGATCGGAGGGAGCCGCAGCTCGGAGACGCGCGGCTGGAGAAGGAGATTCGCGCGAGGGGTTTGCCGCCTGGAGTCACACGGTGGCTAGGGCATCATCAGGAGGAAGAGATGCGGCCGGAGGCTGGCTCTCGTGCCGCTGCAGTTGTTCGCAGGCTTTGTCGTGCGGAACGCCCGGAGAAGGAGATTCGCGCGTGGGCTGGATTGCCGCGCAGATTACCGCTCGCCTGGGGAGAGATCGCCTTGGAGTGTTGCAGTGGCTGTTGCTCGGCCTGGAGGATCGCATGCCTGGGCACGCGTCTGTGGGAATAGGGCTTTGCTTGCTTGCATGCTAAAAGATGGAGCTTGGGGTTTTCGGTATCACCGCCAGAGGACTCCGCACCTGGGGAATGACTTGTGCTAGGGCGGGAGCCTGTGCGACTAGGGATGCATGGGGCCTGGGCTCCGCCTGGTGGCTGCCAACATCAGCGAGGAGGAAAGGGTGGCGCCGTCTGGAGGTGTCGCACCTCCTGGAGGGGCGCAAGGGCTGGAGGATTGCGCGCACTACCTGAAGTCGCGCGCGAGGTGCGGCCAGAGGAATCACGAGGGTTGCGTGTGCGATGCGCCTGATCTTGGGAGTGCGAAGGTGCCTGGAGGTGTAGCGTTTGCACCAGCACCTTCGTGGATCCCGTGGAGCACATGGGGCCAAGTTGGGCTACTGCTTCTGCCCTAAAGGACGCTACCTCGATCAAAGGTTTCAAGAAAGAAACCTAGAATACAGAAATTAGGGTTATAAAGTAAATCCTAGAATACTCACATGATAATCTTGAAAAATAATCTCCACAAAATAAATCTTCAACATCAACATTGAATCTCGAACAAAAACAAGAACATGAAAGACCTCGAGAATCGAACCCGCTCTGATACCATGTTATAAAATATGAAGAACGCGGAAGCGATTGATAAACAGAGCATAATCAAGAAAGAATAAACATGGAACACCATGATTTTACGTGGAACCCTACTCCGTGTGGAGCGGGATGAAGCCACGGGAGAAGCCCTCAAAGGGGCATGCTATGCATTACTTTTTCTCAATGAGTACAGGAGGTCTGGGGCTCCTTATATAGCCTCTACAGAGCCTCCAAGTCCCACCACTGGACGATGTGGGACTAAACACTGGATGGGGTAAATGGATCTTCTCCAGGATCCATTTGCCCTGCTACAACTCAATATGGCGCATACACGAATACTCCAACACATGTAAACGTACATCAGCACTCCGAGTAACCACACTAAAGCACTCAAGCACATAAGGACACAAGAGCAATTGCACTAACATCTTTTTGTTATTAGTAAGAAACTCTCTCAAGTGTGTTGTTTACAAATAAGCTCTACCTTCCTTATATACACAAGCATGGGGTATACGAATGGACACCATTATTACATATACAGTAAATGCAAAGACTCTTCGTCTCCTGTGGAGACCCCTTGTCTTTCGAGGTGATTCTTAGCATGCCTTAATTCTTTATCTTTCGTACAATCACTTCTCCTTCTGCAACTGAGGCCACTTCACTTGCTCTGTCAGCATGTCATGTTGTATGCCACATCATCTTGTCATATCATCACGCCACGTTATCAGTGGGTCCCACGCTCCTATGTAGGATTCCAGTTGTGCTCTATCAAGTGCCATCAAATACTTGTGTCAAGGAGAACCTACAACCTCCGAACATTCATGCGGTAAACTCCGTCCTTAGCTATTCATATGCTAAGGTGAAGTCCTACAGAACTTCATCATGTGGCCATCGAACTGCATGAACATGTGAGAATCAATCCCACATGCTTTTTCCATACCTCGGGACTTTGGGATGTTACATGCCTCCCCTACCTGATCCATCATGTTCCCAGTTTGCTTCATCCTCTGGGAGTCCCTTCCATTTGACAAGGAAAAAGATCCTCTGATTCTTCTTGCTTTGGCCCTCCACATGCCTCTCAATAATCTTCTCAGCTACCTTCGTATGTAGAAACCGAATATTAGGAGGGGCACATTTCGATGCCCTACTGGTGCTATCTTCTTTGTCATCGCGGTACTCCTTCAGGAAGCTGATATAGAACATAGGATGCAGCTTCAGTCTCTCTGTAAGACGTAGTTGATAGGCGAGTGGTCCCACGCGTCGAACTATCTCAAAGGATCCATCGCAATGAGGAATGAGACCCTTGTGCGATGTCTTCTTCAGTATTCTCTTCCAAATTTGGGTGTAAGCTTTAGCAGCACCTTCTCTCTAATCCAGAACTCGACCGGCATATGGCTATTGTCAATCACCGTCATCCTGCGTTGAGCTTGAGTCAACATATCCTTCACTTTCTCCCACTGATCTCTTGCCTCTCCCATACAAAACGGTATGCAGCAGGACACCATCCTTGATTGTCTTGCTTCGTCATTTCATGTGGTGTCACGGGTTATCTACCCATCACAATCTTGAATGGACTATGACCTGTGGTGAAGATCTGTTGCAAGTTGTAGCAGAATTGAGCAGTATCCAGTAAGCTCACCCAATTGTATTGATTGGTTGTCACATAATGCCTCGGGTATTCTTCCAGCAAGGTATTGATCCGCTCCGTCTATCCATCCGTCTGTGTGTGATTGTTGGTAGAGAACATAAGATCGGATCCCAGCATCTCAAATACGATTGTCCAGAATCGACATGTGCATCGTGTATCGCGGTCACTCACGATGTCCATCGATATGCCCTAGTGCTTCACCACGTTTTGCGAGAATAGCTTTGTTGTGGTCTCTGATGTGCACTCCCAAGGTGCTGGTATGAAGATCGTGTATTTGGAGAAGCAATCAACTACCACCATCACCGCATTATTTCCATCCACCTTCAAGAACTCAGCGATGAATTCCATGGAGATGCTCTCCCATAAACGTGAAGGGATGGGCAAGGGCTTCAGCAGTCATGTCGTCTTCTTTCTCTTTGTCTTGTCTTATTAGCATTACAAGACATGCATGCACAGACTTTCACATCTCCCTCCATCTTCGGCCAAGAGTAGCTCGAGGAGAGGAGTTCCAACATGTGTCCCACCCTCGTATAACTCGCCCACTGTGTGTTATGTGCCCCCTTCAGCAACATCTTCCTTAAGTCACCTCTCGAGGGAACGTAGGGCCTCCTACCCTTCACTTAGAGGACACCTTCCTCTACCCAAAATATATGTACTTCTCCATCGTTCATGTTATGCACGAAGCGCGATGTAACCGATTCCTCCTATGTCTGCTCTCGGATACGCACGAGCATGTCTTCAGACACGCAGGTGACCGATGCGATTATTGTGACCTTTGGCTCTTTTGGTTCACTCTTCCTTAAGAGAAAGTATGCTACCTAGTTGGTCCACTCAGGCATGTAGCGAAGCTCGAAGTTGAATTCAGCAAGAAAGTCTTGTCATTGTGCTTGCTTGGGAGTCAGTTTCTTCTATTTGGCAAAGGAGATTGTTGCCATGTTGTCCGTCTACATCATAAACTTCGATCCGATGAGGTAGTGGCATCACATCCTCAAACAATGGATCATTATTGTCATATCCTTCTCGTGCACAGAGTATCTCCTCTCTGGTGGATTCAGCTTGATGTTCTTGTATGTCACAGGGTGTCATTTTGTACCAGTACATCTCCAAGTGTATAGTCGGGCATGTCAGTGTGGATTTCGAATGACTTCTCGAAATATAGGAGCTATAAGATTGGTTCTTCCACCACCGCCCTCTTCAGCTTCTGGAATGCCTCCTGGCATTCACGATTCCATCTCTAAGGTTGATCTTTCTAAAATAGGTTTGTTAGGCTTTCTTGGAATATCCGTTGATGAACTTCATTTAGTAGTTCAACAATCCGAGGAAGGATCATAGCTCCGTAGCTTTTGTGGGTATCGCCCACTCTTCAATTGTGTGAGTCTTCATGCGATCCATGTGTATCGTTCCTCCGCTAATGACATGTCCGAGGAAGGAGATTGTCTCCTAACAAAAGGTGCATTTCTTCGGCTTCAAGTATAACCGATTTTACCTCAGCTTCTCAAGCACCATCTGCATATGCTTGACGTGTTCTTTCATGGTCCTATTATACACCAGTATGTCATCCAAGTAAATCACAACGAAAGAGTCGATATACTCACGAAAGACATCATTCATCAAGATACAGAAAGTAGTTGGGTCATTAATCAACTCAAAAATCATAGCAAGGAACCATAACGCGTCACACACGTTGTCTTCAGTTCGTCTCCCTCCTTGATGCGGACCCGCTAGTATGCCAACCTAAGATCCATCTTCGAAAAGTACTTGGCATGCCCTAAGCGATCAAACATATCTTCAACATTGGGAGCGGGGTACTTGTTCTTCACTGTCACCTTATTCAGCGTACGGTAGTCCACACACATCCACAAGCTCTTGTCTTTCTTCTTCTGAAACAACACTAGTGCTCCATATGGGGCCTTGCTTGGACGCATTAGACCAGTGTCCACCATCCCCTTGAATTGTCTCTGCAACTCCTCCAAATGTGCAGGCACCATCTTGTATGGTGTAAGTGCACGGGGCGCCATACATGGTTGTAGTACAATGGCGTAATCCACGTCTCCCTTTGGTGGAAGCTTCTTCGGCAGCTCCTTCGGCATTACGTCCTTGAACTCACTCAGCTTTTTTTGTATTGTTGGGCGCATGGTTGAATCTCCACGCTATTTTCTTCGATACATACCGTAGCTAAATACGTTGTCTCCCCTTTCTTTAGCCCATTGAAAACTTGCATCGCATACATGGCTACAGCATGTCCCTTGTTCTTGATAGCCCGAATGAATCAGGGGCTATCTCCAGTCGCAAAGAAGACTCCTCCCATATAATAAGTAATATATGCTTTTTCCTACTTCAAGAACTCGACTCCCAAAATGACTTGGAAGTCATCAAGAGGTGCCATGAGGAAGCATACATTTCCCTATCAATCATCCAACTGGATGTTACAGCTTACCATACCTTCAATGTGCAATGATTTAGAGTTGGAAAGCTTCATACGGCACTGGCTCTTCTCCATGGGAACTCCCAAGCTCTCAAACTCTTTGCTGGAGAGAAAGTTGTGCATTGCTTTAGTATCTATCATGGTCAAAATGGTCTTCTTGTGTACCACAACATCAAGGTACACCAAATGTGGATCCTCACGCTCTACCTCTGTCTTTGCTTGTCATCATCAAACACAAACGAACGTTGCGTAGCAACTTGAAGTTCATCATACGTGCCTCTTCTTCGGTGTTCTCCATCATCATGGAGTTCAGCTTCCCCCACCTTGGACACTCTCACGCTCGATGTTGTCTGTCACAGATGAAGCAACCCTTCCCCTTAGTTTGCTCAGCATTCTTGGATGATTATGTTCCCTCCCTCGAAGTCTCGATCTTACTAGACTTCTTGAACTTTCCCTTGTTCTTTTCTTTAGGCATGCTCTTTGCCTTCTCAGTCTCACTCTCAACGGTGGGTTGGACTTTATAGTAGACCAATGCATCCGCCGCAACGATGGTCGTCTAGAGGCCTTTTACCCTTGCCTCCTAAGCTCCGTCTGAACCCAGTTCTTGAGACCCACCATAAAGTTAAAGAGTTTGTCTTCTTCAAGCATACCTTTGATGTCCATCGATAGTGATGAGAATCGCCTCACATATTATTGTACGGTTCTCGGTTGCTTCAGTCTTTGAAGTGCTTTTCTCACAACCCAAGCAGTGTTAGTGGGTAGCAATTGTTCCTTCAGCTCCTTCACTAACTCATTCCAAGACGAGATGTCCGGTCTTCCTTCAGATGTACGGCTCCTCCATCATAGCTTCACATGGTCGGACAAGTACATCGTCGCCGAGTATACCTTCTCCGCCTCATGAGTCTTACAACTTTGAAATATACCTCCATATCCCATAAATAGTTTTACAAGTCTTTGGCACACCGCGTACCTGAGGACTTGGGTTTTGAGATATTTGGCTTTCGCGTGTCACTGTATCCACCTCCATTCGCGACCGCCTTCTTGAAGATGGAGAGTTCATGTAGCTCTTGCACCGGGGTCTCAAGCTCCTCTAGATTCTCCACAAGTGCCTTCACCATGTCAGACGAACGCAGACTCTCGTCATCGACGCCTAACAATCACATGCATGTGTCATCCTCCAGACGAGCCAAGTGGTGGGCAAGAGTATCCGGTGTAGACTAGTTTTCCACCACGACTCCATTCAAGTAAGCAATGCCATCATTGTTGTTGGACGTCATCTCGCAAGCTATGATATCAGTTGTCACAAGTGTAAAATCTCAACATTCGATTTTTTAGACTAACACGTGCAGCATTAGCTCCTCACAAAGCTAACCAGCCTTCCCTTATACGTGTAAACGTGCACCAACATGCCGAGTAACCATGTCGCTTGAATACCTCAGCAACGAGCACTCAAGCATACAAGAGCAATGACACTAACTTCTCTTTGTTATTAGCAAGAGACTCTCTCAAGTGTGTGTTATTACAAATGAGCTCTATCCCTAGTTATACACACAAGCTTGGGGTATACGAACGGACACCATTATTAATGTACAATGAATGAGAGAATTTTTCTCATGCAGAGGCTCTTCGTCTTCCGAGGTGACTCTTCACATGCACTGGCTCTTCATCTTTCATGTAATCCCTTTGTCTTCTACAACTGATGGCGTTACTCGCTCTGTCAGCATGCATGTCGCTCCCCACGTCAGCTTGCCATGTCATCATGCCACGTCATCTATGGGTCTCATGCTCCTATGTAGGATGTTCTAGCTTTGCTTTGTCAAGTGTCGTCGAACACATGTGTTGTGCCAAGGAGAACCTGCGACCTCCGAACCTTCATGTGGTAAACCACATCCTTAGTTATTTGTACGCTAAGGTGAAGTCCTCCAAAACTTCTTCATGTGGCCATCGAACCAGACGAGCATGCGATAATTGATCTCGCGCGTTAATCTCGTACCTCTAGACTTGGGGATGTTACAAATGAGACCATTTATGAGTTATGGTCCATCCAGTTCATAAGCATTATGCAATGCAAAAACAAGGAGCGCATTCTGACAAAGCCAGAACTGGTTGACAAGACTGTGGCAAATGCTTCGTAAATGCAAGATGATGCATATGTGCGTGTATGTCTATTCGGTTCCCTTACCACAAAGATAGTTATGGACATTCTTCATCAGCACACTGCCAAGGCAATGTGGGACATCCTCGCGGCCACATATTCTCAGGCGAGGAATGAGACGAAGATCTTGCAGCTTTAGTATGACATTTCACAACCAAGAAAGATAGTTGTTGGTTTCATAGTTTCTGCTTATGGCTTAGGGGCATGTTTGAGAGACTTCGCAGCTTCATACCTCTGAATGTTTTCCTAAAGCAGCAGAAATTGTACAATAACATCGCTATGGTTGGAGCATTTCATGGTAGCACTTGGCTGATAGTATGATGCATTGTTGTAAAAGTCGGCCCGACTAGTCGAGTCGAGTAGTGGCCGATATGAGTACGTCTAGTCGGCCATTAGTTGATCAACCTAACTAATCGAATAATCGGATCGACTAGTTGGCTTAGTCGGTCGACTAATCGGTCGACATTTAAAAGAGCATTTTTAAGTTTTTTTAGTTTTTTTAAGTAAACTTGTTTTAATATGCTTAATGTTATATTTAAAGTCAGATACTTTTTTATTTTATTATGATACTAAAGGAAATATACAAATCTAAGTAAATATATAAGAATATATGTATAAAAAATGATTTATTATTTAAAAGTATTAAAAAAATTCAAAACTGACTAACAGACAACTCAATCCAATTAGTCGCCCTACGTCGATTAATCCTTAGTCAGTGACCTCGTCGGCCGAGTACTGACTACCGATTTTTGCAACCTTGGTGTGATGTCACACGCACCTAGCTTTACACATGTGCCTACTGACTATGTGTGCTTCCCACGGATTCATCTCTTTCCGATCAGACGGACACCCTCTTTCCAGCAAAGCTACTATTGTCAATGCTTCCTTTGATTTCTCACTCTGTGCACTAACGATGACAAACTTCTCTCTCTCGTTCTTAGCTCGCGCCTTAGGCTGAGGTTGGACTCTCCTTTGATTTCTCACTCTGTACACTAACGACTGACGAACTTCTCCCTCTCGTTCTTAGCCTACGCCTTAGGCTGAGGTCAGACTCTGTAGGCTCCAGAGGTTAGAGCCAGCGACCATGCTCCATAAAGGCAAAGTCCATAAGTCAAATTGTCTCTCTTCTAGCCATAGTGCCTCCTATAGCCACTATGCATACATCATCTGCGATGGCTACATCTCTCTACAGAGGAGGTTCGGTGCAGTTCAGAAGATGCGATGTTCGTGACAGAGGCAATGGACGTCCACTCTAGCAGTGCACATATTGTCACCGCCCTGTCCACTCTAAGAACACTTGCCATCAGAAGTATGGTTACCCCGCATCTACATGTGTTGCCAAGTAGTTTGAATCTACTGCCACTTCTGTTGGTCAGAAGTTCTACGACCTTGTCTCTCGTCTGAGGGAGATCATGACTTCTACCACATGCACTACTAGTGCTCCTTCAAGCCCTTCTGATATCATTGCTTCCACCTTTGCCAGCACCTCGGGTATAGGTCACACCCATACTAGTTGTCATTACACAAAGCAGATCACCTCTATGGAGACAAAGCACAGTTCAGATCTCTACATCTAGGTTTGTTGGGATATTAGCTATATTTATTATTGTTTTTTTATTTCTTACTTTTATCTTCTTGTAATTTGCCCAATAGGTTCCTCTTTTATATAAGATAACCCTAGGGCCTCTCATTAATGCAATTCATTCTTTTCCCTCGACATGGTATCGGAGCGACGATCCTAGATCGGAGTTCCCTTACCCACCAAACCCTAACCCTACCTGCGCCCCCCCCCCCACCGACTGTCGTCGGCCCTTCCCGCCGCCCCTGGTCACTCCCAGCCGCCCAAGCCGCCACCCTTGGTTGCTATCAGCCACCTGGGCCACAGCCCAGGCCACCCCCGGTCGTCTCCACGCCCCTCCGATCGTTTGGATTGCTGCCAGGTCGCCGCCCAGCCTCTTTGGTTGCTTCCTAGGCCGCCTAGGCCCAGCCTCGGGACTCTCGAGCCATCGCTCGCCCTCCCCTGCGCCTCTATACGCCTCTGTAGCTCGATCTGCAGTCTGAATAGATTTGATTTTGACCGAAAACGTGATTTCAGACCTTTAAATCGTGTTTTCCGACCCTAGAAAGTAGCGAAGATTGATGAGGATGGTTGTATGGGTCTAAATGTACAACCAATCCTCTGTATGATCGTGTAGACTCGTTCATATCTGTCTACTCCCCAGTTGTGTTCCGTTGTTTGGTAATTTTTTCCATCATGTCAGAGTCTAAAGGGTGATATTTTTTTGTCTGGAGCCTTCAAAGGCTCATCTTCCATCGCTAAGTGGGATGGGACCAACTATGAGTTGTGGTCCATGCAGTTTCTCACCCTCATGCAGTGCAACAACAAGGAGCACATCCTGACAGATCCAGAGCCAACGGATAAAAAAATATACTAAGCATTCTCCCACTATAAGTAGGTCATCTGCATGGATTCTTACTCAAATCCATGTTAACAGATTTGACTATTTCTTACGTTGGTTGTTGACTATCTAATGCAACCCTGCAAGAATGGGATTTGAACCCTAGTCTTTTATGTGGTAGACACACAGTACTACCACTAGACCATTAAGTGGATACCCGGAGCCAACGGATAAGACTGGGGATAATGCTTCTTGGAAGCCAGATGACGCGTATGCGTGGGTTTGGCTTTGTGGAACCCTCATTACGGAGATAGCCAATGGTATTCTGAATCAGCCCACCGCAAAGGCGGTGTAGTACAATTTGGCATCCACATATGCTCAAGCGAAGAATGAGGCCAAGATTCTTCAGCTATAGTTTGATATCTACAAGGCCAAGCAGAATGGTCATCCTCTGCACGTGTACTACTCTTCGCTCCGTGGCATGTTTGAGAAGCTTTATAGCTACATGCCTATTACCACATCTATTAAGCAGCAGAAGACGTATAGGAACTCCACAATGGTTGGAGTCTTCATGGCTAGACTTGATATCGAGTTTGATGTTGCACGTACTCAGCTTCTCACCGGAGCTACCATACCTCCCATAAAGGAGGCCTATAACTGTCTCAGTCGGATTATCATTCTTTCTACAACCACCTCTCAACCCTCTTTAGCGATAGCCACTTTTCGTGGTCGAGGAGGGACGATACAGTCCAGAGGACGTACCCCTTGTGGCAGAGGCGGTGGACGCCAACGTGGCCCTTGCACTTACTGTCGTTGGCCTGGACATGCAGAGGATACATGCTACCAGAAGTATGGATATCCTACTTCTGATCGCGTAGCAGAACAGATCGAGCCTTCAGAGATTCCAGTTTCCCAGACCGATCCTCGCATGGATGATATTGTCTCTCGTATTCGAGAGATCATGACTCCTACTGTTGGTACCACAACTACAAATACCGTAGCCACAACCAAGCCTCTTCGAGCTCCTCAGGTATCGCTTATGCTATTACTGGTAGCATTGGTGCAGACATAATAGAGTAGATTATGGACTCCGGTGCTTCTCATCACCTATGTGGTGACAAAGCGCGGCTAAGGTCCTACAGGACTATACCACCTGGCAGATGGGTTGTCATTGCTAATGGTGACCACTTACCCGTTACAGGATCGGCGCAGGTGCATTTAACGTCGTCCATGCACCTTCAGAATGATTTATATGCTCTTGACTTCCAGATGAATTTACTTCCATTAGTCATATTACTAAGGATCTGCATTATCGTGCCAATTTTGACCCTTCGTCTCTTGTGTTTCAGGACATAGTTACGGGTAGGGTGATTGGATGTGGTTGTGAGCAGTGTGGGCTCTACAGACATGTCCAACCTCATGTTGGAGTTTCTACTATACCTATTGGACCAGTTTCTCCATATACATGGCATCTTCGTTTTGGCCACCTTCCTTTACAGAAGTTGTGTCATGTTCTCCCTCAAATTTCTACGAAATCCTCCTTTCAGTGTGAGGCATGCCAGCTTGGGAAGCATCACCGTTCCTCCTTTCCATCCCGTCAGAGTTTGAGCAGTTCTCAATTATTTGAGCTTCTTCATTTAGACATTTAGGGTTCGAGTCGTGGTTGTGATCACCTGGGACACCGTTTTTATCTGGTTGTGGTTGATGATTTGTCTAAACTTTCCTAGGTCTTTTTAGTGAAGAATAATTCTAAGGCTGGATCCGTGATCAAATATTTTATTAGTGAGATAAAGAATAGCTTTTCTGCCAATGTCAAATATCTTCGCTCTGATAATGCCTTAGAATTCTGCACCTTACAGTTTTCTGAGTTTCTTAGATCTCTTGGCATTGTTCACCAGACTTCACGTGCGTATACTTCCTAGAATAATGGTGTTGTCGAATGCAAACACCGTCACTTACTTGATGTGACCAGAACCTTGTTGATACAGAGTCATGCTCCCCACGCTTACTGGGGCGATGTTGTCCTTACTGCATGATATTTGGTGAACAGCATGCCCTCGTTTGCGTTGGGAGAGAAGTTTCCTTTCTCGATTGTGTTTCCCGAGAAGGATCTTTTCTCCCTTACACCTCGTGTGTTTAGATATGTTTCCTTTGTTCATGATGTCTATTTAGGTCATAACAAGCTCTCTCCTAGAGTTGTCAAGTGCGTGTTTGTTGGCTACTTTCGTACCCAGAAGGGTTACCGATGCTTTGATCCGCTAAGGAGGAAATACCTTGTCAGTGTTGACGTTACTTTCTTTGAGTCTGTTATGTATATTTCTCCTATAGGTGATAGACTAGCCCTATCTGACTTTGACGATGAGATCTACATGCCTCCACCTCCTATTGTTTCTCATCCACCTCCCTCTTTCCTGCTCAACCACCACCTTCTCAACCACCACCAATTACACCTACTCATGCATTTACACATGCTCATGTGGCTCCACCTTCTACTGTGGTTCGATTTTTGCCACGTGTTTTTACTCGCAGGTCTCGCTCGGTTCCCCCTGTTCACAGGTCTTCTCTGTCATCCAGCACGCCTTAGGTATGTAATGAGCACATTGTTTCTATTGATGACATTACCGAGTTGTCTGTACAGCAGGATTCCATACAGTATGAGCAGGTGCCCTCTCAAGAGGGGAACTCACAGGTTACATATTTGACAGATGATCTTGATATGCTTGTTGCTCTGCGTAAGTCGAAACGTAAGTATGCTACTTATCCTCTTGTAGCCAAGTTTCCTTGAGCAGGTTGTTAGAGGATTTCAGGAGATTTACCTTGGCACTATCAGTCGTGGAGATACCACGGACGTATCAGGAGGCTCTTCAGGACAGTCAGTGGAAGTTAGCCACAGAAGAGATGGTCGTGCTACAGTCATGTGGTACGTAGAGTCTTGTTTCTGCTCCAATTGATGCATCTGTTGTGTGATGCAAATGGATGTTCACTGTGAAACACCGTGTGGATGGCAGATAAGGCGAGACTTGTGGCACGTGTGTTCACCCAGACATATGGGGTGGACTATCATGATACTTTGTCTCCTGTTGCCAGACATTCTACTCTGTCTATTCTACTTTTCATTTTTATGACACAAGATTGGCCCATGTACCAGCTTGATGTGAAGAATGCCTTCCTCTATGGTGATCTACAGGAGGAGGTCTATATGCAGCAGTCACCTGGGTTTGCTGCTGAGAGGGAGGGTCAGAAGGTTTGCAGGCTACACAAGGCTATCTATGGCCTTAAGCAGAGTCCAAGAGTATGGTTCCAGAAGCTCTCGGACTTGATAGAGCAACAGGGGTTTGTGCAATCGACTGACGATCACTCCTTATTTGTGCAGAGGACCCAGAGAGGTACTATTGTCATTCTTGTTTACGTTGATGACATTATTGTTACAGGGGATGACGAGAAGGGCATGCAAGGACTTCCTAGGTCAGCAGTTTGTGATCAAGGACCTTGGACATTTACGTTACTTCCTTATACTGGAGTTTGTCAGGAACCAGCGAGATCTTGTGATGACCCAGAGGAAGTACGTTATAGATCTTCTTTCAGATACGGACATGGCAGATTACAGACTTGCCACTACTCCTATTGACCCGAACATGAAGCTCTATGATGATGACACTGAGGAGGTTGACAAGAGGAGGTACAGGGAACATGTTGGCAAGCTACTATATGTGACTATTACCAGGCCCGACATATCCTTTGCCGTGAGAAAAGTGAGTCGTTTTATGGAGCAGCCCAGACAGGCACATACGGATACAGTCCATATGATTCTGAGATACCTGAAGACTTCACATGGTACGAGACTTCTTTTTAGCAGGGGCACATCTTTCTCAGTTACAACATGTGCAGATGCAAACTATGTTGGGTGTCCAAAGGATAGAAAGTCTACCTCGGGCTTTCTTGTATTCCTAGGGAACTCATTGGTTTCACGAAAGAGAAAGAAGCATATTGTGGTTGTCAGATAGAGTGTTGAGTCAGAATACAGGGCCATAGGTGCAGGTTAGCACAGAGATGATGTGGGTCAGATATGTTCTTACTGACCTGACTATAGAGGTGCCTCTTCCCATGCACCTCCAATGTGACAATCAAGATGCTCTTTTCATTGCCAACAACTCAGCCTTTCAAGGGAGGACGAAGCATATAGAGGTAGACTATTACTACACTCGCGACATGATATAGAAGGGTCTTATCGGCATTACGTATGTCAGCTCTGGAGACAGACAACAGATGTTCTTACTAAGGCCCTAACTAGAGGGCCTTATCAGAGATGTTGTTCCAAGTTGAGTCTGATCGATATCTACACTCCATCTTAAGGGGGAGTGTTGGGATATTAGTTATCTTTATTATTATTTTCTTATTTTCTACTTCTTTTGTCTTCTTCTTCTAATTTGCCCAATAGGTTCATCTCCTATATAAGAGAACCCTAGGGCCTCTCGTTAATGCAATTCATTCTTTGCTTCTACAAGGTTGATATGTCGTCATTATCGATGAGACATTCCTTTATTACAAGACAGGTAGAGTTGTTTGACATCATCTATGTTCGTAGAATGTGCTTCATGCACCTGATTTCTTGATGGACTTGTTATCTATTAATCGTGTCACCAAAGATATGAATCGTTGTACCATGTATGGCCCTTCTTCTCTTATGTTTCATGATATACTTAAGGGCAGGTGATTGATCTCAGATTCATCACTCTAAAAATGAGGAATTAAGCTTAAATCCCTAAAATCATTGACATTTCTTCATTTATATTGCATAATTAGCATTCATGCATTTTTTGATAATAATTACATTTTATCACTTATTATTGCACAAATAAGAAGCCAAAAATCACAGCCAAATTGACTTGTAAATAGACTAACTTCCCTGATTTTTAACTAATTCATGCTAACTCCAATTGACCTGAAATCACTCCATTGTGTGCATATTACTAACAAGAATAAATGAAAAATACAAAAAAATCACTAACCCAAATAAGTGGACCAAAAACCCAAACCCTAGTTCTAGGATTTTCGGACTAAAACCTTGATATCTTCCTCATCCAGTGTTCGTTTTGATCTTACTCACTTTTGAACTAATGTACATTTAAATACCTTCAGAACAAGACCAAGTTCAAGTGAATCGGAGCTCATATGTGAAAGTTGGGTTTTGGGCCTCTTTTGTACATTTTGTATTTTAGCGGTTTTTGACATATTATTTTATGTACATAATTGACTCACTTTATTTTATTTATTTTTTATTTGTCTTCTTTGATAAAATTTTTATTAAAATGTGTAAAAATCTAAATCCAAACTGAGCTTGAAATCAAAGAAACTAACTGAATCCGAGTCTTCACTAATTGTCTGTACAAAAGGTGCCATTTTATTTCTTTTTCTTATTTAATAAAAATCCAAAAAATAGATTAATGTGTAATTTTTTATCTTTGATTTTATCATATTTTTTTCGGATTTTTATCTGGTTTAAAAATGATAAAAAATTATAAAACCTAAAAATCAAGGTATTCTATGTACATGGGATACCCCAAAAATATCAATTTGCACAAATGATCAATTTTGATTTTGGTGTCTTCATGAAAGTTGTAGATCTCATCGAGACAAGCAATTTTCGTGAAAAACTTTTTCGATCCGAGGTCATATTCTATTTATTCCAGAATTATCTTTTTATTTAATTTTTCGAATTTTTTGGGGTTGACACGTGGCAGCTCCTGGAACCGCCACGTGTCACCCATTTTTGGAGGCTTTTTAATTTCATTTATTTTAAAAAAAATTAAAGACCCGCACGTGCAGAGCACGTGCCTCCTGCATACGTACCGTGCGCGTGCTTCGCCCAACCCCCAACTCGCTGCCACGTGGCCGTAGCAGGGTTGTCCAATCTCGGCCGATTGGACGGCTGTTGTGCTTCGTCTTCTTCCTCCCCTTTCCACTTTTGCTCCGCATGCGATTCGCCGTCGCACCTCCGACGTCTCGCCACACATCGCTCTGTGCCTGCCATCGCTTCGGTGCATCTCCGTCGAGCCAACGACCTCCGCCTTTATCCGTTGATCCACAACTAAAGCGGAGGTCGAGCCAGCCGGCGAGATCCGAGGGATCCCTCCCTCGTTGCAGCACGGCGAGCCCACCTCCGCCGCTACTGCCTTGCTCCAGCTCTATCGTCGTCGAGCCAACCCATCGATGATACCCCCTTCACCTCCGATACCCAACGCCTACGCTCCACCGTCCACTTCCAAACGTATCCTCTTCCTCCAAGCTTCAACGACTTCTCCGACCGTAGCTTCGACCACCAGCAACGCCTCGCAGGTAGACGTCCTCGCCTTGGCGAAACCACCACCGCAGTCCAGCAAGCACCACCTCCTTCATCGACCATTCGGCACTCCACCGCGCCTTAGATCAACTACCGGCCACCAGAGCGCGTTGCTTCGCCAGGGGCACAGCCACCAGAAGTCGCCCCTTCCAGCCGCTCTGCCTCGCCACCGGGCATGAGGCCCGAGGCCCCCACGCACGTGCGAGGCACGTACGTCGAGGGAACGTCAGCCATCCCCAAGATCACGTGTTACGTACGTGACCTCTGGGTAAATTGCGAAAGACCCCCCTAGGGGTTGACCTATTTGCACAGAAGTCCGCCAGAGGCACGTGACCCTTTGGCAATTTTGCAGAATCTACCCCGGCAGTTTTGGTAATTACCTTTAAGTCCTTTCTTTACATTATCTTATTTTACATCATTGCAGTTATATTCATGCGTTCCCCCTTTGTATTGGACCTCTACATGACATTATTGTTATTATTTAAAAATAGCATTTTGTTTAACAACTAATTCTCTACATCTTGGCATATGTTTGATGTAGAGATAGTTTCTATTATTATTATTACTTTATGTCTCTTGTTGTTATTTCTTTATCTTTTATAGATCTCTTTGTAATTTACCCTTAAGGTCTCTCCCTATATAAGAGAGCCTAGGGTTTTTCCTTGATGATTATCAAAGACCCTTTTCCCAACATGGTATCAGAGCCGCCCTAGGACCCGCCGCCCTCTCCCTCACGCCGCCACCGCCCTCTCCTCGGCGCCCTCTCCCTACGGTTTCTCCCCGCATCCTCCAGCTGCTGCCGCCGCACGCAGTCTCCTCGCCGCACGCGGTCTCCAGCCCGCAGCCCGAGGCTCCCAGCCCGCCTCCCGAGGCCCCCAGGCGGCAGACCAGCCTGCCGCAGTAGCCTCCAGGCGGCCCCCAGGTTGTTGTTCTAGTCCCCGGCGGCCCCCAACTCGCCGCCCAAGCCCTCCTCGGCGGCAACAAGTCAGCCGCAGACCTCCCAGACGGCTTCCTTGCCGCTACAAGGGATGTAAGCCTCCTCTAAGGCGTGCCCTAGTCCTCTCTTCGTCCGATATATGGATTTGAGTACGTAATGTCTACATACGTACTCAAATCCGATGCAGTTCGTGTAGACATTCATCATCTTGTCTACATACCCTAGTTCTTCTCTAGCGGCAGTATGTCAGAATCGAAAGTCGAGATGCCCTCCACAAGCGCATTCAAGGGTCCTGCGCCAATAGTGAAGATGGACGAGTCTAATTATGAGCTATGGGCTATGCAGTTCATGAGCCTCATGAAGTCGAATGGTAAGAAGCACATTCTTACCGAGGATGAGCCCGCTGAGAAGACAGGGATATATGCCTCGTGGGAGGCTGATGACTCCTACGCAAAGGTCTGGTTATCTGGTACATTGACGATGGAGATTGCTAATGATGTTCTCCATCAGCCCACTGCCAAGGCGATGTGGGACATTCTTGCCGCTACATATTCGCAGGTGCGAAATGAGACAAAGATGTTGCAGCTTCAGCATGACATTTTCACAATGAAGCAGAGCGGCAGACCTCTCCATTCTCTCTACACATCCCTAAGACGGATGTTTGAGAAGTTATACAGTATCATTCCACTCACTGCTACTCCTGAACAGCAGAAGGTGTTTCGAAACGCCACCATGGTGGGTGTTCTACTTGCGGCTCTTGATCCTGAATATGATGCCGCCCGGTCTCAGATCCTAGCTGAAGCAGTTATTCCTCCAGTGGAGGATGTTTACAGAAGGTTCAGTCGCATTCCAGTTTCCTCCAGCTCTTCTACTCCACCTCCATTAGCGATGGCAGTCTCGCGTGGGAGAGGTGGCCCACCTTCTGGTCGTGGTCGTGGACGTGGCTGTGGACCCCAGGGAAGGGGTGGTCGCTTCAGTCAGCAATGCTCCTATTGTCACCGCACAGGACACTCGGAGGAAACATGCTATTCTAAGCATGGATTCCCAGCATCGGCACGTGTTACAGAGCACTCTCAGTCTCCATTACACTCTACGGCAGATAATCGATTTGACGAACTTGTGGCCCGTCTCCGAGATATTATGCCACATTTGTCTGGTGATTCGTCTGGTGGTCCTTCAGATATAGCTGCTACAGCTTCTGCCAGTTCATCCGCCGCTGCTAGTACCTCAGGTAGATCTACTGCATTCACACCATCTCATGATATATCTGATTGGGTTATAGATTCCGGAGCCACACATCATCTCTGCCGAGATAGAGATAGATTACAGTCCTACAGGGACATTCCTCCCGGTCGTTCAGTACATATAGCAGATGGTACACATTCGCCTCTTGTTGGACAGGGGGAGGTCTTCCTATCCTCCACTATGCAGCTACAGAACGTCCTACATGCTCCTGAGTTCTCAATGAATCTATTATCTATTAGTCAGATTACGAAGGATTTGCATTGTCGTGCTATATTTGATCCGTCTTCTCTCATTTTTCAGGACATACTCACGGGCAAGGTGATTGGTTGTGGCTCTGAGCAGAATGGTTTATATCGGCTGGTTCGGAATTCCTATGCTGGCGTCTCCTCTCATTCTGCCGGACCTGTCTCTCCGTACATCTGGCATCTCCGGTTTGGTCACCTTCCACTCCAGAAAATACGTCATCTTCTGCCCCAAATCTTTCCTAGTTCGTCTTTCCGCTGTGAAGCATGCCAGTTGGGAAAGCATCATAGGTCGAGCTTCCCAAGTCGTCAGAGTCGGAGCAGTAGCTCCCCATTTGAGTTGTTACATATAGATATATGGGGTCCGAGTCGTGTTCCCGATCATCAGGGACAGATTTTATCTTGTGGTAGTGGATGATTTTTCTCGTGTGTCATGGGTCTTTCTTTTGAAGAATAAATCTGAATCAGGAGATGTGATCAAGAATTTAATTAATGAAGTGCACAATGTTTTCTCTTCCTCAGTCAAATATGTTCGGACGGATAATGCCCTAGAATTTTGTACACGCTCACTTTATCAATTTCTTTCATCAAAGGGTATTATTCACCAAACCACTTGTGCATATACATCACAGCAAAATGGTGTGGCGGAAAGGAAGCATCGCCATCTCTTGGATATTACTCGAACCCTGCTGATTCAGAGTTGTGCCCCTATTTCTTTCTGGGGGGACGCTGTCCTTACTGCATGTTATCTGGTCAATCGAATGCCATCCTCAGTTCTTGGTGAGAAGATACCTATCTCTCTTATTTTTCCAGACAAGGAGTTATTCTCACTGACTCCACGTGTCTTTGGTACTATGGCTTTTGTTCATCGTCTATCTCCCGGACTTGACAAACTCTCTCCTAGAGCAGTCAAGTGCGTCTTTGTTGGTTATTCCAGGACTCAGAAGGGCTACCGATGTTATGATCCTACGACTAAGAGGTACTTTGTGAGTGCTGATGTCACTTTCTTTGAGTCTGTCATGTATTTCTCTCCTGCAGCTGACAGATTGGTACCATCCACTACCACTGATGATGTCTATGTTCCTCCACCACCTACATGGAGTTCACCTGAGTCTTCCCCTGTGCTTGTCCCCACGCCAGCAGCACCACCATCACATCCTCCTCCACCCATTCCACGGCATATCGTTTCACCGTTACCTAAATTCTATATGCGTCGGTCAGGTCCTGCTCAGACTACACACCAGCCAATCATCACACCTCAGGTATGTTCAGATGGCATTACTACTGGCGGGTCAGATTTGGTACATGTGCAGGATTCTTCAGTATAGGACGACACTAGTCCATCCAGTCCAGCGGATGATGATCTTGATGTTCCGATTGTTATTCGGAAGCAGAGGCGACAATGTGCCTTTTATCCATTTGCTTCACAGGTCTCCTTTCACCGTCTCACTGGTGATTTTCAGAGATTTGTCACAGCCTTGTCTTCCGTGGATATACCACGGACCTACCAGGAAGCTTTGAAGAATGATTGCTGGAGATTAGCTATGGAAGAAGAGATGAGGGCCTTGCAGTCACGTGGCACATGGTCTTTGGTTCCTGCATCTCCTGATGCATCTGTTGTAAGCTGTAAGTGGGTCTTTACAGTTAAATATCATGCTGATGGCACGTTGGATAGGTACAAAGCACGCTTGGTCGCACGTGGGTTTACACAAACCTATGGCGTGGATTACATGGATACGTTCTCTCCAGTGGTAGGACACTCTACCCTTCGCATTCTCTTATCTGTTGCTGTGGTCCGTGATTGGAGTATATCTCAATTAGATGTCAAGAACGCTTTTCTGTACGGGGACTTACAGGAGGAAGTCTACATGCAGCAGCCACCTGGGTTTACTGCTGAGGGGGAGAAGCAGATGGTCTGTAGACTTCACAAGGCGATATATGGTCTCAAACAGAGCCCGAGAGCATGGTTCCAGAAGCTGTCCAACCTAATTGAGCAACAGGGATTCAAGAGGTCAAATGCCGATCACTCGTTGTTTGTCCAGAAGTCATCAGCAGGTACGGTTGTCATTATGGTCTATGTGGATGATATTCTTGTTACAGGAGACGATGCTCAGGGCATAGAGAGGGCGAAGGCATTCCTAGGCCATCAGTTCGTTACAAAGGATCTTGGAACCCTGAGATATTTTCTGGGGTTGGAATTTGCAAGGAATGCACAGGGCTTGGTGATGACCCAACGGAAGTACATTACAGACTTCCTGATTGAGACGGGCATGGATGGATGCAAACCATCAAGCATTCCCATGGACCCTAGCATGAAGTTGTATGATGGTGATACTGATGAAGTAGATAAGAGACGATATAGAGAAATGGTGGGAATACTACTTTACATTACCATAACTCGTCTAGATATCCAATTTGCAGTTAGCAGGGTGAGTCAATTTATGGAGCAGCCAAGACAGGTTCACATGGATGCTATACACATGATATTGGGGTATCTGAAGTCTTGCCCAGGGTTAGGGCTGCTATTCAGAAAGGGCACAGACTTATCCATTTCAGCGTGTGCAGACGCAGATTATGCAGGATGCCCTAAGGATCGAAAATCAATCTCAGGGTTTGCAGTGTTTGTTGGAGGCTCTCTGGTTTCTTGGAAAAGCAAGAAACAAACTGTTGTGGCAAGGTCCAGTGCCGAATCCGAATATAGGGCTATGGCTCAAGCCAGCACAGAAATGATGTGGGTTCGTTCTGTACTAAAAGATCTACATGTAGTTGTGCCCCTACCTATGAAGCTTCAGTGTGACAATCAGGCAGCATTATTCATTGCCAACAATCCAGCTTTCCATGAAAGGACCAAGCATATTGAAGTTGACTGCCATTACACTAGAGACTTGATCCAGAGAGGATTGATATCTACTGCACATATGAGCTCAGGAGATCAGACTGCAGATGTATTCACCAAGCCACTACTCAGAGGACCTTTTCAGAGATGTTCAGCCAAGCTGAGCATGATAGACATCTATGCTCCACCTTGAGGGGGAGTGTAGAGATAGTTTCTATTATTATTATTACTTTATGTCTCTTGTTGTTATTTCTTTATCTTTTATAGATCTCTTTGTAATTTACCCTTAAGGTCTCTCCCTATATAAGAGAGCCTAGGGTTTTTCCTTGATGATTATCAAAGACTCTTTTCCCAACGTTTGATATTTTTATGATATGTGGTTAATTAATAATTAATTATTTTGTAGAATATTACATATTTTACCCATTCTGTGCTTGAAAATTCATAATTAATTAACCATGGTTCGAAAAATTGCCAATAATTCGTGAATTGTAGAATTACTTGTATGTTACATCATACCCAAAAGAATTGCATTTGCTTGCATAATTTGCCCTGTAAAAATCATTTTGCATATTTCAATATCTAATTTTTAATAGGTACTACATCTTGTATTTTTGAGGTTTAGGATTTTTCTGGGATCCTTACCTAGTGATAGATCTTAGATAATTTTATCTCTTGAAAATAATTAGGTTTAATATTTAGTATATTTAATAATTAAAATTCACTTTTTTTCATTCAAAAACTCATAAATATTTATTTACATCCAAAAATTCCAAAAAAAGTAACAGTGCGTTAATTTCATCATATTTGTCATCTTGGCCAAGTTTCATATTTTTCGGATATCGTTTGATTGATATTCATTTTTCTAGTCCTTGAAATCGGCCAAAATTTGCATTTTGCATCCCAAAGTGCATTAAAGATTACAAAAAAAGACTGCCTCGAAAATTGCGCATGAACTTTGATAGACAAAATTCTAGGTTGTTCCTTTGCCTCTTTGAGTTCGACCTTGGGACTTGCCCAAATAAAATAAACATAAAACCGCATTGATTAAAATTGACTAAAATTTCTTGTGGTTATTTCTTAATCGATTCTGATTGCCCGCCTACAACGAAACGACACATTTTAAACGGATGATAATTCACTCAAATTAATATAGGGTTTTCGCGAATCGTCAGATGACACTGTTGTCGGGGAGGCAAACAACTTAGATTTTGTTAATAATTTTTGTGTTCGATTTTCTTTATTCGGGTAGTCTGACCCCCGAATATTCACAGTATACTTTCCATATTTTTGCTGTATTTATTTCATTATTTTATTTTTGATTAATTTTTGTGTCACTCTCTTACATTCTCTTTTATTTTTCTTGCGAGGTACCCGATATACGTGGAGCGGTTTTCGAGAACCGACACATCTTCACCGACTTCTGAAAAGCCGCATTAAAAATTAAGATCAAGTCGAGTCGTGAGAAGAGCGTAGAGTGTAGGATTTATTTCTGCAATTTTAATTTTTGTAATTAATTGCTCATTTATCGCGATGTCCGTTTGGACTCTTGCGTGTGTAACAAGACCTCTAACTTTTTTCTGCGATGTGTTATGGCTTGTTTCACTCTCCAGTGAGGGTGAGGCCTGACTTGAGTGGCGCTTAGGATAGACCTGCACATACGGTTATTAGAGCTTCTATGATTTTTGATTGTGGCTTAGAACCTAGGACCACACTTCACCTTAATTAAAACGCACATTAGATCGTTCAATTTAGTCAAAAATTTAACTCACTTCTTCCTGGCTAATAGAACTTTCTATTAGGTGTGGTTTTCATCGTCTTGCATTCATATCTTGCATTCATATAGATTAATCTTTTAATTCTTGTACTGATCCCACATGGAGATTGCGAGGAATCACTGTAAGTCTTCTAACTGAGCATACATGATCGTGTTTCACATGCATCGGCTTTTCCTGAATTTCTCCCTTCTGTTTTGTCACATAATTTTAAAGGAAATTGGGACTGGATGGTAGACGTGTATTTGTGCTCACTAAATTCTTTAGTGATCACCTAATTAAAATTGGGATTGCTACATGTAGCTGATTTTAATTAACCCATAAAATTAAAAATGTTTGCGGGAGAGCAACCTCGACCTTGGATTAATTTATCTGTCTAAGTGAGCGAGAGACAACACTTAAAGTTAGAGCCCAACTCCGAAATTTTCGTTCAGACTACTGATTGTAAAAACGATTAGCTACTTCTCAGTGAGGAATACAGGTAGCCGGTAAATGGTCCGGATTTCCTTAGCATAGTGGGTGGTTTAAAGGACACTGCGTAAGGCTCCATCCTTAAGTAACACGGGTAGTTGTTTTACGGTCCGTTTACGGTCCGTACTTACACCTATACTGGCTGAAAGTAGGTGCAACTAGTTGTAAGAATTCGGGACAATCTTTAAGAAAATCTTCGGTACCTAACTGCTCGCTAATTATTTTCCAAGATTATCTTGTCACCAACTAAAATTGCAAAGATAATTGCCGAATTTTTGCGGCTTCATTGTGTGAGTTAGTGAACTTGGGGTTTGATTTGTGTTTTCTTTGGTGTGTGAACCGATTTCGAAGATCAAAAGCCGCACATTTGTGCCATCAATCTCCTTGATAAAAATTTCCGTGCACTTGCACCAAGATCAACCATGTCGATTCATCATCAACTTCTTTTGACAAAGACAGGACAATGGTCCGAGTACCCATCTGATTTATATTATGAAAATAAATTTATCTCGGTCAGGCCCAAATCGACTAAACCCTCTTCTTTCAATAATCCTCCGACATTTGAGGGAGATTCTGACTCTCGGATGAATTCGATCCCCTCATTGAATTCGAAGCCATTCTACTCGAATCATCCTATCACACATGACCACTTACTTTTTCGCTAATGAACCATTTCAATATCAAATCACTTTTGAGGCTCATGACTGGTCGAGAGACCAAACTCGATCACACCAGATAGAGAGGCTCTCACTTAATGATCATCAGCGTTGGATTGACCGTGACGATTAAATCCCTATTGACCAACCCGAGTACCACTCCTTTGATCAACCTATACATACAGAGGATCAGACAGATGATATCGACACATATGAACCCTGTATGACTCCATTAATTGAGGATACGATCATTCATGACTATGAAAGTCGAGTCTACTCAAACCAGCATTACATGCCTGAGTCACAGCATGTTGAGTATGAGACCTACAAATTCTCGCAAAATCCTTCCTCTGAGCAGCCTCCTTTCATAATTTTTGAGGAGAAATTTTCAGAAAATAATGACCATATATTGGATATTCCAAAAGACTCTTCTCCCAGCTCAAATAGGAAAATGGAAGATGAAATGACCAGATCTAAAATTCAAAAACAAATACTAACTATTCTCATGATTGATAATGAAAAGATTTCTGAAGATGATATCTCGAGGATAAATAAGAGATTTGATTTAATGGAGGATAGATTTAGAAAGTTTGTCGACCGATTAATTTCACTCTCGGGTACCTCGGATATAAAAATGGATGAGGAAAACATTGGATCTCATGTTGAAAATTCTATGGATATTCAGAAACCCTCAGACTGTGATCACCCTAGGAACGACCATGACAGTGACACCTCTGCCTATTCCCCTAGGGATCACTATGAATCTGACTCAGCATATCTAAGCTCTTCCTCGTCTGGAGAACACAACTCATCCACACATAAAATACCAAAAAATTGAAATATTCAAAAACACTCAAAAAAATCGAAAATCTCAAAAATTACATAAAAGTTGAAACTGAAGATCTGAAAATTTTGGATCTTACTTTACGGAAAGCACTGAAGAAAAGATTTTTGAACTTCCTTTTATACGTGTCATTTGAACACTTCCCCGACCTTAAAGGAATTGTAATGGACAAATTAATGATGAAAAAGTCTGTAGGACAAGAACAGAGACTGAAAGACATCTTGTCAATGGCCTCCTCCTTGGTGTTGAGAAGAAAAACCAAGAGCCGCATAGTGAAGCGGTTGCCCATATTTGATTGTGGAATCAAAGACATAATATTTACCCATGTTCGAATTGATGACGATTCACCAATCAATATCCTCCCGACCTCTGTATTTAACGAGCTCAAACTTGGGCCTATCAGGAAGATACAAGAGATCATTCAACTGGCTGATCGATCGATAAAGCGGTCGAGAGGAACCATTTCGGTCATCATTACATTCCAAGGTGCTCCGCTCAAAGTAGATTTCACGATCATTGATATTGAGCATCAAAGAGGATTCACCCAGTCTCCAATTATTCTCGGAAAATCATTCTTAGCATTGGCTAAGGCAATTATTGAGTGTGAGACTCGAGAAATCTATTTTACAGCATTGGAAGCACTTCGATCTCACCCAGTCTTTGAGGAACTACGATTTTCTGAGGCAACCCACAAAGTCCTCGACAGCCGTAACCATCAAGCGGTAGAAGAGTCCTACCCCGTTGCTACACATGAGATAGTGGTTGTTGATAAGACTATTGGTTTATAGACTCTCCCTCCTGTTCCATTCCCAGCTGCTCTCACCATGGAAAATCGAATATGACTCATGATCCTGAGACTTATGCATAGGCGCACCCTGAGTCAACCTATTCTGACTACCTTGATCAAATCAACTCGACACAGGAATGCTCCAACGTCAAATCCATTAAAAATGAACATACAGAGGCTCTCCCCACAGTTTCATTTCCTGCGGATCTCACCATAGAAAAGTGTTTCTTATATGATCCTGAGACATATGCATGGGTTCACTCTGAGTCAACCTACTCTGAATACCTTGACCAAATCATTCCAACTCAGGAGTGCACCAACATTAAGAAGACTAAGAACAAACATGCAGGACGAACACCGACCAAGGAGAAAAATTTCAATGGTTATTCACCTGGAGACTCAAGTGTCAACACCTCACTCGAAAGACCAACACCTTCACGAAACAAAATGACTACTCCTTCATTAAAAAAGAAAGTCACCTTTAACCTTCCACTAGAGGAATCATCTGATGATCCATCATCAGGTCGGAAAAAGGTAATCTACATGAGGTATGTTCGGCAGTTCTGAAACCATATCTTCGCAAGGATCCAAACTTCGATTCCCGTTGGACGACTCCCATTCCTCATTGTTATTCATCCAAAGCCGATTCTCCTAGTCTTATCAAATATACTGGAATAATTTCTTATGAGCTGACTGAGACTGATGCTTAAGAGTATTCATCCGAGGACAAATCGCTTTATCCCAAGAAGGAACAAATTCTGAGAAAACTATTGAAGAAACTAAAAGACAAGAATATCTGGAGTGCGCCCACTTTCAAATACTATTCCTCTGAGAATAACTCCGATGATGGTTACCTTTCATCTGACTCATACGCGTCATCTACTATCCAGCATGATTTCTCTGAGGATAGCATTGATAATAGTTGGGAATCATATGCGTCATCTCTTTCTTATCATTACGATCTCCCAACACAGGCTCACAAAAAGATCGGCCGAAAACCGCCTTAATCATCGGAATCTGTGTCTCCCTTCCGACCACATCGATCTCCTTGTACATCTTCTTCCTTTACTTAGGCCAAAGCCTAAGTATATGGGGAACCGATGTCCATCTGTATATACTCTCCTCATTCATATATCATGACCGCCTCATTTTCTCTCTTCTTCTATACTTAGACTGTTCACAGCCTAAGTATAGGGGGACGGGCCGACTTCTATTGTTTATAATTCTTTTTCACTTTCTTACACTTAGCCCGAGCTATGTCTTCTTTTTGCTTCTTATACTCTGGGAACATAGCACTCGCTAAGTATAGGGGGGTGTATATATACCGTGTATATATTTTACCCATAGCTCGTACTTTCGCGTAAATCTATATGTATTTATAGGGTGGGTAACTAACAAAAAAATTCTACTAACACTAATTGTGTCCCACCAAAAAAATTGAAAAAAATGGCTTCTTATTCATTTTTGCATTAAAAAAACAACAAAATCCTTGCATAAAATTTTTTTCAAAAAAAAAGTGTCTGCATTTCACACATATGCACTTCATCCAACATTACATGCATTTGCATTTGTGAAAAGTCATTGGGTTCTGAGCCGAGTTATGAGCAGAAATCGAGAGTGGTCTGAACTTTGACCTTAATCCACTTAATTTCAGAGGAACTTCACCGAGAAATAGGATTTTAGAAGCTTCAGGTCTATGACTTAATTCTTCGAGTTCAACATGACAATGTGCAGCGTTTGACTCTTAGTGTCTAAATTGGTCTCCTCATTCTGGGTATGACTCTGGAATAGGGAATTAATTTGTACTCTCGCACTATGCACTTAGCTCAACTCAGACGGGGTGTTGGAAGACTGTATGAGTTTCTTTTATGGTAGCGTGGAAATCTAAAAACCGGAGTACGATTTGAAATAAAGCGTCGGAAAATGGATGGACGGCTGGGCATAATTTTTTTCTAAGATCTCAAAAAATGTACGGAAAAAAAGATTCCATATCCGTAGGGGCACAACAAGATCCAAGCAGGTCTACCAAAAATCCAAATACAAAGAAGCCTACTATCAAATAAATATTTGACCAAGAAGGTCCAAGCTTCAATAAAACCTGCAGATCTTGGTGAAGTCTCGGCTACACTAGCCGGCTTCACAAGGAGAGGTGACTACACTGGCCACCCTCCAGTTCTTTTCTCCTTCTTCTAACTTCTCCCTATATGCGATTGTGAACACAGCACGACAGACCTTAGAAGGAAATACCTGACTCCCCGAGGACGAGTTATTGGAGAGGAGGTTTGCGCGGTAGTTCAGCATTCTGGATGGGAAGAGCTAAAACTTTTCACGCACATGAGTCGATTGTTCAATGTTATGAGGTATGCTTTGGGAAGAGGATTAATTTAAGATGACTTATGAGCCGAAACTGTAACAATGATGTGTAGAACTTGAAGGCTGTTGATTTTAAAATTCTAGGTCTCACAGAAGTTCCGCTACACTAATAATCCAAAGGTTGATTCTAGTTTCATTTTCACATTCTGCCCATGATCTTGGTATGGAACCCAATCTCATTTCACCTCATGCCTTAATTTTGATGCTCGGGGACGAGCATGGTTTAAGTATAGGGGGATGATGAATCTCAGATTCATGACTCTAAAAATGAGGAATTAATATTAAATACAATTCATTGACATTTCTTCATTTATATTGCATAATTAGTATCCATGCATGTTTTGATAGTAATTGCATTTTATCACTTATTATTGAACAAAATAAGAAGCTAAAAATCACAGCCAAATTGACCTGTAAATAGCCTAATTTCCCTGATTTTTAACTAATTCATGATAATTCCAATTGACTCGAAACTACTTCCATTGTGTACATATTACTGACAAGAATAAATGAAAAATACAAAAAAAACACTAATCCAAATAAGCGGACCAAAAATCCAAATCCTAGTTCTAGGATTTTCGGACTAAAACCTTGATATCTCCCTTATCCAGTATCCATATTGATCCTACTCACTTTTGAACTAACGTACGTTCAAATACCTTTAAAACAAGACCAAGTTCAAGTGAATCGGAGCTCATATGTGAAAGTTGGGTTTTGGACCTCTTTTGTACATTTTGTATTTTAGCGGTTTTTGATATATTATTTTATATACATAATTGACTCATTTTATTTTATTTCTTTTCATTTGTCTTCTTTGATAAAAGTTTTATTAAAATACGTAAAAATCCAAATCCAAACTGAGCTTGAAATCAAAGAAAGTAACTGACTGTACAAAAAGTGCCATTTTCACATTTTATTTTATTTCTTCTTTTTCTTACTTAATAAAAATCCAAAAAATAGATTAATGTGTAATTTTTTATCTTTGATTTTATCATATTTTTCCGGATTTTTATCTGGTTTAAAAATGACAAAAAATTATAAAACCTACCGGTATTTTATGTACATGGGATATCCCAAAAATATCAATTTGCACAAATGATCAATTTTGATTTTGGTGTCTTCATGAAAGTTCTCATCGAGACGAGCAATTTTCGTGAAGAAACTTTTTCGATCCGAGGTCATTTCCTATTTATTCCAGAATTATCTTTTTATTTAATTTTTCGAAATTTTTGAGGTTGACATGTGGCAGCTCCTGCAGACGCCACGTGTCACCCATTTTTGGAGGCTTTTTTATTTTGTTTTTATAAAAAAAATAAAGACTTACACGTGCGGAGCACGTGTCTCCCACGCACATGCCCTGCACGTTCTTCGCCCAACCCCCAACTCACTGCCACGTGGTCGTAGCATGGTCGTCCGATCTCGATCGATCGGACGGCCGCTGCGCTTCGTCTTCTTCCTCCCCTTTCCTCTTTTGCTCCGCCCGCGATTCGCCTCCACACCTCCGACGTCTTGTCGCACATTCCTCCATCAAATCCCTTCTTTCCTTTTTCAATCAGATCGCCGGATCGCCGCCTTCCTCATCCGCATCTCGTCAGGATCTCAATCAAGTCGGTCGTCCCTGACCACTTTCCTAAACGAACCCCTGTCGCCGCCAATTCTAGATTTTCAATCTCCCATCACCGGCCTCCTCCCTCTCTCCTACTTAACACCACCGCCCCTCCCTCTCAAGAGGATCCGTCGATTGCACAGTAAAGGGGGTGTCGGTGGTGACAGCCTGACCACCATCCTCCTCGACGAGATCCGAGCCATCAAGGGCTCGTCGCAACGCTGCTCCGCGCATGCCATCGCTCTGGTGCATCTCTTTTGAGCCAACGACCTCCGCCTTCATCCGCCGATCCACAACTGAAGCGGAGGTCGACAGTGATGGCGTCACCTCCGCCAGCCGGCGAGATCCGAGGGATCCCTCCCTCGTTGCAGCACGGCGAGCCCACCTCCGTCGCTACTGCCTTGCTCCTGCTCTATTGTCGTCGAGCCAACCCACCGCTGATACCCCCTTCACCTCCGATACCCAACGCCTACACTCCACCGTCCACTTCCAAACGTATCCTCCTCCTCCAAGCTTCAACGACTTCTCCGACCGCAGCTCTGACCACCAGCAATGCCTTGCAGGTAGACATCCTCGCCTTGGCCAAACCGCCACCGCAGTTCAGCAAGCACCACGTCCTTCATCGATCATTTAGCACTCTGTCGCGCCTTAGATCAACCCCCGGCCACCAGAGCGCGCTGCTCCACCAGGGACACAGCCACCAGAAGGCGCCCCTTCCAGTCGCTCTGCCTCGCCGTCAGGCGTGAGGCCCGAGGCCCCCACGCACGTGCGAGGCACGTACACCAGGGGAACGTCAGTCATCCCCAGGGTCACGTGTTACGTACATGACCGATGGGTAAATTGCGAAAGACACCCCAGGGGTTGACCTATTTGCACAGAAGTCCACTAGCCAAAGGTCACGTGCCACGCAGGTGACTGATAACCAGGGTTTTACACAGGTCTAAAGATGTCTCACACAAGGCGGAGACAAAGTCGTTGTGGCGACCCGCAAGAAACCCTAATTAATCAACAATGAACCCACAATATAAATCAAGTAATGAGAAACAAATGTGGAGTCAAATTTATTATAACTCTACAATAGGTGTGTATAGTGCAAGTATGTGTAGAGTGTCGAACTCAGCGAACAAGCAGGATAAATCAAGTGATTCAAGTGCAAAAAGGATTGTGATTAAATGACTACAAGTATGCAAGTTTTTGTGTGTTTTTAATTTTATATATTTTTTATTTTAATTTTTGATTTTATATTTTTGTATTTTGGTTTTTAATTTTCTGATTATATATTTTCTTTTTATTTTTTATATTTTTATATTTTCTTTTTTAATAATAGAATATATAAAGAAAGTAAGAGAGAGAAGGATAAGGTATTTATAAAAGTAAGTAAAAATAAGCAAAAATCAGGGAATAAGATATTTTTGGGCTTTTTCTATTTTTCTAATGTTTTTGTGATTTTTCTATATTTTTCCTAAATTTTTTGGTATTTTAAGTAAATAATACTTGAAAATAGTGAATTAGGCTACTTGTCGAAATTAAAATGAGGATTAAAAATATCAAACAGTATCTAAAATTCCTCAAATTAGTTTTAAATCAAAGAGAATAAATCAGAGAAAATACAGAAACTGAAAGTGCATTTTTAGGATTTTTCTAGATTTAGATTTTCATGAAGTTTTTAGGGGTTTTCTAATTTTTATGAGTTTTACTTCGAATATTTTAGTGATTTTTGGACTAACACTAAAACATGCTAAAACACGCAAAATATAATTTTGTTGGAATTTTTCAAAAACTTTTACTAATTTTTATGGATTTTCTAATGCAAACAGTACTGAAAATGCATGTTTTTTATTTTTAATAAACATTAAAATGCAATAAAAATGCAACACAAAAATATGGCGTGAATGAGCAAGCAAACAGAAGCTTAACCTATTTTTTTTAGTGATTTTTAGCAATTTATAGATGCATGGAATAAATAGATACAACAACAAGAAACTACACTACTGGTAAGGGCATATATGTAAATAAACAAAAGTCCAAGGGCTTCCTTGCAATTTTTCACAAAATTTCATAACTGAATATCACATATAATGGACTGAATATGAATGTCAAAACTCGCAAAGGTATTCTTACAAAAATGCCAAGCCCACGTGCGTACGCACGCGCTCCTGGCAGGGGCACCAATGCAAATAACAAAACTTGCGGGGGCTTTCATGCAAATACTCCAAAAATATTACACTAGATCTGGAAGTTTTTGGACCAAAACGAAATAACCAAACCCGCGAGGGGTCCTGTGCAAAATGTCCAATCCCCTCACGCGCACAAGCACGTGAGGTGACGTGGACAAGGACCTAAGTGCAAATATTTAAAGTTTAGGGGTCTGTTTGTGAATATTACAAAAATCTTTAAACTTCAGATGAAAGTTTGTGGACTAAAAATAAATACAAAAAGATCCTGGGTGTCGATGCAAAATACCCAGATCAGGCGTGGATCGAACGGTTGAGGGCGCTCCACTTGCCACGCATCACGCCCTCGTGCGACGACGACGCTTCGTGATCCAACGCCCCGGATTAGATCTTCTTGGCTGATCGGACGGTGGGGCTTCGGGAAGATCCAACGGTGGGAGATCAAACTGGGGCGGCGACCAGATCAGACGGTGGAGAGACAACGAGGAAGAACGGGGAAGAACGCCGGCGAGGCGAACTTCCCCGAGCTAGATCTCGGGCCTCCGGTGGTCTTCAAGCTCCAAAATCGGCCGACGGCTCCCTGGTGGGGTCCTCTATCTCCTGGGGGCTCCAGAAAATCTCGGCGACGGCCGAGGCTCGCGAGGGAGGACGGCGGAGCTGGGGAGCTCCAAGGATCTCCGGCGAGATGCAAAATGAGCCCCAGGCTCGAATCAGAGTGCATTGACCTGCAAAAAGATGTGAAAGGGTCCAAGGCAAAATGCCTGGACCCCGCGGAGGTGGAGTGTCGGTGTAAAGTGGCGGAACGACGGGTGACCGGAGGTGCACTCCGGCGAGGGTCAGGTGAAGGGCGAATCGAATGACGAAATGTGAAAGTTTTTGAGGGGAAATGATTCTAAGACTAGGGCGAATAAAATGCTACAGAAATAAAGGGGAATGAGATGATGCTTCGATGGCCGGAGCCAGAGGGAGATACCTCAACGCCGGCGAGAAGGCGGAGGTGCTTGGAGCCGCCTCAGGCGTCGCTCGACCCGCCCGAAGATCGGAGGAAGAAGCTGTCACCTTCTTCTTTCGTCTGGGCATGAAGGAGGGAGCTAAACCTATGGAAGAGGGGTTCCAATTTCGAATGGAAGAGGAGGGTGCACTATAAAGGGTTTGACTATGCGACTCTGGTGCTCCAAAGGTCGAGGTGTAAGAGGCGCTGCAGCGATCCAATCCTCGAGAAAAACATCGGGCGAGTATGCCTGATGAACGAGGAGAAAAATCTCTGAAGGACTCGATCCCAAATAATGAAAGATGCGGTCTCCAAAATTCGTCAAACGATACCCAAAACCGAGGTCTGACAGGTGCAGGGCTAGGGCTCAGAGAGTTGACCCGCAGGTCAATTCTCCACGCCACCTGGTTGGTCCACGTGGACCAACCAGGAAAAATCCCTGGAAAAACATTCGTAAATTCAAATAAAAATAGAAAACGAATTAATTAAATTTTGATTATTAAATAAATAATGTTTATTATTTTATAAGGTATTTTAATATGATTTTTAATTATTTTTATGAGGTGTATAATTACAAGTTACCATTTTAGGCTTATATAGGTATATGTATCTATGTATTTAAATATTTTATTTTTATTTTATTTATTTAATTTATTTGTTTTTGTTTATTATTTTCTAAAATTATAAAATATTTTTATACACTTAAATATATTTTTATTTCATTTTTCTGAAGTAATTTATACGCTTAATAAAATAGGAGTGTATTTTATGTAGGTATATTTATAGGTATCATACCTATGTATTATATACAGGTATTTTAATTTTGTGTTTTATTTAGGTTTTTATTCTGATTTTAATGTGCATATTTATTACAAATAATATTTACAAAATTATAAAAGTATAAAACTATAGGAATAAAGAATAAATATTAAAATGTATATTTTAATCTGTATAAGTATACAATAGGGGTCCAAAACTCAACTTTCAAACCGTAGCTCCGCCAAACGCAAAACCACCTTCATTAAATAGCTTATGAAAAAATTATATATAATTAAAGGTGAGTTTGACGCGTTTCGAGTTTTTATTTGCAAGATACAGGTCTGGGAAGTTGGGATTCTGGAATCTTATTCAGATCATAAGTTTTTATCTGTGAATTATTTTTGGGTGAAATCAATTTTGTATTTTTCTATATTTAATTATCTACAGCTTTCATGTACAAAGTTTCTTTATTTGAAGTATAAAAAGTGGAATCAAAAATAGGTCCCAAAATGAGTAAAGAATGAATGAAATAAAATGGATTTTTAGTGGTTTTTGGCCCTTATCTCCCCCTACTTTATTCCTTGTCAACCTAGTCATCGAGGTGCCTAGGTCTCGGGGTTTCGGGTCATAAAATATTTACAATATTTTATTCTTTTTCTTTTCTTTTATTTATTCTATTATTTTGGCTTTAAAAACAGTATTTTATACATTATTTACATGCACGTACGTGAATGCTAAGATGCGGGAATTAAGGGTATTTACACGCATTTGCCAAGGTTTTTGGGGCCAAAATGATAGAATAAAGATGATGAAATGTGGGTTCATCAGTGACCCTGGCAATTTTGCAGAATCTACCCCGGTAGTTTTGGTAATTACCTTTAAGTCCTTTCCTTACATCATCTTATTTTACATCATTGCAGTTATATCCATGTATTCCCCCTTTGTATTAGACCTCTAGATGACATTATTTTTATTATTTAAAAATAGCTCTACAACTAATTCTCTACATCTTGGCATATGTTTGATATTTTTATGATATGTGGTTAATTAATAATTAATTATTTTGTAGAATATTACATATTTTGCGCATTCTGTGCTTGAAAATTCATAATTAATTAATCATTATTCGAAAAAATGCCAGAAATTCACGGATTGTAGAATTAGTTGCATGTTACATCATGCCCAAAAAGAATTGCATTTGCATGCATAATTTGCCATGTAAAAATCATTCTGCATATTTCAATATTTAATTTTTAATAGGTATTAAATCTTGTATTTTTGAGGTTTAGGATTTTTTGGGGATCCATTAGCTAGTGATAGTGATAGATCTTAGATAATTTTATATCTTGAAAATAATTAGGTTTAATATTTATTATAATTAATAATTGAAATTCACTTCGTTTGCATTCAAAAATTCATAAATATTTATTTTGCTAACAAAAAATTTCAAAAAATTACAATGCATTAATTTCATCGTATTTGTCATCTTGGCCAAGTTTTATATTTTTCGGACATCGTTTGATTGATATTCATTTTTCTAGTCCTTAAAATCAGCAAAAATTTGCATTTTGCATCCCAAATTGCATTAAAAATTACAAAAAAAAGACTGCCTCGAAAACCGTGCACAAAATTTGATAGACAAAATTCTGGGTTGTTCCTTTGCCTCCTTGAGTTTGACCTTGGAACTTGCCCAAGTAAAATAAACATAAAATCGTATTGATTAAAATTGACTAAAATTTCTTGTGGTTATTTCTTGATCGATTCCGATTGCCCTCCTACAACGAAACGACACATTTTAAATGGGCGATAATTCACTCAAATTAACGTAGGGTATTTTGGACTTGTCAGCAGGGTGATTGGATGTGGTTTTGAGTAAAGGGGTCTCTACAATCTGGTCTAGTCTCCTTACATAGGTACATCTTCTATTCTCATTGGATCAGTCTCTCCATACATGTGGCATATTCAGTTCGGTCACCTTCCTCTGCAGAAGCTATGTAAAGCCCTCCCATATATCCTCCCTCAGCCTATCAGTGTGAGGCTTGTCAATTTAGGAAGCATCACTGTATCAGTTTACCAAGTCATTGATATCACCATTTATGCAGATTATGCCAGTTCACCTAAGTATTGACGATCCATTACAGACTATACTATTTTTGTTAGTGACAACCTTATCACATGGTGAAGAAAGTAGCAAACATTGGTTTCTAGATTGAGTGCAGAGGCAGAATACAAGGCAATGACCCAAGTCACTTGTGAGATTACCTGGCTAGTCTCCTTTCTACATGAGCTTGGACTTCTTGCTACTACTCTCATA
This sequence comes from Ottelia alismoides, assembly GCA_037367405.1. NCBI lineage: Eukaryota > Viridiplantae > Streptophyta > Magnoliopsida > Alismatales > Hydrocharitaceae > Ottelia > Ottelia alismoides. The sequence goes on along the minus strand of JAZKJV010000045.1, from coordinate 397,654 downwards.
CCTTTATATTGTGACATCAAGTCTGCTACATACATTGCCACCAATCCGGCATCAGCAGACTAAGCACTTTGAAGTTGATTGTCACTTCATTCGGGTTACAATAAGAGGAGGAAGATCATTGCCCCTCATATCTCCATAGATCTTCAGTTTGCAGATATATTGACGAAGGCTCTACCAAAGAAACACCTCTCGTTCATGATTTCCAAGTTAGGCATGATCGATAGATATGCTCCAACATGATGGAGATTGTTGGAGTTATTTTGTTACTAGTCTCTTTCTCTTTATTTATTGATTGAGTCATGTAATCCTTCGGGGTCATTTATTTGATTCCTCTTTTTGACTCTCTAAGGTTTCACGCTATATAAGAAACATAGACCCCTCGAATAAGACAAGTCATTCTTTTTTTCTTCACAACCACCATGTATGATATGGATATCGAAGGCTTTTTCTTAGCTAGAGTCATAGCCATTGTGATCAAGAGGAGTAGATCAAAGTAGTCACAGAATAATCTACTCAGACGTTAACACACGCAGTGATGGAACATGTACGTGGCGATGTCGAAGCGTGAGAAATGCCAAGGTGCGAAGGTGACGAGTTGTGGCAGGACAACGTGCTAGAACAGCACCTGGATACCCACACGGTGGTGCCCATTTTGCTTAGGTGGTGCTAGAACATCACCTAGGTACCCGTACAGTGGTGTGCGGCCCACTAGGGGACGATGCAGCGCAGTGGGCAGAAGCCCTGTGGGGTAGGAGCATGCAGTGGACAGGAACCCCATGGGGCGGCGGTGCACCTCCTGCAGCAGTGGTGTGTAGAACCATGGGGCGATGATGGCGCTTCACAGTTGACCAAGGAAGAACCTTCATGAGGATAGAAGGTGATGGAGGGCTCTATGTCACGAACTTCGATTTAGGATCGTCGCTTTTATACCATGTGGAGAAAATTGTAAATTCAATGGAATGGATTTAAACCAAGGGGTAAGGTTTCTTTTAAGGCATGAAATTCTCAAACCATAATCATGGAAAATACATAAAGATCCTCAATAGAACTCTTAAACATAGAAAGGCTACAATTAGAAAGACCGAACAGAAAAAATATGAGTTGTGTCAAGAAAGAGAAACACACAATTACACCGCACAATGATTTACAGTTCGACAATGTGCCTATGTCCACTACTCATATCGGGCTCTTTTCTCTCTTTCACAAAATTGTTCTTAAAGTACAGTAAGTTGTTGCTCAAGGCACTTACATACCACAATGTTAGAGTTATGGTTAAAGGGAGGATTGTGTGAAATTACCACTAAACCCTAGTGCATAAAAAAGTTCGCCGGACTCATGAGGTTGATTCATGCATATGTTTCATCAATTAATCTTCGTGAGAGAAAAATTAACACATTGTTGGCTGCTATTTAGTTCTCATGTCTTGTTAGGAAGAAAATGACCAAACCGATGGCAGTTCAGAATCTGTCCCCATTTTGCGGTATCGGAATCAAAACTTAGAACCTGGAAATTCATTGGAATCAAACTTATACCCTGGAAATTCTTAGTTATAAAAAGACACTTGAGGGAAGTTCCATATGAACCCCTTCTTTCCATCTCCGAACTTTTGGATGCACAATGATGGGCAGTCCTGGGGGGAAAGGAAACACTGAGAGGTTTGGAGGTGTTTAGGAATTTTCCCATTTCTATTGAAAAAAAATCAACTTTTAACCCCATTAATAACAGTAACTTGGTTGAGGCACATATATTTAGGTCTGCAAGATGTTGTAATGTGGATATGAAACATGACATTTTTGGGATACATGTATGGACGCCGTGTAAAAATCCTTAATTGATTAGTAACTAATTTTCTGCATTAAGTCCCACACACATTTGGATTGTGATTTTGAGAAGGTTTGGAGATCATCTAAGGATCCCTGTACTAATTTATGCAGTTAAGAAGTACTAATAGCTAGCTTTTAGGCATCTTGGTGCTTTTAGGCATCTTGGCAACTGGGGCGGCTCTCTGGCTGTCACAATTGTTTTTACATCTGATGTTCTTGGTGATAAATTTTAGATTACATATCTTGTGGCTGTTTTAAGTGCAACAAATGGTAGATTGTGACTTTAGGCCTGCACTAGAAGTATATACCGTTCTGAACGAGACATGCCCAGAACCTCTCTTTTACCACCTTCCTCGTAGCCCAATTCAAGGTAGCAACTTGGAATCTATTCCAAAAGGAGAAGTGTAACTTATTTTCTAATGTTCTGTTGTGTCCTCCTGCACTATGAAATACACCGTGTATACACCGTTTAGTCATACACCACAGGTATAAAATTCACATCACGTTCTTTGAGAAAAATCCTAGAAATGTGAACTATTATCATTTAATCTTAGAGGATCTTGACATAAACCAGTAACAGATATTCTATGCATGACCGTTAAATTAGTGGATTATGCTATATCGATCCTCATGGCTTCTCCTCGAGACTCCATAGATAAGAAAAGGGTGATTTCAAGAGAAATTAGTCTGAGAATTTCTACATTCTTCCTTGCTATCGCACTGCTCTAAATTTACTTGTATAATGAGAAGTCTGCTTTAATTGTGTGCCAAACAGTGTCTGCTGACAAAGAAGCCAGTATCAGATGGTTGCCTGCAGATGAAGCTTTCCACGCTGTCGCCGAGCTGTGGCTTGCCTGACTTCACTCGAGAATTGCAGCACAAAGAAACTCTAGTATATGCATGATGAAACCCCCCTAAGAAGCCCCATTATTACAGGGTTCCTATTCAATATTACCTTTTTTTGCCAATTATACTATAATTTGAGTCCAGATCCCTTTAATGAAGATCGTAATGATAGCATGTCGCTGAGATGCATATGTCCTCAGTCTTGAAACATTTGATATGATTGCGATGGCTATATATAAAGTTGAATCAATGTGGAAACAACTACACTGATTTACTATATGTATCCCATATTGAATGTGACGTCATGCTTACATGGTTGTATTAAGTGTGGAATTAGATGAGTATTTGTGTTTGTTCTTTAAGATGTTGAGTGCATTTTACTAAGAGAATGTAGCTCGTGCCTCTGTCTACTTCATCTGATATTTATGAACCTTTTGTATATAAACTCGTGTCTACATATGCAAGAATCTATAACTAAATGGAAGATACTGTTATATAAGCTGCTTGCCTCTAGAATTGCTATGCACAAAGGAGCTATCATGTCAAGGTGGACTGGGGAGATGAGTATTCTTATATGAAATATTAAAATCAAATGTGAGATTATTTGTAAACTTAAAAAAATCAATCTAATAGCACATAAAAGTTTAGACAGTAAACAATCAAACAGCTATAATTGAAGTAAACAGACGAACTGCAACATGAATGGGATCTCAGCACCAGGTATGAGCTCCTAACTCAGCATACATCATCTTTATGTCTGAATCTTTTGTGCAGTATAGACCAGTGTTCTTTTTATGCCTGTATTTCTTATGCAATTTTAGAGAGAGAAATGCTCCTCCGTCCCACTCAATTACAGTGTGATTTGAATTTTGTTCTCTTATCAATTGATGCACAATTGATTTTCGATCATTCGAGTTTAGGCAAATGAGAGACGCATCTAACAAATGGAATTGGATGTGACAGGTGGTCTTTTAATGCATACAAATTGTTTTTTTTTGTTTTATTAATACACCATTTTTTCAAGTTCTTTATTTCCTGCTCTTTCAGACTTTCAGTGACTTACTTCTTACTAACATCATGTCCAAGTTTTTTTCTCATTAAGTGAGGCTCATTATGTTGAGTACTCGCCTCCTAACGTACCTTTCCAAGATAATGCACAGTATTCATCTCATACTCAAAGTTATTTTTTCCAGCATTTCTTCGATCAGTTTTTATGCTTTCAACCGCGTCTCATTCTGTTTTGGAACGACATTGCAAGTGAACTTCTGGCATTTAAAAAAGAAAATCAACTTGGATGTAGTCAGGTGCTTCGGTGTACCTTTCAGCCTTACAACTGGAGCTCGTTTGGGTCCAGGTAGCCCTTATTTGGTTCCAGGCTACCCTTATCTCAACTCCCACCTTGTTTGGGTCCGGGTTATCTTAGTATTTCTAACCACCTTTTAACTAAAAAAGTCAACATCTATAATCAATATAACAAATTAATATCACATCGCACTTATCATTCCAACCTTCATAACCACCTCATCTAATATTAAAGGGAAAAGTTTACATCGAAATAGAAGGCAAGCGGGCAACAAGCTGTGCCGCTAGTCCTTTTTGTATTGCAAAGCCAATCCTTCTAAACATTACATCCATAGATCCGGGGTCCATCACATTACTGATTATTGTTCATCACTTTTTGGATCCTTTTTAAAATCTCAATAGCTTCCGATGCTAAGAAGCCAAAGGTGTCAAAATCAAAGGGGATGAAGGCATGTTGATTATCTGTGTAGACCCGAATGCTATGAATTGAACTAAAAAAATGATGAGAATTAAACATCCAAAATATGGATATGGTTCACTTTCTATAGATCTAATACATTTGGTATGGGTAATTATCTTCATTTCCATTACAAGCACATCGTGAACATAATTCATATTAATGATCCAAAATTCAACATTAATTCTATGTATAGCAGCTTATTTCCTACCATCTTCTAAAAAGAATCATTTCTAGCGTTTCTAAGCATCTTTCCTCAAAGATATGTTATTACTTCCTTCTCGTTTGTATCTCCACTATCATCAAACTTGTATCCCATGAAATACACTACTTGCATCCACTCAAAGCCTCATGCTTCATGCCACGTATTGTTAAGTTGCAATTAATTAAATTTCTTGTTATATCTAAAAAATTTGCCTTCCAAACAAAATTTCAAGAAAAATGACGCCTTTTAAGTAAAGTAATTGAGTTAGTTACTTTTACCTTCACAAAAAAAAGTAAATTACGTCTTAATTGTCATTTATGTGGAAGTTTAGGGTAATAACAACAAAGTGTTGTTCTCGATGACAATCATCTGCATTGTAGTGCTACTAACGGCGCCATCGTCACACTCGTATTTCACGAGTATTTTCATGAAAATCTTCATTCCTATATATTTGGCTTGTGAAGACACTCGTCACTAGATTGGATTCTGCTTTTGGTCGATGGTAATAACAACAAGGGATTTTATCACTTGTGCTCCTTCGAGATATCGCAATATCAGTTATACCCCTATCTTTTTGGTAATATCAATTATGCCCCTAACTTCTTGCTCCGTCACCAGTTGTGCCCTTCCGTCAGATTGACCATCAAAAAATTAAAATAATCATGGTTTATTCAAACCATGGTGTGGTTAAGAAGGGCATTATGGTCCATACACTTCTTCATCTTCTTCCTCCTCCATTTGCTCTTCTTCCTTCTCTTCATAATTTCGCCCCATGGAGGCCTTCTTCGCACACGCCCAGAGAACCGTGCTCGCACGTATATCCCCCCGCCACTGCCTCCTCCCCGCCTCCTCCCTCCCCCTGCGACGCCTCCCGCGCGCCAAAGGCAGCAGATTCCACGACAGCGCCCACCGCGACAGCACCCCCTCTCCCTCGACACTCTCGGGCTCGAGGATGGCGAGCGCGCGAGGCCGCGGAAGGCGCCGCCCCGCGCCCGACCGCCCCTCCGCAAAGCCGCACCCGTCGTGGTGCCGAAGCGCATCTCCCCCGGCGCCGGCGTGCTCAAGAGAGTGATTGCCAATCGACGATAGCGGCGAAGCACGATGTCGTGATCCAGTCCTATACCGGATCGGGGAAGACGTTTGCGTATCTCCTGCCTATTCTTTCGGAAATCGGTCCTCTTAGACGGCGTAGAGGAATCGGAGGATAGATCGGGAATCGAGGCAGTGATCGTTGCGCCGTCGAGAGAATTGGGAATGCAGATCGTGAGAGAGGTGGAGCGGTTGCTTCCGCGGCGGACAGGAGGTTTGTTTAGCAGCTTGTTGGCGGTGCAAACCGGTCGAGGCAGGAAGAGGCGCTTAGGAAGAACAAGCCTGTGGTGGTCATTGGGACACCGGGACGCATCGCGGAGATCTCTTCTGCGGGTAAACTGCACATGGCAGGGGGTGGGGGAGGTCGGGCTGGGAGGGGGGTGCGGGAGGTCGGGGCTGGGAGGGGGATGCGGGAGGTCGGGGCTGGGAGGGGTTGCGGGAGGTCGGGGCTGGGAGGGGGTGCGGGAGGTCGGGGCTGGGAGGGGTTGCGGGAGGTCGGGCTGGGAGGGGGTGCGGGAGGTCGGGGCTGGGAGGGGGGTGCGGGAGGTCGGCGCTGGGATGGAGGTCGGGGCAGAGGGGCGGCAGGGGGTAGGGGAGGTCGGGGCAGTAGGGGGTGGGGGAGGTCGGGCTGGGAGGGGGTGCGAGGTTGGGCGGCGCAGGGCAGGGGCGGGGGTTGCGGGCTGGAAGGAGGTGCAGAGAGCTCGAGGCGGAGCCTGGGAGGTGCGGGCAGGGGCGGGGGCAGAGAGGAGGAGGAGGAGGAGGAGGAGGAGGAGGAGGAAGAAGAGGATGGGGAAGAGGAGGAAGAAGAAGATGAGGAGGAGGATGTAAAATGACCTCTTAACTTTTTTAAAAATTATTTCCGCCTATGTCCTCAAAGTTAACGTCCGTTTGCACTGTGGATGGACGGTAACTAACCCGAGGGGCACAAGTGAAAATATAACAAGAAGTGAGGGGCACAACTGATATTACCAAAAAGATAGGGCATAACTGATATTGCGATATCTCGGAGGGGCACAAGTGATAAAATCCCTAACAACAAAGTGTTATTCTTCATTGACGGGTTAGACCAACCACCGAAGGTATTCTGCTTTTGGTCGACGGTTCTCAATGGTTTAACAACTACCATGATTAACTAGGTTGAATTTAACAAATTAAAAAAACCTAAATTTGTTGGTTCGGGTTTGATTTTTATTTTTAAATATATATTGATTAATAAAATCTAAAATTTCATTATAATCAAATTACAACTATAACACTTCTCATGCAGCTTTAGTTGGAAGAGGGGAGTCGTCTTGAGGAGTGAAGGGAAATAGAAGATCAAGTAGGTAATTGTTGACTCATCTGATTCACCAATTTTTGAGTGAGGTACTGATTTTAGTCATCAGCTCATTATTTTCTTTAAGGTTTATGGTTTAGGATGGAATGAATGCTCAGCCACTCAACTATTTATAGGCTCGATTTTATGGCTTAAAAGTCGTATAAGATATTATTTCGCGTGTAACTTTCGCATACAATGTTCATTTTCAATGTTCTTGGACTCATTGAAATGGTCTTGAAGAGTAGCACAAGATAGAGCATTTACTTTCCAATTTTTTTACCGGATCAGTTCAGAATTGAGTTTTAATGTTATTTGATGATTTGAGGTTTCACACTCCCGTCCACAGAGAGAGTTGTGGTAGGCGGGGATCGGGTGCAAGCACTCATGATTGGGGATGCCGATCCTCTCCAGTACTGCAGAATCTGCTGCAATCGTTCGAACCGCTCGATCTCGATCAAGCAATTCACATGAATTTCCACGGTGTGACCCACAAAACAGAGAATTCATGTGAGCCGCTAGATCAAGATCGAACGACTTGGACAATTGCAGCAGATTCTACAGTACTGCAGAGGATCCTTTCTACATGATTGGAGGTCAACAAGTGGAAGAACTTGGTGTGGAGAGTCAATGAGAGAAGGCCACTACGATATCAACCAGATTTTGGTGACCAAAATAAACATAAAAATAAGATATAATTAAACAAAAAAATAACATAAAGTTATAAAATTAAAAATATACATCTTAATGAAATCTATATTTTTCTGTTGAGATCTCAAAAACAAACTAAGAAAATGTATGACATGGATTTTTTTGGTACGTTTTTCTTGATTTTGCATTTTTAAAGTTATAATTCATATATGATATTATTATATAGTAAAATACTAGAAATATATCACAATATTTTTTTTATTTTTTAATAATTAAAGATAATATAAATAAAATAGAAAATATATTATTTACATATGTTCTAGATTATATATGCAACGCCAGTTTGATCATTTTACCTGCTTTTTAGATTTTTTATGTTCAATTCTTTTGTAATTATTAATGGGAGTTTTACCCCATGAACACTGGAACCTTTCTAAATTATCTTCTATATCATGTAAACATCGTTATTATCCTCTTAACTCTATCAAATCGTTACCTTTACTTGATCTAACTAAAGGAGAATTGGATGGTAGATATTCCATCTCCCCATCTCCTCTTCCTCCACTCTTCCTATCCATCTATTCTTCTTCTTGTTTATTCTCTCTTCACCCCATCTTCATCCGTACACCAAATCACGAAAAAAATTATTTTCACGGATAAATATCCCTTCATATCACAAAAAATGATTTTTTTTTCCTAATTTTCAAGACGGTTCCTTGAACCAACTGATCAAATCTTTGAGGTTGCTAAACAAATACACTGAATCATCCCTTCCAGACCTCATCTTATTTCGTTGCTTTTGCAACTTCTTCTTCTTTCTACCCCAAAACTAGGGATGGGCATTGGCTGGGCCGACCCATCCCATCATGAAGCCTGGCCCAAAAAGCTCGGCCCGACCCAAGCCCAATAGGACATTGGACCAAGCTTGGGTCAAAAATACCAGTCCAAAATTGCTTTGGGTCAAGCTCAGGCTTGGCTCAGCCCAACCCGATCCATTCCGAGGCCCGACCCATTCAGGAGCCCGAGAAATGGCTCGAAGTAGGCCCGAGGAGTGGAGCCCAAGACCCCCTCCCATTACGCAAATCCTCCTTTTGCCCTAATCGGCTAACCTTCATTCGGCATTCCTCAATCGTGACCCCTCTCGCACTCCCAAACTCCTTCCGAGCTCCCCATTTCACCCTAAGTTCTAATCCTAGGCATCGTTGGTGACTCGGCGACGTCCCCCGTGCTCCACCAAGGCTCCGCCCCTTGTCGGCCTATCGACAACAGCGACGCCTCCGATCTTCCCTCTCCTCCATCCCAACTTCTATCCCGCCAGCCCGCACGTCCCCCCTTCTACCTTGCCAGTTGCGGCGGCACAACCCCTTTCAGAATCAAGCCCAGGCTGCCCCAGGCTTGCGAGAGGTCTCAAAAATCTGACTGGAGTAGTTTGTATTGGGTAATTCTCGGCCTCTCGGGTTCATTCTGTTCCTTATTATTTTTAATAACCTTTTTCATTTTTTTATCATTAACTTTATTTGCTTCTTTAATCGTCTGTTTCTATATTTGCTAGTGAGATTTCTGTAGGAGGAAGTGAAAGAGTTGGGGTTATTTTATTTGTTTTGTTTTCTTTGTGAACTCTAGATGTCTCATCTCTTTGTATGCTGACTTTGGTTTCCAGTTGAATGAATTTTAGCAAGGTTCCTTCCAAAGGACAGCGTAATGAAATTATTATCATAGCTTATGGAGCCACTTTAAAATTCTAACCAGACGTGGGGAATATATTTGCATAGAGAACGTTGACTTTGATTACACTGGTAGTTGTAGAGATTTAGCAAACTATGAAAAGTTGTTCTGAGAATAAAAAGTTGAAACATATAGCATGGCCAAGTTCATCTATCTACAATGGCTTCCTTACAAGTGCAATAATAAGAAGAAACCTCCAAAAGTTGCTTCCTTACAATAGTGAGAATAAGAAGGAACCATAAGCTTCCGAAAGATTGGTGGCTGAATATCAAGCAAAGATTTGAAACTAGCAAAGTTGTACTTTAGTTCTTCAATGGGCCAAAAATCAAGTGGCGTGTTGTTGGAGCTTGAGAGAGTCAGTAGCTTTATATCTTTAATGATTAATATAATACATTCAAAAAAATGTTGTACGCCTGTCAAGGCTTGAGCTAACCCAAACCAAAACTGACCCAAAGGAAATGGACGGGGGGTCTGGGATTGCGAACAAAATGATTTGTGGATCTAGGCCCAGCCCAATGCTTAGAATATTTAGATGGAATTGGGCATGGGCCCTTCAGAGTCTCACCCAGCACAGCCCATGCCCATCCCTACCCAAAACACAGGTCGAGCAAGGCTCAAGGCAATGTAGGGGAGAGTTCTGAGGTCATGTCGACGCAAGAGGGGAGGGTTGGGAGGTTAAGGGGGCATGGGAGGAGGTGTTGGAAGGGAGGGTGTCGAGGTGCAAGCAAAGGGCTGGGAGGTCAAGGCAGTGCAGGCAGAGGGTTTGGAGGTCGAGGCAACGCGAGCGGAGGTGTTGAAAAATAAGGTGGCACTGGGAGGTGTGAGCGGATGGTTGGGAAGTCGAGGCAGTGTGGGAAGGTGCAGGCAGAGGGTTGGGAGGTTGGGGCGACGTAGGTTGAGGTGCTGGAAGGGAGGGTGGCACCGAGAGTTGTGGGCGAAGGTGCTTGGAAGGGGCGGTGTCGAGGATGTGGGTGGCGAGAAGGTACGAGAAGAGGGGGAGCGGACAAAGGAAGAGGGAGGAGTTGGGGGATGAGGAAGGAGAAAGATGAGTTGTAAATTATATCAATAAGAATGGTAAAAGTAAGGATTTTGTTCACCTTTGACAGAAAAACAAATGTCTATTAACCACAAGGTAAGTTGTGTAAGAGTTAGCAACTTTACAAGATCGAGAAGATAATGACAGTGTTTACATGGTCGAGCAAATAATTTACAAAGATTCCAGGTTTCGTGGAGGTAAAAATTCCTTATTTAGAATAAAGAGAATAAATAACAAAGAAATAAAATAAAAAATGACGAAATGGGTACATATAATGATGGACAAAAGTATTATTTATTTTACAATATACAATAGATGCCCAAAATCCCAACCTCACATGAATCTAACTCCTTTGAATTTGATTAAGGTAACCAGAGTTTCATAAGAGATCATATGCCCAAGATATTTTAACTTTACAACTTCTAGCCCTTAAAACTAGGTTTGGATTTATTTATTTACCTGTTGATATTATTTTAGTACTTTTTTATTTATCTAGTACAGAATTGATATCATGTCAAGTTGTCGACTATATTTAACATGAATTTATTAAAAATGTTTGAATTTTACATTGTATACAACAAATATAACAATCATTCTATTTTTTTAGCATTTTATTGAAAGTAATACATTCGTTATTTTGTTATGTGATTTTATTAATGTTTTTGTTTACTAATTAAGAGTTTTAATATTAAGTTGATGGATCCTTGATTCATCATTCTCCCCGTCGTCATCTGCGTCTTATTTCTTTTCTCAAACCGTGGTCAACATCATCCACCTCTCGAGTGACAAATAAAAGGTATTCGCTTTCTCCGAGCTTGTGAGAAAGGATCTTGTTGGATTAGTGAACAACTACCCAATATCAAAGCAACTACCCAACTCAAGCTAAAGTCATGGCACAACTACCCAACATCATCAAAATACTAAAACAAAGCAAATTGTACAGAACAAAACAAATTGGCCAATATTATGAAGAAACTTCAAATGGAGAATACAAGTCCAGTGAGAGTTGACACAAATAAAGCGATACAAGTTGGGCTATAATAACCATTAATTCCTCCTCTGACGTAACTGTAAACTTTAAATGCTGCCTATAACAGTATAAATTGTAGTTCATATTTTAAAATAGAATGAAGTACCAGCACAACCAACTTTTAAGTTCACACTAAACAAGCAGAAACTATCAAAGATCGGACTATGCGGAAAATGCAGCTTAAATGAAAAACCCAGACGCAGATCGAATACTACAAAGACAGAACCGAACATTGGAAAGTATGGTCAATTATATAAAATATGTGAAAAGAATCTGAACAGCTTTAACGCATAACAAAGGAACACCTAATTATATTCATTGATCGTATTTGTTAGACTTTTAAAACGTGCCATCTTCTTCAATAAACATGGTAAAGTATAAGCCTGGGAAAATGACAGCGGTTGCTTCCATAGCAATTGCAAATCATGAGCTTCAAACTTACGGGATGGCAGCCGGATGAGCAATACTGTTTTGATGAGCTATATTCAGAAAACTTGAATAACTCAGGAGAACGACCACAATCATATAAACAAATTCGTTTAAGATGTCAAAAAAAGATGAATTCAAAAAATAGCAAAATTAGGAAAGGATGTTGATCGAATTAAAACATAAATTCTGTACCTTCAAACGACCACAGAATAAAATCTCTAAATAGAGTGGAGATCCTAAATGTAGAAAAACACAACAAAAGATGTTACTTCTGAACCTAATCGTCATCAGACTCGTCATCATCCTCTGCCGAGTTCAGCGCATTAAGACGCTCAATAAGTTTGGCCTTCCTCTCCTCGTATGTAAGCTTCTTCAAGTTGTACCTGGTCAAATATTCAAAAAAAGTAAAATGAGTGACGAAAGTAAACAGAAACACCACCAAACAGAAATCCGCTTGCAATGATTTAAATCAATGGAATCAAAAATTCCCAGATTAGGGAAGCAGAAAACAATCTCATTATATTTATCACTTCGCAATATGCCCCCCCATAATGGCACAAATATTTGGTATCGAAAAGACCTCTTGATTTCTTTCAGAGGTTCCTTTGTGGGTTTGGCCTTTGATGGATCAGCTCGGATTGCAGCATGAACCTTCTTGTATAGACCTTCGATTTCATCAGGCCCAATATCCCTCTTGATGTATCCGCTGAAGTGGCTCTGATATTTCTCTGGCTCGTCCTCCATCAGGCTCTATCAAGGGCAATAGGGAAAACGGCAATAAGTGTATGAATTGACTGAATTCATAAAAAAAATATTGAAATAAAGCAGATTGTGGTAGTTTCCAACCTTCATATATGAAGCAACATGACCACCAAAGATGTATTTCTTATGAACATCAGCATTCAGTTGCTTGTCATCTTTGCCGAATCCAGCAAACCTCTTATCACTGTGAGGAATGTCCAAGCCACCATCAAGAGCTCCCTGTAAAAATGCCATTTAGTACCGACTACCATATGAGCGCTGGTGCAATATTAGTACAAAAACAATAATGAACTAGCCATATACAGAGCCATCAACTCTCAAATGCACTTTCAAGTTGGAAAGCTGATAAGCTGTTGAGAAAGAAAGATGAAAAGTAATACAACACTAAGTGAAAAATCAATAAATCTAATCTGGAAGGACAAATAAAAATGTAAAAAAATGACTGCAGGCTAAAAATTAATAATTTTTGGGCAACTGATCACGATCAAAAAATTAAAGATAAATAGTTTTATGTGAATATAACTTAGGAGAAAACTCAACAAACACTCAAAAAACTAAATAAATGCTTCATAGTGAGTTCAAACGTCAGTTTTGGTAGACATAATGTAGAACATCGTATTTTATGTATAAGAAAAGAAATACTAGAGTTTCAGAAAAAGATGCTGTTAGCAAATAAATTAGAGACTGACAAGGAAATGTTACTCATAAGAATAAACATAACAAAATAAATAGAATCAGCTGTAAAAAGCTGGAATTTATATAGACATCATTCTTGACCAGTCGTCAATTAATATTCATCGTATGCTCTTTATAATGCAAAAGTTTTCATGATAGCATTTCCAAAAAATGCAACAATATGGCATGAAACTGGATGTTTGTGTAGTATTCGTTATAAAGAATAAAAGATCATTATAAAGAGCATCAGTTTTAAAAAGCTCGAATTCAGATAGATATCATTCCTGACCAGTCATCAATTTATATTCATCATGTGCTCTCTATAATACAAAAAATCCATAATAGACTTCCAAAAAAACACAATAGGGCATGAAACTAGAAGTTTGTATTGTGTTTATAAAGATAAAAAATCATATGAAGAGCATCAGTTTTAAAAATCTTGAATTAAAGGACTTCATTCTCGATCAGTCATCAACTCATATTCATCATCTGCTCTTTATAATGTGGAAGTTTTCGTAATATCACTTCCAAGAAACATAACAATAGAACACAAAACTGGACCTTTGAACTATATCATTCTTAATTGAAGATGAAGTAATAAAAACACTAAAAATTACATATCTATACTAGACTCAAGGACAAAAAACAATGGGAAACGGAAAACTAGTACTTAACAGATACTAAAGAGACAAGTCTGAAGAAGATGAGTGGCTTCGCTAAATCACATGAGCCCAGACACAAGAGGAAAGCGTTGTGCACATAGGTAATTTGCAAGCCTAGATTGATGAATAGAGATTGGAGACGGTGAATGGGATGGGCGACGAAGAAGAGAAAAAAAAGAGGATTAGATGTGAACAGAAACTTATAGATCACAAGTTCCAATGCTTCAAAGGCATTCCTGTGTTGAGTAACAAATGTCTAACTCTCAGACCACAATACAACTGCAAATGATGTTATATACACTGATTGTGTACCAATATGAAACTAAGAAACATGTAAGCTTACTACAAATTATCAATATGAAGAGCATCAGTTTTTAAAAATCTTGAATTAAAGGACTTCATTCTCGATCAGTCATCAACTCATATTCATCATCTGCTCTTTATAATGTGGAAGTTTCGTAATATCACTTCCAAGAAACATAACAATAGAACACAAAACTGGACCTTTGAACTATATCATTCTTAATTGAAGATGAAGTAATAAAAACACTAAAAATTACATAATCTATACTAGACTCAAGGACAAAAAACAATGGGAAACGGAAAACTAGTACTTAACAGATACTAAAGAGACAAGTCTGAAGAAGATGAGTGGCTTCGCTAAATCACATGAGCCCAGACACAAGAGGAAAGCGTTGTGCACATAGGTAATTTGCAAGCCTAGATGGATGAATAGAGATTGGAGACGGTGAATGGATGGGCGACGAAGAAGAGAAAAAAAGGGATTAGATGTGAACAGAAACTTATAGATCACAAGTTCCAATGCTTCAAAGGCATTCCTGTGTTGAGTAACAAATGTCTAACTCTTCAGACCACAATACAACTGCAAATGATGTTATATACACTGATGTGTACCAATATGAAACTAAGAAACATGTATGCTTACTACAAATTATCAATATGAAGAGCATCAGTTTTAAAAAGCTTGAATAAAGGACTTCATTCTCGATCAGTCGTCAACTCATATTCATCATCTGCTCTTTATAATGTGGAAGTTTCGTAATATCACTTCCAAGAAACATAACAACGGAACACAAAACTGGACCTTTGAACTATATCATTCTTAATTGAAGATGAAGTAATAAAAACACTAAAAATTACATAATCTATACTAGACTCAAGGACAAAAAACAATGGGAAACGGAAAACTAGTACTTAACAGATACTAAAGAGACAAGTCTGAAGAAGATGAGTGGCTTTGCTAAATCACATGAGCCCAGACACAAGAGGAAAGCGTTGGGCACATAGGTAATTTGCAAGCCTAGATGGATGAATAGAGATTGGAGACGGTGAATGGATGGGCGACGAAGAAGAGAAAAAAAAGGATTAGATGTGAACAGAAACTTATAGATCACAAGTTCCAATGCTTCAAAGGCATACCTGTGTTGAGTAACAAATGTCTAACTCTCAGACCACAATACAACTGCAAATGATGTTATATAACACTGATGTGTACCAATATGAAACTAAGAAACATGTATGCTTACTACAAATTATCAATATGAAGAGCATCAGTTTTAAAAAGCTTGAATTAAAGGACTTCATTCTCGATCAGTCATCAACTCATATTCATCATCTGCTCTTTATAATGTGGAAGTTTCGTAATATCACTTCCAAGAAACATAACAATGGAACACAAAACTGGACCTTTGAACTATATCATTCTTAATTGAAGATGAAGTATTAAAACACTAAAAATTACATAATCTATACTAGACTCAAGGACAAAAAAACAATGGGAAACGGAAAACTAGTACTTAACAGATACTAAAGAGACAAGTCTGAAGAAGATGAGTGGCTTCGCTAAATCACATGAGCCCAGACACAAGAGGAAAGCGTTGTGCACATAGGTAATTTGCAAGCCTAGATGGATGAATAGAGATTGGAGACGGTGAATGGATGGGCGACGAAGAAGAGAAAAAAAAGGGATTAGATGTGAACAGAAACTTATAGATCACAAGTTCCAATGCTTCAAAGGCATTCCTGTGTTGAGTAACAAATGTCTAACTCTCAGACCACAATACAACTGCAAATGATGTTATATACACTGATGTGTACCAATATGAAACTAAGAAACATGTATGCTTACTACAAATTATCCAGAATAAGAATAACAAACAAAAACACCAAAACAATATAGAGCATCGGATTTAAAAAGCTTGTATATTCATGAAATCAATTTTTATCAGTGATCAATATTAGTATTTCATCAGATGATTTTATAAGTTAGAAGATTCAACAATAATCTTCTTAAAAGCGAAAACCAACAAATACCATGCACGTTTACACGTACAAGCAACATAACATTTACTGGGCAATAAGAAAACACAAGAACGTGAGAAGGGGATATAGCCAAAGAATAAATCATTAGATGTGGATCAGTTGGTTAACAAAACTACAATACAATGGGAAAAAATCTATTAGTACATACAGAACACAATTATTTTCTAATCAGATATTTATTAAACTTAAACTGAGGAGAAAGTATGACGTGACTAAAAACAGTTTTCAAGACTAACAAGAGAAAATTTCAAATTGAAAATTGTTAGAACTAGGCCATTTGTAAAACATGAAAGAGACAAAGAACTAGCATTTTAAGGTCTTCAATATGCCAAACAAAAGGTGTGTATACAAACAGCAGTACTTCACAACAGGTGCTGCAATAAAAAGTGCAAATACCTTGAGAGCACCAAAGACACGGTTCCTGTGGTAGTTCTCACAAGACCAACATCAAGAAGTGCGCGGAAGGGTCTCCTCTCTGCAGGCTCTACAGAATAGTCCTCTCCACTGGCCTGTAAATAAAATATAAATTCATGATTTTATTTTACAGACTTAACAGATAAGGTTGAAATGGTTGATTACCTCAACATTGCCTGGGGTACTCCTCGTCCATCTCCAACTGCTTTGAGAAGACGGCGTGCCAAAAGAAGCCCGGTGCAATAAGCTAGTAAATCAGTGGCAATACATGTTTAATGCCAACAAGAAGAAACCAATGAATCAAAACGAACACATTTAATATTATACCTGCAGCATAATAAGTTAGCCCAACTTCAAGCCCATAGCGAGGTAACTCATGAGCATAAGCATCACAGAGCACAATATCACCGGCTATACTCGCAGATATAATTTGGGCCGTTATATCCTTGTTGGACTAAAAGCAACTTAAGGAAACATACAAAAACAACCAAAATGGAAAATAGGCTACTACTGAGCTGAAACCACGTAAAAGGATACAAATCTAACCACCAACCGATATTTGGGTGTATGTATTTGTTTTTGTCCTGGTTGATCAGGCGAATTCTAGCCCGGTAGTCAGTTTTTCCCTCTGAAAAATAAAGAGTTCGCCAATTAACTCCAACAGGTCTACCAATAAAACGCATGCAGAAAGCACTACATATTTCAAGCAAAGTACTCACGCCTCCTTTTGAATTTGACCCGAAACCTTTTGGAAATACGCCTTGGTTTTCTGAGCCTTGAAAAAGCCTGCATGGCAGGTAACAAGAACTTTCAATGATCAACAAACATTCAATAGCCAAACCCGCTGAAGTTGCGATCGTGGAAATTAAAAACAAACACTAACGAATTGTTGTTGGATTCAGCAAGGTCCTAGTATTTAAACAAAAAATATTTAGCACCAACAACAAACAAAAGGATATAGCACGCCTTTCGCTTGGAGACGAGTCAATACGAAGTGTAACTAAATATCCCAATTTCATTTAGCAAACAGTCTAAGTAAATTTTGAGAAATTGTCCTCAGATTTGAAATAGAATCTAAAAAGATACCCATAGGAACTGAAAGTGCTCGACAATACAATTATACATACTGCAATATCCATTAAAAGGTCAAACGAGCAGTACATATGCAGACAAACAAGCTGTGTTGTGAATAAGCCACCAATATTTACCTGTTTTCACGAAGCACCTAATCACTGCCCGCAACAAAGATTGGCATCCCTAAATTCCAAATAGATCTCAGAGCACGCAGTTTTATCGCAACCCACAGGTCAGAATAGGGCCTTCCCGGTCTACTAAAACGGTATTTATGCAATCTAAAAGTTGCAAAGGTTGCATATTTTACGACAATCCACAACTCATAGGGAGATCTTTTTCCGGAAATTGGTCAGCGAAAACCCCGTTCCCGTAGAAAGTAGACCATTCTATGAGCAGGAGAGCACCACATTTGAATTTTTCACATAAATTGCGAACATACGCGATCAAAGAACGATCTTTAGAGACGAAGCAACGAACACATACACGGTAAAAGATGGCAGAGATCGCAATCTGGAGATTACCATTTAAACCGGTGAGGAAGAATGAAGATCGAGCTTCCCTGTGCGGGTGAGGAATAGAGGCCGAACGCGCCGAGGTGATGTGGGTGTTCTTATATGTTGGCAAAACCCTAGAGAGGGTGACCACTTTGACGGCTTCGATTAACCGTGAGCTCATGGACGGATGAGATGTTTGCCTGAGTAAATAGCATAAAAGCGAACCACGTATGATATAATTACGAAAGCCCGTAGCTGGTTTGAAAATATACCCAAAAAACGGGCTTCATGGGTTGGCTTTAAAGTAAACAAGATAGATTCATTGACTTTTATGGTTTTAGCGGCTACGTTGAGATTTTAGCAGTTATTTCAGGGTAATCAGGCATACTTTTTGCTCTATCTCTCCATTCTTTAGTTGGAATTAGTTGCGTGGATCATACAATTTCTTTGTTTTTCATGAAAGTTGTAGATCTCATCGAGACGAGCAACTTTCATGAAGATACTTTTTCGATACGAGGCCGTTTGCTATTTATTTTGGATTTTTCAAAGTTTTATTTTTCGATTTTTATGGTGTTGACACGTTGATGAAGCCACATTTCATCATCTTTATTCTATCATTTTGGCATCAAAAACCTAGCAAATGCGTGTAAACACCCTTAAATCCATCATCTTAGCATTCATGCATGTGCATCCAAATAGTGTATAAAATACTGTAATTAAAGCCAAAATTATAGAATAAATAAAAGAAAAGAAAAATAATAAAATATTGTAAATATTTTATGACCCGAAACCCCGAGACCTAGGCATCTTGATGAATAGGTCGACAAGGAATAAAGTAGGGGGAGATAAGGGTTAAAATACAATTAACATTCCGTCGTTCTTTATTCATTTTGGACCTATTTTTGGTCCACTTTTTATACTTCAAATAAAGATACTTGAACATGAACATTGTAGATAATTAAATATAGAAAAATACAAAATTGATTTCACTGAAAATAATGTACAGATAAAAAGTTATGGTCTGAATAAGATTCCAGAACTCCAACTTCCCAGACCCGTATCTTGCAAATAAAAACTAGAAATGTACCAAACTCACCTTTAATTATATATATCTTAAAATAATCTATTTAATGAAGGTGGTTTCGTATTTTTCGGAGTTACGGTTTGAAAGTTGAGTTTTGGACCCTTGTAGTATACTTGTACAGATTAAAATATTCGATTTATTAGTTATTCATCATTTTTGTATTTTTATATTTTTATAGCTTTGTAAATATTATTTATAATAAGTGTGTACATTAAAATCAGAATAAAAACTCAAAAGAAATCCAAAATAAAATACTTGTATATATCAGATACATAGGTATTATACCTATTAATATACCTATTTAATACATACTTTTATTTATTTAATATGAAAAACATATCAGAAAAATAAAACAAAAATATATTTGTGCATATAAAAGTATTTTATGATTTTATAAAATACTAAATAAAAATAAATAGATTAAATCACAAAATAAAAAATAAAAGAGTAAAATGTATAGATAGTATACCTATAAAGGGCATAAAAGTGAACTTATAAAAATCTACCTCATAAAAATTATTAAAAATCAGAATTAAATACTACATAAAATAATAAATATTTTTTATTTAATAACCAAAATTTAATTCTAGCTTTTTCTATTTTTAATCGAATTAATAAAACTATTTTCCAAAGTTTTTCCTAGTTGGTCCACGTGGACCAACCAGGTGCAAACCCTAGTTGACCCCGGTCAACTAGGTGTCCTAGCTCTGTATCCTCTGCCAGCCTCGTTTTTTACCCACTTTTGCGGATTTCTCGAGGACAAGTCTTTCATCTTTTGGTGTTGCATCCTTCTGCAACATTATTCCTCGTTCATCCCTCACACTCGCCCAGATGTTTACCTAGGCTGTCGTGCATTGATTCAACCGCTACGCCTCGGTCTTCCCCCACATCCGTCAACCCAATCAAATGGAAGCCTTGACTTCCATTCAAACTTGAACCCCATTTTTGTCCCGATTTCTCTCCTTCTTGCTCGCGTCTGAGGCTTGAAGGTGACAGCTGCAGGACCGGACCTTCAAGGAGGCGAAGCATCGTGGATTGGGCGCGTTCCACCCCCACTTCCGGTGACCTTCCCGTCGAGGTATTCCAACCTCGGGCTCTGGCCCTCGAGGTGTTATCTTCCTCCTTTTCATGCTCGTTTCATCCGTTGTCGTCCTAGGATTACTTAGGTACCCGTTTCTCATCCTTAAAGTTTTTGGTGCAGGTCCTTGCGCTCGGAAGCACCTGGGGTCGATTTTGGATTCGTCGGAGATACCTGGGCCCCTCCTCCTTCTCCGACTTCGCGGAGGAGCCCTGGTGTCTATCGCCGCGTTTTGAGACCCCCGGCGTAGAGAGGACCCTCGCAGCAATCACCTGGGGCCATTTTGAAGCACATCTACCGTCGGAGAGAGGCGCCATCACCGGAGGAAGGTCGCCACGGTGGACCTTCTTCCCTGTTCGTCCACCACTCGCCTCTGTCGTCGGATCATCAAGGACCCCCAGTCGTAGCAGGAGCCGTCCGATCTGCGCACCCACAGCCGTCCATCATCGACAAGATCATCTAATCGCGGCCGTTGGGCGTGAAGCGGCATCGTGCGAGGAAAACACGCCACGTGTTCAAGTGAAGATCTCCCGCCGTCAGATCTCCTTAGCGTGGGGATTTTGCAAGTATACCCCGCGCACTTTTGTAATTTATTTTATAATACTTAAACTTTCGTATGCCGTTTAAAATATTTTGTAAAATTTACAAGTAGGCCCTTGAACTCTCCGAATTTGCAATTAGGTCCTCGGCCACGTCACCTCATGTGACCTGTTCACGTGAGGTGCGGGGCTTTTTGCAACGAGGCCCTCGGTCGTTTGTTTATTTCGTCTAGGACCAGGAACGTTTGTATCAAGAGTAAAAGTTTTGGTAAATTTTGCATGTGAGCCCCCGGGGGTTTTGAATATTACAGTTGGGTCCTTCCCAAGCGCGTGCAAGTCACGCGTTTTGGTGGGCATTTTGCACCTGTACCCTAGCGGGTTGTGTCATTTGTATTCAATCCATTAAAGTTGTTTATTAGTTGAATATTTTTGTGAAACTTGCACTTTGGCCCCTGGATGTTTTGATATTTGCACTTATGCCTTGCCAGTAGTGTAGTTTCTTGATGTTGTCTCTATCTAATTAGTGCATCATTTTAACTCGAAAAATTCTCAAAAAAATAGCATAGGCTCTTGTTTACTTGCTCATTCACGCCATAATTTTTGCATTGCATTTTTATTGCATTTTCATATTTATTAAAAATCAAAAACATGCATTTTTCCCACTGTTTGCATTAGAAAATCCATAAAAATTACCAAAATGTTTTGAAAAATTCAAAAAAATTATATTTTGTGTGTTTCATCATCTATTAATGTCAGTCCAAAAACCACTAAAAAATTCAAAGTAAAAACCTTAAAAATTAGAAAACCTTAAAAATCTTTATAAAAATCTAAAAAATCATAGAAAATTCAGAAAAATGAAAACTCAGGTCCTGTAGGGTTCCCCATTTTATTATCTTTATTTTAAAATTAATTTGGGAAAATTTTGTTACTGTTTGATATTTTTCATTCCCATTTTTATTTCGGCCAGCACTCTTATTTCCTGTTTGCTTGTATTGTGACTTTTAAAAATACCAAAAAAATTAGAAAAATCCCCAAAAATCACAAAAAACATCTTAAAAATATAAAAAGACCAAAGAAATTTTATTTTCTGCTTTTTGAGCATTTTTACCTATTTGTATAAATACATTATCCTCTCTTTCCCTATATTGTAAATATATTCCTATATTGAAAAAAATAAAAAAAATAATATATAAAATATAAAAAGAAAATACAAAATCAGTAAAAAGAAAAGCAAAATTAAAAATTAAAAATTAAAAATAAAAAATATAAAACTAAAAACCCACAAAAACATTGGCATTGCATAATGTAGACAATACTTCACATTCACACATACACACTTGCTTGATCTATCCTGCCTTGCTCCCTGTGTTCGAACTCTCTACGTGCTTGCTTCTATACATCTTGCTTCTAGAGTTAAAAATAAATTTTAACTTCACATCTATTTTCATTGTTTGAATTATTTGATTGTGGGTTAATTGTTGATTAAATACGGGATTTTGTAGTGGTCAATACACCGACTGTTGATTCGCCTTGTGAATAAATACGACCGCTCTAAATTTCGTGTTTATCAAATGGCGTCGTTGCCGGGGAGAAGCAACGTATAGATTACATTTTTGATTGATTGTGTTTGCTTGTCTACATTATTGCTTGTTTTATCTCTCTTGTTTTTGATATATATTGTTGAGTTATTTGACCACCTCTTTTCTTGTCTTCTTGCGAGGGACCGCGGAGCGAGGCCGGTAGCCTAGGGGATCCAATGCAACCTTGGGAAGCGGAGTCGGCTTTCTTAGCCTAGCCGACATGAGAGAGCAAGAGGAGTAAGAGAGAGATTAGTTAGATAGCTTTTATTTTCTTTGGTGAGAGAGAGATTCATTGAATTGTACTTGGGGGCTCACCGCAGATTTTATCGCGTTTCTCGACTGTCATTTGCCGGTTTTGTTTTCCTTTTTCCTTTCTTTTGTGGAATGAGCCTTTAGATTTTTAGGCATTGCTTGATCGATTGGGTTAGGTCCAAACACCCTAATAACCACTACATGTACCTATAGTGTGTATTTGGACTTAGTGTAATTAAACAGTTGAATCCCCATTTTTCGATCCGCCACGCTGCGAGCCCTCCCCATCAAGCGCTGCTCCTGAACTCGATTTGTCGAGAAGAGGAGGGGGGTCTAGACCGGACTCTTTGGATTGAGGATTGGTGATCAACTTGTGGTTCTTCACGTTAGCAAATGCCTGCTTAGGACGATTTCCTTGTGCATATCATCATGTAGTATAGGTTTATAAATTCCTATTTTGCATCCCGCATGGAGAGAGCTGGGAGTCATTGTAAGTCTTCTATCTTTGCATTCATCATTTAGGCACTAAGGTGAGATTTCCATCTTAGTGCCACTTGCATTGGCTTTTACGACTATGTTCTCCCTCTGTTTTTGGATCAAATAGGAATCAAGAAAAAATAAAAACATTAGGCGCTTGTTTGAATTGACTCAAAAGAAGCGATAACACCAAAAAAATTAAAAAAGGGACTGCTAAAGAAAACTTGACCTAAATAAAAATTGTAATTGGATTCATTGCTTAGGGAGAGTAACACCCTCACTTGTATTCAGGTTGCATGGGAAGGTCTCCTTTCAAGTGAGAGAGCGGCTTCGTAAGGATTAGAGCCCAAAACCCAGTTTGTGGCTGCCTTGTGTATCGCCTGGATTTCCGAAGTATTGGCGCTTCTATCGTACGTGGACGAGTAGGGCTTGGTCAACATTGGTGACTCTCTATTGTGTAGAGCATCGACCTTGTTCGAAGTATCGAGCCTAGGCCATGCCTTCACAGGGGTGTCTGTCTCGTCGTCTCGCGTCCGAGTAGGTTCTTGCACGCTCACGGGTGATTCCGTTGCGAGCGAGTTCTGAAGTATCGGTTTCGCCTATTGGCTTCCTTTCTCTATTTCTTTATCTGAGTAGGGATCCAGGAAAAGTTACAAGGACCTTAAAAAGTGCAGACTACAGGTTGCATAGGAGGAGGACAAGTACATGATACTCTTCCAGCAGTACTCTCTCCTTTAGGCGTAGCGCTCTAAGGACTCGTTGAAAGATAACTTCCTGAATTCAAGCTAAAAACTACAAAGATAAAAGCCGAACCCTTACGGCTTCACGTGTTGAGTTGGTGAATCCCCTTGCTTTGTGTTTGATTGCTAGTCGATTTTAGGTCAAGATCAAAAACACCGCACAATCGTGCACAATTTTGCCCCCTTCTTCTTCTTCTTCACCTTGCTCTTCTCAATAATCAAGATGATGGGACGGAGATCTCTTAGGCTGACCTTGTCGGCACCGCTATCCAGCACTCCTCCCTATTCATCTAGGACAACCTCGGAGAGTCCGCTCTCCGAGCCTGAGTTCACTTCCGCCCTGTTCCCCGTCGACCACCCTTCTCATTGTCCTTCCATCAGTCCAAGAGTTTCAGAATTTAGTGCATCACAGAGCTCAGAGCATTTGACGGCACCTGAGATGGATTCTTTTGCCTTTTCATAGAACCCAGCCATGACAGACAGAGGAGATCACCCAGATGAGCAAGAGCAGCCTCAATTTCTATTTGATCAAGCTGCCATCAACAATTCACTACTAGCCTCCCTGGAGACAATGCAGAGGCAGATCAGAGACCAGGGAGCATTCATGGGTGACGTGATGTGAGAGCTGGTATAGATGAGAGCAGATCGAGAGAACAAAGCCGCAGGTGGAGGAGATATACCCGTTGCAGAAGGAGGAGATCCAGAAGCTGAGAGACCACCACAGACGATCATGAGGGAATTGCACAATCCTGCCGCATCCCTCACTCACCGATGAATCAGACTCCCTCCCATCCATGGATATTTCGAGCTTCGGCCCCACACTATTCAGCTTTTGCCCAAATTTCATGGGTTACCGACTGAAGAGCCACACCTTTACTTACAAGAATTCGAAATGATCTGCAGTACCATTCATGACAGGCTGATGATCAAGGATACTATCAAGATGATAGCCTTCCCGTTCTCTTTGGTTGACAGAGCCGCATACTGGCTCAAACATTTGGGGAGGTTCATCGACACTTGGGCAGATCTCCGGACCGCATACTTGAAGAAGTACTACCCTCTCGGCCGGACGAACGCAGCTAGAGCTATGATCAGCAATTTTACCATGATCCCTAATGAACAATTCCATGAAGCCTGGAATCGATTCAGAGAGCTCATTGACCGATGTCCACACCATGACAT
The DNA here is from genome assembly GCA_037367405.1 of Ottelia alismoides. Taxonomy (NCBI): domain Eukaryota; kingdom Viridiplantae; phylum Streptophyta; class Magnoliopsida; order Alismatales; family Hydrocharitaceae; genus Ottelia; species Ottelia alismoides. The sequence goes on along the minus strand of JAZKJV010000045.1, from coordinate 372,390 downwards.
ATCAAAGCCCAACTTAGTCCAAAGTTTCTTATGTGGTCTGACACCGGAGCTGCAGGGGCTTGTAAATGCCTCTTGTGGTGGATCATACTTTTCCAAGGGTGAAGACGACGTCTGGGCCATCTATGAAGGTATGGCAGAAAACTCAACTGTGATGACCCAATCCAGAGTCTACACACAACAGAAGCCACCCCAAGGAGCAGGATCATTTCAGAGGATCGCCCGCATCGATGTTGGTCCTCACACTCCATCGACAGCCACAACCCAAGCCGAATCCGCCGCAGCCGATATGGGGATCATCAGTGAGAAGTTGGACCGCATGGAGATCCTCGAGAAGAAGCAGAACCAAGGTCTTGCCCAGATGGACCTTCTCACCAAAACCATGAGTGACCTGAAGACACAAATTCTCTGCATTCAGGAGGCACAAGCATACACTCAGCAGCCTCCCAGGTCACAAGCCGATCCGGGCAGTAGCAGCTCTATTCAGCCCTCTGCCTCACACCGTCAGGTCAACCACATCCAGGCAGAGCCGGTGCAGCAGTTACCGTACTACCCATCGTAGCCACCATCTCAGGACACTCAGATGGTGGTCTATCAGCCGGATCAGCCATTGGCAGTTCTACCCCCTCTGTCCTTTGAGCAGGACCCATTGATGGAAGTCAATGGGATTTGGTACGACCGGTACCCGCCGCTCGGGATTCATCGTGATCACCCCGGATTCCGTTGGGGGTAATGGTGGTTCCTCGTCCTAACAGCAGTCTCCCGCTCAAGGACAGCAGAACAGCCAGCAACAACAACAGCCCCAGTATGCCCAACAGCAATACCAGCAGGGTCCACATCCCGCCTATCAGGGACAACAGTGGAGGCAGCGTCAGCCGCCTCAACAGTCATACTCCCAGCCTCGTGAGCACTTCTCCTCGCAGCAACAACCTCATTTCCAGCAGGGGAATACATCCGGTTCTCAGGCATTAGATGACCCAGCATTAGATGACCTCGCCCGATTGCTCGCTGAACATCGAGAATCCTACCAGCGGGACATGGATGAACTCCGGCAGGAGGTGAGGGATTTGATCAAGGGCAAAGCCGCCATACCAGCTCAGATTGAACCAAATCCGAACAGTCTGAAAAGAAAGTCTGAGCAGGTAGAGTTCACAGAGGATACCTCTCCTAGTGATTATTTGAGTGACATGTCTTCTTCTTTGTATGATGCTGATTTTGTGACTACTAGGAGAGGTAGGATGCCAGCCGACGGCACCTCATCTGAGCGACAACAACATGAAGAATCAAAGCGCTAGATGAGCCAGGTAGCGGTGCTGATGCCGCTGATGATGATGTTGATGACGGTGGTGCTGAAGCCACCAAGGATGGAGATCCCAACGACGGTACTGAGGCTGTCGTGATAATTGATGCAGACGGTGGTGCTGATGCCACCATTTTTGATGCAGAGCCAGAGCACGGTGCTGATGCCGCGAAGACAGGTGCCGGTGGTGGTACTGAGGCCACCACATCTACTTTTGTTGAGCTTCCTTCTGTGGTGTTACCACCTTTTGTATCTCAGGACTGTGGTAACAAGAAAAAGAACAAAAATATGAATAAAGGAAAGGCTTCTGTGTATACTCCAGATCCATATGTGTTGCATGATGATGATTGTATGGATTCTATTCCTTCACAGGCACAGGAACCTCTTCCTAGCCCTCCATCTGTGGAGGCCCCTACCATCCCCTTCCCTGAAGCACTCCGCTTATCGAAGGGGAATAACAAAAAAGAACCAGCAGGTAGAGATCAGCAACCAGATGATTGATAGATTCCATATTCAGCTGACTCTACGAGAAGCACTTGAGCACATTCCCTTCCTCAAAAAGAACTTGAAAGAGGAAACTACAGTCCGCAGGAAGAGGAGATACAAAGATCAGATCCATGTGCTCACCCATTACACTTGCTGCACCATTCAGAACACATTGCCAGCCAAGAGACCTGATACAGGAGCTTCCTACGTCAGATGCAAGATTCAGGAGCAGCGGTTCGATCGTACTCTATTAGACAGCGGCTCTTCTATCAACCTTCTTCGGCAGCCTTACTCGATCGATTCGAGTTTGGTCCTCTTCTTCGGAGCAGGACGGTCCTTCAGTTTGCTGATAGGTCGATTAAGAGGCCGAAGGGGTTGTTGAGAGACGTGGTCGTTACCATTCAGGGCCTGAAATTCCCCGTGGACTTTGTTGTACTGGACACGGAGATCCCTGAGCCGGTAACTAATGCCCCTATCATACTTGGACGCCCATTCTTGGCCACAGCCAAGGCGGTGACCGATCATGATAATGGGACAGTGTGCTTTCACGTCGAGGGCAAGAGCATACAAATAGAAACGATCGATGAGACCAGAGCGAGAGAATTGGCATGCTCAGAGCAGTCCAACGAAGCCACACAGATGACAGAGGACGAGCTAGACATCCACCAGGAGTGCGATTTTGTGATGACAGATGATGAATCCACTTGGACAGATCCCGTAGCACAGACCCTCACCTTGCCTAAAGATTCCCTATATTTAAAGCTTATGGCAGTGGAGAGCGTGGAGAGCACACTCCTGGATGAGGATACAGTTGAGGCTGACAGTGTTGGGATGAGTGGTGATGATGATTTTCAATCTTGTTCTTCGAATTAAGATCCCTCGGATGCAGACATCGATTGGGATGATTTCAATGAATATTTGCTGTGTCTGATTCCTTCTGAGCCGACAGCTAGGACGGAGTGCGAGCCAATACAATTTATAGATGATTCAACAGGCCTCCCTTCGTTAGATGTTCATGCAAAGCGAGAGCTCTCACATGCAGACCTGGTCGCCTTCACACAGACTTATCAAAATCCAGATCTGCCACCTCCCAGTTGTCCAGAACTGAAACCCTTGCTGCAGTCGCTGAAGTACAGATTCCTTGCGGGTGAGCCAGATATGCACCCAGTCATTATCTCAGCAGGTCCGACTGGAGAGTAAGAATCTCGTCTGATGGAGGTTCTTGAACGCAACTGCAAGGCGATAGGATGGAGTATAGCTGATCTCTGACGAACCGCGGTTCTACCCTTGTAATGTTGTCTGATAGACTAGTGCGTTGCAGTCGGATAGATCCGCGTCGATCAAAAATAACCGCACAACTCGATTAAATCGTCGAATGAAATTATGCGCGGTTTGATGTTTATTTAACCTGGGCAAACCCCAGGGTCGACTCAAGGAGGAAAAGGAACAACTCGGGATCAAGTTAGATGAATTAGATTTCGATTTTCCAAGTGTGAGTATTTTTTTTTGGTCTTTTTCGATTTTTTTATCCGAGACACATGCAAAATCAGGCCAGATTAAATGTTAATTCAGAAAGATGCTCAAATTAATTCCAAAAATTATGAAACTTGGCCAGATTATGAAATGGGATGAAATTAAGCTACTCTAATTTTTTTGTAATTTTTAGATGCACGGATAATAAAATATGCAGACTTTAGTGAAAATAACTAAACCAATTTTAATAATTACCAAACGATGATATTTCTCAGAAATAAAATTAATCCAAATAGATCTAATTAAGAGCTATCCAAATCAACTTGAATTTCCTTAAAACATTTCACGGTTGATTAATTAAAAATCGATTAAGGTTTTCACTAAATGATTTTTCTAAGACAAACTATACGTGCAAATGATGTGAATTTTGGATATGCTGTAGCATAAACTTAGATCTACCAACTACGATTTTTCAATGATTTTTCGACAAGCAGAGAATACACAATCAAGTAATCAATCAAAATGGGTAAAATACTACAATTTTCCACCAAATTAATTTCAATAAATACTCTGCAAATCATAAAAATACAAATAAATGCTATGATGGTAGAACAAGAGTTATACTACACAATGCAATTTTCGGAATTAAAAATTGATGACAAAATGACAACAAAATAAATGTGCAAATGCAAGGGCGTGAATGCAATACAGGAAAAAAAATATGAATTGAAATGGTGAACAGGGACTTACATGCAATTTTTGGAAACTTGAAATTTTTTTAAGAACTTGCAAAGGGGTGCAAGTGTCCCCTTTGCAAATGCCCTTTTGTCTTCATTATGCGCTATGGAGCTCCCCTGTTATTGGGTTGAAACAGGGGAATGGAGATGAAGGTGGAGCTTCGCGCGCAGGAGGGGCTCGCGGCGTGCGTCTTCGGCCGTGGCGGTGAGATGGTGATCTCCACCTCCGTCGACACACGACGCGAGGTGGAGGGCCGGTGCGACGCGCTTGGTGAGGAGGTGCGGAGTTGTTGCTGCCTGGTTGCGTGAAGGGAGGAGATGGCGTGGCTGCGGTGCACGTGGTCGGAGGGCGTGCGTCGAGGACCGCTGTGACTACTGCAAGGTGAAGGTGCGGCGGCAACCAATGAAGATGCACGGCCACGCGCGTTGGCAGAGGAGGATGCGGGCACGGTTAGGACCAGCCGCCTGGAGTTGCGTGGACGCAGACGGAGGGCGGTGCACCGGCGCAGGAGGTGTTGCTGGATGGCGATGTTGCAGCGCGCTGTGAGGTCGCGAACTGGAGCGGGGACGGCCGCAGGTGGCTGATGGGCGCGACCAGGAGAATGGCGGGCTGTGCGCGCAAGGGGTGTTGCTTGGAGGCGGCCGGCGTCGTTGACGGCGAGGGGGGGGGGCGGCCGACACACGGCCAAGGGTCGTCGGGGCAGTGGAGGCGTCGAAGGCGAGGTTGGTGGTTGATGGTGTGTGAGTGGGAGGTGATGAGAGGAGGAAGAAGGAAGAGGGAGGGTGTCACCACCTCCTCTGTTTTCTCATGCAATTGTTTAAGTGGCTTAAATAAACGATTAGTCGATTGATAAAAGTTCACGGAAAAATTTAAGAAAAATCACCGTTGCGTTCGCAACGTGTGATTTATCCGTTGAAGTGCGATCGGTTTTGCGATTTGGATGATGGAAGATGGAGAAATGATGAGAGAGAAAGGTATGAGGAAGAAGAAGAAGAAGAGAGGAAGAAGGAGATTACCTGTAGATGGAGTCGGATTGCCTGGGAATGGAGAAGATGAGGCTTCTCCTGTCGTCGCTCAAGAGTCGGCAAGGCTCGAGCTCGGGCAGCTGTGGTTTGCGGCTGCGGCGGTGGATGGAGGGCCACCGGATCTCGCCTAGAGGAGCAGGGTCGTCGCTCACTGTTGGCACTCTCTCCCTTGCTGTCACCAAAGAAGGAATGGAGCTCTCCTCTCCCTCACTGTGAAGATGGCGGATCGAGATGAATGGAGGAGGGGGAGGGCATTATAAAGAGGAAGAGGAGGTTGGAGAAGAGATGGAGAAGGTGGAGAAGATGGGGTGGAATGAGAGGTGTCGTAGGGTGGCCTCTCCCTTAAGTTAAGGGAGAGTGGGAAGGAATGGGTAGAGAGGAGAGAGATGATGCCACTTGGCGCGCTAGGATGCGGCCATGTGGCATTTATTTAATAAAAAGCAAAAACCAAGGAGTTGACACGTGGCGGCTTCCGGAGCCACCACGTGTCGCTCCCAGAAAAATCCAAAGTTGGAATGGAAAGAAAAATAAAAAAACATAACAAAAGGGCTTAAATCAAAAAGTGTTCAACACGAAAGTTACTCATCTTGACGAGATCTACAACTTTCGTGAAGGGCCGAAAATCAAACGAGATCATCTGTACAAAAACGTATTTTTGGGTGGTACCTTATAGGTATAAAATACCACATTTTATCTTTTGCATTTTTTTGTCATTTTTCAATAAGAGAAAAATCAAAATAAAAATAGAGAAAATATGAGAAGAATATTTACAACTTAATCTAATTTTTTTTGGATTTTTATTAATGAAGAAAATAAAACGATAAAATGCAGGGGTAAAACCGTCATTATGTACAATGTAAAAAGGGGCCCAAAACCCAAGTTTTGCATACGAGCTCCGATTTTAATGAAATTAGTCTTGTTTCGAAGGTCTTTGAAAGTATATTACTTTGAAAGTGAGTAGACCTCAATCGGACACTGTATGAGAGAGATATGTGCATTTTAAGGTTCATGATTTCAAACTTGGATTGGAGTTTTATTGGTTGATTTTACAAGTTAGTATTTTTTAGATATTTTTCTTTAATTAGTGTTAGTCATATATATACAATAGAGTTGGTTTTATTGCATTTGGAGTTAGTATAAAATATATACAAATAGGGTATTTTATCTAATATATAGGTGAATATTTATAAGTGAAATTGGCTTCTTATTTAATGCAAATACGAATGCTAAAATACATATGTTATCAATGCATGCGTGAATGCTAATTATACGATATAAGTAGAAATATGCCTCTAATTACTCGGGAACACAGCTCTATTTTCAACTTTTAGAGTGATGAATCGCAGATTCATCAACCCCCTATACTTAAACCTTGCTCGTCCCCGAGCAACTAAAGTGAAATGCAAGAGTGAAATGAGATTGGGTTCCATACCAAAGTCATGAACAAAAGGTGAAAATGGAGCTTGACTCGACCTTTGGATTAATTGTGTGGCGGAACCTTATTGGGATCTGAACTTAAGACCTAACAGACTTCAAGTTCCACAAGTCTTCTATTCAAGACGCCTTAACAGTCAGGTCAGAACAAATCCTCAAACGCAAATTTCTGATGACTATGATTCTTACTTGTACTGTGTAAGTGATAAATAGCTCTCCACATCAGAAATGACTCGGAACCAGCCTCCTCTAACAAGGTAACTCAATAACCCGGTCCAGCAACTCTTTCCTCGAGGAGCGGGGTATTCCCTTCTAAGTTCAAGTGCGACAAACTCAAGAGGAGGGGGTAGAGAAAAGAATAAGGAATGGACGGTAGCCAGTGTAGCTAACCTATCCCGGGATGCCTGACCAGTGTAGCCAAGTCATCCAGCTGCAGACTTCTTGCTAGTATACATACTCCAACAGGCAAATTTTTTTTTGTGGCCTGTCTATTTTTTTGGAGTTCTTGCATTTTTTTCTTTTTTTTCTTTTTTTTGGAACTATATACAAGGTGCAGCATGTACATCAGGAGTTTTTCCTCTTGAGCCAGTAGACTATCCCTCTTTTGAAGCATTATTGCAACCCACAGCGTCCCGTCCTTAGACTTCAACACCACCAGACTAGGTTGAGATGCACTACCCTCCCTAGAGGAGGACGGATGTTTCCACCCGTGTGCTACTCCAAGCTAAAGGATTCTACCTCCTCACCACCTCATCAATGAAGAGCTACGTGCATCGTGCTTTGTCCAAGTTAGGTCACTGTCTAAAAGAATCATGCGTGTGCACGAGATATTCTACTTAGACTAATCAAGATGACATGTGAACATAGACTTGCGGACTCAAAGAATTAAGTCACTTGACCTGAGAAATCTTAACTCCAGTTCCTATAAGGTTCCTCTGAAATTAGGTGGATTAAGGTCAAATCAAGTCCATCCTCAATATCTACTCATAACTCGGTTCAGAACCCACTAGCTTTTCACTATGCATATGCAAGATATGCAGATGAGAGGTGCAGATGACATGCTATGAATGAAATGCAAGATTTTTTTTAAATGCAAGGATGATATGCAAGAGTAAATAAGAAGCCTTATTTTCAACATTTTGTTTTATTTTCTGGTATACAACACTTTTTACAACAATTTTTAGTTTGTAATAATATACATAGTATACAAATTTTTATACATCCTATTTTACAACAAATTTTACAAAAGTATGTTTTACAACTTTTTGTACAAGTATTATAGTAATTTTTTTGGTATACCTCCTATGAGTCAGTTTATACAAGTGTATTTTACAAAAAAATTTCTCAAATTTTTACCCACCCGTAATTATTGCATAATATATACAAAAATACGCGAAAATACGCGAAAGTACGAGCTATGGGTAAAGTATATATGTAATATATACACGCCCCCTATACTTAGCGTGTGCTATGTCCTCAGAGCACGAAAAGCGACTAAAAAGACATAGCTCGGGCTAAGCGTAGGAGAGCTAAAATTACAAAATGTATAGAAGTCGCTCCGCCCCCCTATACTTAGGCTCTGACAGCCTAAGTGTAGAAGAAGATCAAAAATGGGGCGAACGAGGAGAAGAGGGGAAATGGATGAGTATATACAAGGCGGGCATCGGTCCCCCCTATACTTAGGCTCCGGTCAGTCTAAGTATAAGACGGGAGTGAGTATGAGAACCGATGTGATCTGGAGAATGTACAGTGAATCGACTCGGGTGACTCCTCCCCCCTATACTTAGGATCTGATTATCCTAAGTATAGTCTTAAAATGAAATGAGATGAGTCGGGGCGAGTGATTCGAATCACTGGGGAGGGAGGGAGAAAAACTATATACAAGAAAGAGTGAGAATGTACAAGGATTAAGAAGGTTTGTGACGAACCTTCTTGCGGATGCGAGGAAGTGGATAATATACATATGTGTCGCTGTCGGAATCGTCCTCAGATGAATAATAGTGAGGTGTAGGGATCGTCCAACGAGGGTCGACACACGGCTGCTTGCTTAGATAAGGCCTGAGAACAGCCGAACTGAGCTCACTCATATAAATTACCTTGTCCGGGCCAGATGAGGACTCCTCAGAAAATTCCTTCTCCGGTGTGTTGAAGGAAACTTTCTTAGTCGGTTTTCTAGAACCTGAATCATTGAGTGGGAGATGAGAGAGACGCGCCTTGAGAGGTTCGGGGGAACTCCTCGAGGAATCAATTCTCGACTTCCTCTCACTAAATAGCCGACTAGAAGAGGGAGCAACCGTGTTTTTATGTGGAGTCAATTTAATCTTGGTTGTTTCCTTTGAAGGTCCGGGACGTGGTGTGGTGCTGACTATGGGTTCCTCATCAGACGAGTCACCATATAAATTATAATATTCCTGAAGGGTCAGCACATGTCTCGGGAAAGTGCTAGTGGTCTCAGTTGGCTTAGCATTATTGGGCTCTTGTATCGGATCATCAAAATGGTCAAGGCAGTCAACAAAGATCATGTCCGACTTAATGGTAGCTTCTGATTGTGAGTCCTCCTTAGAAGCTGTCCTGGTGGCGGTGCAAGCAGTTGATGAAGTGGAGGTTTGGGGAGTCTCAGAACCAACGGTTGTCTGGGCAGTCGGTCTCTCAGGTGTAGCAGAGAGGTGGGACTCATTTACCTCTTGATGGTCACGACTGTCAGCGGATGTGCGGGTCACCTTAGAGTAAAGTTTATCAAAGAATGGGTGAGGTCGAAGCGCTCCCAATGCTGAGAAATCGATCTCCCGAGTCTCGCAATCTATAGACGCTTTAGCTGAGGCTAAGAACGGCTTCCCGAGAATAATCGGAGACTGGGTAAACTCTCCTCGGTGCTCGATGCCAATGATCATGAAGTCGACCTGGAGTAGAGCACCTTGGAAAGTAACGATGACTGAAATATTTCCTCTAGACCGTTTGATGGATCGATTAGCCAGCTGAACGATCTCTCTCGACTTTCTGATTGGCCTGAGTTTGAGCTTGTCAAACACAGAGGTCGGGAGGATATTTATAGCTGAGTCATCATCGATTCTCGCATGGGTGAAAATGGTGTCTTTGATTTCACATTCAACCCTAGGCAACCGCTTCACTCTGCGGCTTTTGGTCTTTCTCCCCATCACCAAGGATGTGGCCATAGACACTATGTGTCTTTCAGTCCTTGTTCTCTTCTTACCCGACCTCTTGGGCATCAATTTACTCTTTACAAATCTCTTGAGGTCGGGGAAGTGATCTATGGCCTTTATTAAGGGAAGTTTAAAGATCAATTCATCATCAAGTGCTTCCCTTAGGGTGGAATCCAATTTTTTTAAATCATTTTCATTTTCATTTTTTATGTGAATTTTTGGTTTTTCAATTTTTTGGTGTTTTTGATGGATGAATGATCAGACTCTTGATTGGAGGGCAAGTGGTTAGTAGAAGAGGGAGATAGAATGGACTCCAGCTGTACATACGGTGTGGGTTCCCTGATGTTTGCTTTATTTTCAACCTCAAAACTACTCATGTCTTTTCTCACTTTTATACCCAGGCTGGCAGAAATTGATTGTAATATTCCCATGACATCTCTCAACTCGTTACCAAATGATTCATTTTTCTTAATAAGTCTAGAGATGTCATCCTCCACAAAATTCTCATGACAAATCATGGGAGAGTTCTGCTCAAGTGGAGGGTACTGCTGAGATATTGGGATCTCATACTCAACATACCTAGACTCTGGCATGTAATTCTAGGTCGAGTATGGACTATCCAAATGGCAAATATCGGTCTGAGCCTCATATGACGGAGTCAATGAAACATGGACTGATAAGTCTAGGTCATGAGTCCAATCTTGTGAATGTATAGGCTCTCCAAATGAAGGCTGGTTAATGGAGGCTTGATCACTAAAGTCAATCAAGTCTGGGAAATCATGATGTTCAGGCCTCTCCATTCTGCATGTTCGATCGACCGTGTTATGCCCTAAGTTCAAGTCGGGATGTGTATATATGAGTTGTGGTATGGTCCCTACTTGGGGTGAAGTATGTGGGGGCATATAATTTTGCCAATAATCTGTCTCAGCAGTGGCTTGCTCTTCATTCGAGTCTTTGATTCCTGCAAGCTCTCGGGAGTAAGGACAGTCAGCCCAAGGTGGAAGTGGATCCGTGGTGCTAGAATATGGAGTAGGTGAGAAATGCGAAGAAGTGGAGAAGTCAGTCGAAGTTCTGACTTCATAATCGGATTGAGGGTGAGCCGACCACGGGTAAGGGTCTCCCGTGGGCGGCGGAGGATACATGGAAGAATGAGAAGGTGAAGATGATCGGTATATGATCGATGAGGAATGACCAGAGGTCTCAGGGTATGGGGACCAATATCCCGACATCTTGAAGAGAAGATAATGAATGTAAGTAGAGCGAGGTAGCAAATGCGCAATTACGCAGGATAACACACACGGACAGACACGAAGACAAACGCAAGAGCAAACCCTGAATTCACACTCAACACGGTGAAGGACCCGAAACCGAGTCCAATTAATCTTGTTAATTTTAAGTGTGATTTTTCAAGCAAGATAGCAAGGATTTACGTGGCCTATAGGGAAGTCGGCTCAGAGCCAGATGCGTCTTCCCTGTTTAACCTGTCGCCTAAGATACCGCCGATCCTCCCTTTCTGCGCTCCTATCCGGAGTGGGGACTCACCGACGTGCCCCTATCTACCTGCAAGCAGGCGGAGGCTGACAAAGTTAGGCCTTGTCGCAGAGTACCGCTGGTTCGCCCCTATCTACCCGCGAAGGCGGAGGCTACTTGGTACTTGTCAATGAGCTTAAAAGTATCCCACTCGTGATATTTGCTAAGATCAGTTGGCTCGTGATATGGAAGGCGGGGATTTGGGCTCTGCCTTAAGGTGTTCACACACACTCAAGTACCCTCACTCAGCCTGAAAACAAGGTCGGGGTTACTCTCCCGCAAACAAGGGTTAATTTTAGTCAATTTTTTTGGTCCAATTCAATTAGCAGTCCCGATTTTAAAGATTAGTTGTCACTGATATTAATCCACACAAGCAATCACGTCTACTGTCCAGTCCCAATTCCTTTATCCTAGGTTAGAAAACCGAGAGAGAGAGAATCGGAAAAAGCCGATGCAATCGAAAAACGATGATGAATGCTTGAGTAAGAAGACTTACAGTGCCTCCAGCTCTCTACAATGCAGGATGCAGGACTGAATTGAAATTTTACACTAAATGAATGCAGACGATGAAAAGTCGCTCCTAGACAGGCAGTTCTATTAGCGAGTGAAGAACAAGTTGATTTGGCTAAGTCATGCGGTCTAAGTGCGTCTTTTATGTGTGATGTGTGGTCCTAAAGATTTACGAGCACAAGCAAATCCTAGAGTGGCTCGAGGAGCCGCTAGTGCAAGCCTAGTCTAAAATTCAAACCACACAGCAGACGGGACACAGTTTCACTATGTTTACAATCACGAGAACCCAAACAGGAACCACTGTAAATGATGCAGACACTTTTTTTTTGTAAAAAATCTTTTTGACGTCCAACAGCCGACTTGATCCACGAATCGTCGGCCTCCGATGCACTTCGAGATGCGTCGACTTCAAGAAAGCCGCTCCAAGTCCACCGGACCCTCGCACAAAAAGATAAAAAATTATGTCAGAAAGAGATATATACAGAAATGGTCAGAAAAATAAATAAAGAAGAAATGGATAATTACAATGCGGCTCGGGGGTCAGACTACCCGAGTGAATGGAAAATGTAAATCTAATTTTTCTAAAGTGATCCTAAGCCGTTTGCCTCCCCGAGAAGATGATCCTAAAGTGATCCTAAAGTGATCCTATCCCACTTAGGAAAATTGACAGAACTTAATTTCACTGTGAAATGAATTAATTAAAATTAATTTAAGAGAATCACTAAACAATTTATTTAGGCCTCGATATGCGTGCAAATGCTATGAAATTTTTATGGTATGTTAAAAATGATGTCCTTAAGCTACTGTGAATTTTTGATAATTTTTGAAGGCACAGAGAATAAACTAAAAATCAAAAGGCATCACTGGACAAAATATGTCAACAATGCACCAATTAATTCATTAATAATTCAATTGAGCTTACAAAAATAAGACACGTGTACCAATAGACAGAGGACAAAATTTCTAACAAAATGCAATTTTTAAAATGTCAAAATGATGAAAAATGCACTCTAGGGATGCGTGCAAACACAGGGGTGTAAATGCAATACAGACAAAATAATAATACAATAAGCAAATATGCTGACAGGGACTAAAATGCAATTACCTATAATGCTGGGGAAATGAATGCAATTTCTCCACAGGGCACGTGCTCCTCACGAGGGCTCAGCTTCACAGGGACCTCTTTGTAATTTTGAAAAGCTCCAGGAGCCTCTGTGTAAATTACCCAGGCCGCACGTGCTCCTCACGTGGGCGGCCTAGGTTCGGAGGGTGTCGGTGGCTCGGAGCGAGGCTTGGGTTCTCTTGAGGTTCGGACTGCGGCTCGGTGTAGCCTCGGGTCGCCCGAGCCTAGGCTTGGAGGCCGAGGCTCGGACTGGTCGACGTGGCGGCCTGAAGGCCCTCGGATCAAGATGGATCCAAGGGTTGGCGATGAAGACGCGTGGCGACTGGAGGGCCCGTCAGATCTGAGGCACGATCGACGGTTGAGGACGGGCGCGGTGATGAACACGTGGCGAAGTGAAGGCCGTTCGATCGGTTGATCGAACGATGGCTGTACGTCGTCTCGAACGGTCCTCTGCCACCTGCGGAGGAGAAGGCGGATCTCCGGTGTCGATGGAGCTGCTCCGCCGAGGTCGCTAGGCGTCAATGGAGCTCTTCGTATGCTCCCGAGTAGCTCGGAAGATGCAAGGTCGTGCGACGAAGCCTCCGGTGGCCTCAGTGGCTGTGGAGGTGGGCTGAAGCTCGCTGGAGACGAAGCTCGAAGGGAGCTCCGGTGAGGCTCCGGCCAGTGAAGGAATGAGAACCTGCAGGAGTTAGAATAGATAGCCGAGGCGTGCAAGTGTTCGTGGAGAAGTGTAGCGTGATCGGCGAGGCCTAAGGTGGAGTGTGGTGGTCCGGCAAGCGAGCTCCGGCCAAATGGCGGAGCTGTTGGTCGGAAGAGTGTGAAACGCGTCGTCGGAGGTCGTGAAGGCTACCGCGAAGATGGGAGCTTCGACGCAAAGCTCGGCGGAATGGAATGGAGGTGTGAAGATGATCGGAGGCAGCGAATAACAAGGGAAAAAAACGAAGAAGAAGAAAGCGAAGATCGGAGATGGATGGATGCGTCACCTGGGGATTGGAACTCTTCCTTGAGTTCCAGGTCGTCGCTCGAAGGTCCGGTGGCTCCCTGAGCTCAAGCAGCGGCTCGACGGAGGAGGGCTGCAACTCGGCGGAGGCCGAGGATCTCGCCGGAGAAGACGGACGTCTTCGCTCAATGAAAACTCACAATTTCTGTCACTAACTGGAAGCTCAGAGCTCGAGGCGTCTCTCACGATGGGCGGATGGGGGTGAACGGCGCCGGAGGTGGAGTATTTATAAGGTGAAGATGGTGGGTTGGCTGGTGGAGTAGCGAAGTTGGTGGTCATCGTGGGGCGAGTATGGTGGAGGTGGTGGAGCTTGAGGGAGCTGGCGGGGGAGAGGGTTGAGTGGGTAATGTCGTGGAGGTGTCAGCGGCCGGAGGAGATGGCCGACGTGCGTCCAAAAATAGGAAGGGGGCGCCCCTCCCGCAAGGCAAGGGACGTGGGGGAGAGGGGCGCCTGGAGGTAGGAGACGAGGTCTCCACCGTTGGATCTTGAGATCCAACGGTGGGGATCAAGGGGGATCTGGTCGGGTGGGATTAGATCTGAGGCGCGCTGATGATGGGCCGAGAGCGCGCCACGTGGCGGGCTGCGGGCGAAGTGCGAGCGGACGGTTTAGATGAGGAGATGGAGATGATCGAAGGGACGAGACTCGCTGGGAGAGGGGCGGCTACGATGGAGAGATCAAGGGCCTGATCAAGCGGTGTGGATGCTGCCACGTGGAGGGCTCTGGTGAGGGCGCTAATGTGCGGCGTAGATCAAAGCAGGAGGTGATCGGATGGTCCAGTCAAGGGGCGTGCGTGGAAAAGGCTGGGCCGTTGGATCTGAAGCGAGATCCGACGGCTGAGGACGCCAGCGGATGAGGCGAAGGGAAGCGGGCCGCGTGGCGCAACCAGAGGGCGCCACGTGGCCTGCTGTGAGTGGTTGGAGTAAGAGACACGTGTAGAGAGAAGAGGAGGCCGAATTTGGAAAAACTCAAAACATGAAAGTTGTAGATCTTGATGAGATCTACAAGTTCCATGTTGACCAAAGACGGAGATGAGGTCAAAATGTGATACATAAATACAAGGATACATAAATATACATATGTAGTATACAAAATGGCCCCAAAACCCAAGTTTCTCATACAAGCTCCAATTTCAATGAAATTAGTCTCATTTTGAAGGTCTTTTAATATGTAGTATTCTAAGAGTGAGTAGACCTAATTCGGGGTTTGTATGAGGGCTTTATGTGTGTTTTAATGTACAAGGGTTCTCAGACTATTTTGGCTATTTTACAAGGGTGATTTTTGGCATTCTTCCCTATATTATTAAGGAATATATATATATTATAGAGAAGAGGTTATTTTGGTGAAGAGGTATTTTACAAGGGATTTTTGGCTTCTTATTTAAATGCAAATGAGCTGCTAAAATGCATGAATTATGAATGTGTGCATGAATGCTATTTATGCAATTCAAAAGGAAAAATGCCTCTATTTTCTCGGGAACAAGGCTCTATTTTTGACTTTTGAAGTGATGAATCACAGATTCATCAACCCCCTATACTTAAACTTTGCTCGTCCCCGAGCAACTAAATGAAATGCAAGAGTGAAATGAGATTGGGTTCCATGCCAATGTTATGAACAAAAGTTAAAAATAGAGTTTGACTTGACCTTTGGATTAATCATGTGTCGGAACCTTATTGGGATCTGAGTTTAAGACTTAACAGACTTCAAGTTCCACAAGTCTTCTATTCAAGACTCCTCAACTCACCTAATCAGAACAAGTCTACATACACAAACTCTAATGACCATGAATCTTTTCATGCAGTGTTAGTGATATATGACTCCCCACCTCAGAAGTAACAAAGAAACAACCTCCCCCAACCTGGTAACTCTAATGCCTCGGTCTAGCAACTCCTTCCTCGAGAAGCGGGGTATTCCCTTCTAAGTTCAAGTTCAACCGGCTCAAGAAGAGGGGGAAGAAGTATAGACTTTTGGAAGCTCAGCCAGTGTAGCTGAGTCTCCCGCTGCAAGCTTCATGAGATGTAACAAGGTGACCACAAGCTTTTGCTTTTCTTGACTACGTATACTCCGGTGGGGTTATTAAATTTTCAATCCGACCCACCACTTTTTTGGAGTTCTTTTTGGCATTTTTTTTTCAACAAACATGCCTTTGTACATACATACATGATGCAGCATAGATACAAGAAATTTCCTCTTGAGCCAGTAGACTATCCCTCTTTTGAAGCTTTATTGCAACCCACTGCTTCTGTCTTTAGCCTTCATCACCACTAGTCCAAGTTGAGATGCACTTCCTTCACTAGAAGAAGAAGAGAGGTTCCGCCTAGAAGTACTACCCTCATATGCTACCCCAAGCTAAAGGAAACTGCCTCCTCATCACCTCATCCGCAGAGAGCCATGTGTAAAGTGCTGGTGCACGTCAAGCCATTGTCTCTAAGAGCCATGTGTGTGTTGTTAAGTGCTCTACTCAGGTATGTCAAGATGACATATGAACATAGACTTGCAGACTTAAAGAATTAAGTCACCTGACCTGAAAAATCTTAACTCCAGTTCCTATAAGGTTCCTCTGAATTTAGGTGGATTAAGGTTAAATCATTTCCATCCTTAATATCTGCTCACAACTTGGTCCAGAACCCACTAACTTTTCACTTTGCATAAGCAAAGTATGCAGATGAGATGTCATGCTATGAAGATGCAAGACTCTTTTTATTTTTCTATGCAGAGATGATATGCAAGAGAAAATAAGAAGCCTATTTTTTTTAATTTTTTTTCAATTTTTACCCACCCGTAATTATTGTAATATATACAAAAAATACGCGAAAGTACGAGCTATGGTTAAAGTATATATGTAATATATACACGCCCCCCTATACTTAGCGTGTGCTATGTCCTCAGAGCACGAAGAGCGAGGAAAAAGACATAGCTCGTGCTAAGCGTGGGAGAGCCAAAATGTATAGAAGTCATCTCGCCCCCCTATACTTAGGCTATGGCAGCCTAAGTATAGAAGAAGGTCAGAAATGGGGCGGACGAGGAAAAGATGGGAAATGGATGAGTATTAATACGGGCATCGGTCCCCCCTATACTTAGGCTCAGGTCAGCCTAAGTATATGTGGGGAAGGAGTATGAGGACCAATGTGATCTGGAGGATGTACAGTGAATTGACTCGGGTGACCCTTCCCCCCTATACTTAGGATCTGGTCATCCTAAGTATAGTCCAAGATAACGGCTTGATGATGTGGGGATGGGATGGGTTACTAGAATCGTGGGGGCAAAGGATAGGATATACAGGAAGAATGATATGTACATATGAGTCGGTCTGAATCTTTTGAAGATGCTGCTGATGGCTTGGGTTTATTGCTGCAAGGTTTCATACGCGGCTTGAGGTGTATCTGCTGTATCTGTCTCGCGCATGAATACAATCTCCTCTACATGGACTAACTGTTCATTGGATTCAACGAAGTGCTTCAACAGCTGCCCATTTACTAGGAATGTCGGTGCGTCATCTGCGAGATCCGAGATCTCGACACATCCACTATCATGCACCGAACGGACGACAAATGGTCCCGTCCACTTAGACTTTACCTTGCCTTGGAAAATCTTCAGCCTAGCATTGAACAACCATACCTTCTGTCCAGGAACAAAGGTCTTTCGTCTGATATATCTATCATGCCAACGCTTCACCTTGTCCTTGTACACCAAACTGTTGTCGTATGCTCGGTTTCTGACTTCCACAAGTTCATTCAGATCCATGTCTCTCTGTTTCTGACCCAGGTGTGTGTTCCAGTTGACCTTCTTTAGTGCCCATTCTGATTTGTGCACTAACTCTGCGGGCAAATGGCATGGCTTTCCGAATACCATTCGGAATGGGGAGGTTCCTAACGGTGTCTTGTAAGCCGTCCTATACGCCCAGAGGACTTGATCTAAGATCTGAGACCAGTCCTTCCTGTCCGGGCGGACAAGCTTTTGCAATATGGTTTTCACCTCCCTATTCGACACCTCAGCCATACCATTGGTTTGTGGGTGGTAAGGACTCGCGACACGGTGTTCGATGCCGTAGTCCTTCAGGAGTTTTTTCACCTCCCGATTCACAAAATGGCTACCCCCATCTGATATCATCATTTTGGGGATCCCGAATCTAGAGATTATGTTCTCTTTGATGAACTTACAGACAGTCCTGCTGTCTGCGGCTTATGTAGGGATAGCCTCCACCCATCTGGACAAATAATCTACCGCGAGGAGGATATATTCAAACCCGTGGCTGGCAGGGAACGTGCCCATGAAATCGATGCCCTAGGCGTCAAAGACATCACAAATGATGACCGGCTGCATTGGCATCTCATCCTTGGAACCAACGGTTCCTCCCATTCTCTGGCAAACTGGGCACGACTTCGCGAAGGCGGTGGCATCGCGAAACAGAGTCGGCCAGTAGAAGCCACACTGAAGTACCTTCCATGCGGTCCTCTTCCCGGAGTGGTGTCCTCCTGCCTCTAAGCTATGGCATAAAGAAAGGACACTCTGGTATTCCTCCTGAGGAATACAACGTCTCCAGACACAATCCGGTCCTTCAAAGAAAAGGATCGGATCCTCCCAATGGTAATGTCTAGCATCCGACTTTAGTCGGTCGATTTGGCTTTTGGGCCAATCCTCAGGAACTTTCTTGGAGACAAGATAGTTCACGATGTTGGCGTACCATGGGAGTGAGTCGATAACAAAAATCGACTCGTCAGGGAAGGAGTCTCGAATCGGGGAAACCTCGGAAGTATTAAGATCTTCGAGACGAGAAAGGTGATCGGCCACTACGTTCTTCTTTCCAGGTTTATCACGGATGTCCAAATCAAATTCCTGGATAAGTAAAATCCAACGAAGAAGACGCGCCTTCACGTCCTTCTTCTCCATCAAATATCGTAGTGCCGTGTGGTCTGTGAACACAGTCACCTTGGATCCGATTAAGTGAGATCTGAATTTGTCCAAGGCAAATACTACCGCAAGCATTTCCTTTTCTGTAACTGTATAGTTACGCTGAGCAGAATCAAGCACTTTGCTTGCGTAGTGAATTGCGAATGGGACGCCATCTCTTCTTTGTCCCAATACAACCCCAACAGCATAGTCTGAGGCGTCCGTCATGATCTCAAAAGGTAGAGACCAATCTGGGGCTTGTAGAATGGGTGCATCCATGATCACTCCTTGTAAAAGCTTAAAGGCCTCAAGACATTTGTGATCTACAATAAACTCCGTGTCTTTTCCTAAAAGCTCAGTTAGCGGTCGGGCAATCTTGGAAAAATCCTTGATAAATCGTCGATAGAATCCGACATGCCCGAGGAACGACCGCAACTGCCTTACGTTGGTTGGTGGCTGGAGTCGTCTGATCACGTCCACCTTGGCAGGGTCAACCTCCATTCCTCTCTTGGAGATGACATGCCCCAACACTATGCCCTCCGTCACCATGAAGTGACTTTTCTCCCAGGAGAGCACCAGATTGACCTCACAACATCTTTTGAGGACTCGGTCCAGATTCCTAAGACAGGAATCAAAAGAATCGCCGTGGACCGAGAAGTCATCCATGAAGACTTCCAGGAATTCGCCGACCATTTCGGCGAATACAGCAATCATGCACCTTTGAAAAGTACCTGGAGCATTGCATAGCCCAAAAGGCATGCGCCTGAAAGCATAGGTACCAAAGGGGCATGTAAACGTGGTCTTTTCCTGGTCCTCCGGAGCTATGGCTACTTGATTATAGCCCGAGAACCCATCAAGGAAGCAGAAGAATTCTTTTCGCGCTAATCTTTCTAAGATCTGATCAATGAACGGTAGAGGGAAATGATCCTTCTTCGTCGCAGCATTCAAGCGTCTGTAATCCACACAGACGCGCCACGACGTGGGTATTCTCGTCACGATCTCCTCTCCGTCCTCGTTGGTGGTCGTCTAAATTCCCGACTTCTTCGGGACAACATGGATTGGGGCCACCCACTTAGAGTCAGAGATTGGGTAAATGAAACCCGCGTCGCACCATTTTTCTATCTCTTTTTTCACAACTTCTTGTAAATTTGGATTCAACCGGCGTTGGAATTCACGAGAGGGTTTGGCTTCGTTCTCCAAGTAAATATGGTGCGAACACAGAGCGGGATTTATCCCATGGAGATCGGAAATGCTCCAGCCTATTGCCTTGCGGTTCTTCTCCAGGATCTCTAGCAAGCGAGATTCCTGCTCCTTGGTCAATTGCGAACTGATAATGACCGGAAATTTCTTATCTTGGCCCGCAAGGAAGGCATATTTCAGTGTTGTGGGAAGAGGTTTGAGCTCAGGAATAGTGTGATCATCTAAGAAGTCTGGCTCAATCTGATCTGGTTCGGTGTTGGAAGTGGCTGGATCCTGTTCTGTAGTAGCTGCCACCAAGCGCGGTTCTGGAGTCGGATCGTCAAAAGTTTCCATACAATCGGCAAACGCCTCGTCCGACTCGTCATCCTCATCTTCCGATTGTCCTAAGGATGTAAGGACTGACAGGCCCAACTGGGCCTCTATGTCTTCGAAGATGTAGGGCGATGCAGGTTCAGAGCTGTACTCGTTCCTGAGGATCTCGCAGACTGACTCACGCACTGGATCATCTTCAAAGGAGATGGACACCTCGATGCTGGCTGGGTTCTGTCTCCATGGCCCAACTACGTCTACATGCTCACAGTCTGTTCCGGTAGAAGAGTACTCGGTGCTGGATTCGGAGTCCGGTCTCTGCCATCTCGTCTGCTTCATCTCAAGTTCCTCGTCTCCGCCGGGAGTTTGGAACTGAATTTTCCCATTCTTATAATCGAATAAGGCCCCCGCTGTTCTGAGGAAGGGCCTACCTAAAATGATCTGGGAATCTCTCCAATTACGAGGGGTTTCCATATCCAGGACAGTAAAGTCCACCATGTATTCTTGCCCCTCGATTCTGATCACAATGTTCCTTAACTCTCCTTGGGACCTCTTAGTGGATTTGTCAGCAAACTACAGAATAGCTCTAGATTTCCTAAGAGGTCCGAGATTAAGCCTCTCATAGAGGGCGGTGGGCATTAAGTTGATCGAGGAACCATTGTCCAGGAGAGTGCGTGCAAACGCGATGTCATCAACATGACTCACTACATAGTGTGCACCCATGTCTCTTCGTTTCCGAGGAAACGAGTTCTTTATTGCACAAGTCGTGGCTACTGATAGAACGTGTTTCTCAACACGGCTTTTGGTCTTCCTGCTAACCCTAGTAGGTGTGCATCTCACCTTAAGGTATTTTTGGAATGCAGGGGTCATTTCCACGAACTTGTCAAAAGGGATTGTGACCTTGATGTGTTTATTGCAAAATTCAGCCATCTCAGGGTCATCTTTTTGGATTTTTTTGATTTTCTTCTTTCCACCCTTGAGAGCTTGGGGGAAGGGATTATTAACTCAGGTTCTGGAACTGAAATATTTTCATTGGCTGCTGGAACTGAGTTCTGAACAAGACTCTGACTCGGACTTCTACATAGACTCTGACTCGGACTCTGACCAAAAAGAACATGCTGAGACGAGACCGGTGACGCTTCTTCCGCTTCTTCTGGACGATCCTCCTCAGATGGAGGTGCGGGCTCATCGGTGTCGGCTGACTCTAAGTGGATGCGGGAATGCTGCTTCGAGGACTCAGATTCCTCTTCTTCTGCTGGCGATGGTGGCGGTGATGCTCCTCCTCTTCGTCCTCCGAATTCTCCTCAGGTAGATACTCGGAGGTTCTTTCCTTTTGGGCTCGTGCCCGATCAGGTATGGTCACGGTCCTTCCGCTCCTGAGGGACATATGATTAACATTATCATACGAAAGGATCTCATGTTCAGATAGATAATTATCTAGATAATATACCTGATCTCGAGGTCGGTTCTGGCCCTGGTGTATGCTGTTCGGATTGGCCTGAACCTGTGCGGGAATTGGGGTCCTTGGCGCCATTTGTTGGTCCTGGGCACGAGAAACTTGATTGATGTCGGTTCTCATATCCAAGTAGTCATTCTGTATCTGTTGGACCTATCAGACAGGGTCTGGATCGCCAAGGTGAGTGACTCCAATTCGGTGGGCTGGGCTTGCTGTTGTGTTGATGTCGTCCTGTATTGGCCCTGCTGGCCATGCCGATACTGTTGCTGATGGGACGGTGCTGGCCCCTGCTGGTAGGTGCGCTGCTGCGGCTGGTACCCTTGTTCTGGCCTGGACTGGTATCGCGGGACTGTGACGGGCCTGGTCTCTTGGTAGACTGGGGTTGGGCGGTGTGCCTGATCCTTCCCCATCTCGATTTGCCGGACTAGCGGGTCACGGCTATACCAAAGCCCGTTAATCTCGTATACAGGCGGAGGCTCCTCGCATTCCGTTTCCACTGGTGGGGGTGCATAATGGTTCGGCTGGGCATAAGTCTGATCCCAGCTGCTCTGAGACCCCGGTGCCTGTTCCTGTACAAGATGGACTCGGTGTACAGGTACAGGTGGTGCAGAAGGGGTGGGTAGCTTAATCTTAGCTACCTTTTCAGAGAGTTCCTCCACTTTCTTGGGAAGGCTCGAAAGAGACTCCATCTCTGCGACTCTCTTGTGGATCTGCTCGACCATGGTAAGCTTGTCGGCTATCATCCCCATGCTGGGGATGAGGTCCTCATTCAGATCTGCAATAGTCCTTCTGGTTGTCTCATTGGATAAGATTGAGGGAGACAACTGATAGGCCCTTGTGGCCTGTGACCTGCCGGTTTCTGCCATCTGCTCTAGGATCTTCCATACAGCATGCTCATTTTTGTTCAGATAGCTTCCTCCACAGGCGGCACTAACCAACCCCTGCATCTCTGGGGTTAAACCACAGATCAAGGTCTGGACTAAGATCGCCTTTGAAATGCCGTGGCATGGGCATTTCTGTACTAAGTCATTGAACCTGTCCCAAGCCTCATGGAACGGTTCGCTGGGTCCTTGAGCGAAGCTGGCGATCTTTGTTCTCATCTGATTAGTTCTACTGAGAGGGTAGAACTTTTTCAAGAAAAGGTCCTTGAACTGCATCCAGGTAGAACATACCACCCCTAAGTTTTTCAGCCAATGAGCAGCCTTATCACCTAAGGCAAAAGGGGTGGCCTTCAGTCGAATATAATCTTGGCCAACATTGGGATGGCTAAGATTGTTGCACACCAACTCGAAGTCACGGAGGAAAGTGTATGGTTCTTCATTAAGGTTTCCGTTGAACTTCGGAAGCAGACTAAGGAAGTGGGGCTTCAGCTCAAATGCCTGAGCGGGAACTGCAGGTGCTAACCAGTTCTGAATCTCGTTCTCCGCTGGGTTGTAGGTATCAACCATTGGTCGGTCGATTCCTTCTGCTGCTATGATCCGTCCCATCCGCGCCGTGAGATCTGCATTCCTCTGTTCAGCTTCAGCGAGGCGGGCAAGAATCTGTTTAATTTGTTCCTCATCTGGTGGAACTTTTGGCGGCATCTCGTCCTCTAGTTCTGGGGATTGGAAAATAAGATCGGTGTTAGAGGGCAAATCAAGGAAGGGATTACCGAGGCAATGGTCTTCCTCGGTAATCTCGGAGGAGATAAAAGGGTTGGTTTGAGAGTAACCGCCCTGAGCATGAGGGGACCAGGACTCAAGAGGGTCATGAGTCCTGGGTGGTCCAAGGTGCGCTCGGACCGAGAAAGATGAGTTACTTGGGGGACTCATAGAGAGATCAGTGAATAGTGCGTCGAGATCTCCCCAATCACTCATCTTGATGAAGAGGGAAGAAGATAGGATTTTACTCCTACCTGAAGCAAGCAACAGGAACAATCCAAGACCCTGGGTTCACACTCAACACAGTGAAGGACTCAAAGTTGAGTCCAGTTTATCTTGTAATTTTTAAGTGTGATTTTTCAAACAAGATAGCAAGGATTACGCGGCCTAGAGGGAAGTCGGCTTAGAGCCGGATGCGCCTTCCCTGTTTATCCTGTCGCCTAAGATACCGTCGATCCTCCCTTTCTGCGCTCCTATCCGGAGTGGGGACTCAATGACGTGCCCCTATCTACCTGCAAGCAGGCGGAGGCTGACAAAGCTAGGCCTTGTCGCGGAGTACCGCTGGTTCGCCCCTATCTACCCGCGAAGGCGGAGGCTACTTGGTACTTGTCAATGAGTTTAAAAGTGTCCCACTCGTGATATTTGCTAAGATCAGTTGGCTCGTGATATGGAAGGCAGGGATTTGGGCTCTGCCTTAAGGTGTTCACACACACTCAAGTACCCTCACTCAGCCTGAAAGCAAGGTCGGGGATTAATCTCCCGCAAACAATTTTCAGATTTTATTCTCTTTTTTTGGTCAATACTGTTAGCAGTCCCAATTTTTAAAGTTAAGTTATCACTTTAATTAGTCCACCACAAAGCACGCCTATCGGACAGTCCCAATTTCCTGTTTAATTTAAGTGAGAAAATCCGAGGGGGAAATCGAGAAAAGCCGATGCACGAAAAATCGATGATGCTATGCTGAGTAGAGAATACTTACAGTGATCCCTTCGCTTTTTTATGCAGGATGCAATACAGAATTGAAAACTTTACTCTACATGCAAATGCAAGCGATGAAAAGCCGCTCCTAGACAGGCAGTTCTATTAGCGTGAAGAACAATTTAACTTTGACTAAGTACTGCGGTCTAGGTGCGTCTTTTAAGTGTATTGTGTGGTCCTATTGAGTACGAGCACAAGCAAGTCCTAGAGTGGCTCGAGAAGCCGCTAGTGCAATCTTAGTTACAATTCACCCACACAGCACACGGGACACAGTTTCACTATCTTTACACATGCGAGATCCCAAACGGGAACCGCTGGAAATGATGCGAAAAAATAAAATAAAATGTAATTACAAAGCCTCTCTTTCACTCAAAAATTTAGATGCTAAGTCCTCGAAGTGTCGCTGACTCCTCGCGGTCCTCGCACACAAAAAAAAATAATTGGAGGTCAGAGAGTTACACAAAGATACAAAAATTTAAAAGACAGATAAATATTCACAAGAAAAACCGGGGGTCAGACTACCCGGGGATTGAAAATCAAACAATCAAAATTTCACCAAAAATTAACCTAAGCCGTGCCTCCCCGGCAACGGCGCCATTTTGACAACCGCCCCGCACCCTTAGTTAATTCGAGCAAATTAATGTCCAAATCAATTTAAAGTCGTTCGTTGCAGTCGGATACGAGAGGGCTAATCAAAAACCACTTATCGATTAATTTGAAGTTAATTTTAAGCGGCAATATTTTTTTTTACTTGGGGTAAGTCCAAGGTCGATCTCAGGGAGGCATCTGTCTCCTTAGGTAAATTAAAGCAATTATTCGAGTGTTGATTTTCGAGGAGTATTTTCAAGTGGGTTAGTCCATTACATGTGGTGCCCAAGAAGATGGGCATCACTACAGTTGTGAATGAGTCTGAAGAGGAGATAGCTACCCGGGTACCAACTTTTTGGAGGGTCTGTGTGGACTACAGACGATTGAATCAGGCCACCAAGAAGGATCATTTTCCACTGCCATTCATTGATCAGATTATCGAGAGGCTAGCTGGGAAGAGTCACTACTGCTTTCTTGACGGGTACTCCGGTTATAATCAAGTGGCCATTGCGTTTGAAGACCAGGAGAAAACGACATTCACCTGTCCGTTTGGGACATATGCTTTCAGACGGATGCCCTTTGGTCTATGTAACGCCCCCGCGACATATCAAAGGTGCATGTTGTCCATTTTCTCGGACATGGTGGGTGATTGCTTAGAGGTCTTCATGGATGACTTCTCGGTTTATGGCAATGGGTTCGATGCTTGTCTTGACTGCCTAGACCGTGTGCTTCAGCGCTGCATAGAGGTCAATCTTGTCTTGTCTTGGGAGAAGAGTCACTTCATGGTGACTCAGGGGACGGTCCTTGGTCATATCATTTCCAACAGGGGCATAGAGGTCGATCCGGCCAAGGTGGATATCATTAGAAAACTCAATCCACCGTCCAATCTACGTCAATTGCGGTCTTTTCTGGGGCATGTCGGTTTCTACTGACAGTTTATTCATGACTTCAGTAGAATTGCCCGACCGCTCACTGATCTGCTGACGAAAGACACCGAGTTCATTGTAGATGATAAGTGTCTTGCGTCCTTTGAGACTCTCAAGAGTATGGTTGTTTCGGCTCCTGTCCTTCAGCCACCTGATTGGTCTCTCCCATTCGAGATCATGACGGATGCTTCTGATTTTGCCGTTGGGGTTGTGCTTGGACAGAGGAGGGATGGATTGTCGTTTGCCATTTACTACGCTAGCCGGACTTTGGATGCGGCTCAACAGAATTATACTGTGACAGAGAAAGAGATGCTGGCCGTAGTCTTTTCTTTGGATAAGTACATATCATATATTCTTGGATCTAGAGTGACTATCTACACAGATCACACCGCCATCCGGTACTTAATGGCCAAGAAGGATGCCAAATCTCGTCTTACTAGATGGATCCTTCTGCTCCAGGAGTTTGATATTGAGATTAAGGATAAGCCTGGAGTTAAAAACATGGTGGCAGATCATCTCTCCCATTTGGAGAATCTTGAGGAATCTGAGCCCAACGCACCTATCACAGAGACATTTCCGGATGAGGCGATCTTGGCGATCTCCTCGCTCCCATGGTATGCCGACTTTGTAAACTATCTTGTTGCCAAGACGGTCCCTCAGGGTTGGCCCAGGCAGAAACTTGAGACCTTCCTAGCTAAAGGCCAAGTTTTACCATTGGGAGGATCCCGTCCTTTATCATGAAGGAGGGGATAGCATATGGAGAAGGTGCATTCCTCAAGAAGAGCAGCAAAGCGTCCTCACATATTGCCACAAGCCTGAGGCAGGAGGACATCATTCTGGGAAAAGGACAACACAGAAGGTGCTTCAATCCGGCCTTTGGTGGCCTACCCTCTTCAAGGATTCAGATGAATTCGTGAAGAGGTGTACTGACTGTCAGAAGATGGGTACTTGCGGACAGAGAGACATGATGCCCATGCAGCCCATTCACTTTTGTGAGGTTTTTGATGCATGGGGTATTGATTTCATGGGCCCATTTCCTAAGAGTCAGGGGTTTGAGCACATTTTGCTCGCTGTAGATTATGTCAGTCGTTGGGTTGAGTCCATCCCCGCCCGAGCCGCAGATGCTAAAACCGCGTGCAAATTTTTGAGGAAAAATATCATTTCACGGTTCGGGGTACCTAGAGTTCTGATTTCAGATGGGGGGTCTCATTTCATTTATGATAAAGTCAGGGCCCTTGCAGACGAGTTCGACATTGACCATCGTGTTGCCATGCCATATCACCCTCAGACTAATGGTCTTGTCGAAGTATCGAACAGGGAGATCAAGATGATCTTACAGAAGGTTGTCCGCCCAGACCGAAAGGATTGGTCACAACTTTTGGACTCGGTCTTGTGGGCCTATCAGACCTCCTTCAAAAATCCATTAGGGACATATCCTTTTCGTCTCGTCTATGGCAAGCCGTGCCATTTGCCAGTGGAAATCAAGCACAAATCATTTTAGGCAGTCACTGAGTTACTGTTAGATCCCGAGAGTATAGGAGAACAAAGAAAAGCAGAGTTGGCAGCCCTGGAGGAGTTGAGAGATACAACCTTTTCTAGCAGCCTACAATACAAGGAGAAAATAAAGACATGGCACGATTCCCATATCAGCCATAAACAGTTTGAGCTAGATCAACGCATATGGTTGTTTGATTCCAGGCTAAAGTTATTTCCAGTGAAGTTACAGAGCAAGTGGAAAGGTCATTATGTGGTCAGGAAGGTACATGACAATGGCAGTATTGATATATCCGAACCGTCATCTTCCTCTACCTTCCGCGTTAATGGTCAGCGCCTAAAACTATATCTAGATCATGATCCGCTGACCATTGATGTTGCCCCCATTCTTTTGGTATGAGATGTGTCCTTTGACCTCGATCATTTGCATCTCGTACATGGTTATCACTTCCATCTTTCGCTGTATAGATCCATCTGTTGATATCTTTTCTTCT
Source organism: Ottelia alismoides (assembly GCA_037367405.1). Taxonomy (NCBI): domain Eukaryota; kingdom Viridiplantae; phylum Streptophyta; class Magnoliopsida; order Alismatales; family Hydrocharitaceae; genus Ottelia; species Ottelia alismoides. The sequence goes on along the minus strand of JAZKJV010000045.1, from coordinate 344,640 downwards.
TTTCTTCTTTTCCTATTCTATCTTCTGTATCTATCAGAAAGGTGTCACCCCTTTTTGTCAGTCTTCTATACTTAGGACGTACTTTGTCCTAAGTATAGGAGGGTACGCACCTCGAGTTTGTCTATTCTTTGATCCTCTCCATTGTCTCCTCTTCTTGTCGTATATACTACGTATATACTTCAGCCATAACTAGTACTTTCGTATTTTCCTAATAATATGGCTAATTAATACCTTTTAAAAATCATTAAAAACCTTAATAAAAAGATGTTTAATTCCTCAAATTCCTTTTATATACTTACTGATTAATAAATCAGGTGAAAATATTTTTTGCAAAATGTTTGAAAAATAGTTTGAAAATCCTTGTGAAAAATCCTTTGAAAACTATTTTGAAAACGTTTTGTTACATGTTTTCAACATTTGTAAAAACATTTTGATTGTAAAACTTATTTTCTTTGTGTGAAATAAAATGTTTAAAAAACTATTTGCAACTGGTTTGAAAAATGGTTGCAAAAATATTTGAAAAATCTATACTTACTTTTTCAAAGACCTTTGCAAAATGATTTTCAAATGTGTGTACATGTTTGTAAAAATTTTTTGTAAAAATTATTTTGGACTATAGTTTTCAAAATTGTTTGAAGAACTTGTGTCAAATAAGTTTGAGGAATACATACATCACACCAAAATCCACTGTATATATTTATAAAATTGACCACTTACCCTGTAAATTCTTAAAATCCACTTCTTGTATACATAAGAAGCACTCCCGTGTACATATTTGTACCTAGTTTTTGTCTAAAACCTTTTGTTTTCAAAAATCCCAAAAACATTTGCAAAATTAAAATCCAAAAACATTTGAAAAATCTTTTTGAAAAATCTAAAAAAATGCATATGCATCATCATCATCATCTTTTCAAAAACCCATAAAAAGTTCAAAATCTTTGAAAATTGCATCACAAAAATATTTTCTGCATCGCATTGCATGGCATTTGCATTTTTCTGATTGAGTTTGATAGTTGAACGAGTCTAAGTAAAATCCGAAGATTGGAGCTTGATTGGACCTTAAACCTACTTAATTAAAAGGAACCTTATAGGAACTGGGATTGAGGTACTTCAGGTCTAGTTGATTTAATTCTTTGAGGATCACGAGACTTGGTTCAATGGATTCTTGACTGCCTAAGTAGAGTATTTCGGAGAAAACGCACGACCCTTGTTGATAATGACCTAACTTGGACACCTGCACCTTTCACATGGCTCAACTCAGTTGGAGTGGTGAGGGGGTTGGATTTGCCGGTATGAGACGCACACAGGTGGAAACACTTGTCCTCCTCTAGGGAGGGAAGTGCGCCCCAACCCGTCCAGTAATGATGAGTTTCAAGGATAGGAGATCATGGGTTGCGATAAAGCTTCAAAAGAGGGATAGTCTACTGGCTCAAGAGGAAAAATTCCTTATGTAAATGCTGCTGTATATAGTATTCAAAAAAATGCAAAAGCAAAAACTCCAAAAAATGGACAGGCCTGTACAAAAATAAAAATGCCTGCCGGAGTGTACATATGTGTAAAGTCAAATAAGCAAGCTTGAGCTTCAAAGTCAAATCATGTGAGTCTGCAGCTGGATGACTTGACTACACTGGTCTTGCATCCCAGGATAGGTAGCTACACTGGCTACCGTCCATTCTTCTCTCCACCCCCTCCTCTTGAGCTGGTTGCCACTTGAACTTAGAAGGGAATACCCTGCTCCTTGAGGAATGAGTTGTTGGATCGGGGAATGATTGGGTTGTCATATTGGAGAAGTCAGTCTCTTTGTCATTTCAGTTGGGGAGAGCCACTATCACTTATACTGTACGAGTCAGATTCATAGTCGTAAGGGTTTGCGTATGAGTTGAAGTATTTCTGACCTGGCTATTGAGGAGACTTGAACAGAGTTTTGGGATTCTCAGAGGCTGTTGGATTTCAAATCCGGTTCTCATTAAGGTTCCACCCGCACTAAAATTTCAAAGGTCTAAAAGCTCCAAACTTTGATTTTGTGAAGACAAGTTCGATAATTAAACTTAATCTATCTTCTTCTTTTTCTTTTCTTTCTTTTTCTTTCTGCACTTATTGCATAAGTGTTTGCTAGGGACTAGCAAAGGTAAAGTATAGGGGGATGATGAAGCCACATTTCATCATCTTTATTTTATCATTTTGGCATCAAAAACCCTAGCAAATGCGTGTAAATACCCTTAAATCCATCATCTTAGCATTCATGCATGTGCATCCAAATAGTGTATAAAATATTGTAATTAAAGCCAAAATTATAGAATAAATAAAAGAAAAGAATAAGAATAAAATATTGTAAATATTTTATGACCCGAAACCCCGAGACCTAGGCATCTTGATGAATAGGCCGACAAGGAGTAAAGTAGGGGGAGATAAGGGTTAAAATACAATTAACATTCCTTCATTGTTTATTCATTTTACAACTATTTTTGGTTCCACTTTTTATACTTCAAATAAAGATACTTTGAACATGAAAGTTGTAGATAATTAAACATAGAAAAATAGAAAATTGATTTCACTGAAAAATAATGTACAGATAAAAAGTTATGGTCTGAATAAGATTCCAGAACTCCAACTTCCCAGACCCGTATCTTGCAAATAAAAACTCAAAATGTACCAAACTCATTAATTGTATATAGCTTAAAATAATCTATTTAATGGAGGTGGTTTCGTATTTTTCGGAGTTACGGTTTGAAAGTTGAGTTTTAGACCCTTGTAGTATACTTGTACAGATTAAAATATTCGATTTATTAGTTATTCATTATTTTTGCATTTTTATATTTTTATAGTTTTGTAAATATTATTTATAATAAGTGTGTACATTATAATCAGAATAAAAACTCAAAAGAAATCCAAAAAAAATACTTGTATATATCAGATACATAGGTATTATACCTATAAATATACCTATTTAATACATACTTTTATTTTATTTAATATGCAAAACATATCAGAAAAATAAAACAAAAATATATTTGTGTATATAAAAATATTTTATGATTTTATAAAATACTAAATAAAAATAAATAGATTAAATACACACAATAAAAATAAAAGAGTAAAATGTATAGATAGTATACCTATAAAGGGCATAAAAGTAAACTTATAAAAATCTACCTCATAAAAATTATTAAAAATCAGAATTAAATACTACATAAAATAATAAATATTTTTTTAACAACAAAAATTTAGTTCTACCTTTTTCTATTTTTAATCGAATTAATAAAACTATTTTCCAAGGTTTTTCCTGGTTGGTCCACGTGGACCAACCAGGTGCAAACCCTAGTTGACCCCGGTCAACTAGGTGTCCTAGCCCCCTTGTAGCCTCTGCCAGCCTCGTTTTTGACCCACTTTTGCGGATTTCTCGAGGCCAAGTCTTCCATCTTTTGGTGTTGCATCCTTCTGCAACATTGTTCCTCGTTCATCCCTCACACTCGCCCAGATGTTTACCTAGGCTGTCGTGCATTGATTCAACCGCTACGCCTCGGTCTTTCCCCACGTCCGTCAACCCAATAAAATGGAAGCCTTGACTTCCATTCAAACTTGAACCCCATTTTTGTCCCGATTTCTCTCCTTCTTGCTCGCGTCTGAGGCCTGAAGGTGATAGCTGCAGAACCGGACCTTCAAGGAGGTGAAGCGTCATGGATTGGGCGTGTTCCACCCCCACCTCCGGTGACCTTCCCATCGAGGTATTCCAACCTCGGGCTCTGGCCCTCGAGGTGTTATCTTCCTCCTTTTCATGCTCGTTTCATCCGTTGTCCTCCTAGGATTACTTAGGAACCTGTTTCTCGTCCAATCCCCCATCGATTCGCTAAATCGATTCACCTCGCCGGAGCAAGCTCCGGCGAGTTTCCACCTCGCCGTTCTCCCCGTTCTTGAGAGCCACTGGAGGTCGAGGCATTTTGCCCTCGACCTCCTTAACGTTTTTGGTGCAGGTCCTTGCGCTTGGAAGCACCTGGGGTCGATTTTGGATTCGCCGGAGATACCTAGGCCCCTCCTCCTTCTCCGACGTCGCAGAGGAGCCCTGGTGTCTATCGCCGCGTTTTGTGACCCCCGGCGTAGAGAGGACCCTCACAGAAATCACCTGGGGCCATTTTGAAGCACGTCTACCGTCAGAGAGAGGCACCATCACCGAAGGAAGGTCGCCACGGCGGACCTTCTTCCCTGTTCGTCCACCACCCGCCTCTGCCGTCGGATCATCAAGGACCCCCAGTCGTAGTAGGAGCCGTCCGATATGCGTACCCATAGCCGTCCATCGTCGAGAAGATCATCTAATCGCGACTGTTGGGCGCGAAGCGGCATCGTGCGAGGAAAACACGCCACGTGTTCAAGTGAAGATCTCCCGCCGTCAGATCGCCTTAGCGTGGGGATTTTGCAAGTATACCCCGCGCACTTTTGTAATTTATTTTATATTGTAAAATTTACAAGTAGGCCCTTGAACTCTCCGAATTTGCAATTAGGTCCTCGGCCACGTCACCTCACGTGACCTGTTCACGTGAGGTGTGGGGCTTTTTGCAACGAGGCCCTCGGCCGTTTGTTTATTTCGTCTAGGACCAGGAACGTTTGTATCAAGAGTAAAAGTTTTGGTAAATTTTGCATGTGATCCCTCGAGGGTTTTGAATATTACAGTTGGGTCCTTCCTAGGCGCGTGCAAGTCACGCGTTTTAGTGGGCATTTTGCACCTATACCCTCGCGGGTTGTGTCATCTGTATTCAGTCCATTAAAGTTGTTTATTAGTTGAATATTTTTGTGAAACTTGCACTTTGGTCCCTGGATGTTTTGATATTTGCACTTATGCCCTTGCTAGTAGTGTAGTTTCTTGATGTTGTCTCTATTTAATTAGTGCATCATTTTAACTCGAAAAATTCTCAAAAATAGCATAGGCTCATGTTTAGTTGCTCATTCACGCCATATTTTTGCATTGCATTTTTATTGCATGTTCATATTTATTAAAAATAAAAAACATGCATTTTTCCTACTGTTTGCATTAGAAAATCCATAAAAATTACCAAAACATTTTGAAAAATTCAAAAAAAAATTATATTTTGTGTGTTTCATCATCTACTAGTGTCAGTTCAAAAACCACTAAAAATTTCAAAATAAAAACCTTAAAAATTAGAAAAACCTAAAATCTTCATAAAAATCTAAAAAATCATAGAAAATTCAGAAAAATGAAAACTCAGGTCCTCTAAGTTCCCCATTTTATTATCTTTATTTTAAAATTAATTTGGGAAAATTTTGTTACTGTTTGATATTTTTCATTCCCATAAAAATTTCGTCCAGCACTCTTATTTCCTGTTTGCTTGTATTGTGACTTTTAAAAATACCAAAAACATTTAGAAAAATCCCCAAAAATAACAAAAAACATCTTCAAAATATAAAAACCAAAAAGATTTTATTTCCTGATTTTTGAGCATTTTTACCTATTTGTATAAATACATTATCCTCTCTTTCCCTATATTGTAAATATATTCATATATTGAAAAGAAAATAAAAAAATAATATATAAAATATAAAAAGAAAATACAAAATCAGTAAAAAGAAAACCAAAATACAGAATTAAAAATAAAAAATAAAAAATATAAAACTAAAAACCCACAAAAACATTGGCATTGCATAATGTAGACAATACTTCACATTCACACACATACTTGCTTGATCTATCATGCCTTGCTCCCTTTGTTCGAACTCTCTACGTGCTTGCTTCTATACATCTTGCTTGTAGAGTTAAAAATAAATTTTAACTTCACATTTGCTTGTCATTTCTTGATATCTATAGTGTGGGTTAATTGTTGATTTTAGTTGGGATTTTGCGTGGTCGACACTTCGACTGAGTTCCCGCTTTGTATAGAACTTAAGACCACCGAATTCTCGCTAAATCACACGTGGACACTCCTGGAGCCGCCACGTGTTAGCTATTTTTTGATTTTTTAATAATTCGTTTTTATAAAAAATTAAATTAAATTAAAGCGATGCACATGCAGGGCATGTGCCTCCCGCGCACGTGCCACGCCAGTGCTCTGTATCCTCGCACCCCTGCTGTTGCGTGTCACGATCACGGCCGTCCGATCTCGACCGATCGGACGGCCCTGGTCGTCGTCTTCATCCCCTTTCCCAAATCCGCATCTCGTCAACCCTCCGTCGCCTACGTATCTCGCCAGCTCTGCCGTGATTTCCGCCATCACTGATCCCCCTCCGATCCCCGATCTCATCGACCTCGCGCGAATCATCAATCAAAACTCCGCCGCCTTTCCTTCTCGAATTGCCCTCAAATTTCGTCAAACCCAATCCCGTATCCAACGTTCCATCTCCGACGAGAACCCCTTAGCCTATAGAAGCTTCACCGCCGCCCTCGATTCCCATCATTCGCCGATTTCATCGCCAACGGGAAGAATCTCCATCACCGGAGTTGACAGCTCCGTGTCCGGCCCCCTTTCTCGAAGGCGCGGCGAGATCCGAGCCGTCACCGACTCGTCGCAACACCGCTCAAAGCGTCCTGCTTTGCTTCGGCCTTCAAACTGTTGAGCCAACACTGCCAGTATCTCCGTCAACTGCTACACCAACGCCATGATGGTCGACTTCAACAGCGAGCCAACCTTCATCGGCAACGACCACCGCTTCGATCAACACCGCCTCCAACTCCGACGTACTTCACCAAGCTTCAACCTTCAACTTCAACAACGAGCCAACCTTCATTGGCAACGTCCACCGCTTCGATCAACATTGCCTCCAACTCTGACGTACTTCACCAAGCTTCAACCTTCGAATTTAGTTGCCACTACGTCATCCCCGCCATCGTTCGAGACTTCATCAGTTGTACTGCAACTCATCAACACCAGGAGCATCACCTACCACTACCGCAGGGCTCTGCCAGTTATCGGCCCACGCCACGTCGTCGCCTAACTCCGGCATCCCTTCCACCGATCGCCGCTGGGCTCCAGACCCGAGGCCCCCGCCACGTGCCACGTACGTGGGGTAGGGGAAACGTCAACCATGGTCACCAGGGGTCACGTGGGAAAATTGCAAGCAGCCCCCGATCCTCCTCCTAATAGCCATCCAGCCCACCGACTAGAGGGCGCGTGCCATACACATGCCCCTCTGAAAGAATTGCAGCAGACCCCCCGAACTTATTGGTAATTACATTATAGCCCTCTTTTGCATTTTTATTTTTTTATTTTGCAGAAATACCCCTGTATTCCCCCTCAATTTTAGACCTCTCCATTGCATCATTTTATATATCAAAAACAGGCATTTTGTTCTACATTTAAATCTCTACATTATGGCTTATGTCTGACATTTTTGTGATCAATGGTTAGTTATTAATTAATTATTTTGTGGAAAATTGCATATTTTGCTCATTTTGTGCTCTGAAATTTATCATTGATTAACTGTTGCTCTAGAAACTGCTGAAAAATCAGGGATTGTAGAATTATTTGTGGTTAACAGTGTACCCAAAAAGAATTGCATTTGCATGCATAGTTTGCCTTGTAAAAATCATTTTGCATATTTCAATATTTGATTTTTAATAGGTATCGAATCTTGTATTTTCAATGTCAGTTTGCATTGGAAATGAATGACAACTAACCCGAGGGGTACAACTGATAGAACTGCAAAAAGTTGGGGGCACAACTGATATTCCCAAAAAGATAGGGGCATAACTGATATTGCAATATATCGGAGGGGCACAACTGATAAAACACTTATTTTTATAATTAGGATTTTTTTAGATCTATCACTTAGTGATAGAAATTAGATACTTTTGTTCATTGAAAACAATTAGGTTTAATATTTATTATAATTAAACATTGAAATTCACTTTGTTTGCATTTTAAATTCATAAAAAAACATCTTGCATCCAAAAATTCCAAAAAAATTACAGTTCATTTATTTCATCATAACTTTCATCGTTGTCAAGTTTCATATTTTTCGGACATCGTTTGATTGACTTTTACATTTTAGTCCCTAAAATAGGCCAAAATGCATTTTGCATCTTTAATTGCATTAAAAATTACAAAAAAAAGATTGCCTCGAAGACTGCACACGAACTTTGATAGACATAATTCTAGGTTGTTCCTTTGCCTCCTTGTGTTCGACCTTGGGACTTGCCCAAGTAAAATAAACATAAAACCACGCGATTAAAAGTTGACTAAATAATTGTGGTTATTTTCTTGACCGATTCTGATTGCCGCCTACAATGAAATGACACAAATTATATTATTAAGCGAACAAAAATTCACGACATAAATTTAACATCGGCAATTTTAGACCCGTCACCTCCTCACCACCTCATCCATGAAGAGCTACGTGCATTGTGTTTGTCTAAGTTAGGTCACTCTCAAAAAGAATCATGTGTGTGCACGAGATATTCTATTTAGACTAATCAAGATGACATGTGAACATAGACTTGCGGACTCATAGAATTAAGTCACTTGACCTGAGAAATCTTAACTCCAGTTCCTATAAGGTTCCTAAGGAATTAGGTGGATTCAGGTGAAATCAAGTCCCTCCTCAACATTTATTCATAACTTAGTTCAAAATCTACTAACTTTTCACTTTGCATATGCTAGATATGCAGATGAGATGTAGATGACATGCTATGAATGAAATGCAAGACTCTTTTTCTTTCTTTTTAAATGCAGATATGATGTGCAAGAGTTAATACGAAGCCTTTGATTTTGATTTTTTTTCAATATATACAACTATAGTACAAATATATGTGTATTTTATAAAAAAATCTCCATTTTTACCCGCCTGTAATTATTGTATAGTATATAAAAAAAATACATGAAAGTACGAGCTATGTGTAAAGTATATATGTAATATATACACGTCCCCTATACTTAGCGTGTGCTATCCTCAGAGCACGAAAAGTGAGGAAGAAGATATAGCTCGTGCTAAGCGTAGGAGAGCTAAAAGAACAAAAATGTGTAGAAGTCGTCCTGCCCCCCTATACTTAGGTTCTGGCAGCCTAAATGTAGACGAAGATCAAAAACGGGGCGGGCAAGGTTAAGAGTAGAAGTGGATGGATATACATGATGGCATCGGTCCCCCCTATACTTAGGCTCAAGTCAGCCTAAGTATAGGGCTGGAGTGAGTATGAGGACCGATGAGATTGGAGGATGTACAATGAATAGTCTCAGGTGACTCCCCCTCCCCTATACTTAGGATCTTACCATCCTAAGTATAGTCGTAGATGAAGTATATGAAGCTGGGGTGAGTGATAGAGTCGAGGGAGGGCGAGAAAGAGTATACAAGAATGGTGGGTGTATACAAGGATCACGGTCTGAAACTTTTTAGATGGTGCTGATGGCGAGAGCTCACTGCTGCAAGGTCTCATGCGTGGCTCTGTGTGTATCTACTGAGTCTGTCTCGCACACGAATACAATCTCTTCAACATAGACTAACGGTTCATTGGGTTCGACGAAGTGCTTCAGCAGTTGTCCATTGACTAGGAATGTCTGTGCTTCATCTGTGAGATCTGAGATCACTACGCATCCACTATCATGCACTACACGGACGATGAATGGACCCGTCCACTTGGATTTCAGCTTGCCTTGGAAAACCTTTAGCCTTGCATTGAACAACCGTACCTTATGTCCAGGAACATAGGTCTTTCGTCTGATATATCTATCATGCCAACTCTTTACTTTGTCCGTGTACACCAAACTGTTGTCATATGCTCGGTTTTTGACTTCCACAAGCTCATTCAGATCCATCTCTCTCTCTCTCTCTGTTTGTGCCCTAGGTGTGTATTCCAGTTGACCTTCTTGATTGCCCATTCTGATTTGTGCACTAATTCTTGCAGGCAAATGGCACTGCTTTCCAAATACCATATTGAATGGGAAGGTTCCTAACGGTGTCTTGTAAGATGTCCTATAAGCCCATAGGACTTGATCCAAGATCTCAGACTAGTCCTTCCTGTCTGGGCGGACAAGCTTTCGCAATATGATTTTCACCTCCCTATTCAACACCTCAACCATGCCATTGATTTGTGGGTGGTAAGGACTAGCGATACGGTGTTCGATGCAGTAATCCTTCAAGAGATTCTCCACTCTCTGTTCACGAAGTAGATACCCCCATCTGATATCAATACTTTGGGGATCTCGAACCTAGAGATGATGTGATCTCTAATGAATTTACAGACAGTCCTGTTGTCTGTGGCTCGGGTTGGGATAGCCTCCACCCACCTTGACAGATAGTCTACCGCCAGAAGGATGTATTCGAATCCCTGGATAACATGGAATGGGCCCATGAAGTCGATGCCTGAGGCATCAAAGACATCACAAATGATGAAAGGATGCATCGGCATCTCATCCTTGAAACCAATGGTTCCTCCCATTCGCTGGCATACTGGGCACGACTTCGCAAAGGTGATTGCATTGCAAAATAGAGTCGGCCAGTATAAGCCACACTGAAGTACCTTCCATACGATCCTCTTCCCAGAGTGGTGTCCTCCTGCCTCTAGACTGTGGCACAAAGTAAGGACACTCTGATATTCCTCCTGAGGAATACACCGTCTCCAGACACAATCCGGTCCTTCAAAGAAAAGGATCAGATCCTCCAAGTGGTAATGTCTCGAATCCGACTTCAGTCGATCTATGTGGCTTTTGGGCCAATCTTCGGGAACTTTCTTGGAGACAAGATAGTTCACGATATTGGCGTACTATGGGAGTGAGTCGACAATAAAAATCGACTCGTCGGGGAAGGAATCTCGAATAGGCGTATCATCAGAAGCATTAAGATCCTCGAGACGGGAGAGGTGATCATCTGCTACGTTCTGCTTTCCACGTTTATCACGAATGTCCAAATCAAACTCCTGGATAAGCAGAATCCACCTAAGAAGACGCGCCTTCGCATCCTTCTTTTCCATTAAGTACCGTAGCGTTGTGTGGTCAGTGAACACAATCATCTTGGATCCAATTAAATGAGATCTGAACTTATCCAAGGTGAACACTACTGCAAACATCTCCTTTTCTGTAAATGTATAATTACGCTGAGCAGTATCGAGCACTTTGCTTGCGTAGTGTATGGCGAACGGGGCCATTCATCCTCTGTCCTAACACAACCCCAACAGCAAAATCTGAGGCGTCTGTCATGATCTCGAAAGGAAGAGACCAATATGGGGCTTGTAGGATCAGGACGTCCATGATCATCCTTTGTAATTGCTTAAAGGCTTCAAGACATTTGTGATCAACAATGAACTCCATGTCCTTGCCTAAAAACTCAGTTAGCGGTCGGGCAATCTTAGAGAAATCCTTGATAAATCTTCGATAAAATCCAACATGCCCGAGGAATGACCGCAACTGTTACACGTTGGTTGGTAGCTGGAGACATCTGATCGCATCCACCTTGGCAGGGTCAACCTCCATTCCTCTCTTGGAGATGATATGCCCCAACATAATGCCCTCCGTCACCATGAAGTGACTTTTCTCCCAAGAGAGCACCAGGTTGACCTCACAATACCACTTGAGGACTCGGTCCTGATTCCTAATATAGGAATCGAAGGAATCACCGTGGACCAAGAAGTCATCCATGAAGACTTCCCAGAATTCGCTGACCATTTTGACGAATACAACAATCATGCACCTTTGAAAAGTACTAGGAGCATTGCATAACCCAAAGGGCATGCGCCTGAAAGCATAGGTACCAAAGGGGCATGTAAACATGGTTTTCTCTTGGTCCTCAGGAGCTATGGCTACTTGATTGTAACCCGAGAACCTGTCTAAAAAGTAGAAGAATTCTTTCCACGCTAATCTCTCTAAGATCTGATCAATTAACGGTAGGGGGAAATGATACTTCTTCGTCACGACATTCAGGCGTATGTAATACACACAGACATGCCACGACATGGGTACCCGTGTCACAATCTCCTCTCCGTCCTCATTGGTGCTCGTCTAAATTCCCGATTTTTTCGAGACAACATGGATTGGTGCCACCCATTTAGAATCGGAGACGGGATAAATAAAACCCGCATCGCACCATTTCTCTATCTCCTTCTTCACCACCTCTCACAAATTTGGATTCAACCAATGTTAGAATTCACAAGAGGGTTTAGCCTCATTCTCTAAGTAGATATGGTGCAAACACAGAGCGTGATTTATCCCTTGGAGATCAGAGATGGTTCAGCCTATCGCCTTACGATTTTTCTCCAAGATCTCTAGCAAGAGAGATTCCTGCTCCTCGGTCAATCACGAGCTGATGATGACTGGATATTTCTTCTCTTGTCCTGCAAAGAAGGCGTATTTTAGTGTTGTGGGTAAATGTTTGAGCTCAGGTAAGGTGTGATCATCAAGGAAGTCTGGCTCAATCGAATCTGACTCTGTGCTGGTAGTGGCTGGATCTGTCCTTGAAGTTGATGCCACCAACTCATTCAGCTCTGGAGTCGGATCGTCAAAGGTCTCCAAACGATCGGCAAAAGCCACGTCCAACTCATCATCCTCATCTTCTGATTATCCTAAAGAGGGAAGGACTAACAGGCCCAGCTGGGCCTCTACGTCAACAAAGATGTAGGGGAATGCACATTTTGCGCTGTACTCGTTCCTAAAGGTCTAGCAAATTAACTCGTGCACAAGATCTTCTCCGAAGGAGAGGGTCTCATCGGCACTGGCTGGGCTATGTCTCCATAGCCCAACTGTATCTACATGAATACAATATGCTTCAGACAAAGAGTATTCGTTGCTAGATTCTGAATCTGACCTTTGCCATCTGGTTTGCTTCATCTCAAGTTCCTTATCTCCGCTTGGAGTTTGGAAGTGAATCTTTCCGAACTTGTAATCAAATAAGGCCCTGCTATTCCGAGGAAGGACCTTCCTAATATGATATGGGAATCTCTTCAATTTTGAGGGGTCTCCATATCAAGGATTGTAAAGTCCACCATGTACTCCTGACCCTCGACTTTGATGATAACGTTCCTCAATTCTCCTTGGGACCTCTTGATGATTTATCTGCAAACTGAAGTAGTTCTCTATATTTCCTTAGAGATCTAAGATTAAGCCGCTCGTAGAGGGTTGTAGGCATCAAATTAATTACGGAGTTGTTATCAAGATGAGTGCGTGCAAACGTAGTGTCATCGACATGACTCACCACATAATGTGCACCCATGCCTCTTCATTTCCTCGGAAACACATTCTTTATTGCGCAAGTAGTGGCTACTGACAGAACGTGTTGAGACTGTTAACCCTAGTAGGTGTGCATCTCACCTTAAGGTATTTCTGAAATGCAGGTGTCATGTCCACATACTTATCGAAAGGGATTGTGACCTTGATGTACTTGTTACAGAATTCTGCCATCTCAAGGTCATCTTTTTGTATTTTTTTGGTTTTCTTCTTTCCACCCTTAAGAGCTCGGGGAAAAGGGATTATTGATTCTAACTCAGATTCCGAAACTGAAAGATTTTCATAAAACCGAGGAACTGAGTTCTGTACATGACTCTGACACTGATACTGACTCGGACTCTGACTCTGACTAAAGAAAATTTCTACTGCGAAACCGATGATGCATCTTCTGTGACTGTTGGGACATCCTCCTCAGATGGAGGTGCAGGCTCCTCATCGGTCTCGCTAAACTCACTGCGGGTGATGCTCTCCTTCTTCTTCGATGACTTAGAGGTCCTCTTCTTCGGCCGGTGGTGGTGGTGGTTCTGCTCCTTTGCGTCAAAGTTCTCTTCAGGGAGAGACTTGGTGGCATCTTCGTCTGGTGCTCGTGCCCAATCAGGTACGATCACGGTCCTTCCGCTCTTGAGGGACATATGATTAACATTATCATAAGAAAGGATCTCATGTTTAGATAAAGAGTTATCTGAATAGTATGCCTGATCTTGAGGTCGGTTCTGACCCTGATTCAGGCTATTTGGGTTAGGCAGAACCTAGGCGGGAATTGGGGTCCTTGGCATCATTTGCCGATCCCGGTTGCGTGAAACGCGGTTCAGATCAGTCTTGATATCCATATAATAATTATGCATTTGTTGGACCCTATCAGTCAGGGTATAGATCGCGAAGGTGAGGGACTCCAATTCGCTTGTGGGCGGGGCCTGTTGTTGTTGACTAGAGGATGAGTTCCTATATTGGCCATGTTGGCCATGCCGGTACTGCTGCTTATGGGAAGGTAGTGAAGGGCCCTGTTGGCCCGAGTGGAAAGTGCGCTGCTGCTGGTGCTGCTAAGGCTGGTACCCTTGTCCGGGCTGGGACTGTACGAACCATGGTGTGGGGACGGAGTTGGTTTCCTGGTAAGCTAGGAAAGGTCGGTGAGGCTGATCGTTCCCTATCCCCGACTGTCTGCCGACGGGGTCATGGTTGTACCACAACCCATTGATCTCGAACACTTGCGGAGGCTCCTCGTATCCGGTCTCCACTTGTTTGGGCGCGTGCTGCTCCTGCTGAGTATACTGTTGCTCCTCTATCCAGCTACTCTGAGGCCCCGATGCCTGTTCCTGTACAAGATGAACTCAGTGTACAGGTACAGGTGGTGCAGAAGGGGCACATAGCCGTATCTTGGCTACCTTCTCAGTCAGTTCCTCCACTTGTTTCGGCAATCATGAGAGTGCCTCAAGGTCAGTGATCCTATTACGAATCTGCTTGACCATGGTTAACTTGTCATCTATTATCCCCATGCTGTGGATGAGGTCCTCTGTCAGATCCGCTATAGTCCTCCTAGTTGTCTCGTTGGATAGGCTTGACGGAGACAACTGATAGGCACTTGTGGCCTAAGATCTGCTTGTTTCCGCCATCTGCTCCAGGATCTTCCATACAACACCTTCATTTTTGTTCATATAACTTCCTCCATAGGCGGTACTCATTAACCCCTGCATCTCCGGGGTCATGCCACAGAACAAGGTCTGGACTAAGATCGCTTTTGTGATGCCATGGCAAGGGCATTTCTGCGTTAAGTCATTGAATCTATCCCAGGCTTCATGGAATGGTTCATTTGGTCCCTGGGAAAAACTTGCGATCTTGGTTTTCATCTGATTAGTCCTACTGAGTGGGTAGAACTTCTTCAAGAATAGGTCTTTGAACTGCATCCAAGTCATACATATCACCCTGAGATTTTTCAACCAATGAGCAGCCTTATCTCCTAAGGCAAACGGGGTAGCCCTCAACCTAATATAGTCTTGCCCAACCTTAGGGTGACTAAGGTTGTTGCAAACCAGCTCGAAGTCTCTAAGGAAGGCATATGGTTCTTCGTTGGCGTTTCCATTGACCTTCGGCAGCAGGCTCAAAAAGTGGGGCTTCAGCTTGAACGCTTCAGGGGGGACCTCAGGTACTAGCCAACTATGTATTTCATTCTCTGCAGGATTGTAGGCGTCTACCATGGGTCGGTCAATTCCTTCAGCCTCGATCACCTGTCCCATCCTAGCCATCAGTTCTACATTCAGTTGCTCGGCTCTAGCTAGCCGGGCCAGGACATGGAGCATGGGATCCTCTCTGTGTTCCTCCTCGTCAGGGTTTTTCTTCGGCATTTTGTCCTCTTTTCCTGGGTGAAGAGATGGTCTCGGTTAGAGTACATATCA
Organism: Ottelia alismoides; assembly: GCA_037367405.1. Lineage (NCBI taxonomy): Eukaryota > Viridiplantae > Streptophyta > Magnoliopsida > Alismatales > Hydrocharitaceae > Ottelia > Ottelia alismoides. The sequence continues at coordinate 329,099 of JAZKJV010000045.1, read as the reverse complement.
AAGAAGACATTCTCACCGAGGCGATTGTCTTCCTCGGTGAGATCAGAGGAGAGAAAAAGGTTGGTTTGAGGGTAACCACCCTAGGAGTGATGGATCCTGAACTCACCCTGGGAGCAAGGGGTCATGATCTCGGGGTGGTCCAAGTTGCGCTTGGGCCGGTGAAGACGAACTTCTTGAGGGGCTTAAAGAAAGATTTACGAATCGGGAATAGATATCCCCCCAGTCAGTCATCTTGGATGTCGAGAAGAAGAAGAAGCATGAGTATAAGATAGGATTTTACTCCTACATAAAGCAAGCAAGTAAATCCAAACCCTGATTTTCACACTCAACAAGGTGAAGGGCCCGAAACCAAGTCCGATTAATCTGGTTGATTTTAAGTGTGAATTTCAAGCAAGTATCAAAGGTTACGTGGCCTATAGGGAAGCCGGCTCAAAACCAGATGCATCTTCCCGATTTAACCTGTCGCATAAGATACCAACGCCATTCCTTTCTTCGCTCATATCCCAAGTTGACGAGTTCAAAGACCTGCCCCTATCTACCTGCAAGCAGGCGGAGGCTGACAAGGCTGGGACTTCACCCCGAGGGGTTACTAGCAACTTGTCACGAAGCACCGCTGGTTCACCCCTATCTACCTGCAAACAGGTGGAGGTTACTTGGTGCTAGTCAATGAACCTGAAAAAAATTCAACTCGTGGTATTTGCTAGGATCGGTTGGTACGTGATATGGAAGGCGGGGATTTTTTCTCTGCCTTAGGGTGTGCACACACTCAAGTACCCTTACTCAGCCTGAAAACAAGGTCGGGGTTAATCTCCCGCAAGCAGAATTTCTGATTTTATTGATTTTTTTGGTCTATTAAGTTTATCAGTCACGGTTTTAAATTTAGATGATCCCTTGATTAGTCCAACCACAAAGCATGCCTATCGTCCAATCCCAATTTCCTTTTTATCCTAAGTTTGAAAAACCAAGGGAAAGGAGTCGAGAAAAGCTGATGCAAGATAAAACAATGATGAAATGCCAAGTAGAGAGAAGACTTATAGCGATCCCTTCGCTTTTTATGCAGGATGCAAAACAGAATTGAAAACTTTATACTACATGCAATGCAAGCGATAAAAGTCGATCCTAGACAGGCAGTTCTATTAGCGAGTGAAGCATAGAGTGAATTTGGCTGGATCTGCGATCTAAGTGCGTCTTTTAAGTGCGAAGTGTGGTCCTAGAATTTTACGATCACAAGCAAGTCCTAAAGTAGCTCTAAGAGCCGCAAGTGCAAGCGTATTCTACGTAAAAGTAACCCACACAACACACCGGGACACGTTTCCACTATACTTACACACGCGGAACCCAAACGAGAACCGCTGGGAAAATGCAAAAAAATAGTGAACACAACAGAAATTACAGGTCCTCACAATCACTCAAATTATTTACATGCAATTCCTTGGGTTGTCTGGCGAAGGGACTTTGACTCCTCGTTTTCCTCGCATGAAAATAAATAGAGGTCAGATAAAGGATGACACAAAATATACAAAAAAAATGACAGAGAAATATTCACAAGAAAACCCGGGAATCAGACCCGGGGATGAAAATCAAAACTCAAAATTTCTCTAAAAATTAACCTAAGTCGTGCCTCCCTGGCAACATCGCCATTTGACGAGCCACGATATACACTACCTAATTCAATCGGGTTAATGATCGAATTAAATGTTGTCGTTCGTTGTAGTCAGGTAAATCGAGACTTATCAAAAACAACTTCAATTAATATTGAATTAAATGCGAGCGGAGATTTTTATTTTACTTGGACAAGCCCAAGGTCGAACTCAGGGAGGCAACTTTCTCCTTAGGTAAATCTGTAGTTAATTCGGAGATCTAATTTTCAGAAGATTATTTTTTGATATTTTTATAATTTTTTATGCAATTTAAAAGAAAGACAATGCAATTTCAAGCCAAATTTTAAGGTTAAATTTGAAATATGGTCAAATTAAATCCAAAAATTATGAAACTTAGCCAGAATATGAAATGCAGTGAAATTAAGTTACTATAATTATTTAGGAATTTTTCGACTCTAAATGAATTTACTATGAATTAAAGATAAACGTAGGGTGATTTTTTCAAAATTAAGTTGAATAAATACCAAATTAAATTATTTTCAAGAACTAAAATTATCCTAGATGACTATATGTGAGAGGATTCTAGTAAAATTGTTAAATCTTAAAAATAATCAATTTTGGACCTATTAAAAAATATATAAGCCAAATACAAATTAATTTAAGGCCTCGTAATGTGTGCAAATGCAATGATTTTTAGCACAATGTAGAAATAATTAAACTCTACCTACTGTACTTTTTGGTGATTTTTGGAGCAACAACTAATTTAATAAGCAATTAACAATTAACAATGGATAAAATAAGCTAATTTCCACCAAAATAAGTATATTAAATAGAGTATTTCTCCTAAAAATTCAACAAGCATCAACAAAGATAAAATAAGATATTCTACAAGATGCAATTTTTGGAATTTAAAAATGAGGCTAAATGAATGCCTAAATAAACGTGCAAACACAAGGAAATGAATGCAATACAGAATTAAAATTGAATAAGGAAATATGCTGACTGGACTGAGATGAGATTACCTATACCCGCAAGGGTAGATAAGCAATTTCTCGAACTGACGCGTGCAGTGCACGTGACTTCAGACTAGCGGGGCACAAGTGTAATTTCCAGGAGCTCCAGGGGCTTCAGACTAAACTTTCCTCCATTGCACGTGCTCCTCACGTGACTCAGCTGATCGGGTCTGACTTGCTATTTCTGGAAGTGTGTGTGTGGGGGGGGTGTATGCGTAAAAACCCCAAAAGGTGGCCCTCTCCACGTGACTCTCTTGAATGCCTTTCTCTCTTTGTTATATTTTCTCTTCATCCCCATTTTTTTGTTTTTGTGGGAGATGGCGGCGGCTGATTAGTGGCTTGATGAAGAAGTCGCTGCAGGTTCTGCTCGCGGAGATCACGCAGGAGGCGCTGGCTGAGGCAGGGGCGGAGGTTGCATGGCAGCGAAGGCAGGGGGCGCTGCAGGTGCAACGACTGGAATGCAGCGAGGTGGTGCGGGGCTTGTTGTGCTCGCGAAGGCACGACGACCAAAGGCGCTGAGGGCAGTCAGCCGAGGTCGGGAAGACCAAGGACGGATGGCGGCTGATCCCGTGCAGGTCGGTGGGGGCATGGATTGACGGATCTCCACGCAAGGAGCTGCGCTACGTGAGCAGAGGGCGACACACGCCCGTTGGTGATGATACTGCAGCCGTTGTCGAGGAGGTGGAGCGGTCTGCTCTAGGCGTGGCAAATTATGTGGTCGATGGAGGTGCTTCTAGAGCTGGTACCGACGGCAAGGATAGGGCGGCGACCTGCTGTTGGGAGGAGGGTCTATCGCTGGTGGAGCAAAGTAGACCTGCTCGCATCGGCAGTGTGTCAATGAAGACGCGGCCGCGTACGGGTCATGCGAGGCGGAGCTTGGTGGAGGGATGAGACGGTGGAGATGGAAGAAGAAAGGAAGGAGAAGAGAGAAGGAGGAGGAGAGAGAGAACGTGGGGGCAAAAACAGGGGATTTCATAAATTCCCATGTTTTACCAGGCATTTATTTAAGTGGCTTAAATGTTGGATTAATTGGTTGATGATATTGCTCCAAAAAATTCAAGAAAAATCTCTATTAGATTCCAAATATATGATTTATCCGTGAATGTGTAAAATTTTTGGTGATTCGGTGGATGGATAATAGTGGATCGGAGAGAGAGAGAGAGTGGATGTAGAGAAACAGAGGAAGAAGATGACAAAGAAAGTACGTGAAAGAAGAAGATAGAGAAGAAAGAAGTTACCTGGAGGTGATGGTCGGAAGCATGGGGTTGCTGGAGAGAAAGTCCAGCAGGTCTTCGCTCTTCTTCACGGCAAGGAAGGAGCTCGAGCAGCTCTCACTTGAGCTGCGGCAAGGGAAGATCCCTTGGATCTCGCCTGAAACGCAAAGGTCGTTGTCGACTCAAGCTCAAACGCCCGGAGCTGTCACCAATGGGGAGGAGCGAGCTGGGCCTTTGCTTCTCTAGAATAGCGGATGGTTGTGAAGTGGGGGTGTCGTCAGCTTTTTAAGGTCGAAGCAAGGAGGAGTAGTGGCGCAGGAGGGGGAGTTCGTGGGTGAGGTGAGAGTAGTGGGGGAGATGGGGCGTTTGGGATGGCCTGCTCCCCAAGCCACGAGAGAGAGGGAAAAGGCCGAGGTGGTTTATGCATGCTTGGGTCGTGCATGGGAGAGGAGAGAGAGAATAGGAGGAAGTGGGAAGGAAGAGAGATCTGGGTCATTGGGGAAATACCCCTTCATCCAATGGCCCAGGATAAAGGAGCTAAATGGGATAAGTGGGGGAAGGAGGAGGCGACACATGGCGACTCCAGGAGCTGCCACGTGTCACTCCTGGGAAAATCGAAATTAAAAGGAAAAGAAATATCGAAAAGAAATATTAAAAGAGGTTAAATCAAAAAGTGGTCAACATGAAAGTTGCTCATCTCGACGAGTCTACAACTTTTGTGAAGGGCCGAAAATCAAATGAAATCATCTATACAAAGTATATTTTTGGGTGGTATCTTATAGGTATATAATACCGTATTTTTGCATTTTGTAATTTTTTTTATGATTATTAAATAAGAGAAAAATCAAAATAAAAATAGAGGAAATACGAAATGAATATTTACAATTTAATCTAATTTTTTAGATTTTTAATATTTAAGAAAATTAAAGGATAAAATATAAGGGCAAAATGGTCAATTTGTACAATATACAATAGGGGCCTAAAACTCAAGTTTCACATACGATATCCGATTTTAATGAAATTGGTCTTGTTTTGAAGGTCTTTGAATATATTAGTTTAAAATTGAGTAGACCTAAATCAGACCTTATATAAGAGAGATATGTGTATTTTAAGGTTCATAGTTTCAAACTTGGATTTGGGTTTATTGGACACTTTTACAAGTTAGTATTTTGCTGATATTTTTCCTTTATTAGTGTTAGTAATATATACATTATAGAGTTGGTTTTATTGGATTTGAAGTTAGTATAAAATATATACAAATATGGTATTTACAAGTGATTTTAGCTAATATACATGCGAATATTTACAAGTGAGTTTGGCTCCTTATCTCATACAAATATGAATGCTAAAATGCAGATATTATTTATGCATGCATGAATGTTAATTATGCAATATAAGTGGAAATATGCAGCTAATTACTCGGGAACAAAGCTCTATTTTCAACTTTTATAGTGGTGAATCATATATTCATCACTAGCGTGCAGGAAAAATGGGTGAAAACACGAGATTGGACATGCGTGTCGTGTCAGAAAGTTGGAGAGGCAGTTGACTGGAGGTCAACTGACGGGTCTCTGCCATTGGGCCACGTAGACTCGCTATAGGAAAAAACAACAGATTTATTCGAAAATAAATATTTAAAAATTGTAAATGATTTTACTATTTTTTGTGTATAGAATAAAAAATATTTATTATTTTATTTAATATTTATTTATGATTTTTTTAATTTTTGGCGCTATTTATTAGTAGTTTATTTTTAGGAGTATATTTATAAGAGTATTTGCCTATATTTGGGCTATTTTATTTTTATTTTGTGCATTTTATTTTATTATTTTATTTTATATATTTATAAATTATTTATGGGTGTCTAAATATATTTTTATTTTATTTTTGTGATGTTATTTGTTCACTTAAATAAATAAATGTATACAATACGTAGGTATATGCACATGTATTATATCTATGTATTATATACATTCTATTTATTCAAAGTATTTAATTTGTTTTTATTTAATTTATATATTTTTAATAGAATATTAGTAATATTTACAATAATATAAAAATGGAAATGAATAAAGAATAGTTTCCCCTTCTATTTATATGCAAGTATATATAGGTAGTTTGCATATATATTATTATAGACTTATTTTATTTTATGTTTTATTTGTGACTTTATTTTAATTTAAATATGTACATGTGTTATAAATAATATGTACAAAATTATAAAAATATAAAATTAGATAATAATAAGGAGTGATAAGTTGAATATATTTTAATCAGGTCTATTATACAATAGGGGCCAAAAACCTAACTTTCACAAAGTAACTCCAAATATGAAACCACCTCCATTAAGTATCTTATGAAAAGTTTTACAATTAGAGGTGATTTTGATATGTTTTGAGTTTTTATTTGAAAGATATGGGTCTGTAAAGTTGAGATTTTGGTCTTTTATTTTGTGTCTTATTTTTGTACAAACTCAATTTTATATTTTTATTTACATTATTATCTGCAACTTTCATGTACAAAGTTTCTTTATTTGATGGATAAATAATAAAGAATAAAATAGGTGTTAAAATGCATAAATAATTATTGAATAAATGGAATCTTTATTGTTTTCTTGGCCCTTATCCCCCCTACTTTATTCCTTATCGACCAACTCAACTCTTGACTTGATCTCGAGGATTAGGATCATAAAATATCTTCGATATTTTATTCTTTTTCTTTATTCTCTTTATTCTATAGTTTTGGCATTAAAAACAATATTATTTACACAATAAATGCAATACATAGTGAATGTTATTTTGTACAAATTAAGGTTATTTACATGCATTATATAGAATTTTTTAAGGCCAAAGTGATAGAATAAAGTTGATGAAATGGAGATTCATCAGTCATCAACCTAACAGTCTGCCTAATGTACATACTTAAACATATAGTAATACATATGTCTCCGATCAGAGAATGCATGCCTATACGTGACAATATATGACATAGGGATTAATAATCTCAGTCTCCTTAAGATAGCTCTTTGACCTAACTCATTCAACACTTCCAAATCTCTATTCCTATGTAGAGGACCTACACCAAGACCTCGGTTGGATGCCAACCTTTAAAGTATGGATTGCCATCTCCTTCTCAAGATGGAGATCCCTTCTTGATAATCTCTTGACAGTGTGGTTGAGTCCTCAATCTAACTCTTTAGATATTCAACCATACACTGGCTTCTATGATCCAACTTTTGGATTAGCAGATTTAAGATATAAAGATGGTCATGGAACATAACCCTAATTGTACCAAGGGACCTATTATACAAATTAGTTATTCTTCATTTCAGATTATATAATGATGTGCAATAACCTTTATTGCATAATGGCTTGCCTTACGGCTCACATATCCAACAATATCCAACTAGCCAAAAGAGCCATTAATGGGCTAAAGTGTAAACGCATACTCATGTGCTAATCATAAGCTATTCAGACAAATAACTTGGTGAGTTGACTAGCCACTTTGTCCTGAGAGACTATGCCAAGTCTTCTTACAGACTTGTATATTTCCCAGTATCCGTGCTTGCAACCAGTGCAAATGTTGCATCATATGCAACAAATACTCAATCTTGTTAAAGTAGTCATGGTGCCTTGCATATTACTAGTTTTAGCCTTTGGCACCACAACTCATCAATTATTATAACCAGTAAGAGATTTATATTGTCTTATCATAATACCCTTATGCTTGGATATCTCTATCACCTTAGACTAAGACACATTCTTAAGTCTTGTAAGGTATTTGTAGGTGAAACTTTATATTACTATCTACAAAGTCTTAAGTTCTTAAAGATAAGACTTTGAGATTACTATCTCAAAATTCTTGTGCCTTTGAATATGTTTCTATTATTTCTACAGTTAAGTATTTTATCTCCATAGTAAGATTGGTAACAGTTTATTACTTCCACTACATGGCAGACATTTGGCTTTTGTACACATCTGGCATACACTAGGCTTCCTAGAGCTGATGCACAAAGGGCATGTAACTTCAATATTCACATCCTCAACATTTTGAGGTGTTATCCCTTTAGATAGGTAATTACACCTTCCTTTGAAATTTCCCATGTGGGATCTTTCCAAAGTGTGCCCTTCATATCACTATCCCAATGCCTTCTTCTCAATTCTTCTGAACAACTTCAGAACTAAAATCTAAGAGGCATCCTTGAGATCTTTTATCCCAAGGGTATTGGACAATGAGATTATAAAACGCTTATTATCATCCTTATATCATTTTAAATTATTACGATTTTATCACATTTAGAACAACGGACACAATGACACTCCCACTAAGATTCACATGCTTCATCAAAATTCTGCCTGAAATCACAACCTTTATAATTTCATCAAATTTGATGTTCCAACTATAAGAATCTTGTGCATGAAGTACTTTAGACTTTATTCGCTAACATCCATCTATCCATGTCATGATCCTTAGAAGCTTCATCAAATGAAGTTAGATCATTATCAGACTTCTATGACACATGGAATGCGTGCTCTCTAGGTGGTCTTACCACCCTTAAGTTGATTTTAAGAGGTATGAGTGTTTCATATTTAATATCTCTTTAGTTTCCAATTTTAGAAACCTCATAATCCTCCTTTGATTCAATGAGTCCCTTTACTTCATTCTTATATTAACTCATAAGGAATTCGTCCTCTAAGAATCATATCCTTAGAGATGAAATCTTTAAGAATCATAAGATCATAAAGTAGGTTCCCAATACCACTCTTTATATAACTAATGATGTAGCACTCTTTGGTGCTAGATTATAGCTTACTTGCATCCATGTTTCTATCATGGACCAAGCAACCTTAAATTCTCAAGTGTCTAACATTAGGCTTGGTTCCAAACCATAACTCATGAGGAGTTTTGGGTTCAGATTTGCTTGGAATCTTATTAAGGATTATATATATATATATATATATATATATATATATATATATTACATTTTCTACAACATATACCCGGAAACTAAGAGGTAATTATGCTAAGAGTCATCATTGACCAGATCTTGTCAAACATGATTCAATTTTATCTCTCTACAACTCCATTGAGACGAGGTGCAATATGAGGAGTGAGATAGGAACAATATTCCCTTATCTATATAAGGTATTCCTTAAATTCATCTAATAGGTAGTGGCTACCTCTATTAGATTGAATTTTATCCATCTTCCTTCTAACTTTTGTTCTCAACAAAATTATGAAATCCTTGAAAGGTTTCTAATGTGTAAGGAAGAAATCCTATACCACTAATAATCATCAATGGATATCAGATATCATTAATGTTCATTATGGTATAGAGGATCCACATACATAATTACGTATGAGGTCTTGAATACCTAAACATCTTACACCATTCCCTAAGAAGGGTGCATCGAACATTCTACTTTGAACTTTCAGATAATCTAAAGTTTTATATCTTACTAGTCTATTGATTTTATCAACAGATATATGTCTAAGAATTGATTACAGATCACTATCGAATGATCTTCATCCTCCTTTTATATTTTAAGGTTTAATTTGCAATATTAGAAATGTCAATGAATAGTTCATTAACATTCTATTTTTGTAGAGTCTTCTAGATGTTAGATAAATATCTAAAATATATCCATCATAACATTTTCTGATAGGTCTCATAATGTATGTATATTTCCAAAAAAATAGAAATAAACAATGAATCTATTCTAATATGCAGGTCATAGAGACATTCATTAAGACTAAGGGCTCTCCCACTGGAAAAAGCAGTCTATTTATCCAATGTAGACTATTTCCACTATTGTATCAACTTTCAAGTGAATGACTACAAACCTCGAGATCAAATCTTCTATCATCTTCTAAAACATGTGCAACCAATTGTAAGTGTTAGTAGAAGAATAAGATATAAATATCAGACTTTAATCTTATCTAATAAGTAAGTCAATTTTGAATGATGGATTCTAGATATTTCTAATAGTCATACTATCCGTATATTATCTTGTTGAGGATTGGCATTTATGCAGCTCTTTAGATGTCATCGATTCAGAAGTTACAAAAGTACAATCAACTCTTTGACTCCCCTTCTTACATGGATCACACCCATGCTTCGATTGTGCTCCCTTTAACGCTTAGACAACCATTATTTAATATAAATTACTTCTCTAATTGAACATGTCCTTAAAGGACTTCTGTTCATTCACCTTTATTCATTATATTTCTCTTTAAATTCCCAGTGAAATATATGTGAATACATATAAATTGTACAAATTAACACACTAGCTGTTGTATGTAAATAATACATTATTACACGTATCTAAATACAAAATAAAAGAATAAAGAAAAGAAAATAAAAATAAATGAAGTATTGTAAACGATGATTGACCCTAAGTTCCGAGACCAAGACAATATCGACTAGGTTGGCAAGGAATAAAGTAGGAGGATATAAGTGCAAAATAATACAGATAACGACATAGAACCCTAGAAACACCAGGTGGTTAGAACATTGTATATAGTCATATTTGCACTATTTTATTCACATACGTATATACTTATTTTCAATTTATTTCAAAATGGAATTGAAAATAATAATGTATAGAAAAATATAAAAAACTAATAAAAGTCATGCACATTGTACATGGTACACATAGGTGAAAAATCCACAAACAAAACTTCATTGATCATTATCGCCTCCATATGAACTCAAAAGTCATCAAGCTCACTTTCATTGTATTTAAAAATAAATTATCTATCTAATGAAGATGATTTCATTAGAAATAGAGTTAAGATACAAAATCCATCTTTCCGGGTTCCTATTATACTATATATATGCATATTATATTGATATATTGTATTCTTACATTTTTACTCTTTTGTAATTATAAAAATTTACATATATTATATAAAATATATTACAAATATAAACATAATTAAAATATATAAAATAATTTTAAAATTAATAGTAAAGTATAATACATAAATATACTACACCCATATCATGTATACATATAACTATTAACATACGTAATCAGAATAATAAAAATAAAATAAAATATGTAAATACATAATAAATAATACTATAAATATATAAGCTATATAAATATAATATATATAATACAAAATAAAAATTAATATACATAAAATATAGGTAAATATACCTATAATTACACATGTAAAAATTAACACATAATAAATAAGAAGATAAAATTAAATAGAAATCACCTAAAAATAGTACATAAAATAAGTAACAATTTTTATATTTTAAGAATTATTTAATAAAATCCTTTTATATTTTATTTTCCAATTATTTATATTTTTGACATGGTTTTGTCTCCTAGTTTCTGATGTGGACTAATGAGGCGGTGGCGATAGTTGAACTAGGCCAACTGCCCCGCCCCTCATGAAACGATCCGAGACTTATCATTTCCTTTTCTTCGCCAAATTTTGTAGCTCAATTTAGATCCCTTCTGATCCTGATTCCTTAAGCAAAAATCTTCGTTAAAGATGCATCCCTCATGTGGATACAAGAGCATCTTTGATCAATCTTGGAATCACGTGCAAACCCTAGGCGAAGGGTCTTTTCCAATCAACCTGTATATAATATCGCCTCCTTCCATTTTGGACTTCAATCCGATTTCGACTACTGTAACATAAAGATTTCTACTTGGAGCGGAGCCCTACTGACAGAAGGAAGTTCCCCCTTGAATCGAGGCGAGGAGAAGGAGGAGAAATTGTGGTTCACCATCAATGGATTTGACCTCCAGGCGGTTCTACTTACCAGGTTTTTCGATGAGGTGAGTCCGTCCTATCTAGTCTTTTTAATTTTGATGTAACAAATAACATAGATTTGCCTTTCATTTTGTTTGAATCCATTTAGTTTAGCTTAAAACCAAAAATCAAAAGTTTGTCGGAGCTGAGCCCTGGCCTTTGTCCCAGATGTAATACCTCGTTTCCAAACTCCAGTGCCCCCATTTCGATTCTCATCATTTCCCCATGCTCCATCTCACCTTCATATAACTTGATGTTGCTCAGATCAGGAGATCGGGTCCCCATCTCCACCATCCCACAAGAGACCTCCTCTGTACCCATCTTCCATACATTTTGCCTGATTTTTGAGCCAAGAGGTCCTCCCTCGAGTCGTTGAACTTCATGTGCAATCTTGGTTCCAAGGAACCCCTCCTTGTAGTGTTTTGACCTGAGATGAAACTTCCCAGGTACCCTAAATTATCGAAGAGATCTAGGCCTTCTTCGACGAGGCCCAGACATATCTAAGCCCACAGGTCGATGTGAAATGCTATCGGGAAGGATCAAAACCACTCAATTGATCGGGAGGACACCAGAGTCGTGAGATAATTCATATCGAAGGGACTATGACCCTTGTTCTTCCCAGTTCATCATGGTGTCCTTAGAGCCGTCAGATCGTGAAGCGCTCCCAATTTTGAACCCAACTATTGGATCGAGCGTTCCAGTCACCATCAGATCTCATCTATGTTCTAACCTCAACCATTGATTAACGAAGTGGTATGTGTCCATCTCAGCCATTTGTTGATAAGTGAAGCCACATGGAGTGCTATACATCGCCCAAAAATGCATATATGTGTATTTTGCAACTTAGACCCCTCAACTTTTTATAATTTATTTTTAATCTTTAAATTTTCGTCTGTCGTGAAAAATTTTTGTAGTATTTGAATCAGAATCCTTACACTTTTTCCAGGTCACCTCATGTGTCCATACAAGTAAGGCGCCTCGTCATTTTGTATATAACATCCTTTGGGTTTGTTTATTTTGATTTGGTCCTAAACTCTATAGAGCATTGTAATATTTTTGGTTAAATTTCATGCTTGGACCCAAGACTTAGTTTATTTGCATTTATACCCTTGCCAGACTAATATTTGTAATTTTATTTGTGAATATTGCATGAATGCTCATGTACTTTATGAATGCATTATAAAATGCTCTGTAACTCTGTGGATATTACATTCAGGTCTCTGCCAGTTTATTTATTTTATTTCTTACATTTGTATTATTATAAATAGCATTTTACATCTAAAATAGTACAAAAATTATATTAAGTGCCAGGAACCACATCTATCACATATATATTTTTTGCAAGGTATCAAAAATCATTTTCCTATTTATAAAAATACTAAACATTACATTTCTCCTGTTTGTTATTGAAAAATATATAAAAATTACAAAATATTTTGAAGATTTCCAAAAACAATATTGTATGCGTATTTATCATATTGCATCTCCTGTCCAAATAATTTTACAAAATATAAAACAGAGCTCATAAAAATTACAAAATCCTAAAACTCCTATAAAATTTTGCAAAAATTAAAGAAAACCCAGAAATATTATTTTCCATTTCTGAAGTTTTTGTATGATATATAATTTATATTAAAATTATCTTAGGGGTAGTTTATCACACACACACACATATTAAACTCTAAAAAAAGCTATAGATTTTTTATATTCACTATTTTAACATTTCTATATTTACAAATCCATAAAAATTATAAAAATTTTCCCAAAAATGACCAAAAATAGAAAATTATACATGAACGAAATATTTCATTCATTTTACTTTGTCTTTATTTGTCTTATTTAAAAATCTAAAAAATCTATTTTCCTTGTTTTATTTATATAGTATATAAGTACATTATTATCTATTTTATTTCAACATTTTAAAATAAAAATTTCCAAAATAAAAACATAAAAATTATAAAAAAGTAAAAAAATAAAATTAAAATATTAAAAAACCCACAAAATTTTGCAAAAATAAAAGACATAAAATACAAAAAAATCACAAAAATATTATTAAGCAATTAATAATAAGTTTTACTCTACTCCGTCTTGTCTCTGTGGGTTTGGCTCTCTACCATACTTTACCATATACACATCCATTGTAGAGTTATAATAAATTTCTAACTCACGTCACACTTCTATTGATTTTATCATATATGTGGATTTGATTGTTGTTTGAAATTGCCTTCTGTGATCAGTTGACACAACGATTGCCTTTCTAGACTATTAGATTAGCAGCTTGGCCAGAAGTAGTTCATCAAATTGTTGTTGCCAGGGGCAACGATTTGATAGAGTTTTTGCCATATTTATTATCTCTTATTCTTTTCTTTATCAGCATCTATTTCACTTGTCTTTATTTTCTGTTATTTTTCTATTTATCGTTTGTGAGTTGTCTAATCTGTGTCCTATTTCTGTGTGTGCGTGTGCCCATGGATCTTGAAGAACTACTTTGGAAATTTGATGCATCTAGGCAAGGCGAAGATTGAACCTTTCTTAACGGTTTAAAAGGAGAGAGTTGAAAGAGGATCAGATACCGAGAAGTTAGTTGCATTTCTTTAAGTAGTTTATATTAGTCTTAGGTTGTCTTTTATTTTAAGTGAGAGATTAACCCTGTTAGTTTCTAATAGTAAAAGACCAAACTTTGAACACTTGGACTCTTTATGGAGTCTATTTTACTAGGCGTCTGTTCACTTGGGGACCCGATCGATTTTTCACCATTTTCATTGATTTTTATTTTTATTTCTCCCTACTTCCCTCTTATTTTTATTTTTTTTCCATGATTTATGTTTTGTGCCTTATTTTTCATTTTACGTCTTGTGGAATGAGCCTTTAGATCAATTTTGCTTATTCGAGTAAAAATAGGTATCGAGCTTAATTATAATTCATGCTCCTATAGTCTCCACGCTTGGACTTAGATTCAAATTAACAGGAACTTCACATTAATAGCAATCTATGATTTATGGTGATTGTTCGTCACATTGCATGTAGCATAGATTTAAAAATACTGTCTAGCATCCCACATAGAGATATGGGACACAAGGTGAGCACTTTTGACTCAGCATAGGATCATTGACTTTTTCCTTGCATTGCATTCATGCCTTCTCCCTCTAATTTTGATCACATAAGGCTAAGAAAGTAATTGACGAAACCATTACACCTTTGTATGAAACATACTTAAAATAAGTGAAAACCTACAAAAATTAAAGCAAGGGGAGTACATAGAAGAGTTGATCAAAGAATATTGATTAATTGAACTTCATTGTATCGGGTGCCTAAAATCCTCATTGTTCTTAGGTACATTTCAGTTTGAGTGAGGCACCCTTAAGGGTTAGAGACAAAAATCCATCCTAGATTCTGCCTTGTGTATCACCTGGGCCTATGAAGTATTAGCGCTTCTATCGATACATGGACGAGTAGGACTAAGTTCTCTTGCAATCTTAGTCTGTATTACTTAAGCATAGGGTAACTATGATAGGGGGTCTTTGCCTCATTGTTCTATGTTTGATACCTTATAAGGGGGAAGTATTTGATTCTCCATATCGACTTCCTTTCCCCCACTTCTTTGGCTGAGTAGTGGACCCAAATATGATAACAAGAACCTCAAAAAGAACATTCTACATGTTACAAAGGAAGTGGAAAGTACATGATGCTTGTCCAGTGAGTACTTATTGTTCGATATGGTTAGTCGTAAGGAGTAATTTTGACAAGATTCTTGAGAACCAATTAAATTACCAAGATAGTTGTTGAACTCTTACATATAATTTGTATGGAATTGGTGAATACATCCTTGTCTTGAGGTTTTACTGATTAGTTTAATTTGGTCAAAACAAAAAACCCAAACACTTGCGCATTTTCACTGCACCTCTTTTCATATCTTCTTTTGATTTGCTCATTTTTTAGCATTGTGATTCCATCTTATTTTGCATTTTCCTCTTCATTTTTGTATCCTCTATTCCTTATCTTCTCCTTTTTATCTCTCAAGATGTTGACTCAGGAATAGCTTAGTCCATACTCTATGGACACCTACATTGATTACCCTAATATAACATTTCCTATAACTCGGGGTGATTCTAGAGAGCCCAGTTCGAACCTTGCGAATCACTCTTGAGACTCCCTACTTCTTTCTCAAATAAACTAGGATCACTCTTGTCCAGAATTTTCTCCACTTTGGATGGAGATTGATTTTACTCCATACACATCCCCAATACTTGTAAAGTTTAGAATTGACCATAATCTTGAGCTCTTCTCTACATCTGGTACTTGTTTCCAAATTGATCAAAGTGTATTTCATATTGCAGAACAAGAGCCAAATCTGGATATCTCATCGTCAAACTCGGATTGTGAGATGGCTCCACAGAGAGGGAAGGACAACAAGAAGAGAAGAATGAAGTGAATGCATATATGTTTGCTTCAGTAGATGCGATTCAACAAAAGCTGATTGCACGATGCACACTCCGCTTTCCAGGAGACGATGATGGAATTATGGAGGGACAGAGAGCAGAGAGGGGGAGGAGGGGAAGAAAACCATGCAGATGGACCCTGAGGAGGAGAGGATGAAGAAGTAAGAGAGTAGCCCAAGCCTACACTCAAAGAAACTTATAATCACAGAGTGGATCCAAATTCCTTCGATCCACATATATTTTGATATGAAGCCTCAACTCTTATATCTTCTCTCAACTTTCCATGGGAATGCTAATGAAGAATCATGCATCCATCCATAGAAATTTGGGCATATATGCAGTACCACTCACTACCCTAACATCATGTTGGGCGTAGTCAAGATCATCTTCCCGTCCAGCCTTCAAGATAAGGCACTTTACTTGATCAACCATTTGGGGATGGTGGTGACGACATGGGATGAACTGAAGTCCACATTTTTGTATAAGTACTACCCACCTGGTTGTCTTAGTCTGATACATTCCAAGATTGCCAGTATCTTCCAAGGACCCTAAGAATCAATCCATGAAGCATGGGAGAGATTAAAAGATTTGATTGACAGGTGCCCCCACCATGAAACACCGAAGACCAACTTGGTCCAGTTTAGGAGCCTGATTGAGAATAGCCAGAGGTTGGTATACGTCACCTACGATGGGTCACACTTCAACAAGGATGAGGATGCGATGTGGAAAATTTTTGAGGAAAGGTCGAAGGAGAAGATGCACTCTCGTCATCTCATTCGTACCAACAATAGTTGCAGATCCTCCGCAAATCTGTCAATATGGCCGCCACTCAAGAAGAGGACATGCGTTAGAGCTCAAATCTCAATATTATCGGTAATCAGCTGTCCAAAGTTGATATCATCGAAAGATCACATGAGTTAGAGAAGTTAGATGTGGTCAAGAAAAGAATAAAGGGTCTAGACAAGCTCAACCTAATTACTAAGAACCTTGAGATTCTGGTTAGTACAATCAATTATTGTCACTCTGTAGGTTCGTCTATCAAGAATTCTGTTGCACATCCCCATCAAGGCAACCGTCATCGGTACAACATGTATATTATGTGCATTCTCCCGACAAAGCATGACAACCATATTATCATATAGTGGTATACTATCCATAGCCCCAGCTACCGATTGTCGAGTTGTTCTTTCCATATCCACCTGTCATTTAGGAGGTGAACGATGTATGGACCCATGACACGCAATTGATCTGTCTTGACGGACACCCACAGGGTCAATCATCATCTACATGCCTATTCCACCCATCTCAGCTGAGTGGAAGAATGTTCTAGAAACACCACAACCTCCTCCACAATAGAACAAGCCTCTACACTGTGCTAACATATGGAGGTGGAATAACTATCAACATTACCCTCCGCCTCAACATTATCAGTATCCTCCTCTTCCATATCGTCTGCAATTGCCTACTTATTATAACTATCAGAGCCAGTGAGCCTTGCCTCAACACAAGTGAACCCAACTCTCGACTGTCTGGCACAACTCATGAAGAGCATATTAGAGATGGATTAGAGGCTAGACAACCTAACCGCTATAAAGACTATCATACCAACATAGGTCGAAGTTAACCCAAACAACTTATGCTGTAAGGAGCATGTCCGTGAGTTGTCCTCCATTCCCATAGAATCAGGTATGCATGAAAATATTATGTTATCTAACAATCTGACACTCATGAATGGTAGGGTTCTATAGACACATGAACCCATCTAGAGGAAGAATAAGGCAGCTAGCAGTTAATCCTCGACATCACCATAAGTCGCACATGCAACTAATCAGGTGAGTGGAGAAGGAACCAAGGAGAAAAGAGAATAAACATTAGCAGATGCAAGAAAATACCAAAAAATTCAGAAAATCAAAAGCACCAAAAAGATGACGATAATAGAAGCCAAGTTGTGCCCGTACAGGAGAAGTCCATAGGCAATCCAGCGAAAGCCAACAAAGTCAATGCTCCCATTTTTTGTTTTTCTCGTCCTGTGAATGACTATATCTTTTCTAGCCATTCACATTTAAAATATGATTATGAAATCATTTTGAATGATGTAAATATTACTTTTCTATAAGCTATTAAAAATCCAAAAATTTAGTAAAATTAAAAAATGCTCTATTTGATCTTGACATATTTGAGAATTTAAAGAATATCTTCCTGAAAATGCCTCTAATTCAAGCCATGGAGTGCATGCCTAAGGTTAAGAAAGGATTAAAGGAGGCATGTACAACCAAGTGTCAACCTCACAAAAACATACACAATCGATCTGAAAAATACATTTTGACCATGGTCACTGTGAATATGATCATCTACCTCTCATTAAGAAAAAGGATTTGGGAGCACCTCTGATTAAGTGTGAAATATTTGATCAAATTTCGACTGCAATCTTCTTGATTGTGGTTCTTCTATAAACCTTATGTCCGCATCTTTACTTCAGAAATTTAGGCTAGGTCTGCTCAAATCAATACACATGATCCTTTAGTTTACTGATCGATCCATTAAGCGACCCTGAGGTGTGTTAAAGGACATTATCATAATGGTGAATGATCTAAAATTCCTAGTGGACTTCATTGTACTGGTCATGGATACTGCCATACCGTTGCTCCAGACACCTATTATACTTGTTTGGTCTTTCCTACAAACAATAAAAGTAGTAGTAGACTATTCATCTGAAAAGATCACATTTCGTTCTAGCAACAAAAAAGTAACATTGGATATGGTCGTTGAAACTAAGGTCAAAGAGATCACACCTGACTAGGGAAACATTGAACCAATGACTAAGATCAACTATGACACACTTGAGGATTTGGAAGACCTTGACCTTTGAATGATATTTTAATGCATGAACTCCTCACATCTGAGGAAGACATGGATAACACAATCGACACAAGCTCCCAATCCAACCTAGAGGTGCAATCTGATGAGATGATCGAATTATTTCAAGATCCATCCAAAACCGAACAAGAGGAACTTATTGTAGATATGTTCGATGTCTTTTTATCTGAACCGATAACATGGTGGACCTTGAACTGATGGCATCTCATACACTGAACACCAATCCATTTTTTAAGGATATCACAAGGCCGATTCCAACCCCACATGAACTCAAGCCACTTTCGACAAATCTTTAGTATGCCTTCCTTACGGGTGATAAAGAATAGTATTTGGTCATCATCAGTAGCATATTGACCTCAGATCAAGAATCTCGCTTGTTAGAGGTTTTAGAAAAAAGTCGTGGGCTCTTGGATGGAATGTTTCAGATCTCTATGGGATTAATCCAGCCCTGTGATCACATGGTATCTTTTTGGAGGATGACTGTATATCATCCCGTGAATTCTGAGAAGACTAAATCCTAACATCCAAGATGTAGTCATGAAGGGAATCACCAAGTGCTATGATGTTGGCTTCGTTTATCCCATCTCTGACTCTAAGTGTGTCATACCACTGCATGTGGTTCTAAAGAAACCCAAAATCACAGTGGTTGCAAATGATCAAGGAGAGGAGATTCCAACCTATATAGCTACTTCTTGGCACATATGTATTGACTACAGACACCTGAAATTAGTTACCAAGAAGGATCACTTTCAAATACCATTCATTGATCAAGTGCTTGAAAGGTTAGAAAGCAAAGAGTTCTTTTGCTTCTTTGACGGGTATGCGGGATATAACCAAGTGGCAGGTTCTCCTGAGGACCTAGATAAAACAACTTTCACTTGTCTGTTTGATACCTATGCCTTCAAACAGATGTCCTTTGTATTGTGTAATGCTCCCACTACATTCCAAAGATGTATGCTGGTTGTGTTCGCCGACATGGTGGGTAGTTTCCTCGAAGTCTTTATGAACGATTTCTCAATTTATGATGATAGTTTTGATGCATGTCTTTCTCACCTAGACCGAGTGCTTAAGAGATGTTGTAAGTTGAACCTTGTACTATCAAGGGAAAAGAGCAACTTTATGGTCACTGAAGGAATTTCATTAGGCCACGTCGTCTCCAAATGGGGTATGGAGATCGACCTGACAAAGATGGATGGAATTTCCAAACTCGAGCTACCTGCTATAAATGAGATGGTTAACTACTTATTCCAAATAATATTACAAAAATGTTACAGCATACAAAGTTTAATTAGTCTAGATAAAAATGATTGTCTCATTAACAATCTGTGGACTCAGTAGCTTGAGCTCCAAGCTCTTTGCCTCCACATTATTGAGTGATCGTCGGTTCTGCAGGCCCTTCCGCAAAAAAAATAATGATTAGAAAATTCAAGAAAGATAACTAGATAAATAGTTGAATAAAAATAAAGAAAAACATCAAAGAAAACAATGAAGAAAATCACAACAAAAACATAACCTAAATTGCACAGAAAAAACACAGAAATAAACATCTAAACCTAAATAAGTCAACTAAAGTGTTTTGTCCTTGGTAATGGTGCCATCAGATGAATCGCTAATAGGCAATACTAATAATCACTTGTTGTAATATGGCCAACTAGCTCTCAATCAGAACCAAGTCGATTAGATCTCTATGAAGAGGACTTGACTTTATTTATATCTTGGGTAAGTTTAGGGTCGAATACAAGGACACAAGTAATTAATTAATTTAATTTATGGATTAAATATTTAATTAAGTTATGAATCAACAAGCTATACAAACAGAATGCAGTGCATGGAATTTTTTAAGGGTTTTTATGTAAATAGATTAAGCAAATACTATGAAGATGCATCATAGAATGAAATAAGGCACAATCACACAACAAAGCTCCTGATTAATTAGTTGAATAACTCGAATAAATTAATAAGTAATTAATTCAATTAATTAATCCAAAGATCAAGGCCTAATTAATCTAATAAATCAAACTATCATTTTTTAATAATTGTTGTGGTCAACAAATAGATTAATTCATCCTTAAATCAAATCTAATCAGGAAATAAATAATCTAATAATTTCATTGAACTCCAAATTAGATCACAATGAGTAAAGATACATCAGGCCTTTTAACTAAATGATAAATGATCAAAGAATCAATTTTAAAACACAATTGATGAACTAGATTAATGAATTTTAGTCTCTGAAATTTGACACATAATAATGAGATCCAATCAGACAACAAATGGCATCAATTTAAGAGGATAAAACGAGCTTTAAAACGACATCAAATTCATTAAATTCAGATCTTTAGTTCGCAAGTTATTTAAGGGGTGATACATGGGTTTAAATGCAAAGAGACTATAACTAAAACCTTATTTTTCATTACAAAGAGGTCATTGATATGGACTAATGTGTAAATATAAAAACTGCTTAGACAATAGTGTAAATAACCCTAGACGAGGACTTATCTACATTATCAAAAAGGTGGAGGGTCACTTCTACAAAATTTCCTAGCTATCGTGTGCTTCGCATGCATTGGACTGAAATGCAAATATAAAAAAGTTGGATCGAGGCACTCTAGGCTTGTATGGTGTTGATGGTTTGAGCTGCGTGTCTTTGCCTGAGTAGTTGGCTTAGGCTTAGGAACTCTGAGCCTCGGGATCAGAAGTGCTACTTTGGTGTGTCTAGCGTGGTTGATTATCCTCCATTGGATGTTTGTCGATTATGATTAATCGAACGATGCATGTAGCTCAGTTCTCCCCTTTCCTCCTCTTGCGGCGATGATCAGATGGTGATCTAACAATAAGGATTTTTCTCCTCCGTCCTCCTCTAGTACAACTAATGGACCAGGGACCGTCTAAAGGTTCTAAGAAGGACGAATGAAGGTAGAGGAAGACCTGGAGTAGTCGAGATACTCCTTTCAATGAAGAATCGCTGACGAGGAAGCTCAAGATCAAGTCATAGTATACGATTCTGATCAATAAAGGCATAGGATCCCTGCAGGGTTAGTGACTAAAGCCAAGAAAGAATATGGGGTTAAGAGATCAGATGGACACTCATTGTAATGAATGTTGAGAAGCAGAGGGATCATTAGGTGATATATTCATGAAACAATGATGAACAACGATTGCAGACAAAATTGGATGGGTAATAGAGAGACTGAGATATATGAGGAAATAGAGAGAAATTTCGAAGTAACTAAGGTAGAAGACTTACCTGAAATTGGCAAACGGAGAAGATGATGGAACTGAGGATGAATCGAAGCCTAATACGAAGCTTGAAAGCTTCATGATCTTTGCTTGAAGTTTTAGAATGCAAAACTAAGCTCGAGCAATGCTTGATAAAGCTACCGCATAACAGAGTATGCCGAGGAACTTACCTTGAGAACTCTCCTTCTTCGCTATCAAAGGCCCTCAATCTCTATCATCGATCGGTGTGTGATGCTTGGAGGTTTCTTCTAAGAGTAGCGGATAGCCAGAGAAGGCGGTTGATGAAGGGTTTTTTAAGGTTGAAGATGGAGGTTGCAGGGTGGTTCCCAAATGGTGGTTTCAGCCACCGCCCGTTGATGAGAGAGTTTAAGTTAGGCGTTTCTAGGAGGTTGGTGTGAATGACAGAAGTTAGGACTCTCGATTAGCAGTGGAAGTTGGTCGGAAGGTGATACATGGAAGTTGGGATAAAGGGAGGAGGTAAGGTGGTTTCAGGTTTGCGTTCATTTGAAGCAGAGGGGGCTAGAGGTTGAAGGCAAGGTTTTGACTGTCTGATCAAAGATCAGGCGATCCTCAATTGGGATAAATGAAGGATGTTGGGTTGTCTGATTTGATTTGATCGGACGATGGATATGGGGAACGACTAGCTAAGAAGGAGCAGGTCACATGAGTGAAGTCGGAGGTGTCACGCAACCCAATCAGAAAATAAGGAAATCAATAAATCAGTGTTAAATGCAAAAAAAATAGTTAGGTGTCAAATTATAAAGATTTCAACATGAAAGCTGAAGATCTTGATGAGATCTACAACTTTCATGTAGAATCAAAGAGAAAAAAACATCATATAAACATGCTAATATTTTTGTAAGTAGTTTAAAGTATTAAGATTACTTATTTTTTATTTTGTTTTGTTATTTTTAAATTTTAGTTTATATTTAATGTTAAATTAATTATTTACATTATTAAACCAAATTTTATTAGTTTTTTAATAATTAAGACACATGCAAATATAAGCACCATAATATATTGTATACCTATAATTAGGGTTAATTATTTACAGGGAGTTATTTATTAATTAATGATAATTGTTAATTATAGTTAATGAATTCTTAATCTAGAGAGATAATACATATATATTATGTTGAGAAATATGCAATTTATCACCGTACTTACACTATTTCAAAAAAAGGTGGTCTTCCATTTACCTGGAGTGTCGGTGTTTCAGTTTGACTGGCATACATCTGATGGTGGGATCAAGTGCATCTCTGTCTTGAGGGCACACCAATTTCTCAACCAGGGTTGTATAGGCTACCTTGCATATGTGGTAGACTCGACGACACATGATCAGATATTGAGGATGTCATAGTTGTGTGTGAGTTTCTTGGTGTGTTTCTAGATGACTTACCTGGACTACCACCAATAAGGGAGATGGAGTTCGAGATCATGCTACTTCCAGACACACAACCGGTCTCTATCCCTCCATACAAGATAGCACCTGCTGAGCTCAAGGAGCTCGAAGTGCAGTTACATGAGCTGTTGGAAAAGGAATTCATCCATCCTAGTACATCACCATGGGGAGCACCGGTTCTTTTCATAAAAAAGAAGGATGGAACCTTGAGGTTATGCATAGATTATATACAACTGAATAAGAGAATGATCGAGAACTATTACCCACTCCCATGGATTGATGATCTCTTCGATCAGCTACAGAGAGCATCAGTGTTCTCCAAGTTTGACCTACGATCAGCATACCATCAGTTGAGGATCAAGGATGCCGACATGATTAAGTCCATATTTCATACTAGATATGGTCACTACAAGTGCCTAGTGATGCATTTTAGACTCACGAATGCACCTGTCACATTTATGGATTTGATGAACAAAGTATTCCGTCTATAATTGGACAGATTCGTGATCGTATTCATCGATGATGTTCTAGTTTACTCCCATGATGAGTACGAGCAAGAGTCCCATCTTTGCATTGTGCTAGAGACATTCCGAGAGCATGTTAAATACAACAAGTGCAACATCTGGCTTTCTGAGGTGACATTTCTAGTCCACGTAGTTTTAGGGACGGGTATGTCAGTTAATCTCACTAAGATAGATGTTTCGAACGCTTAGGGAGCAATTGACTTCCGTACCCATCCTCACCCTCCATTTCAGTACCTTGGACTTCATAGTTTACATCGATGCTTCCAACGAAGGGTTAGGTGTTGTGGTGATGCAGCGATGAAAGATTGTGTCTTATGTGGCCCGACAATTAAAGAACCATGAGCACAACTACCCCACCCATGACTTGGAGTTGGCAGTCGTAGTCTTTGCACTGAAGATATGATGCCACTATTTATATGGTATGACATTTGATATCTTCACCGACCAAAAGA
This sequence comes from Ottelia alismoides, assembly GCA_037367405.1. NCBI lineage: Eukaryota > Viridiplantae > Streptophyta > Magnoliopsida > Alismatales > Hydrocharitaceae > Ottelia > Ottelia alismoides. The sequence goes on along the minus strand of JAZKJV010000045.1, from coordinate 304,561 downwards.
GCCTCAAGTATATTTTTTATCATAAGGAGCTAAACATGAGGCAAAGGCCGTGTATGGAGCTGTTAATGGATTATGATTGTACCTTCTTGTACCACCCTAGTAAGAGGAATGTTGGGGTAAATGCCTTGAGAAGGTGGTCACATATAGAGGGTTTAACAGCTTGGTTGCAGACTTGAGATGTGCTCACTACACTTCGTGAGTGGCATACATTTGAGAGTACATCTAATGAAGTGACTGTGTTGGAGAAGTACAGTAGCTTGTAAGATAGGATCATCCAAGAGCAACCGACATATCAGAGGATCCGGGACTTGTACCACAAATGCTTGAAAGATGAGTTCGACGGATTCCGAGTCCGTGAATCCATCCTATGGAAGAAGGACCATGTGTGTCCCAGATGATGAGCAGCTGAGAAGAGATATCCTAGATGATGTGTGCATTTCAAGACTTTCTATACACTTGGTTGGTACCAAAATGTACCGAGACCTCTTCCATTACTTTTGGTGGGAGGGCATGAAGAAGGACATAGCTGAGCACGTCAATTGATGCCTTACTTGTCAAATGGTGAAGGTAGAGCACCAGAGACCCCCTGGTTTACTACAACCTCTTTCCATACTAGTGTGGAAATGGGAGAGCATCTCTACGAATTTTATTACATCATTGTCACGTGCCCCAGGCATGCATGATGAGATATGGGTGATCGTTGATCGGTTGACCAAGTCATCCATTTTATCCCGATCAACATGACATGTGCACTAGTTGATCTAGCCAGATTATACATCCAACATGTCATTTAGTTGCATAGGATACCTGATGAATCCACATTTCATCATCCTTATTCTATCAATTTGGCATCAAAAACCCTAGCAAATGCGTGTAAATACCCTTAATTTCCGCATCTTAGCATTCATGCATGTGCATGTAAATAATGTATAAAATACGGTTTTTAAAGACAAAATTATAGAATAAATAAAAGAAAAGAAAAAAATAAAATATTGTAAATATTTTATGACCCAAAACCCCGAGACCTAGGCATCTAGATGAATAGGTCGACAAGGAATAAAGTAGGGGGAGATAAGGGTCAAAATACATTACAAATAGCTTTGTTTTTTATCCATTCTTTACTCATTTTGGGACCCATTTTTGGTTCCACTTTTTCTACCTCAAATAAAGAAACTTTTACATGAAAGTTGTAGATAATTTAATATAGAAAAATACAAAATTTATTTCATTCAAAAATAATGTATAGATAAAAAGTTATGGTCTGAATAAGATTCCAGAACTCCAACTTCCCAGACCTGTATCTTGCAAATAAAAACTCAAAATACCAAACTCACTTTAATTGTATATAGCTTAAAATAATCTATTTAATGGAGGTGGTTTCGTATTTTTCGGAGTTACGGTTTGAAAGTTGAGTTTTGGACCCCGCTTGTATACTTGTACAGATTAAAATATTCAATTTATTATTTATTCATTATTTTTATAATGTTATATTTTTATAATTTTGTAAATAATATTTATAATATATATGTATATTTAAATAGGAATAAAATACAAAATAAATACAACATAAAAATACTCGTATATAAAAGACATAGGTATAATACCTATATCCATACCTACTATATTAATTCTCTTATTTTATTAAGTCTATAAAACACATGTGAAAAATAAAATAAAAATATTTCTAATTGTATAAAAGTATTCTATAATTGTATAAAATAATAAACAAAAATAAATAAATTAACCTCACAAAATAAAAATAAAATATATAGATGATATACATATAAAGGCTATAAAGGTAACTTACATTTTTATACCTCATAAAAATAATTAAAAATAATAATAAAATAATTTATAAAATAATAAACATTTTTCATTTAATAATAAAAAATTAAACAATTCGTTTGCTATTTTTAAATGATTTTCTAAGGGATTTTTCCGGGTTGGTCCACGTGGACCAACCTGTCTGACCTCCTCCCCTAGCCGTGTCAGACCTCATTTTGACCCGCTTTTGCGGATTTATCGAGGCCGCATCTTTCATCCTTTGGCGTCGATTCCTCCTGCAATGTTTTTCCTCGATCATCCATCATACTCGCCCAGTGATTACATCGGGGAATGGATCGAGGATTTGCTCCATACACCTTGGTCTTTGGAGCGCCTCAGTCAATGAGTCAAACACCTTATATGCCTCCCCCGATTTTCCTTTCGATTTTCGAACGCCTCTTCCATAGGAATAGCTCCCCTTTTCATTCCCAAGCGCAAGGAGAAGGTGACAACTCCCCTTTGCGACCTTCGGGCGGGTCGAGCGACGCCTGAGGTGCTTCCACCACCTCCCCCTTTGTCGGCGGTCGAGGTATCCTTCCCTCCGGTGATACAAAGTCGAGGCAACCCCATTTTCCTTTATTTTCTTTCGCATTTTACTCGCTGTATCCTTAGGATCAAAAGCCCTCTCGAAATTTCCATGTCCATCGATTAAATCATCCAGTTGACCCCCCTCGCTGGAGTGCACCTCCGACTGAGTTCTCCCTCCGTCGTACTGAGCCACCACCGCCACTCCGCAGGGCCCAAGCATTTTGCCCTGGATTCTCTCACTTCGTTCTGCAGGTCAAAGGGCTTTGACAAGAGCCTGGGCTCATTTTGTGCTTCGCCGAAGTTCAGTGGAGCTCCATAGCTCCGCCGCCCTCTTCCACGAGCCTCGGCCACCACCGAGGTGTTCTGGAGCCATCAGGAGATAGAGGACCCCTGTAGGAAGAGTCGCGACCATTTTGGGACCTTCACGACCGCCGGAGGTCGGAGTTCGAGCTAGGAGAAGGTCGCTTCGTCGCACGTTCGTCCCTGTTCTTCCTCTCGCCTTCATCGCCGTTCGATCAAGGGCCTTCCAGGCCCTACAGCTGCCGTTGGATTCGCCACACCACCAGCCGTCCGATCTTCATCGCTGATCTAATCGTGACCGTTGGCAGCCGAAGCCTCATCGCGCAAGGAGGAGCTGACACGTGTCTAAGTGAATGCATCTGAGCCATCCGCCTCCACGTTAGCTGGTATTTTGCAACTTTTACCCCAGGCATTTTTTAATTAATTAATAGTACTCAAACTTTCATTTGCCGCTTTAAAAATGTTTTGTAATAATTATATTTAGGCCCCTGAACTTTATATATTTACACCTAGGTCCTGGCCATGTCACCTCATGTGACCAGTTCACGTGAGGCGAAGGGCATTTTGCGAGGACCCCCCAGGGTTTAAGTATTTTGATTTAGTCCAAGAACTTTTCCATCACTTGTAATATTTTTGGAATATTTGCTTGTCAGCCCTCGGGTGTTTTTGATATTACATATAGGTCCTTCCCAGGCACGTGCTCGTCACACGCCCTGGTGGGTATTTTGAAGATGTACCCCCGTGGGTTTGGTTATTTGTATTTGGTCCATTAAATGCAATATTCAGTAGTATATTTTGCATAGAAATTGCACTTTGGCCCCTGGATGTTTGCTCATTTGCATTTATGCCCTTACCAGTAGTGTAGTTTCTTGATGTTGTCTCTATTTATTTCATGCATCTATAAATCGCTAAAAGTCATCAAAAAATTATCATAGGCTCATGTTTGCTTGTTTATTCACGTCATATTTTTGCATTGCATTTTTATTGCATTTTCATATTTATTAAAAATCAAAAACATGCATTTTTAGCACTGTTTGCATTAGAAAATCCATAAAAATTATAAAAATGTTCTGAAAAATTCCAAAAGAATTATATTTTGTTTGTCTTATCATATTTTATTGTCAGTCCGAAAATCATTAAAAATTTCAAAACAAAAACCTTAAAAATTAGAAAAACCCTAAAAACTTCATAAAAATCTAAAAAATCAAAGAAAAATCCTAAAAATATAAACTCAGGTCATGTAGTTTCCCTATTTTAATTCCCTTCTTTTAAAATTAATTTGAGGAATTTTGGGTACTTTTTATTATTTTTAAACCTCATTTTAATTTCGTCCAGCATTGTTATTCACTGTTTTCTAGTATTTTAATTTTTAAAATACCAAAAATATTCTGAAAAATCCCCCAAAATCACAAAAACAATGGAAAAATATAAAAAAACCAAAAACATTTTATTTCCTAAGTTTTGACTATTTTTCCCTATTTTTATAAATACCTTATCCTCGCTTTTCTTATATTGTATATATACTTAATTATTGAAAAAGAAAATAAAATAATATAAAATATAAAAAGAAAATATAAAATCAGAAAATTAAAAATCAAAATACAAAAATTTAAAATTAGAAATAAAAAAATTAAAAATAAAAAACCCACAAAAAATTTGCATCTTTGTAGACATTTAATCACATCACATCATTTTGCATCTTGCTTGATTTAGCCTGTCTTGCTCCCTGAGTTCGACCTCTACATACTTACACCTATACATCTTTGTTGTAGAGTTATAATAAATTTTAACTCCACATCTATTTTCATTACTTGGATTATTTGATTGTGGGATTAATTGTTGATTAAATCCGGATCTTGAGTGGCAATACACCGACCGTGTTCCCGCCTTGTGTGGAATACACAACCGTTCGATTTTTGGGTTTATCAAATGGTGCCGTTGCCGGGGAGCAACAACGTATAGATTGCATTTTTGAGTGATTGTGATTATTTGCTTACATTTTTGCTCCATTTATCTCTCTTACATTTGATTCACATTTTTTGAGCTATCCAACCATTATCTTTCTTGTCTTCTTGCGAGGGACCACGGATCGAGGAGTATCACTTAGGGGATCCGGTGCAACCTTGGGAGGCGGAGTCAGCTATTCTAGCCTAGCCGGCAGGAGAGAGCAGGAGGATTAGAGAGATAGATAGTTAGTTAGTTTATTATTTTTTGTGAGAGAGTGATTCATCTAATTTGTAATAATACATGTACTTTGGACTTGGACACTTGAGCCTAATTTCCCAAGTGATTGTTCACTTGGGGGGCTCACTGCGGTTTTTGTCACGTTTTCTACCGCTTGTCATTTTCCGGTTTTGTTTTATTTTTCCTTTCTTTTGTGGAATGAGCCCTTAGTCTGTAGGCTTTCTTGATCGAGTAAATTAGGTCCAAACACCCTAATAACCATTGCATGTGCCTATAGTACGTCATCATCTTCAAACCTACGTGCCGCGAGCCCACCCTGTCAAGCGCTACTCCTGAACTCGATGTGTCGAGAAGAGGAGGGGTGAGCCTAGACCTGACTCTTGGATTGAGGATCGATGACCGACTTGTGGTTCTTCATGCTAGCAATTGCCTGCTTAGGACGATTTCCTTGTGCATATCGGCATATAGATTAGGTTTATAAATTCCTGTTTTGCATCCCGCATGGAGAGAGCTGGGAGTCACTGTAAGTCTTCTATCTTAGCATCCATCATTTAGGCACTAAGGTGAGATTTCCATCTTAGTGACACTTGCATTGGCTTTTCCGACTCTTCTCCCTCTGTTTTTGGAACAAATAGGAATAAAGAAAATACAAAAAACGTTAGGCGCTTGTATTGAATCTACTCAAAACAAGTGATAACACTAAAAAAATTAAAAAAGGGACTGCTAAAGAAAACTTGACCAAAATAAAATTGGTTAATTTGATTCATTGCTTGGGGAGAGTAACACCCTCACTTGTATTCAGGTTGCATGGGAAGGTCTCCTTCCAAGTGAGAGAGCGGCTTCGTAAGGATTAGAGCCAAAAACCCAGTCTGTGGCTGCCTTGTGTATCGCCTGGATTTCTGAAGTATTGGCGCTTCTATCGTACGTGGACGAGTAGGGCTTGGTCACCATTGATGACTCTCTATTGTGTAGAGCATCGACCTTGTCCTAAGTATCGAGCCTAGGCCACGCCTTCACGGGGGTGTCTGTCTCATCGTCTTGCGTCCGAGTGGGTTCTTGCACGCTCACGGGTGATTCCGTTGCGAGCGGGTTCCGAAGTATTGGTTTCGCCTATTGGCTTCCTTTCTCTATTTCTTTGGTTGAGTAGGGATCCAGGAAGGGTTACAAGGACCTCAAAAAGTGCAGACTACAGGTTACACAGGAGGAGGACAAGTACTGGATACTCTTCCGGCAGTACTCTCGCTCCTATAGGCGTAGCGCTCTAAGGACTCGTTCAAAGAAAAATGCCTGAATTCATCTAAAAACTACAAAGATAATAGCTGAACCCTTACGGCTTCATGTGTTGAGTTGGTGAACCCCTTGTATTGTGTTTGATTGACTAGTCGCTTTAGGTCAAGATCAAAAACACCGCACAATTGTGCACAATTTTGCCCCCTCTTCTTTATTTCTTTGCTTCACTCTTCTCAATAATCACGATGATGGGAAGGAGGTCTCTTAGGCCGTCTCTTTCGGCATCGCTATCCAGCACTCCTCCCTATTCATCTTGGACGGTTTCGGGGGGTCAAGACCCACTCTCCGAACCTGAGTTCACTTCCACCCTGTTCCCCCTCGACCACCCTTTTTCCTCCATTAGTCCAGCAGTTTCAGAATTTAGTGCAACACAGAGCTCAGATCATTTGACGACACCTGATGAATCCACATTTCATCATCTTTATTCTATCATTTTGGCACCAAAAACCCTAGCAAATGCCTGTAAATACCCTTTATATCATCATCTTAGCATTCATGCATGTGCATCTAAACAGTGTATAAATTACTGTAATTAAGGCCAAAATTATAGAATAAATAAAATAAAAGAAAAAGAATAAAATATTGTAGGTATTTTATGACCCGAAACTCCGAGACCTAGACATCTTTATGAATAGGTCGACAAGGAATAAAGTAGGGGGAGATAAGGGCCAAATACCTATATTTATTAATTCATTCTTCATTTATTTTGGGACCTATTTTCGGTTCCACTTTTTATACATCAAATAAAGAAACTTCGTACATGAAAGTTGTAGATAATTTAATAAAGAAAAATACAAAATTGATTTCACTGAAAAATAATGTACAGATAAAAAGTTATGATCTGAATAAGATTTCAAAACTCTAACTTCCCAGACCTGTATCTTGCAAATAAAAACTCGAAATGTACAAACTCACTTTAATCGTATATAGCTAAAATAATCTATTTAATGGAGGTGGTTTCGTATTTTTCGGAGTTACGGTTTGAAAGTTGAGTTTTGGACCCTTGTAGTATACTTGTACATATTAAAATATTCAATTTATTATTTAATCATTATTGTTGTATTTTTATATTTTTATAATTATGTAAATATTACTTATAATATATATGTGCATTAAAATCAGAATAAAAATGCAAAGCAAAATAAAAATAAAAATAAACATATATAGGTTATACAGGTATTAGACCTATACTTATACCTATACTTTTCACACTTATATTTTATTTAATGTACAAAACCTCTCAGAAAAATAAAATAAAAATATATTTGTGTATATAAATTATTTTATGATTTTATAAAATACTAAATAAAAATAATAAAAATAAAACACCTAAATAAAAATTAAATACTTAAATACATAGGTGTTATACCTATAAAGGGCTAAAATGCAAACTTGTAAAAATACATCTCATAAAAATAATTAAAAATCGGAATAAAATACTAGATAAAATTATAAACACTTTTTATTCTATCACCTAATTAAAATAACAACATTTACTATTTTTAAATAATTTATTAATACATTTTTCCAGGGTTTTTCCTGGTTGGTCCACGTGGACCAATCAAGAGGTCAGGATTGTTGACCAAGGTCAACAGTCTGACCTACCCCCCTTAGCCTCTGCCTACCTCATTTTTTGCCCTCTTTTGCGGATTTATCGAGGTCGCATCTTACATATTTTCGCGAAAGTTTCTTCTGCAAAATCGTTCCCCTTCCATCTCTCTTACTCGCCCTATGTTCTTCTTGGGCTGAGAATCACTGCATCGTGCCAGATCCCTCGTTCTACCCCCACTGACCGTCAACCATACTTAAGCAACCCCTTGACTCCATTTCGATTTTGAACTGCAAATCCATCCAAGCTTCCCCCTTTTTGACCTCGCTAGAACTCTCTGGAGGTGACAGCTCCGTGGAGCTCTCGTCAAGGCGGTGGATCGGCAACGCTTGGGCGTGTTCCACCCTCTGGTGGTCCAAGCCGTCGAGGTACACTTCCCTCGCCCTCCTGGGCTCAAGGCCGTTTCATCTGCTTATTTTTCGCTCCCATCTTGTTCCTTATAGTCTGAGCGTCATTTCCCTTTTTGCATGCATCTCTTTTGAGTATCGATTCGCTCAATCGATCGTCGCCGGAGCTACCTCCGGTCACGTCATCCCCCGCACCTACGCCTCCGCACACCACCATTTCTTGCGCCACGTGATCGGGGCATTTTGCCCCCGATCATATCACACGTCTTCTGTGCAGGTACTTGGACATACTAACGCGTCTGGAGCATTTTTGGGTCTTCGCCGGAGCACCTGGAGCTTCGCAGCTTCCCCCTCACCGTGGAAGAGCTCCGCCGTTCCTCGCGCCATTCCGTTGCTTCCAGACAACAGAGGAACCCTGCAGCATTTGCCCGGACCCATTTTGAAGCTCGCCGACGGCCGGAGCGAGGAGCTATCGACGGAGGAAGGTCGCCACAGCGGCCCTTCTTCCCTGTTCTTCCAGCGTGCCCCTGCGCCGTCTGATCGACACCTGCTCCTCCAGGCGTACAACTGACGTCCGATCGAAGCCCCCAGCTACCGTAGATCTCCGTGCGGAGATCTAATCCCAGGCGTCAGATCTAAAGGGGTATCGCGGCCTCTCGCGTCGACACATGGCATAAGTGCCACCTTCTTAGCCGTGCGATCCGCCCCTTGATTGGGTAATTTTGCCTTATACCCAGTCAAGTTTTGTATTTCGTAAAAGATTTTTAAACTTTCGTCTGCCTTCTTAAAAGTTTCGTAATAATTGCTAAAAGACCCCCGTAGTTTTAGATATTGCATTTAGGTCCTCCCCCTGGTGCACGTGCCCGTCGCGTGCGTCTGGATTTTTGTGAAAGGGACCCAGGGTTTTGTGTCATTTGAGTTTAGTCCCTAAACATTGATGAGCAGTTATAATATTTCTTGGACTTTTGCAATCTAGCCCCTCCATTTTTGCGTATTTACGTTTATATCCCCGCCAGGTCGCGTGCTTGTCACGTGAGCCTGGTAATTTTTGCAAGAAAAGCCCTTGCGGCTTTGGGTACTTGTGTTTGGTCTAGAAATTCTTTAATTCAGTATAAATTTTGTGTGAATTTTGCATGTGAGCCCCTGGATGTTTGAGAAATTGCAAATATACCCCTGCCAGGCCTGTTTAATATTTGGATGCTTGTTCTAATTATTTAAATTATTATTTTAAGTCCAAAAATTCCACAAAAATAGGTTTAAGGTCTTGGTAACTTGTGCTTCCATGCCATCAGTTTAGCTTTTGATTTTATTTTATTTCTATATTTATTAAAAATAAAAAACATGCTTTTTATTCAGTGTCTAGCTTAGAAAATACTAAAAAATTATTAAAATACCTCTAAAAATTCCAAAAAAATTCCCTAGTCCGCATTTTAACCTATTTTAGTGTCAGTCCAAAAATCACTAAAAAACTCAAAAGAAAAACACTAAAAATTTAAAAGCACTCAAAAACTTCAAAAAAATATATAAAATCCTAGAAAACTCCAAAAATCACAAACTCAGTTCCTATTTGTCTATAATTCTTTCTCTTTATTTGAAAATTAGTGTGAAAAATTTTGGTTGCTGTTTGCTAAGTTTAATTCCCATTTTACTCACAGCCAGCACATATTTCACTGTTTGCCCTTATTTCAGTATTTAAAAATACCAAAAACACCTTGAAAAATACCAAAAAATCACAAAAACAGTAAAAAATCCTAAAAATACCAAAAACATTTTATTTATGAATTTTTGGTTATTTTTGCACATTTTTACAAATACTTTATCTAGTCTTTTATTACATTGTCCTTATTTTCCAATATTGAAAAAGAAAAAAATACATATAAAATATAAAATTATAAAAATCAGAAAATTAAAAATCAAATACAAAATTAAAAATTAAATAAAAAAAGTAAAAAAAATTACAAATTAAAAACCCAGAAAAATTCCTTTGCTTGCTTGCTTAGTGTAGACAAATCACACACATTCACTTGTGCACATTTGTTTGAATTACCCTGCTTGATCCCTGTGTTCGAACTCTCTGCATACTTGCCATTTACATCATTTGTGCAGAGTTAAAAATAAATTTTAACTCCACATTTATTTCTATTTCCTTGATCTATAGTGTGGGTTAATTGTTGATTTTAGTCCAGATTTGTGTGGTCGACACACCGACTGAGTTCACGCTTTGTGTTGAACTTAAGACCACCTAATTTCGGCTAAATCAAATGGCACCGTTGCCGGGGATAAAAGAGAAGACATAACTCGTACTAAGTATAGGCAAGTCTAAAGAATAAAGAACTAATGAATGAACCAATGAGAAGTTGACCGTCCCCCCTATACTTAGGATCAAATAATCCTAAGTATAGCAGACTGTACACAAAGCAGGGAGGGTCAAGGATGGGAATGAACAGATCATACTCAGATTGTCTCCCCCTATACTTAGGGTAAAATATCCCTAAGTATAGACAAGAAGAGGAGACAATGGAGAGGATCGAAGAATATAGAAACTCGAGGTGCACGCCCCCCTATACTTAGGAAAAAGTACGTCCTATGGAAAATTGTCTACAAGGGCGACACCTTTTTGATAGATGAAGAAAATAGAAAAGGAAAAGAAAAGAAGAAAATAAATTACAGATGAAAGAGTGATATTAACAGATGGATCTGTACAACGGAAGATAGAAGTGATTACCATGTATGAGATGCAGATGATCTGAGTCAAAGTACACATCTCATACCAGAAGAATGGGGGCAACGTCAATGGTCGGCGGATCATGATCTAGATATAGTTTCAGGCATTGACCATTGACGCGGAAGGTAGAGGAAGATGACGGTTCGGATATGTCGATGCTGCCATTGTCATGTACCTTCCTGACCACATACGGACCTTTCCACTTGCTCTGCAATTTTCCTGGGAATAATTTCAGCCTGGAATCAAACAACCATACTCTCTGATCCGGCTCAAACTGTTTATGGCTGATATGAGAATCATGCCATGTCTTCACTTTCTCTTTGTACTGTAGGCTGTTGGAGAAGGTTGTGTCTCTCAATTCTTCCAGGGCTGCCAATTTTGCTCTTCTCTGTTCTCCTATACTCTCAAGATCTAACAGCAACTCGGTGACTGCCCAAAAAGATTTATGCTTGATCTCCACTGGTAGATGGCACGGCTTGCTATAGACAAGACGAAAGGGAGATGTCCCCAATGGATTCTTGAAAGAAGTCCGATAAGCCCACAAGATCGAGTCCAAAAGTTGTGACCAATCCTTTCGGTCTGGGCGGACTACTTTCTGCAAGATTGTTTTTATCTCCCGGTTCGAGACTTCGGCAAGATCATTAGTCTGAGAGTGATATGGAGTGACAACCCGATGGTCAATGCCGAAATCGTCTGCAAGGGCCCTAACCTTGTCATTGATGAAATGAGACCCCCCATCTGAAATCAAGACTCTAGGTACCCCGAACCGTGAAATGATATTTTTCCTCAAGAATTTGCACACGGTTTTAGCATCTGCGGCTCGGGCGGGGATGGCCTCAACCCATCGACTGACATAATCCACAACGAGCAAAATATGCTCGAATCCCTGACTCTTAGGAAATGGGCCCATGAAATCAATCCCCCATGCATCAAAAACCTCACAGAAGTGAATGGGTTGCATGGGCATCATGTCTCTCTGTCCGCAGGTTCCCATTTTCTGACAGTCAGTACATCTCTTCACAAATTCATCAGAATCCTTGAAGAGAGTAGGCCACCATAGGCCGGATTGAAGCACCTTCTGTGCTATCCTTTTTCCAGAATGATGTCCTCCTGCCTCAAGCTTGTGGCAGTATGTGAGGACGCTATGCTGCTCTTCTTGAGGAATGCACCTCCTCTAGATACTATCCCCTCCTTCATGATAAAGGACGGGATCCTCCCAATGGTAAAACTTGGCCTTAGCTACGAAGGTCTCAAGTTTCCGCCTGGGCCAACCTTGAGGGACTGTCTTGGCAACAAGATAGTTTACAAAGTCAGCATACCACGGGAGTGAGGCGACATCCAAGATCGCCTCGTCTGGAAATGTCTCAGTGATAGGTGCGCTGGGCTCAGATTCCTCAAGATTCTCCAATCTGGAGAGATGATCCGCCACCACATTCTTGACTCCAGGCTTATCTTTAATCTCAACATCAAATTCCTGGAGTAGAAGGATCCATCTGGTGAGACGTGCTTTGGCATCCTTCTTAGACATTAGGTACCGGATGGCGGTGTGATCAGTGTAGATAGTCACTCTAGATCCGAGAATATACGATCGATACTTATCAAGAGCGAAGACTAAGGACAGCATCTCTTTCTCAGTCACAGTGTAATTCCGCTGAGCGGCATCCAAAGTACGGCTGGCATAGTGAATGGCAAAAGGTAATCCATCCCTCCTCTGTCCAAGCACAGCCCCAACGGCAAAATCTGAAGCATCCGTCATGATCTCGAATGGGAGAGACCAATCGGGTGGCTAAAGGACAAGAGCTGAAACAACCATCTCTTTGAGAGTCTCGAAAGATGCAAGACACTTATCATTGACAATAAACTCGGTGTCTTTTGTCAGCAAGTCAGTAAGCGGTCGGGCAATACGACTGAAGTCCCGAATGAACCGTCGGTAGAAACCGACATGCCCCAGAAAAGACCGTAACTAATGCAAGTTGGATGGCGGATTGAGTCTTCTGATGATATCCACCTTGGCAGGATCGACCTCCATACCCCTGTTGGAGACGACATGACCAAGGACCGTCCCTTGAGTCATCATAAAGTGACTCTTCTCCCAAGATAAAACAAGGTTGACCTCTATGCAGAGCTGAAGCACACGGTCTAGGCAATCAAGACAAGCATCAAACCCATCGCCATAGACCGAGAAGTCATCCATGAAGACCTCTAAACAGTCACCCACCATGTCCGAGAATATGGACAACATGCACCTTTGGAATGTCGCCGGAGCGTTACATAGACCAAAGGGCATCCGTCTGAAAGCATAAGTCCCAAACGGACAGGTGAATGTCGTTTTCTCCTGGTCTTAGGGCGCAATGGCCACTTGATTGTATCCAGAGTACCCGTCAAGAAAGCAGTAATGACTCTTCCCAGCTAGCCGCTCGATAATCTGATCAATGAAGGGTAGCGGGAAGTGATCCTTCTTGGTGGCCTCATTCAATCGTCTGTAGTCCACACAGACCCTCCAAGAAGTTGGTACTCTGGTAGCGATCTCCTCTCCAGACTCGTTGACAACTGTAGTGATACCCGTCTTCTTGGGTACCACATGTAAAGGACTTACCCATTTAGAGTCGGAGATGGGATAGATGAAATCGGCGCTCCACCACCTTGAAATTTCTTTCATGACTACGTCTCAAAGATTCGGGTTCAGCCGTCGTTGGAACTCACGCGACGGCTTAGCGTTATCCTCAAGATAAATGTGGTGGGAACAAATATTTGGGCTCAGCCCCTGGAGATCAGCTATACTCCAACTTATTGCCTTGCGGTTTCTTTCAAGAACCTCCATCAGACGAGATTCTTGTTCTCCAGTCAAATCTGCTGAGATAATGACTGGATGCATTTCTGGTTCACCCGCAAGGAATCTATATGTCATCGACTGCGGTAGAGGTTTCCGTTCTGGACAACTGGGAGGTGGCAGATCTGGCTTCTGATATGTCTGTGTAAATGCTACCAGGTATGCGTGGGAGAACTCTCGCTCTGAATGAATCTCTAACGAAGGGCGGCCGACTGAATCATCAATGAACTGCACTAGCTCGCACTCTGTCATGGTTGTTGGCTCAGAAGGAATCATACAAGGTAAATATTCATCAAAATCATCCCATTCAATGTCTGAATCCGAGGGATCAGAAGAAGATGAGCAAGAATGAAAATCATCGGCACCACTCGTCCCTACACTGTCAGCCTCAGGTGTATCCTCATCCAGGGATGTGCTCTCCCGGCTCTCGACTGCCATCAGTTTGAGATATAGTGAATCTGTAGGCAAGGCGAGGATCGGTGCTACAGGATCTGTCCACTTGGATTCATCATCAGTCATCACGAAATCACACACCTGGTGGATGTCTAGCTCGTCCTCTGTCATCTGCTTGGCTTCACTGGATTGCTCTGAGCATGCCAACTCTCTGGCTCTGATCTAGTCGATCGTATCTATTTGTATGCTTTCACCCTCTACGCGAAAACATACCGTCCCACTGTCATGGTCGGATACCGCCTTGGCAGTGGCCAAGAATGGGCGTCCAAGTATGATGGGGGCATCAGTTACCGATTCAGGGATCTCCATGTCCAATACAACAAAGTCCACGGGGAATTTCAGGCCCTGAATGGTAACGACCACATCCTTCAACAATCCCTTCGGCCTCTTGATCGACCTATCAACAAACTGAAGGACTATCCTGCTCCGAAGAAGAGGGCCAAACTCGAATCGTTTGAGTAAGGCTGCCGGAAGGAGGTTGATCGAAGACCCGCTGTCTAGTAGAGTACGATCGAACCGCTGCTCCTGTATCTCACATCTGACATAGGAGGCTCCTGTATCAGGTCTCTTGGCTGGCAATGTGTTCTGAATGGCGCAACAAGTGTCATGAGTGAGCATATGGATTTGATCTCTGTGCCTCTTCTTCCTTCGGACAGTAGTTGTCTCTTTCAAGTTCTTTTTGAAGAAGGGGATATGCTCAAATGCTTCTCGTAGAGTCAGCTGAATGTGGAACCTGTCAATCATTTGGTTGCCGAACTCTACCTTCTGGTTCTTTTTTGGGTTTTCTTTTTTGTTCCCCTTCGCCCAGCGGAGTGCCTCAGGGAAGGGGATGGTAGGGGCATCCTCAGATGGAGGACTAGGAATAGGTCCCTGTGCCTGTGAGGAAGGAGGATCCATACAATCATCATCATGTAGCACATATGGATCCGTAATGTGAATAGAAACCTTTCCTTTATTCATATTTTTGTTCTTTTTGTTGTTACCACAGTCCATAGATATAAAAGGTGGTAACATCACAGAGGGAGACTCAACAAAAGTAGAAGTGGTGGCCTCAGCACCACCACCAGCACCTGTCTTCACGGCATTAGCACCGCTACTCTGCTCGGCATCCAAAATGGTGGCATCAGCACCACCGTCTGCATCTGATCACGACGGCTTCAAGACCGTCGTCTGGAACTCCATCATGGTGGAATCAGCACCACCGTCTTCAACCTCATCATTAGCGGCATCAGCACCGCTACTCTGCTCCTCTGGCGCTCCTGATTCAGCTGGTGGTTGTCGCTCAGAAGAGGCGCCGCCGGCGGGCATCCTACCGCTCCTAGTAGTCACAAAATCAGCATCATAGAAAGAATATGACATATCGCTCAAATAGTCACTAGGAGAGGTATCCTCTGTGAACTCTACCTGCTCAAACTTCCTTTTCAGATTGTTCGGGTTAGGTTCAATCTGAGCGGGTATGGCGGCCTTCCCTTTGATAATCTCCCTCATCTCCTGTCGGAATTCATCCATTTCTTGCTTGAAGGATGCTCTCTGTTCGGAGAGCAAGCGGGCAAGATCATCGAGCGCTGGGTTCTCAAAAGCGGGACCCTGAGAACCGGATGGTTGTCCCTGCTGGAAATGGGGCTGCTGCTGCTGCTGTGGTTGATACTGGGGGTGATGGGGGTAAGACTGATGAGGCTGCTGATGCTGCCTCCACTGTTGTCCCTGATAGGCGGGATGAGGACCATTCTGATACTGTTGCTGATGGGCATACTGGGGCTGCTGCTGCTGTGGTTGCTGGCTGTTCTGCTGTCCTTGAGCAGGGTTCTGCTGTTGGGATGAGGAGCCACTGTTGCCCCAACGGAATCCGGGATGATCACGACGAATCCCGGGCTGAGGGTACCGGTCGTACCATATCCCATTGACTTCCATCAATGGGTCCTGCTCAAAGGAAGGTGGGGGAAGAACTGCCAGTGGCTGCTCCGGCTGATAGACCACCATCTACGTGTCCAAAGATGGCGGCTGCACTGGGTAGTACTGTAGCAGTGGAACCGGTTCTGCCTGGATATGATTCACATGGCGGTATGAGGTAGAGGGTTGGTTGGAACTGCTATTGCTGGAGTCGGTCCGTGACCTGGGAGGCTGATGGGAGTGAGCTTGTGCCTCCTGAATGCATAGGATTTGAGTTTTCAGGTCACTCATAGTTTTGGTGAGAAGGTCCATCTGGGCAAGACCTTGGTTCTGCTTCTTCTCGAGGATCTCCATGCGGTCCAACTTCTCACTAATAATGCCCATGTCGGCTGCGGCTGATTCGGCTTGGGCTGCGGCTACCGACGATGTATTGGGACCGGCATCGATGCGGGCGATCCTCTGGAATGAGCCTGCTCCTTGCGGGGGCTTTTGTTGTGTGTAGACTCTGGCTTGGGTCATCACAATTGAATTTTCTGCCATGCCTTCATAGATGGCCCAGACGTCGTCTTCACCTTTGGAGAAATATGATCCACCGCAGGAGGCGTTGACAAGCCCCTGCAGCTCCGGTGTCAGTCCACAAAAAAAACTTTGAACCAGATTGGGCTTGGATATATCATGATGTGTACACCGGTCGATGAGCTCTCTGAATCGATCCCAAGTTTCATGGAATTGTTCATTTGGGATCATGACAAAATTGCTGATCATTGCTCTAGCTGCATTGGTCCGGCCGAGAGGATAGTACTTCTTCAAATATACGGTCCGGAGATCTGCCCAAGTGTCGATGAATCACCCGAGGTGTTTGAGCCAATATGCGGCTCTGTCAACCAATGAGAATGGGAAGGCGATCATCTTGATTGTGTCCTCAGTCAGCAGCCTATCATGTATGGTGCTGCATATCATCTCGAATTCTTGTAGGTGGAGGTGTGGCTCTTCGGTCGGCAACCCATGAAATTTGGGTAGAAGCTGAATGGTGTGGGGCCGAAGCTCGAAATCGCCATGGATAGGCGGGAGTCTGATCCACCGGTGAGTGAGGGACGCAATTGGGTTGTGCAATTCCCTCATGATGGTCTGTGGTGGTCTCTCAGCGTCTGGATCACCTCCTCCTGCATCAGGTTCTCCTCCTCCACCGCCACCGCCCCCAGGTCGGTTTTCTCTCATCTGAGCTGTCTCTCTCATTAAATCACCCATGAAGGTACCTTGGTCACGGATCTGTCTCTGCATGGTCTCCAGGGATGCTAACAAGGAATTGTTGATGGCCACCTAATCAATTATGAACGGAGGGTGATCATGGTCATCTGGGTGCTCGCCTCTGTCTTCCATCTCCGGATTTTCTGAAAAAGCAAAAGAGGCCATCTCAGGTGCTGTCGAATGAGCTGAACTCTGTGATGCACTGAATTCTGAAACAATTGGACTGAGAGAAGGAGAATGGGAAGGGTGGTCGAGTGGGAACAGGGTGGATGTAAACTCAGGCTCGGAGAGCGGACTCTCTGAGGTAGTCCTAGATGAATAAGGAGGAGTGCTGGATAGCGGTACTGACAAGGTCGGCCTAAGAGATCTCCGTCCCATCATCTTGATAATAAGGAAGAGCAGAAGGGATGCAGAAGAAGAAGAAGAGTGAAATGAGATGCAACAAAATTGCGCACAATTGTGCGGTGTTTTTGATCTTGACCTAAATAAATCTAGCAATCAAACACAAAGCAGGGGTGAGTTCACCAACTCAACACGTGAAGCCGTGAAGGTTCAGCTTTTATCTTGTCAATTTTAGCTTGATTCAGGAATTAGTCTTTTCACGAGTCCTTAGAGCGCTACGCCTAAAGGAGAGAGAGTACTGCCGGAAGAGTATCCCGTACTTGTCCTCCTCCTGTGTAACCTGTAGCTTGCACTTTTTGAGGTCCTTGTAACCCTTCCTGGATCCCTACTCAGCCAAAGAATAAAGAGGAATCCAATAGGCGAAACCGATACTTCGGAACTCGCTCGCAACGGAATCACCCGTGAGCGTGCAAGAACCTACTCGAACGCGAGACGATGAGACAGACACCCCCGTGAAGGCGTGGCCTAGGCTCGATACTTCGGACAAGGTCGATGCTCTACACAATAGAGAGTCACCAATGTTGACCAAGCCCTACTCGTCCACGTACGATAGAAGCGCCAATACTTTGGAAATCCAGGCGATACACAAGGCAGCCACAAGCTGGGATTTTGGCTCTAATCCTTACGAAGCGCTCACCTCACTTGGAAGGAGACCTTCCCATGCAACCTGATTACAAGTGAGGGTGTTACTCTCCCCAAGCAATGAATCCAATTACCGATTTTATTTTTGGTCAAGGTTTTCTTAGCAGTCCCCTTTTTTAATTTTTTTGGTGTTATCGCTTCTTTTGAGTAGATTCAAACAAGCGCCTAACGATTTTTGTATTTTCTTGATCCTACTTTGTCCAAAAACAGAGGGAGAATAGAGTTGGAAAAGCCGTGCAAGTCGACACAAAGATGGAAATCTCACCTTTGTGCCTAAATGATGGATGCAAAGTAAGAAGACTTACAGCGAATCCCAGCTCTCTCCATGCGGGATGCAAAGCAAAAATTTATAAACCTAGTCTATATGCCGATATGCAATGCGGAAATTGTCCTAAGATAGGCAACTGCTAGCGTGAAGAACCACAAGTCAACCACCGATCGTCGATCCTAAGAGTCTGGTCTAGACCCTCCCCTCCTCTTCTCGACACATCGAGTTCAGGAGTAGCGCTTGATGGGGAGGGCTCGCGGCGCGGCAGATCTAAGAAAGGGAGCTAACTGTTTAATTAAACTAAGTCCAAGTACGAACTATAGGTACATGCAAAGGTTATTAGTGTGTTTGGACCTAATTTAATCGATCAAGTAGGCCTAGATCTAAGGGCTCAATCCACAAAGAAAGTGAAAATGAAATCAAAACCGGCAAATGACAGCGGTGAAAACTCGTCAAAAACCGCGGTGAGCCCCCGGGTGAACAAACACCCGGAAATTAGGCCCGGAGTGTCCAAGAGTCCAAGTGTCCAAGTACCTGTATTATTACAATTTAATAGGTCACTCTCTCACAAAAATAAAATGCAACTAATCTACCACTCTCTCTCACTCCTCCTGCTCTCTCCTGTCGGCTTGACCTAAGAAGGCCGGCTCCGCTTCCCAAGGTTGCTTCGGGTCACCTAGGCGATCCGCCTTGCTCCACGGTCCCTCGCAAGAAGACAAGAAAGGATGGTCAGAATAGCTCAATCAATATATGTATCAAAAGTGCAAGAGAGATAACTGAAGCTATGGTAGACAACAATCACAAGCAAACAAAAGTGTAAACTACTCGCTGTTGTTCCCCGGCAACGGCG
This sequence comes from Ottelia alismoides, assembly GCA_037367405.1. NCBI lineage: Eukaryota > Viridiplantae > Streptophyta > Magnoliopsida > Alismatales > Hydrocharitaceae > Ottelia > Ottelia alismoides. Next base: position 285,171 of record JAZKJV010000045.1, on the reverse strand, counting down.
CCATTTGATTTAGCCGAAATTAGGCGGTCTTAAGTTCAGCACAAAGCGTGAACTCAGTCGGTGTGTCGACCACGCAAATCTGGACTAAAATCAACAATTAACCCACACTATAGATCAAGGAAATAGAAATAAATGTGGAGTTAAAATTTATTTTTAACTCCGCACAAATGATGTAAAGGGCAAGTATGCAGAGAGTTCGAACACAGGGAGCAAGCAGGGTAATTCAAACAAATGTGCACAAGTGAATGTGTGTGATTTGTCTACACTAAGCAAGCAAGCAAAGGAATTTTTGTGGGTTTTTAATTTGTAATTTTTTTAGTTTTTATTTAATTTTTAATTTTGTATTTGATTTTTAATTTTCTGATTTTTATAATTTTATATTTTTTATATATTTTATTCTTTTTCAATATTGGAAAATAAGGACAATGTAATAAAAGACTAGATAAAGTATTTGTAAAAATGTGCAAAAATAACCAAAAATTCAGAAATAAAATGTTTTTGGTATTTTTAGGATTTTTTACTGTTTTTGTGTTTTTTTGGTATTTTTCAAGGTGTTTTTGGTATTTCTAAATACTGAAATAAGGGCAAACAGTGAAATATGTGCTGCTATGAGTAAAATGGGAACTAAACTTAGCAAACAACAACCAAAATTTTTCACACTAATTTTCAAATAAAGAGAAAGAATTATAGAACAAACAGGAACTGAGTTTGTGATTTTTGGAGTTTTCTAGGATTTTATATATTTTTTTTGAATTTTTTGAGTGCTTTTGAATTTTAGTGTTTTTCTTTTGAGTTTTTTTAGTGATTTTTGGACTGACACTAAAATAGGTTAAAATGCGTACTAGGGATTTTTTTTGGAATTTTTAGAGGTATTTTAATAATTTTTTGGATTTTTCTAAGCTAGACAGTGAATAAAAAGCATGTTTTTGATTTTTAATAAATATAGAAATAAAATAAAATCAAAAACTAAACTAATGGCGTGGAAGCACAAGTTACCAGGAGCTTAAATCTATTTTTGTGGAATTTTTGGACTTAAAATGAAAATTTAAATAATTAGAACAAGCATCTAAATATTAAACAGGCTTGGTAGGGGTATATTTACAATTTCTCAAACATCCAGGGGCTCACATGCAAAATTCACACAAAATTTATACTGAATTAAAGAATTTCTAGACCAAACACAAATACCCAAAGCCGCAAGGGCTTTCTTGCAAAAATTACCAGGCTCACGTGACACGCACACGACCTAGCGGGGATATAAACGTAAATACGCAAAAATGGAGGGGCTAGATTGCAAAAGTCCAAGAAATATTATAACTTCTCATCAATGTTTAGGGACTAAACTCAAATGACACAAAACCCTGGGTCCCTTTCGCAAAAAATCCAGACGCACGCGACGGGCACGTGCACCAGGGGGAGGACCTAAATGCAATATCTAAAACTACGGGGGTCTTTTAGCAATTATTACAAAACTTTTAATAAGGCAGACGAAAGTTTAAAAATCTTTTACGAAATACAAAACTTGACTGGGTATAAGGCAAAATTACCCAATCAAGGGGCGGATCGCACGACTGAGAAGGTGGCACTTATGCCACGTGTCGACGCGAGAGGCCGCGATACCCCTTCAGATCCGACGCCTGGGATTAGATCTCCACACGGAGATCTACAGTAGCTGGGGGCTTCGATCGGACGTCAGCTGTATGCCTGGAGGAGCGGGTGTCGATCGGACGGTGCAGGGGCACGCTGGAAGAACAGGGAAGAAGGGCCACCGTGGCGACTTCCTCCGTCGATAGCTCCTCGCTCCGGCCGTCGGCAAGCTTCAAAATGGGTCCAGGCGAACGCTGCAGGGTTCCTCTGTTGTCTGGAAGCAACAGAATGGCGCGAGGAACGACGGAGCTCTTCCACGGTGAGGGGGAAGCTGCGAAGCTCCAGGTACTCCGGCGAAGACCCAAAAATGCTCCAGACGCGTTAGTATGTCCAAGTACCTGCACAGAAGACGTGTGATATGATCGGGGGCAAAATGCCCCGATCACGTGGCACAAGAAATGGTGGTGTGAGGAGGCGTTAGGTGCGGGGGACGACGTGGCCGGAGGTAGCTCCGGCGACGATCGATTGAGCGAATCGATACTCAAAAGAGATGGATGCAAAAAGGGAAATGACGCTCAGACTATAAGGAACAAGATGGGAGCGAAAAATAAGCAGATGAAACAGCCTCGAGCTCAGGAGGGCGAGGGAAGTGTACCTCGACGGCTTGGACCACCGGAGGTTGGAACACGCCCAAGCATTGCTGATCCACCGCCTTGACGAGAGATCCACGGAGCTGTCACCTCCAGAGAGTTCTAGCGAGGTCAAAAAGGGGGAAGCTTGGATGGATTTGCGGTTCAAAATCGAAATGGAGTCAAGGGGTTGCTTAAGTATGGTTGACGGTCAGTGGGGGTAGAACGAGGGATCTGGCACGATGCAGTGATCCTCAGCCCAAGAAGAACATAGGGCGAGTAAGAGAGATGGAAGGGAAACGATTTTGCAGAAGAAACTTTCACGAAAAGATGTAAGATGCGACCTCGATAAATTCACAAAAGCGGGCGAAAAACGAGGTAGGCAGAGGCTAAGGGGGGTAGGTCAGACTATTGACCTTGGTCAACAGTCCTGACCTCCTGGTTGGTCCACGTGGACCAACCAGGAAAAACCCTGGAAAAATGTATTAATAAATCATTTAAAAATAGTAAATGTTGTTATTTTAATTAGGTGATAGAATAAAAAGTGTTTATAATTTTATCTAGTATTTTATTCCGATTTTTAATTATTTTTATGAGATGTATTTTTACAAGTTTACATTTTAGCCCTTTATAGGTATAACACCTATGTATTTAAGTATTTAATTTTTTATTTAGGTGTTTTATTTTTATTATTTTTATTTAGTATTTTCTAAAATCATAAAATACTTTTATATACACAAATATATTTTTATTTTATTTTTCTGAGAGGTTTTGTACATTAAATAAAATATAAGTGTGAAAAGTATAGGTATAAGTATAGGTCTAATACCTGTATAACCTATATATGTTTATTTTTATTTTTATTTTGCTTTGCATTTTTATTCTGATTTTAATGCACATATATATTATAAGTAATATTTACATAATTATAAAAATATAAAAATACAACAATAATGATTAAATAATAAATTGAATATTTTAATATGTACAAGTATACTACAAGGGTCCAAAACTCAACTTTCAAACCGTAACTCCGAAAAATACGAAACCTCCATTAAATAGATTATTTTAGCTATATACAATTAAAGGTGAGTTTGGTACATTTCGAGTTTTTATTTGCAAGATACAGGTCTGGGAAGTTAGAGTTTTGAAATCTTATTCAGACCATAACTTTTTATCTTTACATTATTTTTCAGTGAAATCAATTTTGTATTTTTCTTTATTAAATTATCTACAATTTCATGTACAAAGTTTCTTTATTTGATGTATAAAAAGTGGAACCAAAAATAGGTCCCAAAATAAATAAAGAATGAATCAATAAATATAGGTATTTGGCCCTTATCTCCCCCTACTTTATTCCTTGTCGACCTATTCATCAGGATGTCTAGGTCTCGGGGTTTCGGGTCATAAAATATCTACAATATTTTATTCTTTTTCTTTTCTTTTATTTATTCTATAATTTTGGCCTTAATTACAATAATTTATACACTGTTTAGATGCACATGCATGAATGCTAAGATGATGATATAAAGGGTATTTACAGGCATTTGTTAGGGTTTTTGGTGCCAAAATGATAGAATAAAGATGATGAAATGTGGATTCATCATCCCCCTATACTTTACCTTTGCTAGTCCCTAGCAAACACTTATGCAATAAGTGCAAAAAGAAAAAGAAAGAAAAGAAAAAGAAGAACTTGGATTTAATTTGATGATCAAACTTGTCTTCACAAAATCAAAGTTTGGAGCTTAAGTCGGACCTTTGGAGTTTTAGTGCGGGCGGAACCTTAGTGAGAACCGTGTTTGAAATTCAACAGTCCTTGAGAATCCCAAAACTCCGTCCAAGTCTCCTCAATAGCCAGGTCAGAAATACTTCAACTCATACGCAAACTCTTATGACTATGAGTCTGACTCGTACAATGTAAGTGATATGTAGCTCCCCACCTCAGAAGTAACAAAGAAACAACCTCCCCCACCCTGGTAACTCTAATGCCTCGGTCTAGCAACTCTTTCCTCGAGAAGCGGGGTATTCCCTTCTAAGTTCAAGTGCAACCGGCTCAAGAAGAGGGGGAATAAGAGGTATAGAATTTTGGGAGCTCAACCAGTGTAGCTAAGTCTCCCGCTGCAAGCTTCATGAGATGTAACATGGATACCATAAGCTTTTGCTTTATTGGACTATATACACTCCGGTGGGGTTATTAAATTTTCAATCCGACCCACCACTTTTTTGGAGTTCTTTTTGCATTTTTTTTGTTTTTTTGGTGCATCTGTACAACATATCTACATGGTGCAACATATATACAAGAAATTTTCCTCTTGAGCCAGTAGACTATCCCTCTTTTGAAGCTTTATTGCAACCCATGGCTTCTGTCTTTAGCCTTCATCACCACTAGAATAAGTTGAGGCGCACTTCCTTCACTAGAAGAAGAAGAGAGGTTCCGCCTAGAAGTACTACCCTCATATGCTACCCCAAGCCAAAGGAAACTGCCTCCTCACCACCTCATCCGTGGAGAGCTATGTGAAAGGTGCAGGTGTCCAAGTTAGGTCATTATCAACAAGAGTCGTGCGTGTGCTCCGAAATACTCTACTTAGGCGGTCAAGAATCCATTGAACCAAGTCCCGTGATCCTCAAAGAATTAAGTCAACTAGACCTGAAGTACCTCAAACCCAGTTCCTATAAGGTTCCTGTTATTAGGTACATTTTAAGGTCCAATCAAGCTCCAATCTCCGGATTTTACTTAGACTCGTTCAACTATCAAACTCAATCCGAAAAATGCTCATGCTATGCAATGCTACGCAGAAAATATTTTTGTGCTGCAATTTTCAAGATTTTCAACTTTTTATGGATTTTTGAAAAGATGATGCATGCATTTTTTTTGTATTTTTCAAAAAGATTTTTCAAATGTTTTTGGATATTAATTTTGCAAATGTTTTTGGGCTTTTTGAAAATAAAAAGATTTTGGCAATTTTTACACGGGAGTGTTTCTTATATCTACAAGAAGTGGATTTTAAGGATTTACAAGGGTAAGTGGTCAATTTTATAAGTACATATATATAGTGGATTTTTGGTATGATGTATGTATTCCTCAAACTTATTTGACACAAGTTTTGCAAACAATTTTTGAAAACCATAGTCCAAAATAATTTTTACAAACAATTTACAAACATGTACACACATTTGAAAATCATTTTACAAAGGCTTTCAAAACAGTATATATAGATTTTTTTTCAAAATGTTTATGCAACCATTTTTCAAACCATTTGCAAATCATTTTTCAAACATTTTTATTTCACACAAAGAAAATAAATTTTACAAACCACCCGTTTTACACAGGTTGAAAACATGTAACAAAACATTTTCAAAATAGTTTTCAATAGATGTTCACCAAGATTTTCAAACTATTTTTCAAACATTTCGCAAAAATCATTTTCACCTGATTTATTAATCAGTATATACAAAAAGAATCTGAGGAACATCACACCTTTTTATTAAAGGTTTTTAATGAATTTTAAAGAATTAGTAGCCATATTATTAGGAAAATACGAAAGTACGAGTTATGGCTAAAGTATATACATAGTGTATACGGCCCACTTGAGATGGGTTCTTTTGCCTTTTCAGAGAACCCAGCCATGGCAGACAGAGGAGAGCACCCAGATGAGAAGGAGCACCCTCCTTTCCTATATGACCAAGCTGCCATCAACAATTCACTTCTAGCATCCCTGGAGATAATGCAGAGGCAGATCAGAGACCAGGGAGCCTTCATGGGTGACGTCATGCGAGAGCTGACGCAGATGAGAGCCGATAGAGAGAACAGAGCTGCAGGTGGTGGAGGAGACATACCCATTGCAGAGGGAGGAGATCCTGAAGCTGAGAGACTGCCACAGACAATCATGAGGGAATTGCACAATCCTGCTGCATCACTCACTCACCGATGGATCCGACTTCCTCCCGTTCATGGAGACTTAGAGCTTCACCCCCACACCATTCAGTTACTGCCTAAATTCCATGGGCTGGCGACTGAAGAGCCACACCTCCATCTGCAGGAATTTGAGATGATCTGCAGCATGATCCATGATAGGCTGGTAACTGAGGACACCATCAAGATGATCACCTTCCCATTCTCTTTGGTTTATAGAGCCGCTTACTGGCTGAAACATTTGGGGAAGTTCGTCGACACTTGGGCACAACTCCGGACCACATACCTCAACAAGTATTACCCTCTCGACCGGACCAACGCAGCACGAGCCATGATCAGCAATTTCACAATGATCCCTAATGAACAATTCCATGAGGCCTAGGATCGATTCAGAGAGCTCATTGACCGGTGTCCACACCATGACATATCCAAGCCCAATCTGGTTCAGAGTTTTTTCTGTGGGCTGAAAACAGAGCTATAGGGGCTTGTCAATGCCTCTTATGGTGGGTCCTATTTTTCCAAGGGTGAAGATGACATTTGGGCCATCTATGAAGGGATGGCAGAGAACTCGACAGTCATGGCCCAAGCCAGAGTCTACACACAACATAAGCCACCCCAAGGAGCAGGATCATTTCAGAGGATCGCCCGCATCGATGCTGGTCCTCATACTCTGTCGGCAGCCGCAGCCCAAGCCGAATCTGCTGCAGCCGACATGGGCATCATTAGTGAGAAGTTGGACCGCCTCAAGATCCTCGAGAAGAAGCAGAGTCAGAGCCTGGCTCAGATGGAGCTGATGACAAAGAACATGAGTGACCTGAAGACGCAGATGCTCTGCATTCAGGAGGCACAAACGTATACTCAGCAGCCTCCCAGGTCACGGGTTGATCCCAGCAGTAGCAACTCGACTCAACCTTCTACCCCCTACCGCCAGGTCAACCACATCCAAGCAAAGCCGATGCCGCTGCTGCAATACCACCCTTCGCAGCCACCATCTCAGGACACTCAGATGGTGGTCTATCAGCCGGATCAACCGTTGGCAGTTCTACCTCCACCATCCTTTGAGCAGGACCCATTGATGGAAGTCAATGGGATTTGGTACGACCGGTACCCACAGCCCGGGATTCGTCGCGATCACCCTGGATTCCGTTGGACCACTGGTGGCACCTCTTCCCAGCAGCAGCCTCCCGTTCAAGGATATCAGAACAGCCAGCCGCAGCAGCAACAACAGCCTCAGTATGGCCACCAACAGAACCAGCATGGTCCTCGTCCCTCCTATCAGGGACAACAGTGGAGGCAGCGTCAGCAGCCTCAATAGTCATACCCCCAGCCTCGTGAGCACTTCTCCTCCCAGCAACAACCTCATTTCCAGCAGGGGAATACATTCGGTTCTTAGGTACCTGCCTTCGAGAACCCAACATTAGATGACCTCGCCCGCTTGCTTTCTGAACATCGAGAATCCTACCGGTAGGACATGGATGAGTTCCGGCAGGAGGTGAGGGATTTAATCAAGGGCAAAGCCGCCATACCAGCTCAGATTGAACCAAATCCGAACAATCTGAAGAGGAAGTCTGAGCAGGTATAGTTTACAGAGGATACTTCTCCTAGTGATTATTTGAGTGACACATCTTCTTTGTATGATGTTGACTTTGTGACTACTAGGGGAGGTAGGATACCAGCCAGCGGTGCCTCATCTGAGCGACAGCCACACGCAGAACCACGCGCACCAGATGAGCAGAGTAGCGGTGCTGATGTCGCTAATGATGTTGATGACGGTGGTGCTGATGCCACCAATGATGGAGATCCAGATGACGGTGCTGAGGCCGTCAAGACACTCGATGCAGAAGGTGGTGCTGATGCCACCATTTTTGATGATATGCCAGAGCGCGGTGCTGATGCCGCAAAGTTAGATGCCGTTGGTGGTACTAAAGCCACCACTTCCACTTTTGTTGAGCTCCCATATGTAGTGTTGCCACCTTTTGTATCTCAGGACTGTGGTAACAAGAAAAAGAACAAAAATATGAATAAAGGAAAGGTTTCTGTTTACACTTCAGATCCATATGTGTTGAATGATGATCATGGTATGGATTCTATTCCTTCACAGGCACATGGACCTATTCCTAGCCCTCCATCTGCGGAGGCCCCTTCCATCCCCTTCCCTGAAGCACTCCACCGGGCGAATGGGAATAAAAGAGAAAATCCCAAAAAAACCCAGCAGGTAGAGTTCAGCAACCAGATGATTGACAGATTCCACATTTAGCTGACTCTACAGGAAGCACTTGAGCACATCCCCCTCTTCAAAAAGAACTTGAAAGAAAAGACTACAGTCCTGCAGGAAGAGGAGATACATAGATCAGATCCATGTGCTCACTCATGACACTTGCTGCACCATTCAGAACAAATTGTCAGCCAAGAGACCTGATGCAGGAGCTCCCTATGTTAGATGCGAGATTCAGGAGCAACGGTTCGATCGTACCCTATTAGACAGCGGATCTTCGATCAACCTCCTTCCGGCAGCCTTACTCGACCAATTCGAGTTTGGTCCTCTTCTTCGGAGCAGGACGGTCCTTCAGTTTGCTGATAGGTCGACTAAGAGGCTGAAGGGGTTGTTGAGAGACGTGGTCGTTACCATTCAGGGCCTGAAATTCCCCGTGGACTTTGTTGTACTGGACATGGAGATCCCTGAGTCGGTAACTGATGCCCCCATCATCAGAAAAGAAAAAGAGTGCCAAGGCGGTATCCGACCATGACAGTGGGACGATGTGCTTTCGCGTAGAGGGCGAGAGCATACAAATAGAGACGATCGATGAGACCAGAGCGAGAGAATTAGCATGCTCAGAGCAGTATAGTGATATTGAGCAGATGACAGAGGCCGAGCTAGACATCCACCAGGAGTGTGATTTTGTGATGACAGATGATGAATCCATTTGGACAGATCCGGTAGCACATACCCTCGCCTTGCCAACAAATTCACTATATTTATGGCTTATGGCGATCGAGAGCCTGGAGAGCACACCCCTGGATGAGGATACATTGGAGGCTGACAGTTGTGGAACAAGTAGTGCAGATTTTCATTCTTGTTCATCTAGTTCAGATCCCTCGGACTCAGACATTGATTGGGATGATTTTGATGATTATTTGACGCGTCTGATTCCTTCTGAGCCGACAGCTAGGACGGAGTGTGAGCCAGTACAGTTTGTAGATGATTCAGCAGGGTTCCCGTCATCAGATATTCATGCACAGCGAGAGTTCTCACATTCAGACCTGGTCGCCTTCATACAGACATACCATAAGCCAGATCTGCCACCTCCTAGTTGTCCAGAACTGAAACCCTTGCCATATTCGCTGAAGTATAGATTCCTTGCGGGTGAGCCAGATATGCACCCAGTCATTATCTCAGCAGGTTTGACTGGAGAACAAGAATCTCGTCTGATGGAGGTTCTTGAAAGAAACCGTAAGGTGATAGGATGGAGTATAGCTGATCTCCAAGGGATTAGTCCGGCTCTGTGCTCCCACCACATTTATCTTGAGGAGGACTCTAGGCCTTCGCGTGAGTTCCAGCGACGGCTGAACCCGAATCTTCGAGATGTGGTCATGAAAGAAATATCAAGATGGTGGAGCGCCGATTTTATCTACCCCATCTCCGACTCCAAGTGGGTTAGTCCATTACATGTGGTGCCCAAGAAGACGGGCATCACTACAGTTGTGAATGAGTCTGGAGAGGAGATAGCTACCCGGGTACCAACTTCTTGGAGAGTCTGTGTGGACTACAAACGATTGAATCAGGCCACCAAGAAGGATCATTTCTCGCTGCCATTCATTGATCAGATTATCGAGAGGCTAGCTGGGAAGAGTCATTACTGCTTTCTTGACGGGTACTCCGGTTATAATCAAGTGGCCATTGTGCCCGAAGACCAGGAGAAAACGACATTCACCTGTCCGTTTGGGACTTATGCTTTCAGACGGATGCCCTTTGGTCTATGTAACGCCCCCGCGACATTCCAAAGATGCATGTTGTCCATTTTCTCGAACATGGTGGGTGACTGTTTAGTGGTTTTCATGGATGACTTCTTAGTCTATGGCGATGGGTTTGATTCTTGTCTTGACTGCCTAGACCGTGTGCTTCAACGCTGTATAGAGGTCAATCTTGTCTTGTCTTGGGAGAAGAGTCATTTCATGGTGACTCAAGGGACGGTCCTTGACCATATCATCTCCGATAGGGGAATGGAGGTTGATCCGGCCAAGGTGGATATCATCAGAAAACTCAATCCACCGTCCAATCTGTGTCAACTGCGATCTTTTCTGGGGCATGTCGGTTACTACCGACGGTTTATTCATGACTTCAGTCGAATTTCCCGACCGCTTACTGATTTGCTGACAAAAGACACCGAGTTCATTGTCTGGCGTCTTTTGAGACTCTCAAGAATATGGTTGTCACGACTCCTGTCCTTCAGCCACCCGATTGGTCTCTCCCATTCGAGATCATGACGGACGCTTCTGATTTTGCCGTAGGGGTTGTGCTTGGACAGAGGAGGGATGGATTGCCGTATGCAATTCACTACGCCAGCTGGACTTTGGATGTTGCTCAGCGGAATTATACTGTAATTGAGAAAGAGATGCTGGCCGTAGTCTTTGCTTTGGATAAGTATCGATCTTATATTCTCGGATCTAGAGTGACTATTTTTACAGATCACACCGCCATCCGGTACTTAACGGCCAAGAAGGATGCCAAAGCTCGCCTTACCAGATGGATCCTTCTGCTCCAGGAATTTGATATTGAGATTAAAGACAAGCCTGGAGTTAAGAATGTGGTAGCGGATCATCTCTCCCGCTTAGAGAACCTTGAGGAATCTGAGCCCAACGCACCTATCACAGAGACATTTCCAGACGAGGCGATCTTGGCGATCTCCTCGCTCCCATGGTATGCTGACTTTGTAAGCTATCTTGTTGCCAAGACGGTTCCCCAGGGTTGGCCCAGGCAGAAACTTGAGACCTTCCTAGCTAAGGCCAAGTTTTACCATTGGGAGGATCCCGTCTTTATCATGAAGGAGGGGATAGCATCTGGAGGAGGTGCATTCATCAAGAAGAGCAGCATAACGTCCTTACCTACTGCCACAAGCTTGAGGCATGAGGACATCATTCTAGGAAAAGGACAACATAGAAGGTGCTCCAATCCAGCCTTTGGTGGCCTACTCTCTCCAAGGATTCAGATGAATTCGTGAAGAGGTGTACTGACTGTCAGAAGATGGGTACTTGCGGACAGAGAGACATGATGCCCATGTAGCCCATTCACTTTTGTGAGGTTTTTGATGCAGGGGTTTGAGCACATTTTGATTGATGTGGATTATGTTAGCCATTGGGTTGAGGCCATCCCCGCCTGAGCCGTAGATGCTAAACCTGTATGTAAATTTTTGAGGAAAAATATCATTTCACGGTTCGGGGTGCCTAGAGTTCCGATTTCAGACAGGGGGTCTCATTTCATTAATGATAAAGTCAGGGCCCTTGCAGACGAGTTCGGCATTGACCATCGTGTTGCCACGCCGTATCACCCTCAGACTAATGGTCTTGCCGAAGTATCAAATAGGGAGATCAAGACTATCTTACATAAGGTTGTCCGCCCAGACCGAAAGGATTGGTCACAGCTTTTGGACTCGGTCTTGTGGGCCTATCGGACCTCCTTCAAAAATCCATTAGGGACATCTCCCTTTCGCCTCGTCTATGGCAAGCCATGCCATTTGCCAGTGGAAATCAAGCATAAATCATTTTGGGCAGTCACTGAGTTACTGTTAGATCCCGAGAGTGTAGGAGAACATAGAAGAGCAGAGTTGGCATCACTGGAGGAGTTGAGAGATACAACCTTGTCGAGCAGCCTACAATACAAGGAAAAAGTAAAGACATGGCATGATTCTCATATCAGCCATAAACAGTTCGAACCCGATCAGCGTGTATGGTTGTTTGATTCTAGGCTGAAGTTATTTCCAGGGAAATTACCGAGCAAGTGGAAAGGTCCGTATGTGGTTAGGAAGGTACATGACAATGATCAGAATCGTCATCTTCCTCTACCTTTCGTGTTAACGGTCAGCGCCTGAAGTTATATCTAGATCATGATCTGTCGGCCATTGACGTTGCCCCTATTCTTCTGATATGAGATGTGTTCTTTGACTCCGATCATTTGCATCTCAAACATGGTTATCACTTCCATCTGCCGCTGTATATATCCATCTGTTGATATCTTTTCTCCTTTTCTTCTTTTCTTCTTTTCCTTTTCTATCTTCTGAATCTATCAAAAAGGTGTCGCCCCTTGTAGACAGTTTCCTATACTTAGGTCGTACTTTGTCCTAAGTTTAGGGGGGGGGTGTGCACCCCGAGTTGTTCTATTCTTTGATCCTCTCCATTGTCTCCTCTTCTTCTCTATACTTAGGGATATCTTACCCTAAGCATAGGGGGAGACAATCTGAGTACGATCTGTTCATTCCCACCCTTGACCCTCCTTGCTTTGTGTACAGTCTGCTACACTTAGTATTATTTGATCCTAAGTATAGGAGGGACGGTCAACTTCTCATTCGTTCATTCATTCGTCTCTTATTCATTTATTCGTTAGACTTTTCTATACTCAGTATGAGTTATGTCTTATCTTTTCTCTCCGATCTATGAGGACATAGCTCAAGCTAAGTATAGGGGGGTCGTATATACTACGTATATACTTTAGCCATAACTCGTACTTTCGTATTTTTTTACTAATAACTATGGCTAATTATACTTATAAAATTCATTGGAACCTTAATAAAAAGATGTGATTATTCCTCAAATTCTTTGTGTAATTACTGATTAATAAATCAGATGAAAATATTTTTTTGCAAAATGTTTGAAAAATAGTTTGAAAATCCTTGTGAAAAATCTTTTGAAAACTATTTGAAAACATTTTGTTACATGTTTTCAACCTTTGTAAAAACATTTTGATTGTAAAGTTATTCTATTTGTGTGAAATAAAATGTTTGAAAAATGATTTGCAAAAGGTTTGAAAAATGGTTGCAAAAATATCTGGAAAAATCTATATATACTGTTTGGAAAACCTTTGCAAAATGATTTTCAAATGTGTGTACATGTTTGTAAAAACTGTTTGTAGATATTATTTTGGACTATAGTTTTCAAAATGGTTGGAAAAACCTTTGTCAAATAAGTTTGAGGAATATATACATTACTCCAAAATCCACTGTGTATATACTTATAAAATTGACCACTTACCCTTGTAAATTCTTAAAATTCACTTCTTGTATATATAAGAAGCACTCCCGTGTAAATATTTTAACCTAGTTTTTAGCCAAAACCTTTTGTTTTCAAAAATCCCAAAAAAAATTGCAAAATTTAAAATCCAAAAACATTTGAAAAAATTTTCAAAAATCTAAAAAATGCATATGCATCATCTTTTCAAAAATCCATAAAAAGTTCAAAATCTTTGAAAATTGCATCACAAAAATATTTTCTGCATAGCATTTGCATGGCATTCGCATTTTTCGGATTGAGTTTGATAGTTGAATGAGTCTAAGTAAAATCCGAAGATTGGAGCTTGATTGGACCTTAAAAATCCCTAATTAATAGGAACCTTATAGGAACGGGGATTGAGGTACTTTAGGTCTAGTTGACTTAATTCTTTGAGGATCACAGGACTTGGTTCAATGGATTCTTGACTGCCTAAGTAGAGTATTTCGGAGTACCGCACGACTCTTGTTGATAATGGCCTAACTTGGACATCTGCACCTTTCACATGGCTCAACTCAGTTGGAGTGGTGAGGGGGTTGGATTTGCCGGTATGAGACGCACACAGGTGGAAACACTTATCCTCATCGAGGGAGGGAAGTGCGCCCCAACCCGTCCAGTAATGATGAGTTTCGAGGATAGGAGATCGTGGGTTGCAATAAAGCTTCAAAAGAGGGATAGTCTACTGGCTCAAGAGGAAAAACTCTTTATGTAAATGCTGTTGTATATAGTATTCAAAAAATTGTAAAAAGAAAAAACTCCAAAAAAGTGGACAGGCTTGTACAAAAATAAAAATGCCTGCCAGAGTCTACATATGTTGTAAAGTCAAATAAGCAAGCTTGAGCTTCAAAGTCAAATCATGTGAGCCTGCAGCTGGGTAACTTGACTACACTGGTCTTGCATCCTAGGACATGTAGCTACACTGGCTACCGTCCATTCTTCTCTTCACTCCCTCCTCTTGGGTTGGTTGCCACTTGAACTTAGAAGGGAATACCCTGCTCCTTAAGGGATGAGTTGTTGGATTGGGGAATCATTGGGTTGTCATATTAGAGAAGTCAGTCTCTTTATCACTTCAGTTGGGGAGAGCCACCATCACTTACACTGTACAAGTCAGATTCATAGTCGTAAGGGTTTGCATATGAGTTGAAGTATTTCTGACCTGGCTATTGAGGAGACTTGAACAGAGTTTTGGGATTTCTCAAGGACTGTTGGATTTCGAATCTGGTTCTCATTAAGGTTCCGCCCACACTAAAATTCCAAAGATCTGACTTAAGCTCCAAACTTTGATTTTGTGAAGACAAGTTCGATAATTAAACTTAATCCATCTTCTTCTTTTCTTTCTTTTTCTTTCTGCACTTATTGCATAAGTGTTTGCTAGGGACTAGCAAAGGTAAAGTATAGGGGGATGACGAATCCACATTTCATCATCTTTATTCTATCATTTTGGCATCAAAAACCCTAGCAAATGCGTGTAAATACCCTTAATTTCTGCATCTTAGCATTCATGCATGTGCATGTAAATAATGTATAAAATACAGTTTTTAAAGACAAAATTATAGAATAAATAAAAGAAAAGAAAAAGAATAAAATATTGTAAATATTTTATGACCCAAAACCCCGAGACCTAGGCATCTAGATGAATAGGTCGACAAGGAATAAAGTAGGGGGAGATAAGGGTCAAAATACAGTACAAATACCTTTGTTTTTAATCCATTCTTTATTAATTTTGGGACCCATTTTTGGTTCCACTTTTTGTACCTCAAATAAATAAACTTTGTACATGAAAATTGTAGATAATTTAATATATAAAAATACAAAATTGATTTCATTCAGAAATAATGTACAGATAAAAAGTTATGGTCTGAATAAGATTCCAGAACTCCAACTTCCTAGACCTGTATCTTACAAATAAAAACTTGAAATGTACCAAACTCACCTTTAATTGTATATAGCTTAAAATAATCTATTTAATGGAGGTGGTTTCGTATTTTTCGGAGTTACAGTTTGAAAGTTGAGTTTTGGACCCCGCTTGTATACTTGTACAGATTAAAATATTCAATTTATTATTTATTCATTATTTTATAATCTTATATTTTTATAATTTTGTAAATAATATTTATAACATATATGTACATTAAAACAGGAATAAAATACAAAATAAATACAACATAAAAATACTTGTATATAAAAGACAGGTATAATACCTATATCCATACCTACTATATTAATTCTTTTATTTTATTATGTGTATAAAACACATCTGAAAAACAAAATAAAAATATTTCTAAGTGTATAAAAGTATTGTATAATTTTATAAAATAATAAACAAAAATAAATAAATTAAACTCACAAAATAAAAATAAAATAATAAAATATATAGATGATATACCCATAAAGGCTATAAAAGGTAACTTACATTTTTATACCTCCTAAAAATAATTAAAAATAATAATAAAATAATTTATAAAATAATAAACATTTTTTATTTAATAACCAAAAACTAAATAATTCGTTTGCTATTTTTAAATGATTTTCTAAGGGATTTTTCCTGGTTGGTCCATGTGGACCAACCAGGTTGGTCTGACAGTTGATCTCCGGTCAACTGTCTGACCTCCTCCCCTAGCCGTGTTAGACCTCATTTTTGACCCGCTTTTGCGGATTTATCGAGGCCGCAACTTTCATCCTTTGGTGTCGATTCCTCCTGCAATGTTTTTCCTCGATCATCCATCATACTCGCCCAGTGATTACATCGGGGAATGGATCGAAGATTTGCTCGATACGCCTTGGTCTTTGGAGCACCTCAGTCACTGAGTCAAACACCTTATATGCCTCCCCGATTTTCCTTTCGATTTTCGAACGCCTCTTCCATAGGAATAGCTCCCCTTTTCGTTCCCAATCGCAAGGAGAAGATGACAGCTCCCCTTTGCGACCTTCGGGCGGGTCGAGCGACGCCTGAGGTGCTTCCACCAACTCCCCCTTTGCCGGCGGTCGAGGTATCCTTCCCTCTGGTGATCCACCGTCGAGGCAACCCCATTTTCCTTTATTTTCTTTCGCATTTTACTCGCTGTATCCTTAGGATCAAAAGCCCTCTTGAAATTTCCATGTCCATCAATTAAATCATCCATTTGACCCCCTCGCCGGAGTGCACCTCCGGCCGAGTTCTCCCTCCGTCGTACCGCACCACCACCACCACTCCGCGGGGCCCAGGCATTTTGCCTTGGACCCTCTCACTTCGTTCTGCAGGTCAAAGGGCTTTGACGAGAGCCTGGGCTTATTTTGTGCTTCGCCAAAGTTCAATGGAGCTCCATAGCTCTGCCGCCCTCTTCCGCGAGCCTCGGCCACCGCCGAGGTGTTCTGGAGCCATCAGGAGATAGAGGACCCATGCAGGAATAGTCGCAGCCATTTTGGGACCTTCACGACCACCGGAGGTCGGAGTTCGAGGCGGGAGAAGGTCGCTTAGCCACACCTTCGTCCCTGTTCTTCCTCCTGCCTTCATCGCCGCTCGATCAAGGGCACCTTCCAGGCACTATAGCTGCCGTTGGATTCGCCACACCACCATCCGTCCGATCTTCATCGCTTATCTAATCGTGACCGTTGGCGGCCGAAGCGTCATCGTGCAAGGAGGAGCTGACACGTGTCTAAGTGAATGCATCTGAGCCATCCGCCTCCGCGTTAGCCTGGGTATTTTGCAACTTTTACCCCATGCATTTTTGTAATTAATTAGTAGTACTCAAACTTTCATTTGTCGCTTTAAAAAGTTTTGTAATAATTATATTTAGGCCCCTGAACTTTATATATTTACACCTAGGTCCTGGCCATGTCACCTCACGTAACCAGTTCACATGAGGCGAAGGGAATTTTGCGAGGACCCCCCATGGTTTAAGTATTTAGATTTAGTCCAAGAACTTTTCCATTACGTGTAATATTTTTGGAATATTTGCATGTCAGCCTTCGGGTGTTTTTGATATTACATCTAAGTCCTTCTCAAGCGCGTGCTCGTCACGCGCCCTGGTGGGTATTTTGCAGATGTACCACCGCGGGTTTGGTTATTTTTATTTGGTCCATTAAATGCAATATTCAGTAGTATATTTTGTGTAGAAATTGCACTTTGGCCCCTGGATGTTTTCTCATTTGGATTTATGCCCTTGTTAGTAGTGTAGTTTCTTGATGTTGTCTCTATTTATTTCATGCATCTATAAATCGCTAAAAATTATCAAAAAATTATCATAGGCTCCTGTTTGCTTGCTTATTCACGCCATATTTTTTCATTGCATTTTTATTGCATTTTTATATTTATTAAAAATAAAAAAGCATGCATTTTTAGCACTGTTTGCATTAGAAAATCCATAAAAATTATAAAAACATTCTGAAAAATTCCAAAAGAATTATATTCTTTTGTCTTATCGTATTTTAGTGTCAGTCCAAAAATCATTAAAAATTTCAAAACAAAAACCTTAAAAATGAGAAAAACCCTAAAAACTTCATAAAAATCTAAAAAATCATAAAAAATCCTAAAAATATAAACTCAGGTCCTGTAGTTTCCCTATTTTATTTTCTTTATTTTAAAATTAATTTGAGGAATTTTGGGTACTTTTTAGTATTTTTCAACCTCATTTTAATTTCGTTCAACAATGTTATTCACTGTTTTCTAGTATTTTAATTTTTAAAAATACTAAAAAATATTCTGAAAAATCCCCAAAAATCACAAAACAGTAGAAGAATATAAAAAGACCAAAAACATTTTATTTCCTAAGTTTTGACTATTTTTCCCTATTTTATAAATACCTTATCCTCGCTTTTCTTATATTGTATATATACTTAATTATTGAAAAAGAAAATATAAAATATAAAATATAAAAAGAAAATATAAAATCAGAAAATTAAAAATCAAAATCCAAAAATTTTAAATTAAAAATAAAGAAATTAAATTTAAAAACCCACGAAAAAATTTGCATCTTTGTAGATATTTAATCACATCACATCATTTTGCATCTTGCTTGATCTAGCCTATCTTGCTCCCTGAGTTCGACCTCTACATACTTACACCTAGACATCTTTGTTGTAGAGTTATAATAAATTTTAACTCCACATCTATTTTCATTACTTGGATTATTTGATTGTGGGATTAATTGTTGATTAAATCCGGATCTTGAGTGGTCAATACACCGACTGTGTTCCCGCCTTGTGTGGAATACACGACCGTTCGATTTTTGGGTTTATCAATACCCAAGGAGGTAGTGTCAGATAGAAATTCATGCTTTACTTCACATTACCGGGGAGAACTCTTGAGAACCTTGAGGACCGAGCTACGTCTGAGTTCATCTTACATCCATCTACGGATGGACAATCCAAGAGGACCATTCAGATTTTGGAGGATTTGCTATGGGCTTGTGTTGTTGAATGGAAAGGATCCTGTAAGGATCACCTTCCACTAGTTGAGTTCACATACAACAATAGCTACCACACTAGCATAAGCACGACACCTTTTGAGGCCTTGTATGGGAGGTGATGTATCACTCCCTTATGTTGGCAGCAGGTGTGTGACAACACCTTATTCACCCAACAAATCATAGAGGAGACCTCTAGAGTTGTGGAGACTGCTGGGAAGAGATTGATGACCACACAGAGCCATCAGAAGAGCTATGGCGACCAGTGTCATCGAGACCTTGAGTTTCAGGTATAGTACTTACTTTCATGTCTAAAAAGATATGATTCATAACAAACCTCGTGTGTCTAAAGTATTCCTCATAACTACATGTTGGGTACTTCGTGTTCCTAAGAGTATCCCCAATGAGAGGTGTACAATATTTCGGTGTCAAAGGCAAGCTTGCACCGTGCATTGTGGGATTGTTCGAGATCGTGACTCGAGTTAGGAAGGTGTCTTATAGAGTGGCCCTTCTTCATACATTGAGGGCATTAATGACATCTTCCAAATGTCAAATATTCATAAATACATCCGAGATCCTAGACACGGGAGCAGTTACGAGGACTTGACAGGGGAGCTGAACCTCTCTTTCCCTGAGGAATCGGTTTAGATACTGGACCATGCGGTCAAGAGGCTTAGGTGGAAGGAGATACCTTTAGTCAAAGTCATATGACAAAGTAATACATCAAGGAGGAGACATGGGAGCTTTAGGCAGATATGAGGGAGAAGTATCCTTATTTATTTGCAGGCATAGAATCTAAACATATCCAAATTTCATTTGAGACTTTTATGGATTTTGCTCTCTTTGAGATTTTTATGATCCCATTCATCTTTGAATCTTTGTATGATAAGTCGAGATTGGAGATTAATTACGATCACACTAGGTCTCGGGGACAAGACTTACTTTACGATTTTTATGATGTGAGACCACTCGCAATGGGACCCGAACTTGTTTGTAAAAACTGATTTTCTCCCTTGTTTAAAAATTTTGAATGAGCACTCCATCAGTTCTCGTCAAGATATTTCCAACGAGTCCAAGAACATAAAAATCCGAGTTCGGAAGTCTGAATTATGGCTATTTTAGCAAGGGTGGATTTGAGTCAAATTCAGATCCGAACCCGGATCCGAATCCGGGTTGGACCCCATAAAACTCATCCCCTCTCTCCCCAAAACACCCCAACCCAAATACCATCCCCTTCCTCCTCCTCCCCCCTCGTCGGAGCTCACCGGAGCATGTCTAATCGATGATTCGAATCTGCCGCCGCGTAGATGAGGTCAAGGTCATCCTCGTACACCAATCTTCATCATCAAAGGAGTGTGAGTGCATCATTCTCCGTGGGTGAAGAAATCGAGGAAATGATTTTTTTAGATACGATATCCCCTTCTCTCTTGCTGCAGATTCCACACAACTTTCAATCATATACAATTTTTTTACCTCACTAAAGCTGTAGGTATCTTGTTATACGTTTATCCTTGATCTGCTAAATCAAGCTCGTCACATCAGGCAAGCTTCTCAACTAGCTTGATGAAGATGGATCCTCATGTGGGTGAAATCACTTGTCCTGAAGTATGTATGTGTGTGTGTGCGTGCGTGCGTGCTTGTGCGTGCGTGTGTGTGTGTAAGTTTGTGCGCATATGTGTGTGAACTAGGCCTGGCTAATGGGTCGAGGGCCTACCCGACTAGCCTGCTGATGAAACGTTAATCGACAATGATAATTATTACTCATAATGTGGACAATTAACAAATCAATCAGAACCAAGTTACAATATCTATGTGAAGAGTGACTAGGTTTTATTTATATCCTGGGTAAGTTCAGGATTGAACACAAGAACACAAGTTATTAACATAATTAATTATTAACCAATATCAATGTTAAGTTATTAATAAATTATCTAGGTCAAAGAAACACAATTCCATGAAATACAAGACATAATGAATGAGATGTTGTTATTTGGGTTTTAACAGGTTAAAATAAATGAACACAATTAATTAATTACTCAAGATATATATACAACATAAAAATTATGCTCCCATATTAAGTACTTAACTCAAGCAAGAATTTACAAGTGATTTCATAGTTCAATTATGCAATGAAATGAAGCAAGGATATGTGTATGGTATTTGATCATATGAAGAATGAAATCAAAGTAACTTTGATTGATCAATCAATGTTTATGCGAAAAATATGTACATATCAAAGACAACTAAATAATGATCAAATGAAATTGAAATCGCTTAAATTGACGTCATATTGTTCAAGTTGTTCACTAAAAGGTCCAGGGGCACTAATACAATAAAAATATAAATAAAATAATAAGAAATAATACAAAATGGTACATGAAGGGAATAATTTATAATTAAAGAAAACCAATTATTTGATGATAACCCCCCACGTCGTGTCATATTTGTGATATTGAGAAGTCGATAGGGCTCGGTTGAAATATCCTCGCAACCTAACGCATCTTATACGTGCATATAGGCCTATAATTTAGGTTCAATTGGTGCACGTTTAGAGGAAATGTGGAATGTCTTCCGGACTTCATCATTGGTCCGGTCCCACCGAGGCTAAGGGTCCACTGTAGGCTCAGTGAGGGTTGTGGATCATCAGATCATCAGGATCCGATGTATCTGCTACATCTGCCTCATCCGTCGTTGGCTCGACTATGGTAGAATGGGTGCGCTCTAATGAATGTGTTTCTCCTTATCCTTTCTTCAGCAGCTTCATGGAAGATCAAGGAACCTTTGTACGAAGCTAGGAAAGATCATAAAGTCTAAGATGAGGTCCAAGAACATCTGGATCAGTGAGTCGAGGATGCCTAACCGGAGAACTGGTTCTAGAGTGAAAACAAGTTCCAAGCTCTGACCATTAAAGTGCACCTACAAATGTTAGACCAACAAAGCCAAATTCGTGTGTGCGTGAAGTGTTGTGAGTGAAATGGAGGGTCGTGAAATAGAGGAGATGGGGACCTTTATGGGTTCTTCTTCGGTGGTCAGAGAAGAAGGGGGCGACTTGGATCAGGTTGTGGACAAGGAGAAAGATGGTGTGGATCCTTTCATGAAGGTCCACAACTTCTGGTGAAGGTCGGGGGTGTCCTCATTTGAATGAATAATTAACTATTCTATCTTAATCAATTTGGAGAAACGAGAACAAATTAAAGATATGAATCTTACCTATGCTGAAGACGAACATAATGGAGCGAGGGGCATGGGCTGAGGCTCAAATTGAGCCTTGAGGTTGTCGCTTAACTTCCTCTATAGAGGAAGAAACTCTAATAGTCGTCATGGGATGTTGTAGCATGGCCTTCGACCATTGGTCACATCGGAAGGGGTTCTGCTATTATTGCTCCAACATTCTTCCTACTTCCTATCACGAAGAGCGGGAGAAGGCTAAGGGTCTTCTTCTCATAAGGATGAGCATCATTTTTTTGTAAGCTTTGAGAAGCATGAGTTTGTAAGGTTGACAATATGGCTGGGTGTTTGCATCTCTTGCAATTTTAACAACAAATGACAGAGATGCCACAACAAATTACTAGCATATCAAATTAAATAAGATATATGATCTTATATAAATATCCCTAGCTATATCCCAATTCTCGTGTTATGTATCGCTAAGGTTTTCTCAAGAATCATTACATGATATACATGTTAATACTTCTGACTCTGATAGTTTGGGAAATTACTTACATATTCTCCTTTACATAAAGAAATCATCCTTAAACAATAATGTATACTATGAAACATGATCCAATCGTAGAGGGGTGTTGTTTATTCGAGATTGAATGATAAAAAATAAGATCTGAAAATTTGGGTAGATTGCGTATATGCCACTGTAACGTACACCCATGCTTCTAGTTGCATAGAGTGCCAAACTTCCTATACATGAAGTGGGAAACTATACCCACTATAGTAACACTTTTGAATCATGAGTAGTCCTTTTGTGATCTTACACGACTATGCCAAATATTCGAATATCTTTTATGGGTTGCTAGCATTGATAATATTGTGGTGATTATCATTTCAGTGAATGGATATTTCATGGTGATCAGGTAGTGGAGTAGTTGCCGCAAGGGATGGGGCATGCACCCTTGGGGCCTCGGGTAGAAGTCTAGATGATTGTGATCCCAACCGCTACTATGTAGTTGCGATGGTTGGAGAACATGTTTCTTGGCACACCGTTGAAACACCACACGATGCTCATCCTCAGCACTTGGACTTTTCTTAAGGCCATATATTGCCTTATGCAGTCTACCTACCTGCTGACACTCCTGTAAATCTTCGTGCAAAAATGCAATTTTAACATCTAGCTCAAACAAATGCCAATCACGTATCACTGCAAATGAAAATAGGACACGTAGAGTTGAGTGATAAGCAATTAGAGAGAACGTGTTCATATAATCCACGCCATAGGTTTGAGTAAATCCTCGTGCTACTAATCTTGCCTTGTAACGATCAATGCTCCCATCTGCATGATGTTTAACAATAAACACCCACTTGCAATAGTTGGAGTATTTGGTTGTGCGTCATATGAGTTGTAGGAGGGTAAATGGATCCTTGAGAGATCCATTTACCCTCCTACAACTCATATGGCACACAACCAAATACTCCAACACTCCCCTTCAAGTTGGAGCATGCAATGCTCAGCTTGGACAAACAGAAAGAAACTCAACTCACAATACATGACACTACAGAGAATATCACGTCAACATGCACAACTGTTGCTGTTGAGGACGTTGCTTCTTATGCCGTGCATGTGAGGAGGACGAACGGGCTGGTGTGCGAGTGAACTGAATCTCCTCGTCGGAGAGCATGTGCTTTGAATTGCGCCTGTCAGAGTCACTGCAACTGAAATGAGTCTCCACGTTGGAGTACTCTGGCCTGCCACAACATGTGGACAACTTTTCTATTTTCTGAAAAGGGCCAAACTCAAAAAGGTCGTGGAAGTGCAATCCTCGTCGAAGTCCACGGTCGCTAGAGAATGGAGTATGAAAGAAGTCTCATCGTTGGAGAACATATTTATGTATTTATCAAATATATTTATCAATATTATTATTGTTATTATTATGAAGTATGTATGTAATATTATGTGCATATATAAACTATAAAAGGTTTTATATTTATAAATATAATTATATAAACTCCAAATTCATAAAATAAAATGTTTTTGTGTTTTACTAATTTTATGTAATTTTGTGATTTTTCTTAACTAATTTCTATATATTGATTAAATATAGCAAAGCATGGAATATAATAAATAATAGGCCAGATTGTTTTGGGTTTTAAAATAAGTAATAAGTTCAAAAATTCTCAAAACTATTTTTAATATATAGTATATAATAAAGCAAAAAAAAGTTGAAAGCTGTTTTTGAATTTTGTAGAATTTTGATATTTTTTATAAGGTTAAGAGGTTTGTTCAATTTTTATGGTTTTTTTTACATTTTCGGATTTTGGTCTGAAGTTTTAATTTATACTAAATATAATATATAATATGTAATATTTTTGAATTTTTAAATAAGGTTTTACATGTTTTTGTATTTTGAAGGCTAAATATTTAATAGATGGATCCTAGATTATTTTTATTAATTGGAAAATGCAAGTAAATGCTAAATAAAAATATGAGCACACATAAGCATTATTTGAAGCATTCATAATAATTTTCCCAAAATAAATGAGGTATTGGAGCAATTTTATAAAAATAAAATGACACGAAATGATTTACAAGCCTAGCAGGGGTATTTATGCAATAAAAATTATATCAAGGGGGTTGCATGCAAAATATCCTAATGTCTTACACTTAATTATAATTTTTACATACTAAATAGAAATTACAAATGCCAAAAGGTGCTCCCTGCTAAATGCCCACCTCACATGGATCGCAACGTGAGGGGAGTTGGCGTGGACCAAAGTCCAATATTCGATAACTATGGGGGTCCACTTGCAATTTTTTATAAAAAAAACTTTTGAACATATTTATAGGACTAATAAGTGAATACAAAAAGAAGAAGGGGTCATTTGTAAATTACCCTTTAAGTCTCCCAATTTGGCACTCCTCTACACAACACGTGGCTCAACTGACAGTGGATGGATGCTTTGATTTTCTTGATGATATGACGGTAGAGAAAAGACCTAGACTTGTGCCTTGATCGGATGGCTCTGAAGGTGGGACGAAGAACTCAGAAGAAGGTCCGTTGGGGTAACCTTTTATCGATGATTCTGGCCACGTATGGCTTCCGATTGCCGCGTTGATGCCTTCCTTCCCATCGTTATGACCTACCGTGCATGCAGGATTCTTCAAATGTGTATGATCCCCATCGGATGAGGCATGGATATCCGGTCCACTTGGAGCTATAATAAGAGCCTGGATGCCTACTCTTGGCATCTCCTTTGATCAGAAGGACGAGAGGGTAATGGCCGACCCTCTATTGAAGCTAGATACGTAAAGGAACGGTGGGGCAACATAGCTCCGGTGATGGCGGAGGAAGCTCTGGTTCCAACTCCATCCTTTCAAAATCAAGGGGAAAACAAGAGGGAAGATGAAGAAGCAAGCAGGTGATGTGATGAAATGAAAATGATGGATTGAAACAGAGAAGACACGATGGATTTGGGGTTGGAGCCTAGTGCTCCAGCAATTTTAGAACTTCAAATTAAACTAAACTAAGGGTTAATTGAAGAAACTATAGTTAAATCTAGTCTGCTGGAACAAAATGCAAGAGAAAACCTAAGGCTTGCAGCTCGGACAAGCGTACCTGGAGCAGAAGGAAGTTCAGCCGGAGGAGCTCCGGTAAACCTCGGATCACCGCCGATCTGTGCCTTTATCCATGCCGACAAGGGTAGACAACAACTATCTGTCATCGGGGGACTCGATCTTTTGGGTCCTATTCGGGTAAGAAGCCAGAAAGGGGATCAAAATCAAAAAAGTGGTGAAGGTTGGTTTTAATAGATACAGGTTCAGGAAAAAATGGTGGGGAGATTATGTGGAGAAGGAGCGTGGTAGGTAAGAGTTGTAGGTTGGGCGATGGAGAGGGATGATAGGATTATCAACTGGTGCATGTACAAGGAAGTCCAAATATTGTGCTACATCAAGATCCAAATGAGGCGGTATGGTCCTGCATAAAGAACCTTAACATTAATACTTACTTTACTTGAGAGACATGTGGACATGGATGTAAAATATGCAATTCTCTTTTTGATTCGTGTTGGGTCAGAAGACTATCGACACCATCACATATTACGAACAACGATGAGGAATGATATGCGTGGAATGGAATGGAGTACCGCTGCTCTAATACCAAACTATCACGACCGTCCCTGTAAGATCCAGGTACCCAGCAAACTTGTTCCACATACACACATAACACATTCGAAATCACATGATAAACATATAAGAAGGAGAAAGTAACAAAAAATACTGGAATTTAAAATTTCTTTCAATTCATAACTTGTCCTTCATTGCATACCATAACAATCCAATCCATGTACATGGAATGTCTCTAAAAAAAACTATAAGAAAGATACAACAAGTACTGTACCATAAAAAGAAAGCTGTATAGCTGCACAAAAAGTTGCTCCAAGTAAACAAGTGCAGCTCACTGTTGCGACTTCTGTTGAGAGCCTACGGATCCAACACATAGGTACGTTATGAGCAAAGTTTCTCAGTACAATATAAAAACTACAACAAGCAAGATATAAATAAAAAGTGTGCAAAATAAACAATTGAGTAAATCATGCTAATAGTTAATTAAATTATAATCATTGTTATTTGATATGGATCACCCAAGCTTCGTGGATAGTCTGTGGCCTTGGTCTGGGTGAGACCGCACACTATAACTCTAAGGCAAGAAGAAGGCCTTAGGGTTGGTGTGCCTCCGTAGGCACAAGGTGGAGTACAATACATGCTAACTAGGTTCCCAACACATCCACTTGGATTCACTTAAAGATTGTAACTCCGATTCCCAAAGCGATTTCCAACCCATGAATCATCACGAACCACCCAAGTCTACTACCACGTATAAGAGTTCGCAGTCATGTAGGGCACAAGTCAGGGCAC
Source organism: Ottelia alismoides (assembly GCA_037367405.1). NCBI lineage: Eukaryota > Viridiplantae > Streptophyta > Magnoliopsida > Alismatales > Hydrocharitaceae > Ottelia > Ottelia alismoides. The sequence goes on along the minus strand of JAZKJV010000045.1, from coordinate 258,318 downwards.
TGATTACCATGATCATTCTTACCGTAGTCTGATAACACAGATCTTGCGAGGGTCAGGATAGTCCACACAAGGCGGGACCACAAAGTCGCTGCGGCGACCGCTCATGAAACCCGTATCAATCAACAATCAACCCACAATGTAATATCAAGCAACGGAAAACAAATGTGGAGTCAAAATTTATTATAACTCTACAAACATGTGTATAGTGTGCAAGTGTGTAGAGATCGAACACAGGGAGCAAGCAAGATAGATCAAGCAAAGATGCACAAAATGTGATATGATTATATGTCTATAAATGTTATGTTTTTGTGGATTTTTAATTTTATATTTTTTATTTAATTTTGGGATTTTATATTTTTGTATTTTGATTTTTAATTTCTAATTTTTTACTTTCTTTTTATATTTTATATTTTTTTATTCATTTTCTTTTTCTATAAATAGAATATATACACAGTATAAGGAAAGAGAAGGATGAGGTATTTATAAAAATAGGTAAAAATAGTCAAAATACATGAAATAAAGTGTTTTTGTTATTTTTATATTTTCTAATGTTTTTGTTATTTTTCTAGATTTTCCCTAATTTTTCTGGTATTTTTAAATTCAAAAATACTAGTAAACAGTGAATAAAGTTGCTGACCGAAATTAAAATAAGGATGAAAAATATAAATCAGAGTCCAAAATTACTTAAATCAATTTTAATTGATAGAGAATAAATCAGAGAAAATACAAGAAACTGAGATTGCATTTTTAGGATTTTTCTTGAATTTTTTAGATTTTTATGAAGTTTTTAGGGGTTTTCTAATTTATAGGAGTTTTACTTTGAAGATTTTAGTGATTTTTGGATTGACTCTAAAAGATGATAAGATATGCAAAATATACTTTTTTTGGATTTTTTCAAGAATTTTTATAATTTTTATGGATTTTCTAATGCAAACAGTACTGAAAATACATGTTTTTGAATTTTTATAAATATGAAAATGCAATAAATATGCAAAATAAAAATATAGCATGAAACTACAATGCAACAGGAGCCTGAGATAATTTTTGTAGATTTTTTAGGGTTTTATCGATGCATGCAATAAATAGAGTCAACAACAAGAAACTACACTACTAGTAAGGGCATATATGTAAATAAGCAAACATCCAAGGGCCACAGTGCAATTTTCTACAAAGTTTTACAAATAATAAGCAATGTTCCAGGACCAAATACAAATAATAAAAGCCTCTAGGGCACGCCTGCAATTAACCCAACCCCGCACGTGCTATACACGCGCCTAAGAGGGACCTAAATACAATATACAAAAATCCCAGGGGCTAACATGCAAAATATCCAAAAGTATTACATGTAATGTCAAAATTCCTGGACAAAATTGAAGTAACTAAACCCGCGAAGGGGTCCTTGCAAAATACCCAGTCCCCTCACGCGCACAGGCACGTGAAGTGACGTAGATAGGACCTATCTGCAAATATTTAAAGTTCGAGGGCCTAGATGCAAATATTACAAGAATATTTAAACTACAGACGGACGTTTATGGAATAAATAATAAATACAAAATGGCGTGGGGTGGAAATGCAAAATACCCCTTTGCGCGCGATCCGACGGCGGTGGAGATGCCACTTGACACGTGGTGCACGAGGAACGACCGATGACGGTTCGACGATGGAAGGTTGCGATTAGATCCCTTGGCTTGATCTGACGGTAGAGGCAGGGGATGATCCAACGGCTGCTGTGCGCCTGGAGCTCGGGCCTCGATCCGACGACGCAGAGGGTTGGAGCAAGAACAGGGGAGGAGCGCCGGCAAGGCGAACTTCTCCGAGCTCCCGCTCCTTCCTCCGGTGATCTCTGGGCTCCAAAATTGGCCTGATGACTCTTGCGGTCTTCCTCTAGCTCCTAGGTGCTTCAAAACTCTTGGCGACAACCGAGGTGCTCGCTAGAAGGTGGCGGAGCTACGGGCTCCGCGTATCTCCGGCGAGCGAGCAAAACTAGCCCCATGCCCGAGTCAAAGGGCTTTGACCTGCAAAATAGGTGAAAGGGTCCATGGCAAAATGCCTGGACCCCGCGGAGGTGGAAATGGTGCGAAACGCTGCGGCACAAGGAGGTGGCCGGAGGTGCACTCCGGCGAGGTGCTCGTGTCGGGCGATTCGATGCACGAAGTGATGAAATTTTTGGGGGAAAATGTTCCTAGGACTAACGTCGACAAAATGCTGGAAAAATAGAGGGTAGAAGATGGGACCTTGAAGGCTTGGGACCTGAGGTAGGGGGTACCTCGACGTCGGAGATGGCGGAGGTGGTGGAGCCTCCTCGGGCTTCGCTCGACCATCCTGAAGGCCTCCAACGGAAGCTGTCACCATCCTGGAGCTTTTGGGCATGAGAATGGGAGCTACACCTAGGAATGAGGGGTTCAAAATTCAAATGAAGATCGAGGATTGCATATGTAGGGTTGACGACCGAGCTCCATAGATCGAGGTAGACCGGGAGGATCACTGATCCATTCCCCGAGAAATCGATGGGGCGTGAAAGAGGGATGATCGAGGAACAAAAGCCCAGAAGGAAGTTGTACGAAATAGCGCAAGAAACGGGCAGGAAATTTTGACAAAAAATGGTGAAACTCGAGGTCTACCAAGGGGTCAGGTGGGGAGGATAGCCAGTTGACCAGGGGGTCAACGTTGACTGCCTCCTGGTTGGTCTACGTGGACCAACCAGGAAAAACCCTGCGGAAAATAATTAGAAATTCATTTAAAAATAGTAAATGATTTTATTATTTTTAGGTCATTAAATAAAAATGTTTATAATTTTGTAAATTATTTTATTATGATTTTTATTGTTTTTTGTTGAGTATATAATTACAAATTACCTTTTTAGGTCTATATAGGTATATAAATCTATATATTTTAATATTTTATTTTTATTTTGTGAATTTAAGTTTATTTATTTTATTTATTATTTTATATATTTATAACATATTTTTATACACTTAAATATATTTTTATTTTATTTTTTTGAAGTGTTTTGTACACTTAATAAAATAAAAGTGTTAAGTATATAGGTATGTGTACTAGTATTATACCTAGGTATTTTATATACATATTTTATTTTTGTATTTTATTTTGGTTTTTATTCTGATTTTAACGTGCAAATATATTATTAGTAATATTTACAAAATTATAAAAAATATCAATTTATAAAAATAATGATCTAATAATAAAATGAATATTTTAATATGTACAAGTATACAAGTGGAGTCCAAAACTCAACTTTCAAACCATAGCTCCGCCAGACGCGAAACCATCTTTATTAAATAGTTTATTTCAAATTATGTACAATTAAAGTGAGTTTGGCGCGTTTCGAGTTTTTATTTGAGAGATACAGGTCTGGGAAGTTTGGATTCTGGAATTTTATTCAGATCATAACTTTTTATTTGTATATTATTTTTGAATGAAATCAGTTTTGTATTTTTCTTATTTAATTATATACAACTTTCGTGTACAAAGTTTCTTTATTTGGGGTATAAAAAGTGGAACCAAAAATAGGTCCCAAAATGAATAAAGAATGAATGAATTAAAAGGAATTTTTATTGTCTCTGGCCCTTATCTCTCCCTACTTTATTCCTTGTCGACCTATTCATCAAGATGCCTAGGTCTAGGGGTTTTTGGTCATAAAATATTTACAATATTTTACTCCTTTTCTTTTATTTTATTTATTCTATAATTTTGGCTTTAAAAACATCATTTTATACACTATTTACATGCACATGTATGAATGCTAAGATGCTGGAATTAATTGTATTTACACGCATTTGCCAGGGTTTTTGGGGCCAAAATGATAGAATAAAGATGATGAAATTTGGACTCATCATAGTCCGAATCACCGTGACCAACACAATCCTCCTTATGCATTGGAGTATTATATTTCATTCCTAATTTAACAAACCATATTCTCCCAGAATCCCCTCTTAGCGCTCCCACTCGGAATACTATCTAATGTGTCCTACACTAGCCAGTACACGAGTATTAACTCTAAATGAACAAGTGAAACACTAGACCACCAACCACGACTACTTGCCTTGTACTCGCAGCAATGGGTTGAATGCGCACAAGTACTGAAGCTGAACATCGTGTAGTAACTCCCTGATGTGCCTAGTAACATTACTCCAACTGTCGCAGCTACATAGTAGCGGTTGGGATAGCAACCATGTAGGCCTCTACTCGGGGCCTCAAGGGTGCATGCCCAATCCCTTACAATGCCTATTCCATCTACTCGAACACCATGAAATCTAATCCATTTATTATTTGCACAGCTGATCATAAAAAAAAACACTTCATAGTCTATACCCAACAAGCTCCCCAATAATAACAATTCATATGGATGCATTTTGGAGGATATATAAAGTTCATTGCATTTTTATACGTAAGTTACATTGTTCTAGAAGTTGATTGAATTTTAGATGTAGTCATTAAAAGATGTCGAAGGATGAAACTACCAATAGGTTTACAGACGTGCTTATGATGCATACGACCTTACTCTTTCAAGAAGAAAAGAGTCTGATCCAGATGAGCTTTTATGCAGGAGCTTCCACATCAGACTGGTGTCTCCTACATACAATCCCTAGCGACGAAACCCTTCGCCTTGACGAGAGACCATGAATGTTACTAATGTGATCCTCCATATCATGTTCAAATTCTGATTAATCATTATGATTAATTATTCTAAGGGAAATACAAATCTATTCATAATAGAGTGTTTTGATTTTAATTGGATTCCAATTAATATAATCATATTAAATTAATGATCCAATTAGTATCCAACAAACATTCCCTTTTGTTACTTGAAATATGGTACTATCTCAAATACGTATTATTCGAATTTTAATAATTAGAAAAATACATCACGATCCCTTCAAACATTATCCCTTTCTTACCAACTATCATGTCCAGTTCTGACGGGAGTGAGACTGACCGCTCACGGAGCAACATGCTACCCTACCTGAAGACTCCTCTACTAGACACCAAATCTGCCTCAAGTCAGGATAATGCCAATTGATCACTTTGTACTAGAGATGATAATCAATATTTCAACTGAAGTTATACCATATAATATTTATCAAAATATTTTTGATTAATATTATAAGGATATTTGTTCAAGAAATCTCTAATCCTATCGAGGCAACTTTGTTTATTGGAATTGTTGTGGCCAATTGTGATCAAGATCAATTATCTTATCATTTTTAGTTATGGAAAATATCATTTAAGGAAATAATTATCACAAAACATTTCTCAAATATTTATCCATAATTATTTCAATATATTAAATCATTTAATTTCATTAAATTCTTAAATGACAATCACAAGGTTCTTGATTAGGAGAGTAATTTTCAACAGTGACCCTTACTTACTAAAATTAGCATATCTCAACCAATTTAAATCCAAATCAAGCGAAATAAGTTTTCATAGTTTGCTAATTTGATTTTCAACAGAACTCAAGTGATTTTCATGCATTTATAGGCATTTCAGAACCTTACTTAACTCTTTAATTATATCAACATTCGCTATTCCAAGAACAATGGATACATGTTCATTAAAATGATCATATCTTGAGCATTCTGATTCCAAATCACACAAAATAAAATTCCACAATTTCCTTATTAAATGAAGAACATTATTCAGTTGATAATTTCGAGTTTTAAAAAATCTAAACATGGATAAAAAATGCACTAAACAGGGTTGCATGAATAAAATGTGATATAACATCGCACGATCAAAAAATGCCCACGTCTTCGTAGGGTTATGGATAATATCCAAAAACTTCAACCTATGGTTTTGATACCACTTGAAAGATATCTAATCCTTAAGTTCATCTTGGATGCATGACGATCTCATCATATATGATTGAGAGCGACTAGTCGCACTAGATGCTCGGTGCAACAAAAATTAAAAAAATTTAATCCGATGAAACCACATGATCAAAGAACACTTCTCGGATCATTTCATATAAATCACTAACAATTATAAGTTTACCTCTCTAAGTATGGTTGAAATTGAGTCTTTACACAAAGAGACGTCCTGTTTCAGATCTGATCCAACGGAGGAGATGCTTGCGAGTGCGTTGATGAGATGTGTGCTCCTCGCAATCCATGTTGATAATCCAAGAAGCGAATATCCTGATCTCGTCTCACAAGATTAGACGTATTCTTTATGAGTGAGGCACACCGAAGGAGGCGGAGATCCACGAGCAAGCGATCTGGCAACATAATGACGATGCTCCGATGACGACGACTCTCTTTAGGGTGCCATGGTGGACGGCCACAATGAGAAAGAGAGTTGGTGTGTAGAGAGAGGGAGAGAGTTTAATTCCTCTTGAAATTATGTGTGTCATTTAAAGACAATGGCCAACCTTCCTTTTATACTATTTGGATGCACATGGATCTCAATCCATGTGCTCTCTTAATTTATGGTATAGATTAAAAGTTTATTAATGAATGGGCATGATTTCTTTCTCCAAAAACAACAACAATTAGTTTAAAACAAATAAACTTTATCCCTTTTCAAGATAATAATTAATTCCTTTTAAAATTTATTGATATATATAGATAATACAGAAGACAATGCCTCTTTACTATAAATAGGGTGGTCGTCCCCCCTTATACAAGTTAAGGTGGGCGGTCACCATTAAAGAGACAATGCCTTCATTGATCTATATATGTATTAATTAATATGTAATAACAATTATTGCATCAAAATTCACAAAAAAATAATTTTCAAAATTAATCTTTTGAAAATTTCAATCATGTCATTGACTAATATGAATCATATTCATACAACCAACATAATATATGAATTAGATTTATAATTAATTAATCATTGTGATCTTATTCACAACAACATATAATTTGTAATTATATTTTGTAATTAAATCTCTCCATCATATTATAATCTTATTTATAATATCCATGATTATCGTGGATAGTAATATCCACCTTAATCATATCCTTGATAATTAAATCATATTTAATCATCTTGGATCTCTAAGATCATGTGCTCAAATAACATGAATCATATTCACATTATTCACATCTTTGATAATTATCAGATTTAATCATCTTAGATGACTCTCCTTATATGGATAAATAATATGAATCAAATCCATCATCGTTCATGATGATTAAATCACATTTAATTATCCATTTCTCAATGTCCGGATATATTATCAACAATGAAATTATTCTTGATCTCTTTCAAGAACAATGCGCTTTCTCCGTGGATACTTGGAGATAAGCACATGGCAGTCGTATTGTTCCATGTATAGTGACTTGGATATTTAGATCATATCTCAAATCTAGATGTTGCGAACCTCTCATAGATGCTTGAATAAATCAAGACCACAATTCTAATCTTCTCATTTCATCTGAATCCTATTTAGATCAATGTCCAATATTTGGACCAAGATAAGATCACTTCTCTACTGAGAGGAGTCACTAAAATCCAGACCCATTTCATCACTCCTTAGGGATGGAAGCGTCATGGTTATACAATCATTTAAGATCACATCACCCTCAGGTATTCCTAATACCTCTACATCTTGCATACTGGAAGATCAAGATTAAACCTAAAATATTAGATCAATTTTACATGGTCTACTTCTGGGTTTTATCATAAATTTCCTCATCTGAATATTGGGATTCGGTATCAATCATATACTTTCCAAAGGCATATATCATACACAGGTGTTGATCATATACTTTCTAAAAGTATATATAAAACCAGCAAATTCAGTCAAGCTTCCAAAGCGATACGACCGTCCACGATATTTTGTTCTTCCAAATATCTCATGAGTGAGCTCGTGTCTTCCTGTTTAGAAAATGAGCATGTATGATCCCTTTGAGAGATAATATTACTCATATACCATTGCATGCATAGTAGCGCCCAGGTTTATAGACCTTGGTTAGGTCATCAACCTATTGGTATGCCAAATGTACATACTCAGACATATAGTAACACATCTGTCTCCGGTCAGAGGATACATGCATATATCGTAACAACATGCGACATAGGTATTTGGTTATCTCAATCTCGTTAAGTCAACTCTTTGATCTAACTTATATAACACATCCGAATCTCTATTCCTATGTAGAGGACCTACATCAAGAGGTCAATCGGATATCAACCATTAGAGAAACTATTGACATCTCCTTCTCAGACATGATATACTCCCTTAATAATCATTTGACGGTGCTTGATGAGTCCTCAATCTAACTCTTTAGATATTCATCCAAGCACCAACCTCCTTGATTCAACAATTGAATCAACAACTATATGATCATTAAGATGACCATGGTACACAACCCTATTATGCAAATTAGTTATTCTTCATTTCAGATCAAGGAATGATATTTGCAATAACATTTATTGCATAATGGCTCATGGGCTCGCATGTCCAACAATCTCCTTACCGCCTCATATATGGTAAGCCATGTCATCTACCCGTGGAACTTTTGAATTTGTGTAACTTGGAATTTAAGAAAGCTGGAAAATTGAGAAAAGTTGACCTGAAACAGCTTCTTGAATTCAGAAACTGTGTCTGATGTATGAAGAGAAAGTAAAGAAATGGCATGATAAACACATACGAAGAAAAACTTTTAAGACTAAACAAAAGGATTGATTGTTTAACGCATGGTTAAAAATCTTTCCAGACAAGCTAAATAGCAAGTGGACATGGCCATACATAATCCACACTGTGTGTGACAATGGGAGTCTACTCATATCAAAACCGTCATCTGACGCATAACCTTTTGTCATGAACAGGCAGTTGCTGAAAGCGTACATAGAGACAGATACATGCTTGTCCGCTGTTGATTCTATTGAAGTCATATATCAAGATGAGCTCGTTGACGAAAATGGTCCATACACTAAAAGCTAAAAATCACAAAAAGATGTTTGTTTTCTTCTTTTCTTATTTTTATTCTCATTTTTCTATTTCTTCCAAAAAGATGTTCACCCATTTTATCGCTGCTATACTTAAGACGTACTTTGTCCTAAGTATAGGGAGTGATCACCTCGAGTTGTTCATTCTTTGATCCCTTACTTGTTGTCTCAAGTTTTGATATTATGTTTATACTTTGGGATATTTTACCCTGAGTATAAGGGGACAGGTCAAGCTGATGATTTCGTATATTACCACCTTTGACCCTCCATGTCTTGTGTACAACATCTTAGGACTATTTCATCCTAATTATGGGGGGACGGTTATCTACTCACCCATTCGTTCTTTAGTCATTGTAGTATAAACTGATCTATACTTAATACGAGTTATGTCTTCTCTTTTTCTCCTTGATCTATGAGGACATAGCTCAAACTAAGTATAGGGGGTCGTATATATGCTATATACTTTAGACTTAACTCATACTTTCATATTTTCAATAATATGACTAATTAACAAAATATACATTAATTCTTTGAAAAAACTTGTGTTACTCAAGTTAAAAATGTTTTGCAAAATTATTTGAAAAATGGTTGGAAAATTTTCTTTGATTGAAATGAAATATTTTAAGAAACTATTTGCAAATGTTAGGAAAATAGTTGCAAAAATAGATTGAAAAATCTATACATACAGTTCTAAAAATCTTTACATGATGATTTTCAAATTTTACAAATGTTTGTAAAATTATTTATCAAATTAGTTTGCAAAATAAAGTTTCCAAAATGTTTGTATAGATCTTTTCAAATTATTTAGAGAACTATGTATGTAATTCAAGCAAATAAAGTTCCTCTACAAACCTTGTAGAGACAAACATGTAAATTCTTCACCTAATTCTTGTAAATCACAAATGCATTCTCATGTAAATTTTTGTACATAACTATGTGATAAAAACCTCTTTTATTTTTAAAAAAATCACTAAAAATTTGCAAAACAAAAAATACATAAAAATTTGTAAAATGTTTTCAAAAATTGCATAGAAATTTGCAAAACTTTTTCAAAAATACATAAAAAGTTCAAAATCAGAAAAATTGTATTACAAAAATATTTTCCTTGCATTGTATATAGCATTTGCATTTTTTTGGATTGATATTGATAATTGAACTAGTCTAAGTAAAATTCGAAGATTAGAGCTTGGTTGGCCCTTAATCTACTTAATCGCAGGAACTCATAAGAACCGGAATTGAGATGCACCACGTCTGCTAGACTTAATTGTTTGAGACCTTGAGACTTGGTTCAATGTCGTCTTCATTGCCTAAGTAGAATATTTTGAAACACACGTATAACTCTTGTCGACAGTCACCTACCTTGCACACCTACACTTTGCACCTTGCTCACCTTAGTTGAAGGGGTAGAGATCTAGATTTGCCAGCATGAGACACATGCCAGTGGAAACATCGGAAGTCAAACATTTGTTGCCATTGTACCCCAACCCCATCTAGTAGTGAAGAGGTCTAAATACAAAAGTCGGTGGGTCGCAATAATGCTTCAAAAGAGGGATAGTCCACTGCCTCAAGAGGAAAAAGTCCTTATGTAAATGATGTTGTATATAGTATTCAAAAAAATACAAAATCTCAAAACTCCAAAAAATAGACAGGCAAAAATCGAGAAAATCAATTCTCGTCGGAGTATTTATATAGATGTATGTGGTTAATAAAGGAAAGCTAGAGATTCAAAGGCAAATGCATGCGAGTCTGTAGCTGGATGACTTGGCTAAACTGGTCAAGAATCCTAGGATAAGTAACTACACTAGCTATTGTCCATTCTTCTCTCCACCTCCTCTTCTTGAGTCGGTTGTGCTTGAACTTAGAAGGGAATACCTGCTTCTCGAGGAAAGAATTGTTGCATTGGGGAATTAGAATCACCATGTTGGAGAAGACTGACTTTTACCACTTCAGCTAAGGAGGCCTGGCTTTTGAGGAACTTGGGAAGAGTTTTGTTGGTTTTAAAGGTTATTGTGTTTCAAGTCTGGTTTCCAATAAGGTTCCGACCACACCTAAATCTCAAAGGTCTCAATGAGCTCCAAAATTTGATTTTACGAAGACAAATTTAAGAGTTAAAATCAATCCAAGTTCTTTCTTTTCCTTTTATTTTTTTCGGCACTTATAGGCATAAATGTTTTCCAGGGACTAGCAAAGGAAGGTATAGGGTGGTGATGAATCTCCATTTCATTACCTTTATTCTTTCATTTTGGCCTCTAAACCTTAGCTAAATGCATGTATATATCATTATTTTTGCATAAATTAATATTCATTATTTATTGTATAAATATTGTATAAAATATTATATTTAAAGCCAAAAATTAAAGAATAAAGAAAATAAAAAAAAACACCAAAGGTATTTTATGACCCTAAACCCTGAGACCTAGGTATTATGATGACTGGGTCGGCAAGGAAATAAAGTGGGGGGGGGGGATAAGGCCTAATAAAGAAACCTTAATTCATAAACACTCAATAATGCACTTTTGGGACATATTTTATTCTTTATTATTTTTACTTAAAATTAACAAACTTTGTATAAAAAAGTTGTAGATAAAAAAACATATAAAATAAAAAAATATTTCATATAAAAATAATGCATATTGTGCATTTTATACTCAAAATAAAAATCCAAAATTCAAGCTTCTCAGACTCACTTCTTCTTCATATGAACTCAAAATCCATCAAAATCACCTTTAATTGTATATAATTTTATTAGTTATTTAATGAATAAAGTTTTATTTAATTTGGAATTAAGATGCAAAAGTTAGCTTTTGGACCCTTATTATATAACATACATGAATAAAATATTCATTTTATTTATTCTTTATATTTTTCATTATTTATTTTTAAATTTTATAAATATTATTTGTAGTATATATACATAATTAGAATAAAATAAAATCATTAAAAATACACTAAAATAAATTAAGATACAAAAATACATAGATGAATACACTATACGTATAAATATATATTTAACACATATATTTAATCAAGTGAATAAATAAAATCATAAAAATAAAATAAAAAACATATTTATGTGTATTAAAATAAGTTTTAAATATATAAAAATAAGAAAATATAAAATACGGAATAAAAATAAAATACATATTGTAGAGGTAAAAATACCAATGTTTATACTTGTAAGAAGCAACTTATAATAAAATAACTCGAAAAAATAAATTAAATTCATCATGAAATACTACATAAAATAACTAATAATTTTAATATTTTAATAAGAAAATTAGATAAATCATTTACTATTTTCATTTCTATTTTCTTCCTATTTTCATTTCAGTTTTTGTCCTTGTGCGACCACGTGGACCAATCAGAGGAGGGACTCGAATGACCCGCTGGTCAACCGGCCCCCTCTAACCCTTTGGATTGTAACATCACAGACCTCTTGAATTCATCGTTTTTACCTAAGGTTCCTTTCATCATTTTTAGTTGGTCTCTTCTTGAATTTCGATCCTTGGTCCTTGCACTTTCACGCCTAAGCATCACCTCGATCAATGGATCACCATCTCGGGCTGCATCCTCGATCAAAGACCCGCCTGTATAAAACTGCACCCCCTGCCCTCATTTGAATTTGAATATTCTTCTGCCACCAAATCATAACCCTCTTGTACCAAGGCAAATCCTGGTGACAAAAGGAATCCCAAGGAGGGTTCAACGAATCATATATGCATCGAATCGAAGCGTTCCAATCTCCACCACCTGCTCTACCGCGAACTTGATTTGTTCTGGTCCAGGTTAAGTAAATCTCTTCCTTTCTTAGTCTTTTTCATTCCAAGCATCAACCGTAGTCTAGTTCTGCATTCTATTTCTTTGAATACCGTAGTATCTATCATAAAACCCAAATCTTTTCTTCGGTGAATCTTCAACTCCACCCTATGTTTCCAATCACTCCGACCAACCTCCGTCTATGTTGTCACCACCATCATCTTCCCCTTCATCTTTTGAATATCCCAGGCACTTCCACTCCCCTTGATCTCGCTTGGAACAAGGCAACGGATCTCCCTCTCTGCTGCACTGTCGGAGATCCTCTACCTAGCTCCACAACCTTTCATTTCACTCGTCAACACCCCTAGGACCTTCATGTCCTTTTATTTGACCTAACCACACAGGTTAGAAGGTCTAGGAGCCTCGCGAGAGGCGATTTTGCTGCTGAGTGAGGCCTCCAGGTGTCCATGCACGCCAGAGCTCCACCGATGAGATCTGGGCTTCTTTGAGGGGTCCATCAGCTGCGGAATCCATCCATGATCGTTTTGAGCCAATCAGCTAGGTTTGCAAGTTTGATTCATGAGATACATCGATCCGAAGCAAGAAAGACTCAATGTTCTAGCGAGTTCTTCCAAGCTTCATTCTAGCTGTCGGATTAAGGTCCCATCTCCAAGAGGCGTAGGTGTCATCTGATTGAACGAAGCCCTAATTGTTGATCTTCTCCCTAGGATCTAATCTCAGGCATCCAACTGAAGCGTCATCGCACATTGAGGGAGCCCCATACGTCAAGTGAAGCAACTTGATCCCTTGGATCGAGCCCACGTGGGGTAAACGTCATGTATATCCCCCCTTTTGTATATTAGTATTTAATATTTTCAATCACTATCGTGGTTGTAAAAATTTTGAAAATTTTGCAAGTGAACCGTTGAGCTTTTGTGATATTACATTTAGGTCCTTCGCCACCAGTCACCTCACATGCATGTACGAGTGAGGTGTGGGCTTTTTACAACAGGCCCCTGTATGTTTGTGTATTTCATTTCAGTCTACATTTTCGGAATATTAATGTATTGAATAGTTTGCATATGCCCCCTAACTTTGTATTAATGGCAGAAATACTCCTCTCTATATATATTATTGAATATATATGAGAAAGTTGCATTTTAGGTCCATATTTCTTTGAGGTGTTCGGGATTGGTTCTTAAACTCTAAACATTAAAAAATGTTCTTGCCAGATTGTATTTTCTCTTTTTGGATTTTATTTTGTTAAAAATAGCTCCATGCCTCTAAAAATTCATAGAAAATTCCCATAAGTACATGATATCTATATCTCTCGCATATATTTATATTTAGGTATTTAAAGGCTATTTTCTATTTACTAAAAATAAAAAACCAATATATTTATCTATGGTTGTATTTAACAATACATAAAATTATATAAATATTTTGAAAATTACAAAAAAAATAGATTTTGTTTATCATTGTATTAAGACGGTACTTTCCAAAAATCCCTAAAAAATAGAAAAAGAAAACAATTAAAAATTAAAAAGTTTCAAAATCCTTATAAAAATTACAAGATATTCCACAAAATTCCAAAAATATTTGTTTTTGTTTCTAAATTTTGTATATTATATTTATTACTTATTAAAAATAGTTTTGGAAATGAGATATTTTGATATTTTTAAAGTCCAAAACAACACAACATATTTACTCTATTCACTATTTTTCCATATTAATTCAATTAAAAATACTAAAATTAGTGTGAATTTTAGAAAATACCAAAAATAGAGAAAATATAAAAAAACAAAAAATATTTTTGAGTATTTATAGCTTTGCTTATAGTTGTATTAGCTATATTATCTTTATTAATACATATATTTTTATATAATCTTATCTAAAAGAAAAGAAAAATAAAAATCATGAAATTTAAAAGAAAATATACATTAAAAATTAAACAAAATAAAAAATATATAAAAATCAAAAATTCCAAAAAAGTAATAAAAAACACACAAAAAATCAAAAATCCCCCCAAAAAACTCCAAAACTTCTATGGTCTTTTTTAGTCAATTTTGTTGTCTATCCCCAGTTCTGCCAATGTTCGACCCCTACTATACTTGTTTGCTATACATTTTATTGTATGGTATAATAAATTTCAATCCACTTGATTTATCTTTACATTGCTCTATTTATTTGTGGGTTGATTCTTGATTGACCTTGGGTTTAGTGAGTGGTGGCCTCTTCGACATTGTATCTTCACATTTCTATGAGGATGTTTTTTAGAACCTCACCAAACTCAGTTCATCGCTTACTTACACCTTCATATTCGAGTTGCTACTCTACGAACCATCGGTCGAGTTTTTCCGTTGTAATTCTTATTTCATGCCACAGTGTCCGATTTTCTATGGCATGGGGGTAGCTTGGAGTAGCACCGTCAAGGGAGGGACATGCACCCTTGGGAATCTGAGTAGAAGCTTAGATGATCGCGATCCCGATTGGTCGTTGGTCAGGAGACATACTACTTGGTGCATTGGTGTGCCCTTATTATCGGTGTACTGTCTATATTTTCAGATGTGTGGTACCAAGTAGTTATGTTTGGTTGTTTGTGCTTCACTTCTTACACTTAAGGTTGAAACTCCTGTACTAATACTAGCTGGTGTAGGGATATATTAATTGGTAATCTGGATGGAAGCACTAAGCGAGGAGTTTCAGGAGTTGTGGTTATTGTAGGAGACGATTCAGGATGTATTCAAGACCAGATTTCCAAAGGTCAGTTACAAACCAGTGGTGAGGGTCTGCACATGATGAAGTATGGGGTTTGAATTGGTATGCAATAATGTTTGGTTTGAGCTTGGTACATGGTAAAGTGTGGGATTACATTATTTTTTAATCAAGGTTGTTATCACAAGGTAATAATAGAAATAAGGATAAGGATCAAGGATCTAGGTTTTTGATTAGTACCAGTGTGACCGATATATGGTGCTTGGTTTTTTTAATTCTATATGGTCCTTGGTCAGGTCACCAACCTACTGGTCTATCAGATATTCACATTTGGGCATATTGATGTGTATCTGTTCTCGATCAAATGATGCATGACTGATAACGACTAGTCAATGGATGTATGCCTGATCATGATAGTTATGATTCATGTCTTAATTTATCTCAACCTCATCAAGTCAACTCTTTGACTTGAATATTATGATACTTCCGAATCTCTATTCATATGCAGATGACCTACATCAAGAAGTCGACCAGAAATCGATCTTTAGAGAAAGATTGTCATCTCTTTCTCAGTATGAAGATCTTTATTGAACATCACGTGTTAAAGTCAGTTGTTTCTTGCCAACTACATGGTATTCAATATGGCCACGATACATAACCCTAATTTTACAAAGGGACCATAATATTAAGTGGGTGTTTATATAATTACCTACTTTTGTACACTTATGGCCACCAATGGTTCTTTTGTTTAGTTGTTTAGCACCGTACCGGGCAACTTTACTCACGACAAACATACTTTTGTGAATCTAACAGGTTATCAGGACCAGTCACAATGGTGAGAAGCTTGGTTGATTTAGTTCTACTATTGTTATTGTTGTTACTTTTGATTATGTACACTTTTGTAGTTTCTACTGTCTTTACTTTTGCTTTTTGAGAGATACTATCGGAATATGTATTGATACTCCGGTGTACATGTATGGGATATTTTGCGAACATGGTTACTCGTGAATGTATTTATAAATGTTAATATAAAAAGTTTTTTTGTATTTTTTACTGTCTTTTATGCCATGCTTTCTAACTTACTTTCCTGCTCCAAATGTGGTATTGCATTACATGGATTGGATTGCCGAGTATCCGGTTCTTGGGAGGGACATACATCACACATACATACACATACATATACACATGCATGAATGGATGGTTAGTGCGCATCGAAGTTTTAACTCATTAAACTTGAGAAAACATACCAATTCTAGGTTTAGTTCATTTCAATAAACAAACCCTAACTAATGTTAAGGTTCCATTGATTTATTTTCAAGCCGAATATGAGTCATACTCTTATTGAATCGAACTTGAGAGAATATTGAATTCAAGATTATTTTGACAATCCAAATTGTAGTATAATGCACATAAAAAAAGATAGCATAAGACCGCAAATTATGAAGAGTTAAGTATACGGTGATTGTTTATTTTACTTGGGTAAGATCCAAGGTTGAATTCCATGACACATGGAAGAATTAAGATCTGAATCAACTCAACTCACTGAATAAAAAATAATGTTATTTTTGTTTATGTGTGCCGCACGTGCAATGTTAATTATTGTGCTGGAATGTAGTGAAAGTATATAATAGTGCAATGAATATTGATGTTATTGCAATACTGATCATTTGGATTTCTAGAATTTTTATAATCTTATAATTTTATTTTAAAATAAAAAAATTTTAAACTTTGAAAAATTTTAAAATGTTTTTATTTTTTAAAAAAAACATAATATGAAAGACAAGTGATGGTGTACATTATTTTATATTGTTATATAAATAAGACAAAATGGAATATAACTATTTTTTTGTTTTTACTATTTTTATGGTCTTTCTAAATAATTTGAAAATACATGAATTAAAATAAATTAAATGAAAAAAATGCAAAAGAAAAAAGTTTTAAAATAAAAGGAATCATGGCCATTTTGCAACCATAAGATGATAGAAGCAATTTCCATGTTATTCTACATGCAATGAGAATGAATGAGTTTTACCTTTGGAGATGCAATAGTCTCTAACGTAATAAACCTTTCTTTCTCAAGTTCGATACTATGGTCGTTGCACTAGCCAGCACAGAGACGAGGCTACATGCCTTGACGCCTGCTTTTTTTCTTCTTCTTATTCTCTGGATCTCCTTGTTCTCCTAGGTGGACTACATCTCACAGAGTCGTCCTTTTTTTTACGTGCAAAAAAGCGAACAAATTGACTCCTCTAAGTCGGAGAGTCATAAAGTGATTACTATATGTTATAATATCTCTTCACCTTTCATGGATTCTGAAGTTATGGACACTTAGAATGAAGATTCTCCATGGATACCATTATAAAAAATTAGCAGTGGTCTCGATCTAATTTTGTAGATCAACTAAACATCAACTCTTATGATATAGCTCTTTAGATAATCAATTATGTGACATACATAGAGACCACAACATGTATCTCTATTCTTATAGTAGGACGTAACTATAAAGCACATATAAATGAGTTTTATTTTAGATACAAAATGATTAATCACGACAACAATTATCATATAATGACATGCCAAGGGCTTACATGTCTAATGTGCACTTCTTTACAACATCCATCTCCCGTTCTCAGCCTCTCGGTCTTAGGCCTACAGAACAGAGTATAAAATGGATAGTTAGAAAGGAGTAAAGGGTATCTACGTAGAACAACATGCTATACGACCCATGGAGTAACTCTGTCTACAATGAATACCACTATCTGCTAATGGTGATTAACTAGCAATAATCATGTTTGATTGGTATTAATCAGGATTAAGTAACCTTAATTTGGATTAGCATACAATGAACATGGTTAGGTTATTGTGATTTATAATTTTGAATTAGTTATCCTAATGATAGAGGTCAAGGGTTAATGGCAAGATTAACCAGAACCAATCTTCCTTCAGTCGAAAATCACCTCAAATCCTATTGACTTCGATTGACACGAAACAATTTCCACTATATTCGTCACCGAGCTGGATCTGATAACAACATGTAAGATATAATCCACAGAGAGTGAATTTTTGACCTCACGGGTGATTTACATGTTATATTCTTTGTTTGAACAATTGTAATACAAGATTGGATATACCAATTTACATCTCTCATTTCATGTATGAGAGTGATGACTTACGTTCATATGAGTTTGTTGTATCATTGACTGGATTTAGAGTACTTGGAGCAGATTTTATATTGCTATCACTTCCACTACTACCCTTTTCAATGCTAAAGTGCATGAGTCTAATCATACTAGCGTAATGTCCATATACTTGTATGACCCATTAGCTTTGTTTTTCATTTACCTTATTAGATATACTATCATGAACTTTCTATACATTTCCACGAGGTGAAAAATAACTATGATACTCCCAACATGACCAATATAAGGTGAAGCTCTCGAGCTTTCCATTATATGGTTAATTATAGTAAAACTTTCTCGGTCCTCAAGGTACGCCTCCTCATGGGATCATTTCTACGTGATAGTTGCCTTGTATATAGCTAACAATCTCTTAAAAAATGTCTCATATGTACTGACCATTAGAAGGGAGGCATGCAAAAGGACATTGTACCGCCAGCTATGTTGTTAACCATGTTGTCTCTAATTACCGCACATGCTATTTTAGAAATGGGACAAGACATGGTCGGTATATCAAATTACTACAAGGGGGTGTTCTCTTGGGGAATAGCCCCAAGAACAAGGGTGCTATTCCCATCCCCTCTCCTTGCTCATACACTATTCCCCCTTTGCGCACCTCTCTGTATCTTTATTCCACCCTTATTCTTATCCTTATCTCACATGTCCTATCATTATTCCACCTTAATCCTGTCCTTCCGACGAACAAGAATAGTGTTTTATTCCAACCTATTTTCACCCTTATTACTGCTCATTATTAACCTTACCCACAAAATCAAAGAAAACTTATCCAAATGATATTTTTTTTGCGATCATTTTATCTATTACGATAATCAAGATTACAAAGAAACTATTGGGAGACGGGCAACAAGCTGCGCCCGCTAATCCCTTTTGGATGGCATCGATCGTTATTTGTCATTTTTTCTCTTTTCGTAGATGTAGAAAAAAACATGCTTATGGCGACGTGAAACAATTATTTTACAACATGCTTATGGCGACGTGAAACAATTATTTTACATTGGTAGAAATTTTTTAACCGACCACTGCGACAAACACCAGCTCTTGCAGCCAATGGCTTCCTGGGAGTGGGAGTGCCACTTGCCGGTGTGCACCCTTTTGCCCCATCTCTGTTGAGAATGACGTTCTTCTCCGCGCGGTGTATGGCGACCTCCCTCGCCCCTCCCCTCTCTTCAACTCCAACCTACACTCCTCCCAACAACGCCTTCCCCTACAATACCTCACCATTGCAGAAAAGAGTGGCTGAGATTTGAACTAATGTAACATCCAAGAGTCTAAAATAAGGCGCCTCTTGACGGCTGTGATCTGGTCTAAGAATCAGATCAAAGTGCTGTAATGAAGGCATTGATGGACGATTCAAATGCGCCTTATCAGGATGTAATCGAACGACAGTCCCGAGGAGACAGCAGTATAGCCAATGAACGTGCCATGTGGACAAAGTAGAGGGTGCCATGTGGCCCAATCAAAATGGAAGAAAATCAATAAACCAGAGTTAATTATGGAAGAAATAGTTATAGGGTGAATCGGAAAAAGTGATGAACTTAAAAGTTGTAGATCGCGATGAGATCTACAACTTTCATGTAGAAGTCAAAGATATCAGAGTTCATATATACAGAAATAAAAATTAAATACTATATAAAACTATTTTCTTTAATTTTTCTTTTGCTTATTTTTTGTATTTTTATTTATTTATTGTTCATTTATTTATACACATTTTTATTCTAATTTTTATTTGATTTTTAATAATACATAGATACACAAAATAATACTTCATACTAATATATAGAAATTAGTGTTAATTATTTACAACACACAAATTAGTAGTTAGTGTTAATAAGTCAATGAATCTTGTTATTAACTTAAGTAAAGGAAATAAATATAATCAATTCAACTGATAAATATGGGATTTATTAGTAGCCCATCCACACCAGCAACCCCATATGAAGGATAGGGATCCTACTAACGTCGACCCTTCACGTTTATTCCCGCTTCTGGCACTTCATATGGACGTCGTTGAGGTTATCACTGGATCTCGGATTCATAGATTGACCAAGCTAGCCAGATCTTTCCCGCAACCCAATTACAACCCGAGGCTATACTGCAAGAACCCGAGGAAAGGCCACCAAAGCTTAGATTCTTTCATAGAAGGAAACCTGTGTGATGTACTCGTGTTATATAGTTCTATCTATCACAATGTATATTAAATGAACAATTCTTGTTATATTAAGAATCTATGCAGTTCTACGTATCCACCGAATCACAAAGAAAAGGTTTTATATTTGAGTAGTTCTGCTATCAATTTTTCTTGTGTGTGATATTATCACTCCTCATGATAGAAACTCCACACACGTATAGGATGTGAATTGAAATCAACCAAAAAGTAATATAAATTTCTTAATTGAGAGTAAGAGCATCTAAGGTGATGTGGGTTAACAAATTATTATATTAATCACGACCCGTTGAAAACAGGATATTTTTTAAACCTAATTGGAACAGTTGCAGATGGAAAGGGGAGCTACCTGGTTAAGGAGCAGACAAAGCCATGACTTCAGGTCACAACTTCCATGTGTGGGAGCCATGACTTCTAACCACAGATCCCTTCCAAAGGAAGTTGTGATCTCAAGTCACAACTTCGTTAGGGTACTTAACAAAATATATGTTCTCCTGAGGGTTACGTGGAATAACTTTTCACAAGAACCCCCAGGAGAATTTTCTTCGACAAACTTGTAAAAAAACTCATCCAATATAATATTTTTAAAAACCCCGCTCCTCATATTAATAAACAAATATCACATTCATATTGTTCATCCCTAATAATTTAATTAACAAAAAACCGTCGCCAATCACCACAAATGTCCTTTCACATTCCCCAATCTCATTAAACAAATTCCTACAAGAATCAACATTGATTATTACGCTACCATTTCACACTTCACGAATCACAACATGAAATCCTTTTTTAAAAAACAAAAAATCTAACTACAAACAATCAACCATTGATATCCTTCACATTTACGTTTCATAAATCTTCCATTACCCACTCTGCTCGAGTAAACTACTGGTATGTTTTGATGCTTCTTCTCTCACTGAGCTCTTCTTCCTTATTGTTGATAAGTGCTAACAGGAGATTGCCGAGTGCCAAGTCCCCGAGTCCCAACAACGATATCATTTCTCTCATTACTCCCTCCTTATCAATGTGTTGCTGATGATTTGATGTCATTCTCGAGTATTGAAAATGTTGTTGAGCTCCAACTTTTGAGGCTCTCACATTGGGTGAGCTTCTAAACTTTTTTTAGTTGTTAGCAAGATTCAATCAAACTTTTTGTTTCACATTCAAATGTAGTGATTTATATTATTGATATTTTTATTACAAAGTAGGATTACTTGTCAATTAATATATTTTTTCTTCTAAAAATTATCATATTATATATACGGCCTATGGGCTAGATCAGAGCTTTGGACAATGTCATTTTAAAGTCGACCCGGTTGGCCCAGCCGTGGGCTAGCTTGGACTTTAGCCAAGTCTAATTTTCACCATCAACCTCTTAAAGGAGATACCTAACTAAAGTGGGAGGCCCAAAACAAAGAGATGACTAGAGTAAACTTTTTAAAGGTCATCCCTGAATCTCTTTTGCTCTGCAACTTGATCAAGAAGATCCAACAATAGAGAGAAATGTAGGGGAGTAGGATTATCTACATCAGGTAGTTAAAGTTTTTTTTTGCTATTTACCATAAAAAATATACCTCTTGATGTACATAATAATATAAAGTTTCCTTTAATAGAAATGTTTTCTCTTCAACAAACGACAACGTTGGGGGAATAATCAATCCCCCCTTCTCTGACACTTCTATTTCATCTTATGTTGCTAATACTCCTTCTCTATTGACATATCTCATTGCCTCTACTAGCATCATTATTATCATCCATGTAAGCCCGGTGTGGACCATTACTACAATAAATATTATTGTAATCTTTGATATATCAATAACGGTTATTGATTTATTTCACTTCTTGTCAAATATTAAATGAATTAATGCACTTATAAGGTCCCTTGGTACAATTAGGGTTATGCAACATGGCCATCTTAATAATCATACAGATGCTGATTAAATAGTTGAATCATAGAGGCCGGTGCTTGGATGATATCTAAAGAGTTAGATTGATGATTCATCAAGCACCGTCAAATGATTGTTAAGAAATGATCTCCAATCTGAGAAGGAGATGACAATCCCCCTCTAAAGGCTGATATCTGACCGACCTCTTGGTGCAGGTCCTCTGCATTGAATAGATACTCTGAGGTGGTAGATAAGTTAGGTCAAAGAGTTGACTTAACGAGATCGAAATAATAAAGACCATGTTGTATATTATCGTGATATATGCATGCATCCTCTGACCAGAGACAGGTATAATACTATATGTCTTAGTATATATTAGGTAGGTCATTAGGTTGATGACCTAATCAAGGTCTATACACTAGCAAGCTGGTGTGCATACAAGGGCATATGAGTAATATGATCTCTCAAAGGGATCATAAAGGTTCATCACTGAACCAGAAGACATGAGCTCACTCATGAGGTATTGAGATCGATTAAATTCCATGCATGGTAGTCTTGCTTTGGAAGCATGGCAAGAAATTGTAGGTATGGTATATGCTTTTGGAAAGCATATAACTGATACCAACTCCTAATGACCAAATGATAAACTTAATAATAAAACCCTGAATAGACAGTCTAAATATGATCTAAAACTTCAGGTTTATTATTGATCTTCCAGTATACATGATGTACGGGTATTAAAAATACTGGAGGGTGATGTGATCGTAAATGATTGTATAACCATGACACTTCCATTCCAAGGGAGTGATGAAAAATGTTTGGATTTTATTGACTCCTCTCAGTAGATTAGTAATCCAATCTTAGTCCAAATGTTGGACATTGATCTGAATGTCATTCGGGAGCAATGAGAAGATTATATTTACAGATTGATTTAATAAAACATCTATGCGAGGTCCTCAATATCTATATTTGAGACAGAGTCTCAATATTTAAGGCATTATACATGGAATGTACAGTCGACATGTCCTCATCTCCAAGTATTTGCGGAGAAAGCACATTATTCTTCAAAGAATTCAAGAATAATTCCTTTGCTAACAATGTATCTGAGCATTGGTAAATTGATCATTAAATGTTATTTAATTATCACAAATAATATGAATATGATTCATATTATTTGGACACATAAGAATAGTCATCTAAGATAATTAAATTGATTTAGTTATCAAGGATATGATTAATGTGAATATCACTGCCCATAATATCATACATATTATAAATGTAATTTATACTATGTTGGAAAGATTTAGTTGTAAATAATATTTACGAATTAAATGTTGATGCGAATTAAATTCACATTGAATAATTATTTTAAATGCAATTTACATTTTTATATTGGATGATTGAATTTGATTCACAATTGTTAATGGCATGATTGAAATTATCACAAAATATTTTGGAGTTATTTTGATGAATAATTATGCCGCAAAAGTAGTTGCGTATGTGGAATATTTGGAGAGATATGAGATCTCACGGAATTGGAAAAGGGAAGCCACATTCCTATTATATAGGGTGGACATCCACCATTGAGTCTTAATTCAATGTGGTAGTCCACTCTATGTTAGGAAGGAGGCTTGTCCTCTTTTCAATTATTTCACATTAATTGATTTAATTCAATTAAATTATATTGATGAATATTCGATGTATTTAATTTAGTTAAATTAATGATTTATTGTTGTAAATTTATGCAAAAAATCATGGTCATTGATTTGAAAGCACAAATTAATCTTTGACCATTGTTTATGTGTACACATGAATTGGGATCCATGGACATCCAATTTAGTATAAAAGAAAGGGTAAACCCTAGTATTTTGTATTCCAACTTCAAGAGCAACAAATCTCTCTCTCTCTCTCTCTATTCTCATATATGCCCAAGATCTTTCTTTCTTTCTCTCTCTCTCTCTCTCTCTCTCTTTATTAATATTATGGTCATCCACTATATTGACCTAGATACCCTCGTAGCCGTCGCATTGCCGTTGTGTTGTCGGATTGATTGTCGATGGATCTTCACCTTCTTCGGCGCATCTTTCTCACGAGGAAGGCTACTGATTTCATGAGATGAAATAAAAAAACTCAGCGCTCGGATCTTCAACTCAGATTGTGGAAAGCACACATCTCATCTACACGCCTGCAAGTGCATCTTTCATTGGACTGCACTTGAGATAGGAGGTCTCTTTGCTTAGAGACACATGATCGCAATCACGCTTCAAGTGCTAATCCTTTGACTTGTTTGTGTTCTTGATGAAGGAATTTGAGAAGTGTTCTCATATCGTGTGGTTTCATCTAATTATTTTTTTAAAAAATTAGGATGCCCATTGCAACTAGTATGACTACTTTCCCTAGATTATATTTGATGCAATTTATATGCTTCCGTGATGCGCTAAGACCTAAACCCTAGCCTTCATGTAATATGAGAGGCTTGTTCAAAGGTCTTAGATATGATCCAAACCTTAAGGAAACAAGGTTTTTTAGGATATGAGAAGATCCTTAAGTGCATCATAGAAGCGTGAAGATCACATCATATGCGATCGAAGATACTAGTCACACTAGTTGCTCGGTGTAGCGGAATTTATTTTTTAAATGATTGAACCATATGATCCAAGAACACTTCTCGGATTGTTTCATCCAACCACAAGTAAGATGTAGGATTACCTCTCAAAGCATGGTTGCGATCAAGTCTCTAAAGCAAGAGATCTCCCGTCTCAAGTCCGATCTGACAGAGGAGACGCTTGCGAGCACATTGATGAAGCACATGCTCCTCGCAATCCGAGTTGATGATCCAAGTGGTGAATCTCTTGATCTCATCATACGAGAACGTCTTCTTCATGAACAAGATGCACAGAAGGATATGGAGATCCATGAGCGGTCGAAGCGGCAACACAATGACATGGCACGACGACGGTCTTCTCTAGGGCAAGAGGTAGATTATCGGTCTTGGAGGAGAGAAGGGGGAATGTGTAGAGAATGAGAGATAGAGCACTTGCAATTGTTGTTGTAAAATGAAGATTTAGGGCTTCCTCTCCTTTTATATCATTTTGGGAGTCTGTGGATCTCAATCCATGGACAACACAAATCCAATGGTTGAGATTGATTTGCATTTCTTTTAATGGCCATGATTTTAATGTAATAACACAATAATAATTAATTTGAGTTAATTAAATAAATATATATATTGAGTAATAACCAATATAAATTAATTTCAATTAAATCAATCCATCTTGGAGAAAGAGGAAGAAGGCAAGCCTTCTTCCATAAGAGGGGAGGCAACCACCAATTCCAAATAGGACTTGGTGGTTGTTCACCCTCTCTATAAGGAAGGTGACTCAATCCTCCTATTATATGAGATTACATTAATCCTTGATTTTATCCAATATTTACAATAACATTTGTTGTAAATAATTCAATAAAAATAATTCATAATTATTTTGTGAACAATGCAATCATGACATGGAAAAGATGTG
The DNA here is from genome assembly GCA_037367405.1 of Ottelia alismoides. Lineage (NCBI taxonomy): Eukaryota > Viridiplantae > Streptophyta > Magnoliopsida > Alismatales > Hydrocharitaceae > Ottelia > Ottelia alismoides. Next base: position 232,163 of record JAZKJV010000045.1, on the reverse strand, counting down.
AATCACATTTACACCAAAAATAAAATGTAAATTACATTTTCAATTGAATGTCCAATGTGAACCCAATTCACATCAAAATTTAAATTGTAAATATTATTTACAAATAATTATCTCTATATATTATAAACCACATCCATGTTATTCATATCCATGATAACTAAATCATAATTAATTATCTCGAATCATCATTTTCATGCATCAAATAATATGAATCAAATTCACATTATTTATGATAGCTAAATCATATTTAATTGTATATATCTCAATTCTTGGATAGACATTTATCAATGAAATTATTCTTGAACTCTTTCAAAAATAATGCGCTTTCTCTGCAGATACTAGGAGATAAAATTCTGATTTTTTATTTTCTTTTGGTTTGTAAAGATATAACAAGTATTTATAATAATATGTATATTAAAAATACTATATAAGTTACATATATATAACAAATGTGTAAAAATTCAGAATATATATAGGTGGGATATTTTTTATCTTTTAAAAGGTTTTAAAATATATTTATGTATTTATCAAATGTATTTATCAATATTATTATTGTTATTATTATGACGTATGTATGTAATATTATGTGTATATATAAACTATAAAAGGTTTTATATTTATAAATATAATTATATAAACTCCAAATTCATAAAATAAAATGTTTTTGTGTTTTACTAATTTTATGTAATTTTGTGATTTTTCTTAACTAATTTCTAGATATTGATTAAATATAGCAAAGCATGGAATATAATAAATAATAGACCAGATTGTTTTGGGTTTTAAAATAAGTAATAAGTTCAAAAATTCTCAAAACTATTTTTAATATATAGTATATAATAAAGCAAAAAAAATAAAGTTGAAAGCTGTTTTTGAAAATTTTAGAATTTTGATAATTTTTATAAGGTTAAGAGGTTTGTTCAATTTTTATGGTTTTTTTACATTTTTGGATTTTGATCTAAAGTTTTAATTTATAGTAAATATAATATATAATATGTAATATTTTGGAATTTTTAAATAAGGTTTTACATGTTTTTGTATTTTTAAGGCTAAATATTTAATAGATAGATCCTAGATTATTTTTATTAATTGGAAAATGCAAGTAAATGATAAATAAAAATATGAGCACACATGAGCATTATTTGAAGCATTCATAATAATTTTCCCAAAATAAATGAGGTATTGGAGCAATTTTTTAAAAATAAAATGACACGAAATGATTTACAAGCCTAGCAGGGGTATTTATGCAATAAAAATTATATCAAGGGGGTTGCATGCAAAATATCCTAATGTCTTACACTTAATTATAATTTTTACATACTAAATAGAAATTACAAATGCCAAAAGGTGCTCCCTGCTAAATGCCCACCTCACATGGATCACAACGTGAGGGGAGTTGGGGTGGACCAAAGTCCAATATTCGATAACTATGGGGGTCCACTTGCAATTTTTTATAAAAAAACTTTTGAACATATTTATAGGACTAATAAGTGAATACAAAAAGCTGAAGGGGTCATTTGTAAATTACCCTTTAAGTCTCCCAATTTGGCACTCCTCTACACAACACATGGCTCAACTAATAGTGGATGGATGCTTTGATTTTCTTAATGACATGACGGTAGAGAAAAGACCTAGACTTATGCCTTGATCGGATGGCTCTGAAGGTGGGACGAAGAACTCAGAAGAAGGTCCGTTAGGGTAACTTTATCGATGATTCTGGCCACGTATGGCTTCCGATTGCCGCGTTGATGCCTTCCTTCCCATCGTTATGACCTACCGTGCATGCAGGATTCTTCAAATGTGTATGATCCCCATCGGATGAGGCATGGATATCCGGTCCACTTGGAGCTATAATAAGAGCCTAGATGCCTACTCTTGGCATCTCCTTTGATCCGAAGGACGAAAGGGTAATGGACGACCCTCTATTGAAGCTAGATACGTAAAGGAACGGTGGGGCAACAGAGATCCGGTGATGGCGGAGGAAGCTCTGGTTCCAACTCCATCCTTTCAAAATCAAGGGGAAAACAAGAGGGAAGATGAAGAAGCGAGCAGGTGATGTGATGAAATGAAAATGATGGATTGAAACAGAGAAGACACGATGGATTTGGGGTTGGAGCCTAGTGCTCCAGCAATTTTAGAACTTCAAATTAAACTAAACTAAGGGTTAATTGAAGAAACTATAGTTAAATCTAGTCTGCTGGAACAAAATGAAAGAGAAAACCTAAGGCTTGCAGCTCGGACAAGCGTACCTGGAGCAGAAGGAAGTTCAGCCGGAGGAGCTCCGGTAAACCTCGGATCACCGTCGATCTGTGCCTTTATCCATGCCGACAAGGTTAGACAACATCTCTCTGTCATCGAGGGACTCGATCTTTTGGGTCCTATTTGGGTAAGAAGCCAGAAAGGGGATCAAAATCAAAAAAGTGGTGAAGGTTGGTTTTAATAGAGACAGGTTCAGGAAAAAATGGTGGGGAGATTATGTGGAGAAGGAGCGTGGTAGGTGAGAGTTGTAGGTTGGGCGATGGAGAGGGATGATAGGATTATCAACTAGTGCATGTACAAGAAAGTCCAAATATTGTGCTACATCAAGATCCAAATGAGGCGGTATGGTCCTGCATAAAGAACCTTAACATTAATACTTACTTTACTTGAGAGACATGTGGACATGGATGTAAAATATGCAATTCTCTTTTTGATTCGTGTTGGGTCAGAAGACTATCGACACCATCACATATTTCGAACAACGATGAGGAATGATATGCGTGGAATGGAATGGAGTACCGCTACTCTAATACCAAACTATCACGACCGTCCCTGTAAGATCCAGGTACCCAGCAAACCTGTTCCACATACACACATTCCACATTCGAAATCACATGATAAACATATAAGAAGGAGAAAGTAAAAAAATACTGGAATTTAAAATTTCTTTCAATTCATAACTTGTCCTTCATTGCATACCATAACAATCCAATCCATGTACATGGCATGTCTCTAAAAAACTATAAGAAAGATACAACAAGTACTGTATCATAAAAAGAAATCTATATAGCTGCACAAAAAGTTGCTCCAAGTAAACAAGTGCAGCTCACTGTTGCGACTTCTGTTGAGAGCCTACGGATCCAACACATAGGTACGTTATGAGCAAAGTTTCTCAGTACAATATAAAAACTACAACAAGCAAGATATAAATAAAAAATGTGCAAAATAAACAATTGAGTAAATCATGCTAATAGTTAATTAAATTATTATCATTGTTATTTGATATGGATCACCCAAGCTTCGTGGATAGTCTGTGGCCTTGGTATGGGTGAGACCGTACACTATAACTCTAAGGCAAGAAGAAGGCCTTAGGGTTGGTGTGCCTCCGTAGGCACGAGGTGGAGTACAATACATGCTAACTAAGTTCCCAACACATCCACTTGGATTCACTTAAAGATTGTAACTCTGATTCCCAAAGTGATTTCCAACCCATGAATCGTCACGAACCACCCAAGTCTACTACCACGTATAAGAGTTCACAGTCACGTAGGGCACAAGTCAGGGCACCGATTACCATGATCATTCTTACCGTAGTCTGATAACACAGATCTTGCGAGGGTCAGGATAGTCCACACAAGGCGGGACCACAAAGTCGTTGCGGCGACCGCTCATGAAACCCGTATCAATCAACAATCAACCCACAATGTAATATAAAGCAACGGAAAACAAATGTGGAGTCAAAATTTATTATAACTCTACAAACATGTGTATAGTGTGCAAGTGTGTAGAGATCGAACACAGGGAGCAAGCAAGATAGATCAAGCAAAGATGCACAAAATGTGATATGATTATATGTCTATAAATGTTATGTTTTTGTGGGTTTTTAATTTTATATTTTTTATTTAATTTTGGGATTTTATATTTTTGTATTTTGATTTTTAATTTCTGTTTTTTATTTTCTTTTTATATTTTATATTTTTTTATTTATTTTCTTTTTCTATAAATAGAATATATACACAGTATAAGGAAAGAGAAGGATGAGGTATTTATAAAAATAGGTAAAAATAGTCAAAATACATGAAATAAAGTGTTTTTGTTATTTTTATATTTTCTAATGTTTTTGTGATTTTTCTAGATTTTTCCTAATTTTTCTGGTATTTTTAAATACAAAAATACTAGTAAACAGTGAATAAAGTTGCTGACCGAAATTAAAATAAGGATGAAAAATATAAATCAGAGTCCAAAATTCCTTAAATCAATTTTAATTGATAGAGAATAAATCAGAGAAAATACAAGAAACTGAGATTGCATTTTTAGGATTTTTCTTTAATTTTTTAGTTTTTTATGAAGTTTTTAGGGGTTTTTTAATTTATAGGAGTTTTACTTTGATGATTTTAGTGATTTTTGGATTGACACTAAAAGATGATAAGATATGCAAAATATACTTTTTTTGGAATTTTTCAAGAACTTTTACTAATTTTTATGGATTTTCTAATGCAAATAGTACTGAAAATACATGTTTTTGAATTTTTATAAATATGAAAATGCAATAAATATGTAAAATAAAAATATAACATGAAACTACAATGCAACAGGAGCCTGAGATAATTTTTGTAGATTTTTTAGGGTTTTATCGATGCATGCAATAAATAGAGTCAACAACAAGAAACTACACTACTAGTAAGGGCATATATGTAAATAAGCAAACATCCAAGGGCCACAGTGCAATTTTCCACAAAGTTTTACAACTAAAAAGCAATGTTCCAGGACCAAATACAAATAACAAAAGCCGCTAGGGCACGCCTGCAATTAACCCAACCCCGCACGTGCTATACACGCGCCTAGGAGGGACCTAAATGCAATATACAAAAATCCCAGGGGCTAACATGTGAAATATCCAAAAGTATCACGTAATGTCAAAATTCCTGGACAAAATTGAAATAACTAAACCCGCGAAGGGGTCCTTGCAAAATACCCAGTCCCCTCACGCGCACATGCACGTGAGGTGACGTAGATAGGACCTATCTGCAAATATTTAAAGTTTGGGGGCCTAGATGCAAATATTACAAGAATATTTAAACTACATACGAAAGTTTATGGACTAAATAATAAATACAAAATGGCGTGGGGTGGAAATGCAAAATACCCCTTTACGCGCGATCCGACGGCGGTGGAGATGCCACTTGACACGTGGTGCACGAGGAACGGCCGATGACGGTTCGACGATGGAAGGTTGCGATTAGATCCCTTGGCTTGATCTGACGGTAGAGGCAGGGGATGATCCAACGGCTGCTGTGCGCCTGGAGTTCGGGCCTCGATCCGACGACGCAGAGGGTTGGAGCAAGAACAGGGGAGGAGCGCCGGCAAGGCGAACTTCTCCGAGCTCTCGCTCCTTCCTCCGGTGATCTCTGGGCTCCAAAATTGGCCTGATGACTCTTGCGGTCCTCCTCTAGCTCCTAGGTGCTTCAAAACTCCTCGGCGACAGCCGAGGTGCTCGCTTGAAGGTGGCGGAGCTACGGGCTCCGCGTATCTCCGACGAGCGAGCAAAACTAGCCCCATGCCCGAGTCAAAGGGCTTTGACCTGCAAAATAGGTGAAAGGGTCCAGGGCAAAATGCCTGGACCCCACGGAGGTGGAAATGGTGCGAAACGCGACGGCACAAGGAGGTGGCCGGAGGTGCACTCCGACGAGGTGCTCGTGTCGGGCGATTCGATGCACGAAGTGATGAAATTTTTGGGGGAAAATGTTCCTAGGACTAACGTCGACAAAATGCTGGAAAAATAGAAGGTAGAAGATGGGACCTTGAAGGCTTGGGACCTGAGGTAGGGGGTACCTCGACGTCGGAGATGGCGGAGGTGGTGGAGCCTCCTCGGGCTTCGCTCGACCATCCTGAAGGCCTCCAACAGAAGCTGTCACCTTCCTAGAGCTTTTGGGCACGAGAATGGGAGCTACACCTAGGAATGAGGGGTTCAAAATTCAAATGAAGATCGGGGATTGCATATGTAGGGTTGACGACCGAGCTCCATAGATCGAGGTAGACCGGGAGGATCACTGATCCATTCCCCGAGAAATCGATGGGGCGTGAAAGAGGGATGATCGAGGAACAAAAGCCCAGAAGGAAGTTGTACGAAATAGCGCAAGAAACGGGCAGGAAAATTTGACAAAAATGGTGAAACTTGAGGTCTACCAATGGGTCAGGCGGGGAGGATAGCCAGTTGACCAGGGGGTCAACGTTGACTGCCTCCTGGTTGGTCTACGTGGACCAACCAAGAAAAACCCTGCGGAAAATAATTAGAAATTCATTTAAAAATAGTAAATGATTTTATTATTTTTAGGTCATTAAATAAAAAATGTTTATAATTTTGTAAATTATTTTATTATGATTTTTATTGCTTTTTGAGTATATAATTACAAATTACCTTTTTAGGTCTATATAGGTATATATATCTATATATTTTAATATTTTATTTTTATTTTGTGAATTTAAGTTTGTTTATTTTATTTATTATTTTATATATTTATAACATATTTTTATACACTTAAATATATTTTTATTTTATTTTTCTGAAGTGTTTTGTACACTTAATAAAATAAAAGTGTTAAGTATATATGTATGTGTACTAGTATTATACCTAGGTATTTTATATACATATTTTATTTTTGTATTTTATTTAGGTTTTTATTCTGATTTTAACGTGCAAATATATTATAAGTAATATTTACAAAATTATAAAAATATCAATTTATAAAAATAATGATCTAATAATAAAATGAATATTTTAATATGTACAAGTATACAAGTGGGGTCCAAAACTCAACTTTCAAACCGAAGCTCCGCCAGACGCGAAACCATCTTTATTAAATAGTTTATTTCAAATTATGTACAATTAAAGTGAGTTTGGTGTGTTTCGAGTTTTTATTTGAGAGATACAGGTCTGGGAAGTTGGGATTCTGGAATTTTATTCAGATCATAACTTTTTATTTGTATATTATTTTTGAATGAAATCAATTTTGTATTTTTCTTATTTAATTATCTACAACTTTCGTGTACAAAGTTTATTTATTTGAGGTATAAAAAGTGGAACCAAAAATAGGTCCCAAAATGAATAAAGAATGAATGAATTAAAAGGAATTTTTATTGTCTCTGGCCCTTATCTCTCCCTACTTTATTCTTTGTCGACCTATTCATCAAGATGCCTAGGTCTAGGGGTTTTTGGTCATAAAATATTTACAATATTTTACTCTTTTTCTTTTATTTTATTTATTCTATAATTTTGGCTTTAAAAACATCATTTTATACACTATTTACATGCACATGTATGAATGCTAAGATGCTGGAATTAATTGTACTTACACGCATTTGCTAGGGTTTTTGGGGCCAAAATGATAGAATAAAGATGATGAAATTTGGATTCATCATAGTCCGAATCACCGTGACCAACACAATCCTCCTTATGCATGGGAGTATTATATTTTATTCCTAATTTAACAAACCATATTCTCTCAGAATCCCCTCTTAGCGCTCCCACTCGGAATACTATCTAATGTGTCCTACACTAGCCAGTACACGAGTATTAACTCTAAATGAACAAGTGAAACACTAGACCACCAACCACGACTACTTGCCTTGTACTCGAAGCAATGGGCTGAATGCGCACAAGTACTGGAGCTGAACATCGTGTAGTAACTCCCTGATGTGCCAAGTAACATGTCTACCAACTGTCGCAGCAACATAGTAGCGGTTGGGATAGCAACCATGTAGGCCTCTACTCGGGGCCTCAAGGGTGCATGCCCAATCCCTTACAATGCCTATTCCATCTACTCGAACACCATAAAATCTAATCCAAGTATTATTTGCACAACTGATCATAAAAAAACACTTCATAGTCTATACCCAACAAGCTCCCCAATAATAACAATTCATATGGATGCATTTTGGAGGATGATGAATCTCGTATTCATCATGCTAAAAACTCCTTATTAAAATCCCTGCTTAAACAAGCCAATAAAAATATCCTCTAATTTGCCATTTTTATCATGTACCATATTGTGTATAATTAGCCTTTAAATTATTTGTATTTAATTGTCCTTATTTTTCTGTAATTATTTTATCACTCAAAAACCCTAAAAATTAGGTAGATAACTTGTCTATAATTCACTGACCTTTAAAACCACTAAAAACGCGAGCTATACAACTCAAAACCACAAAATCGGTGTTTTTATCCCCTTAAAAATACCCCCAAAAATAGTTTTGTACAGATGACCTCTGTTGGCTTTTTGACCAACATGAAAGTTGTAGATCTCGTCGAGACGAACAACTTTCATGTTTTGACTTTTTCCAAATTCGGCCTCTAACTATTTCTTTTATATTTTTCTTTGTATTTATTTTTGAATTATTCTGATTGGGCCACGTGGCGCCTCCCTAGGCCGCCCACGTGGCCCGCATCTTCTCGCGACACCCGGCCCTCTCCTGGGCCGTTGGATCGCACCATCCTCGCCTCCATCCTCACCGTCCCTCCGCGCCTTGCTCACAGCCATCAGATCTGACTCTCAGATCTGATCCTAACCGCACACATCCGCCCCAACCTCAGCCATCCGATCCTTCCATCATCCAACGCCTATCCTCGCGCCACGTCTCCCTTCGACCTCCACCGTTCGATCACGCGCCCATCCTTCGCCTCTCGTTTCCCCACGTCATCCCATCAACCCTAGCCGTAGATCTCAACAAGCTCTCAATCCTAACCACCCGCCCCCGCCTACTTCCTAGCCACTCGATCAGATCTTAGGATCTGATCTTCACCGTCCATAACCCGCTCTATCTTCCACCGTACGATTGAATCCCCGGATCAAATCTGAGCCGCCCCTTAGCACCTAAACACCAGCCCTCCGATCCTCTTTCCATCCCACGCAATCCTCGCGCCACGTCACCCTATCTCCTTAGCCGCCTGATCTCACTAGAATCAAACGGATATCCGCCCTCCACGACACCCCTTCAAGCTTGGCCGTCCGATCTTCCTCTCCTAGTCATCCAAACCGCTCAATGGCGCCTAATCCCCACTGTCGGATCAGATCTTTTGATCTGATCCGAACCCTCCGTCCGCGCCTCAATCCCAGCCGTTGGATCGCAAGATCCAACGACTCTCCATCGTCTCCTTCCTCCGGCCGTATCCTTCTCCAGGCGTTACGACTCGCGACGACTTCCCCCCTTTCCATTTCCAGCCAACGTTCCAGCCATCACCTCCTCGTCGTAACGCCACCTACCCAACCACCGTTCCTCCGCCATTCTCGCGAGACCTACCTCACTCACTACCATTAACTCCATCGCCATTATTCCCCACTCGAAAACGCCTCTCCGACACTGTAACCCCCCCGCCACCTCCGCCTATTTAACCCGATCTCCATCGCCAATCAACCTGTCCACCATTTTTGGGCGTCACCCTAGCCTCCTCCACCCCTCCGGTAACAGCGGAGGGGGAGAATATCGAGGCGACGATGGGTGTCGCCTGGTGTCGACCCACGGCGGCGCTCCGCCGTGTCCAGGTGGTTCCGACCACCACCGAGCTCCGTGCGCCGGCCGCGCACGCTGGGCGAAGACCCCGAGCATCTAAGGTGCTCAGCCCAGGCCTCCTCCTCCGCCACACCTCGCTCTGGCGAGGTGCCCTGTTTTTGACTCGTTTTCTTTCATTCATCTCTCCGCCAATCGTCGCCCTCACCTTCATCCGATCAACTCACCAGCTTCGCCGACCACTCATTCCCTTCTCCAGACCCCCAGCTGCCCCGACCCACCTCCTCCTCCACCTCGCCAGAGGAGGAGCTTTGGCCTCCACTTCCGATCACCCTCACGGCCATCCACTCACCTCGCTCGCACGCACACACTCCGCACGCTTCGGCTTTTTGCTTCTAACCATTGCAGGTACAAACATCTTCACTGGCCGGACGTGGCACCTGAGCTTCAACTCCGCTCTCCGCCGCAGGTGCAGCTCCACCGTTCAACCGTTCAAGACATCTCTGGAGCTTCGCCAGCTCTCCAGCTTCATCGCGGTCCGCTCAGCTCCATGGCCTGACCTTCAGGCAAGCACTAGGAGCGCGGCGGAGCTATGGCATGGTCACCGGAGCCCCGCCTCCTCCGGTGGCCCACGAGGCAAGAGGAACGCACAGATACTGTCCGATCACCAGGATCGGACGGCTCTGATGACGCCACGTGGTGGACCCGAGCCTACTTCCAGACCTATAGGCTCGGGTCCTCCGAGCCTAACGCCGAACGTCCAGACATTGCCACGTGGCCCGAGCCACAAGCCTCCTCCCGAGCCTAGCCCTCACGTGTCTTGCACGTGAGGTTCTGGGTAATTTGCACGCCAGACCCAGGAACTTCCGGATATTGCATTTTGGTCCCCAGGCACGTGCCTCATGTGTATGCCTGGGTATTTTACAAGGAGGCCCTCATGGTTTTGAAGAATTACAAAAAGGCCCTTGCGCGCATGGAAAAATTATTCACAGGCCCAGGCGGTTTCTTTATTTGCATTTAGGTCCCTCCAGGGACCTAAATGCAATATTTATCCTTTATTTTTCTTGCATTTTTATTACATTTATGCCCTTGCACTGTTTTTAGCATAACTTGAGCATCGTAGGTCCAAATTGCATGATTTTAGTGTCGTTTTGATCCTTATTTTGTCCTCTACATTCTAGCATACTTATTTGTCCCATTTGACACTGTTTAAATTTAAGTGAGTTTTTATGTGATAAATGGGACCTAGCTCTACTTGTTTTGCTTGATTTCATGACCGATTTTTAATGATGTGTTCAAAATGGCTCTAACTTCATTCTATATTGTGTTGCTCATATTTTAGGGTATAATTGTAGCATTTGATTCATCATGCATATTCTATTGCATTATTTGCACATGCATCACTTTAACTCGCATAAAAATGTCTAAAAAATGCACGCATCATGGCATTACCTTGTAAATAGCTTAGTGTTTCATACTTTGCATATGGACCTGAAAATGAGAATTAATTGACATTGAACTTCACGAATCAAAATTCAAAAGCTATAATTAAGCAGCTGTGTCCCTGTGTTCGACCTTGGTAGACTTGCCAAGCATAAATATTCCACAGCATTCAAAGTCTGTGGTTTTTGCTGAACCAAATTTGCCTCCTATACTACGACTTAAGATATATTTATTATCGAGGCGAATTCGACGTTCATCAAATGGCGCCGTTGCCGGGGATACGGCTTTGCTTAATTTTTTTGGATTTGATTTTTTTTATTTATTTCAAAAATTTTTAGGTCCTCATTTCATGCATCATTTCTTGCTGATTTAATTTCTTTGAGTTTCTAACTTTTTTCTTTTGTGGCAGGGCCCATGAAAATCGGGGACACCTGATCATCATGGAGGCGCGGAGTCGGGAGCTTCCGCTGAAGAGGCTGCAAAAGAAGCCGTGAAGAAATTCTAGGATTTTTATCAGTCAAATTGCATTGCATGTTGTAAAAAAAAAAGAAAAAAAAACATTGCATCTGCATATTTATTTTTAGTCTTGCATATTGTACTCAAAAAAAAATCCCCCCCACTCACGCACACACACCTACTATGCACATGCACATACTCTCCCCCACCCCCCTGTATATTTCACTCTCTCTCTCTCTCTCTCTCTCTGTGTGTATATCTACTCTTCACGAACCCCCCCTCCTAACGTAGACCTTACTTAGGCTATTTGTAGCCTAAGTATAGGGAGGACCTGCCTATTCATCCCTTCCTCGTTCGGTCTTCTTGTGCTTAGGCCGAGTTTGGCCTAAGTATAGGGGGACCCTCCTCCTCAGTTCCGCTATATCACCCTGTACTTAAACCGAGCATTGGCTTCATGGCACTTGTGCTATGAGGACATAGCAAATTTTAAGTATAGGGGGGTATACCGTATATTATTGTATATTACTTTAGCCTTAGCTCGCGTTTTTAAAACTTTTTAAAATTTTATTTTTTCGGGCTGGGTTTTGGTAAACTAGTGAACTGAGTAAAAATCTGTAAAAATTAAATTGAGGGATTAATCTTTGTAAATAACCCTTTTTCAAAAAAAAAAAAATAAAACCCATAAAAATTTGCAAAAGATAAAAATCAAACAAAAATTCTTTAACCCATGGAGTTGGTGTATTCCTGACACATTCACACTTACGCAAGGCTTGAGTATTTTGAGGACACTGGATCTCTGGAATCTTGAGAGTCTGAGTTAACATGCCTTAGTCATTAGGGTTTTCATGACTTAAATATCCACACTCCTCTGATTTGAAAGATTTGAGTGCGATATTGCACTCTTCATCTCCACCTTCAAGAAAATATGATCAGCACAACCACTTCCACAACTGCATGATTGATGAGCTGAGATGAGATATCACTTGAGGAACTAGGATCAGAGATTTAAATTTAGACCCGATCTGATGATATTCGAGGATGGGATAAAGTTAATAAAGGCTTCAGAAAACCTGAGTGTCAGCAAAAACCCTAGCCAGTATGTGAACAAGATTCATATGCTATCTCTTTGATATTTACCTAAAAGTGCCAGGGTGTGATGAAACTTAAAAGAATTTGTTGATCAGTGTGCGCCAATCTTTTGGTAAAAGCAGTGGAGCTAGCCAACAAAAGAAATGAAATGTCAAAGAAAAAGCTCAATCATCAAAGTCAAATTTCAAATGAGCTTCCACCAATGGCGAGCGCTCCCAACCATTTTCAAAGTGTCCACATGGACCAAGCGCTAAATAGGACCAAGGAGTCGGGCTGACACCACAAAAAGGGCCCTGCATCGTAAGCGATACAAGTCTGGGTGTCGAAGGTATCTTAGATACTCAGAAAAGACACACCCCGGTGTACTCCCAGAAAAACAAGTGCAGACGACTCCAACTCTCTTGACGGACACATTGATCAACAAAGTATTAATATACATGTGTTGAGTAAAAGGCACTCGAGAGGCCCCTTGTTCCAATGTGAGGATGAGAAAATTAGACACAATCCCAGTACCTCCATCATCTGGCCGTCCATCAACATTTCAAAGTCTGACAAACTAATGAGACGGTGGACTGGAGCAAGAATATACTTATTCCCTAGTATTGAGGATTAGGTCTAGAGGAGAATCTTTGGGACTGGAACTTTGGGTGATGCATCGACTCGGCTCTCATGAAATGCAGTACACTAAGTGTCATATCCTTATATTATATGTACAAAAAGAGAGTCCGATAATCAGAGAAGTTGGATTCCTTCTGACTAAGGCTTGGATAAACCCAGAATTTTAGGATCACTCAGGTCAAGGGTCTTCGAAAGATCAAGCCTTGAATTTTTCACACGCACTGTCAGGAATTAATCCAACTCCTTCATTCTTTAGATGCTCGAGGACGAGCATAGTTTAAGTATAGGGGTATGATGAATCTCGTATTCATCATGCTAAAAACTCCTTATTAAAATCCCTGCTTAAACAAGCCAATAAAAATATCCTCTAATTTGCCATTTTTATCATGTACCATATTGTGTATAATTAGCCTTTAAATTATTTGTATTTAATTGCCCTTATTTTTCTGTAATTATTTTATCACTCAAAAACCCCTAAAAATTAGGTAGATAACTTGTCTATAATTCACTGACCTTTAAAACCACTAAAAACGCGAGCTATACAACTCAAAACCACAAAATCGGTGTTTTTATCCCCTTAAAAATACCCCCAAAAATAGTTTTGTACAGATGACCTCTGTTGGCTTTTTGACCAACATGAAAGTTGTAGATCTCGTCGAGACGAACAACTTTCATGTTTTGACTTTTTCCAAATTCGGCCTCTAACTATTTCTTTTATATTTTTCTTTGTATTTATTTTTGAATTATTCTGATTGGGCCACGTGGCGCCTCCCTAGGCCGCCCACGTGGCCCGCATCTTCTCGCGACACCCGACCCTCTCCTGGGCCGTTGGATCGCACCATCCTCGCCTCCATCCTCACCGTCCCTCCGCGCCTTGCTCACAGCCATCAGATCTGACTCTCAGATCTGATCCTAACCGCACACATCCGCCCCAACCTCAGCCATCCGATCCTTCCATCATCCAACGCCTATCCTCGCGCCACGTCTCCCTTCGACCTCCACCGTTCGATCACGCGCCCATCCTTCGCCTCTCGTTTCCCCACGTCATCCCATCAACCCTAGCCGTAGATCTCAACAAGCTCTCAATCCTAACCACCCGCCCCCGCCTACTTCCTAGCCACTCGATCAGATCTTAGGATCTGATCTTCACCGTCCATAACCCGCTCTATCTTCCACCGTACGATTGAATCCCCGGATCAAATCTGAGCCGCCCCTTAGCACCTAAACACCAGCCCTCCGATCCTCTTTCCATCCCACGGCAATCCTCGCGCCACGTCACCCTATCTCCTTAGCCGCCTGATCTCACTAGAATCAAACGGATATCCGCCCTCCACGACACCCCTTCAAGCTTGGCCGTCCGATCTTCCTCTCCTAGTCATCCAAACCGCTCAATGGCGCCTAATCCCCACTGTCGGATCAGATCTTTTGATCTGATCCGAACCCTCCGTCCGCGCCTCAATCCCAGCCGTTGGATCGCAAGATCCAACGGCTCTCCATCGTCTCCTTCCTCCGGCCGTATCCTTCTCCAGGCGTTACGACTCGCGACGACTTCCCCCCTTTCCATTTCCAGCCAACGTTCCAGCCATCACCTCCTCGTCGTAACGCCACCTACCCAACCACCGTTCCTCTGCCATTCTCGCGAGACCTACCTCACTCACTACCATTAACTCCATCGCCATTATTCCCCACTCGAAAACGCCTCTCCGACACTGTAACCCCCCCCGCCACCTCCGCCTATTTAACCCGATCACCATCGCCAATCAACCTGTCCACCATTTTTGGGCGTCACCCTAGCCCCCTCCACCCCTCCGGTGACAACGGAGGGGGAGAATGTCGAGGCGACGATGGGTGTCGCCTGGTGTCGACCCACGGCGGCGCTCCGCCGTGTCCAGGTGGTTCCGACCACCACCGAGCTCCGTGCGCCGGCCGCGCACGCTGGGCGAAGACCCCGAGCATCTAAGGTGCTCAGCCCAGGCCTCCTCCTCCGCCACACCTCGCTCCGGCGAGGTGCCCTGTTTTTGACTCATTTTCTTTCATTCATCTCTCCGCCAATCGTCGCCCTCACCTTCATCCGATCAACTCACCAGCTTCGCCGACCACTCATTCCCTTCTCCAGACCCCCAGCCGCCCCGACCCACCTCCTCCTCCACCTCGCCAGAGGAGGAGCTTTGGCCTACACTTCCGATCACCCTCACGGCCATCCACTCACCTCGCTCGCACGCACACACTCCGCACGCTTCAGCTATGTGCTTCTAACCATTGTAGGTACAAACATCTTCACTGGCCGGACGTGGCACCTGAGCTTCAACTCCGCTCTCCGCCGCAGGTGCAGCTCCACCGTTCAGCCGTTCAAGACATCTCTGGAGCTTCGCCAGCTCTCCAGCTTCATCGCGGTCCGCTCAGCTCCATGGCCTGACCTTCAGGCAAGCACTAGGAGCGCGGCAGAGCTATGGCATGGTCACCGGAGCCCCGCCTCCTCCGGTGGCCCGCGGGGGAAGAGGAACGCACAGCTACCGTCCGATCACCAGGATCGGACGGCTCTGACGACGCCACGTGGTGGACCCGAGCCTACTTCCAGACCTATAGGCTCGGGTCCTCCGAGCCTAACGCCGAATGTCCAGACATTGCCACGTGGCCCGAGCCACAAGCCTCCTCCCGAGCCTAGCCCTCACGTGTCTTGCACGTGAGGTTCTGGGTAATTTGCACGCCAGACCCAGGAACATCCGGATATTGCATTTTGGTCCCCAGGCACGTGCCTCACGTGTGTGCCTGGGTATTTTACAAGGAGGCCCTCATGGTTTTGAAGAATTACAAAAAGGCCCTTGCGCGCATGGAAAAATTACTCACAGGCCCAAGCGGTTTCTTTATTTGCATTTAGGTCCCTCCAGGGACCTAAATGCAATATTTATCCTTTATTTTTCTTGCATTTTTATTACATTTATGCCCTTGCACTGTTTTTAGCATAACTTGAGCATCGTAGGTCCAAATTGCATGATTTTAGTGTCGTTTTGATCCTTATTTTGTCCTCTACATTCTAGCATACTTATTTGTCCCATTTGACACTGTTTAAATTTAAGTGAGTTTTTATGTGATAAATGGGACCTAGCTCTACTTGTTTTGCTTGATTTCATGACCGATTTTTAATGATGTGTTCAAAATGGCTCTAACTTCATTCTATATTGTGTTGCTCATATTTTAGGGTATAATTGTAGCATTTGATTCATCATGCATATTCTATTGCATTATTTGCACATGCATCACTTTAACTCGCATAAAAATGTCTAAAAAATGCATGCATCATGGCATTACCTTGTAAATAGCTTAGTGCTTCATACTTTGCATATGGACCTGAAAATGAGAATTAATTGACATTGAACTTCACGAATCAAAATTCAAAAGCTATAATTAAGCAGCTGTGTCCTTGTGTTCGACCTTGGTAGACTTGCCAAGCATAAATATTCCACAGCATTCAAAGTCTGTGGTTTTTGCTGAACCAAATTTGCCTCCTATACTACGACTTAAGATATATTTATTATCGAGGCGAATTCGACGTTCATCAGAGGATATATAAAGTTCATTGCATTTTTTATACGTAAGTTACATTGTTTTAGAAGTTGATTGAATTTTAGATGTAGTCATTAAAATATGTCGAAGGGATGAAACTACCAATAGGTTTACAGACGTGCTTATGATGCATACGACCTTACTCTTTCAAGAAGCAAAGAGTCTGATCCAGATGAGCTTTTATGCAGGAGTTGCCACATCAGACTGGTGTCTCCTACATACAATCCCTAGCGACGAAACCCTTCGCCTTGACGAGAGACCATGAATGTTACTAATGTGATCCTCCATATCATGTTCAAATTCTGATTAATCATTATGATTAATTCTTCTAAGGGAAATACAACTCTATTCATAATAGAGTGTTTTGATTTTAATTGGATTCCAATTAATATAATCATATTAAATTAATGATCCAATTAATATCCAACAAACATTCTATTGTTACTTGAAATATGGTACTATCTCAAATACGTATTATTTGAATTTTAATAATTAGAAAAATACATCACGATCCCTTCAAACATTATCCCTTTCTTACCAACTATCATGTCTAGTTCTGACGGGAGTGAGACTGACCGCTCACGGAGCAATATGCTACCCTACCTGAAGACTCCTCTACTAGACCCCATATCTGCCTCAAGTCAGGATAATGCCAATTGATCACTTTGTACTAGAGATGATAATCAATATTTCAACTGAAGTTATACCATATAATATTTATCAAAATATTTTTGATTAATATTACAAGGATATTTGTTCAAGAAATCTCTAATCCTATCGAGGCAACTTTGTTTATTGGAATTGTTGTGGCCAATTGTGATCAAGATCAATTATCTTATCATTTTTAGTTATGGAAAATATCATTTAAGGAAATAATTATCACAAAACATTTCTCAAATATTTATCCATAATTATTTCAATATATTAAATCATTTAATTTCATGAAATTCTTAAATGACAATCACAAGGTTCTTGATTAGGAGAGTAATTTTCAGTAGTGACCCTTACTTACTAAAATTAGCATATCTCAACCAATTTAAAACAAAATCAAGCAAAATAAGTTTTTATAGTTTGCTAATTTGATTTTCAACAGAACTCAAGTGATTTTCATGCATTTCTAGGCATTTCAGAACCTTACTTAACTCTTTAATTATATCAACATTCGCTATTCCAAGAACAATGGATACATGTTCATTAAAGGGATTTTATCACTTGTGCCCCTCCGAGATTTCGCAATTTCAGTTATGCCCCTATCTTTTCGGTAATATCAGTTGTACCCCTCACTTCTTGCTATTTTATCACTTGTGTCCTTCGGGTTAGTGACCGTCCATCCACAGTGCAAACGGACGTTAACTTTGAGGACACAAGCGGTATTAATTTTTAAAAAAGTGTTATTTGGTCATTTTATACCATCTTCTTCGTCATCTTTTGTCTTCTTCCTCCCTTCTCTTCCTCCTCCACAGCTCCTCCCTCCTCCTCCTCCTCCTCGAGCTCTCGTGCAGCCTCTCCCGAGCCTCCGGCTCCGTCCACGTGCCTCGCCTCCGTCTCCGTCCTCCTCCTCCTCCGCCCTGGAGGTCCGCCCACGTGCCTCGCCTCTGTCTCCGTCCTCCTCCTCCTCCGCCCCGACACCTCCCCCCTCCGCCCCCCTTTGCCCCCTACACCTCCCCTCCTCACCCAGCTCCAGCCCCGCACCTCCCCCTCTGCCCCCTGCACCTCCCCTCCGAGCCAAGCCCCAGCCCGCACTGCCCCGTGCCCCCTAGGTCCCGCGACCCCACGACCATGCCTCCCCCACGGCCCCACGCCTCCTGCCATGCCTCTCCACGCGCCCCCCATGCTTCGCGACCCTGCCTCCCCCCGCGCCTCCGCGACCCCATGCCCCCTGCCCTGCCTCCTTCGTGTCCCCCAGGCCTCGCGCCCCCGCGACCCTGCCTCCCCCTGCGCCCCCGCAACCCCGCGACCCCTGCCCTTCCTCCCCCCGCATCCCTGCCTCCCTCCACGGCCCCACGACCCTGCCTACCCCCGCGCCTCCGCGCCCCCGCGACCCTTCCTCCTTCCGCGCCCCCTAGCCTCGCTGCCCCAGCGCCCCCAGGTCATCCTCGTCACTTCCTGGACTTTCAGTATTTTTTATTTTGAGATAAATTTTTGATTAATTGATTCATGAATATTCATCGAAAAATTTAATAAAATTCACCGTTTGATCCGTAATGAGTGATATATCCGTGAAAATACAAAAATTTTTAAGATTCGATGGATGCATGAAGGTGTAATTAAGAGAGAGAAATTATGAAGAAATTGGAAGAAGGATAAATGGAGGAGGAAGAAGAAGAAATCTGGACATTAATACCCTTTTTAACTGCATCAAGGTTTGAAAAAACTATGGTTAAGTGAACTCATTGACGGTCGATGTGACGGAAGGGCACAACTGATGACGGAGCAAGAAGTGAGGGGCACAACTGATATTACCAAAAAGATAGGGGCATAACTGAAATTGCGAGATCTCGGAGGGGCACAAGTGATAAAATCCCTTCATTAAAATGATCATATCTTGAGCATTCTGATTCCAAATCACACAAAATCAAATTCCACAATTTCCTTATTAAATGAAGAACATTATTCAGTTTATAATTTCGTGTTTTAAAAAATCTAAACATGGATAAAAATGCACTAAACAGGGTTGCATGAATAAAATGTGATATAACATCGCACGATCAAAAAATGCCCAAGTCTTCGTAGGGTTATGGATTGTATCCAAAAACTTCGACCTATGGTTTTGATACCACTTGAAAGATATCTAATCCTTAAGTTCATCTTGGATGCATGACGATCTCATCATATATGATCGAGAGCGACTAGTCGCACTAGATGCTCGGTGCAATAAAAATTAAAAAAATTTAATCCGATGAAACCACATGATCAAAGAACACTTCTCGGATCATTTCATCTAAATCACTAACAATTATAAGTTTACCTCTCTAAGTATGGTTGAGATTGAGTCTTTAAACAAAGAGACGTCCTGTTTCAGATCTGATCCAATGGAGGAGATGCTTGCGAGTGCGTTGATGAGATGCGTGCTCCTCGCAATCCATGTTGATAATCCAAGAAGCGAATATCCTGATCTCGTCTCACAAGATCAGACGTATTCTTTATGAGTGAGGCACACCGAAGGAGATGAAGATCCACGAGCAAGCAATCTGGCAACATAATGACGATGCTCCGATGACGACGACTCTCTTTAGGGTTCCATGGTGGACGACCACAATGAGAAAGAGAGTTGGTGTATAGAGAGAGGGAGAGAGTTTAATTCCTCTTGAAATTATGTGTGTCATTCAAAGACAATGGACAACCTTCCTTTTATACTATTTGGATGCACATGGATCTCAATCCATGTGCTCTCTTAATTTATGGTATAGATTAAAAGTTTATTAATGAATGGGCATGATTTCTTTCTCCAAAAACAACAACAATTAGTTTAAAACAAATGAACTTTATCCCTTTTCAAGATAATAATTAATTCCTTTTAAAATTTATTAATATATATAGATAATACAGAAGACAATGCCTCTTTACTATAAATAGGGTGGTCGTCCTCCCTTATACAAGTTAAGGTGGGCGGTCACCATTAAAGAGACAATGCCTTCATTGATCTATATATGTATTAATTAATATGCAATAACAATTATTGCATCAAAATTCACAAAAAATAATTTTCAAAATTAATCTTTTGAAAATTTCAATCATGTCATTGACTAATATGAATCATATTCATACATCCAACATAATATATGAATTAGATTTATAATTAATTAATCATTGTGATCTTATTCACAACAACATATAATTTGTAATTATATTTTGTAATTAAATCTCTCCATCATATTATAATCTTATTTATAATATCCATGATTATCGTGGATAGTAATATCCACCTTAATCATATCCTTGATAATTAAATCATATTTAATAATCTTGGATCTCTATTATCATGTGCTCAAATAACATGAATCATATTCACATTATTCACATCTTTGATAATTATCAGATTTAATCATCTTAGATGACTCTCCTTATATGGATAAATAATATGAATCAAATCCATCATCGTTCATGATGATTAAATCACATTTAATTATCCATTTCTCAATGTCCGGATACATTATCAACATTGAAATTATTCTTGATCTCTTTCAAGAACAATGCGCTTTCTCCGTGGATACTTGGAGATAAGCACATGGCAGTCGTATTGTTCCATGTATAGTGACTTGGATGTTTAGATCATATCTCAAATCTAGATGTTGTGAACCTCTCATAGATGCTTGAATAAATCAAGACCGCAATTCTAATCTTCTCATTTCATCTGAATCGGATTTAGATCAATGTCCAATATTTGGACCAAGATAAGATCACTTCTCTACTGAGAGGAGTCACTAAAATCCAGACCCATTTCATCACTCCTTAGGGATGGAAGCGTCATGGTTATACAATCATTTAAGATCACATCACCCTCAGGTATTCCTAATACCTCTACATCTTGCATACTGGAAGATCAAGATTAAACCTAAAATATTAGATCAATTTTACACGGTCTACTTCAGGGTTTTATCATAAATTTCCTCATCTGAATATTGGGATTCGGTATCAATCATATACTTTCCAAAGGCATATATCATACACAGGTGTTGATCATATACTTTCTAAAAGTATATATAAAACCAGCAAATTCAGTCAAGCTTCCAAAGCGATACGACCGTCCACGATATTTTGTTCTTCCAAATATCTCATGAGTGAGCTCGTGTCTTCCTGTTTAGTAAATGAGCATGTATGATCCCTTTGAGAGATAATATTACTCATATGCCATTGCATGCACAGTATCGCGCTGGTTTATAGACCTTGGTTAGGTCATCAACCTATTGGTATGCCAAATGTACATACTCAGACATATAGTAACACATCTGTCTCCGGTCAGAGGATACATGCATATATCGTGACAACATGCGACATAGGTATTTGGTTATCTCAATCTCGTTAAGTCAACTCTTTGATCTAACTTATATAACACATCTGAATCTCTATTCCTATGTAGAGGACCTACGTCAAGAGGTCAATCAGATATCAACCATTAGAGAAACTATTGACATCTCCTTCTCAGACATGATATACTCCCTTAATAATCATTTGACGGTGCTTGATGAGTCCTCAATCTAACTCTTTAGATATTCATCCAAGCACCAACCTCCTTGATTCAATAATTGAATCAACAACTGTATGATCATTAAGATGACCATGGTACACAACCCTATTATGCAAATTAGTTATTCTTCATTTTAGATCAAGGAATGATATTTGTAATAACATTTATTGCATAATGGCTCATGGGCTCGCATGTCCAACAGTCTCCTTACCGCTTCATATATGGTAAGCCATGTCATCTACCCGTGGAACTTTTGAATTTGTGTAACTTGGAATTTAAGAAAGCTGGAAAATTGAGAAAAGTTGACCTGAAACAACTTCTTGAATTCAGAAACTGTGTCTGATGTATGAAGAGAAAGTAAAGAAATGGCATGATAAACACATACGAATAAAAACTTTTAAGACTAAACAAAAGGTTTGATTGTTTAACGTATGGTTAAAAATCTTTCCAGACAAGCTAAATAGCAAGTGGACATGACCATACATAATCCACACTGTGTGTGACAATGGGAGTCTACTCATATCAGAACCGTCATCTGACGCATAACCTTTTGTCATGAACAGGCAGTTGCTGAAAGCGTACATAGAGACAGATACATGCTTGTCCGCTGTTGATTCTATTGAAGTCATATATCAAGATGAGCTCGTTGACGAAAATGGTCCATACACTAAAAGCTAAAAATCACAAAAGATGTTTGTTTTCTTCTTTTTTTTATTTTTATTCTCATTTTTCTATTTCTTCCAAAAAGATGTTCACCCATTTTATCGCTTCTATACTTAAGACGTACTTTGTCCTAAGTATAGGGAGTGATCACCTCGAGTTGTTCATTCTTTGATCCCTTACTTGTCGTCTCAAGTTTTGATATTATGTTTATACTTTGGGATATTTTACCCTGAGTATAAGGGGACATGTCAAGCTGATGATTTCGTATATTACCACCTTTGACCCTCCATGTTTTGTGTACATCTTAGGACTATTTCATCCTAATTATGGGGGGACGGTCATCTTCTCACCCATTCATTCTTTAGTCGTTGTAGTATAAACTGATCTATACTTAATACGAGTTATGTCTTCTCTTTTTCTCCCTGATCTATGAGGACATAGCTCAAACTAAGTATAGGGAGTCGTATATATGCTATATATTCTTTAGACTTAACTCATACTTTCGTATTTTCAATAATATGGCTAATTAATAAAGTATACATTAATTCTTTGAAAAAACTTGTGTTACTCAAGTTAAAAATGTTTTGCAAAATTATTTGAAAAATGGTTGGAAAATTTTCTTTGTTTGAAATGAAATATTTTAAGAAACTATTTGCAAATGTTAGGAAAATAGTTGCAAAAATAGCTTGAAAAATCTATACATACATTTCTAAAAATCTTTACATGATGATTTTCAAATTTTACAAATGTTTGTAAAATTATTTATCAAATTAGTTTGCAAAATAAAGTTTCCAAAATGTTTGTATAGATCTTTTCAAATTATTTAGAGAACTATGTACGTAATTCAAGCAAATAAAGTTCCTCTACAAACCTTGTAGAGACAAACATGTAAATTCTTCACCTAATTCTTGTAAATCACAAATGCACTCTCATGTAAATTTTTGTACATAACTATGTGATAAAAACCTCTTTTATTTTTAAAAAAATCACTAAAAATTTGCAAAACAAAAAATACATAAAAATTTGTAAAATGTTTTCAAAAATTGCATAGAAATTTGCAAAACTTTTTCAAAAATACATAAAAAGTTCAAAATTAGAAAAATTGTATTACAAAAATATTTTCCTTGCATTGTATATAGCATTTGCATTTTTTTGGATTGATATTGATAATTGAACTAGTCTAAGTAAATTTCGAAGATTAGAGCTTGGTTGGACCTTAATCTACTTAATCGCAGGAACTCATAAAAACCGGAATTGAGATGCACCACCTCTGCTAGACTTAATTGTTTGAGACCTTGAGACTTGGTTCAATGTCGTCTTCATTGCCTAAGTAGAATATTTTGAAACACACGTATAACTCTTGTCGACAGTGACCTACCTTGCACACCTACACTTTGCACCTTGCTCACCTCAGTTGAAGGGGTAGAGATCTAGATTTGCCAGCATGAGACACATGCCAGTGGAAACATCGGAAGTCAAACATTTGTTGCCATTGTACCCCAACCCCATCTAGTAGTGAAGGGGTCTAAATACAAAAGTCGGTGGGTCGCAATAATGCTTCAAAAGAGGGATAGTCCACTGCCTCAAGAGGAAAAAGTCCTTATGTAAATGATGTTGTATATAGTATTCAAAAAAATCCAATATCTCAAAACTCCAAAAAATAGACAGGCAAAAATCGAGAAAATCAATTCTCGTCGGAGTATTTATATAGATGTATGTGGTTAATAAAGGAAAGCTAGAGATTCAAAGGCAAATGCATGCGAGTCTGTAGCTGGATGACTTGGTTAAACTGGTCAAGAATCCTAGGATAGGTAACTACACTAGCTATTGTCCATTCTTCTCTCCACCTCCTCTTCTTGAGTCGGTTGTGCTTGAACTTAGAAGGGAATACCTGCTTCTAGAGGAAAGAATTGTTGCATTGGGGAATTAGAATCACCATGTTGGAGAAGACTGACTTTTACCACTTAAGCTAAGGAGGCCTGGCTTTTGAGGAACTTGGGAAGAGTTTTGTTGGTTTTAAAGGTTATTGTGTTTCAAGTCTGGTTTCCAATAAGGTTCCGACCACACCTAAATCTCAAAGGTCTCAATGAGCTCCAAAATTTGATTTTACGAAGACAAGTTTAAGAGTTAAAATCAATCCAAGTTCTTTCTTTTCCTTTTATTTTTTTCTGCACTTACAGGCATAAATGTTTTCCAGGGACTAGCAAAGGCAGGTATAGGGTGGTGATGAATCTCCATTTCATCACCTTTATTCTTTCATTTTGGCCTCTAAACCTTAGCTAAATGCATGTATATATCATTATTTTTGCATAAATTAATATTCATTATTTATTGTATAAATATTGTATAAAATATTATATTTAAAGCCAAAAATTAAAGAATAAAGAAAATAAAAAAAACACCAAAGGTATTTTATGACCCTAAACCCTGAGACCTAGGTATTATGATGACTGGATCGGCAAGGGAATAAAGTGGGGGGGGA
Source organism: Ottelia alismoides (assembly GCA_037367405.1). Taxonomy (NCBI): domain Eukaryota; kingdom Viridiplantae; phylum Streptophyta; class Magnoliopsida; order Alismatales; family Hydrocharitaceae; genus Ottelia; species Ottelia alismoides. The sequence continues at coordinate 207,180 of JAZKJV010000045.1, read as the reverse complement.
TAATGCCTAATAAAGAAACCTTAATTCATAAACACTCAATAATGCACTTTTGGGACATATTTTATTCTTTATTATTTATACTTAAAATTAGCAAACTTTGTATACAAAAGTTGTAGATAAAAAAACATATAAAATAAAAAAAATATTTCATATAAAAATAATGCATATTGTGCATTTTATACTCAAAATAAAAATCCAAAATTCAAGCTTCTCAGACTCACTTCTTCTTCATATGAACTCAAAATCCATCAAAATCACCTTTAATTGTATATAATTTTATTAGTTATTTAATGAATAAAGTTTTATTTAATTTGGAATTAAGATGCAAAAGTTAGCTTTTGGACCCTTATTATATAACATACATGAATAAAATATTCATTTTATTTATTCTTTATATTTTTCATTATTTATTTTTTAATTTTATAAATATTATTTGTAGTATATATACATAATTAGAATAAAATAAAATCATTAAAAATACACTAAAATAAATAAAGATACAAAAATACATAGATGAATATACTATACGTATATATATAATTAACACATATATTTAATCAAGTGAATAAATAAAATCATAAAAATAAAATAAAAAACATATTTATGTGTATTAAAATAAGTTTTAAATATATAAAAATAAGAAAATATAAAATACGGAATAAAAATAAAATACATATTGTAGAGGTAAAAATACCAATGTTTATACTTGTAAGAAGCAACTTATAATAAAATAACTCGAAAAAATAAATTAAATTCATCATGAAATACTACATAAAATAACTAATAATTTTTATATTTTAATAAGAAAATTAGATAAATCATTTACTATTTTCATTTCTATTTTCTTCCTAATTTCATTTCAGTTTTGTCCTTGTACGACCACGTGGACCAATCAGAGGAGGGCCTCGAATGACCCGCTGGTCGACCGCCCCCCTCTAACCCTTTGGATTGTAGCATCACAGACCTCTTGAATTCATAGTTTTTACCTAAGGTTCCTTTCATCATTTTTAGTTGGTCTCTTCTTGAATTTCGATCCTTGGTCCTTGCACTTTCACGCCTAAGCATCACCTCGATCAATGGATCACCATCTCGGGCTGCATCCTCGATCAAAGACCTGCCTGTATAAAACTGCACCCCCTGCCCTCATTTGAATTTGAATATTCTTCTGCCACCAAATCATAACCCTCTCGTACCAAGGCAAATCCTGGTGACAACATGAATCCCAAGGAGGGTTCAACAAATCATATATGCATCGAATCGAAGCGTTCCGAGCTCCACCACCTGCTCTACCGCGAGCTTGATTCGTTATGGTCCAGGTTAAGTAAATCTCTTCCTTTCTTAGTCTTTTTCATTCCTAGCATCAACTGTAGTCTAGTTCTGCATTATATTTCTTTGAATACCGTAGTATCTACCATAAAACCCAAATCTTTTCTTCGGTGAATCTTCAACTCCACCCTATGTTTCCAATCACTCCGACCAACCTCAGTCTACGTTGTCACCACCATCATCTTCCCCTTCATCTTTTGAATATCCCAGGCACTTCCACTCCCCTTGATCTCGCTTGGAACAAGGCAACGGATCTCCCTCTCTGCTGCACTGCCGGAGATCCTCTACCTAGCTCCACAACCTTTCATTTCACTCGTCAACACCCCTAGGACCTTCATGTCCTTTTATTTGACCTAACCACACATGTTAGAAGGTCTAGGAGCCTCGCGAGAGGCGATTTTGCTGTTGAGTGAGGCCTCCAGGTGTCCACGCAAGCCATAGCTCCACCGATGAGATCTGGGCTTCTTTGAGGGGTCCATCAGATGCGGAATCCATCCATGATCGTTTTGAGCCAATCAGCTAGGTTTGCAAGTCCGATTCATGAGATACATCGATCCGAATCAAGAAAGACTCGATGTTCTAGCGAGTTCTTCCAAGCTTCATTCTAGCTGTCGGATTAAGGTCCCATCTCCAGGAGGCGTAGGTGTCATCTGATTGAACGAAGCCCTAACTGTTGATCTCCTCCCTAGGATCTAATCTCAGGCATCCAACTGAAGCGTCATCGCACATTGAGGGAGCCCCATACGTCAAGTGAAGCAACTAGATCCCTTGGATCGAGCCCACGTGGGGGTAAACATCATGTATATCCCCCCTTTTGTATATTAGTATTTAATATTTTCAATCACTATCGTGGTTGTAAAAATTTTGAAAATTTTGCAAGTGAACCGTTGAGCTTTTGTGATATTACATTTAGGTCCTTCGCCACGTCACCTCACATGCATGTACGGGTGAGGTGTGGGCTTTTTACAACAGGCCCATGTATGTTTGTGTATTTCATTTCAGTCTACATTTTCGGAATATTAGTGTATTGAATAGTTTGCATATGCCCCCTAACTTTGTATAAATGGCAGAAATACTCCTCTATATATATATTATTGAATATATATGAGAAAGTTGCATTTTAGGTCCATATTTCTTTGAGGTGTTCGGGATTGGTTCTTAAACTCTAAACATTAAAAAAATGTTCTTGCCAGATTGTATTTTCTCTTTTTGGATTTTATTTTGTTAAAAATAGCTCCATGCCTCTAAAAATTCATAGAAAACTCCCATAAGTACATGATATCTATATCTCTTGCATATATTTATATTTAGGTATTTAAAGGCTATTTTCTATTTACTAAAAATAAAAAACCAATATATTTATCTATGGTTGTATTTAGCAATACATAAAATTATATAAATATTTTTAAAATTACAAAAAATAGATTTTGTTTATCATTGTATTTAGACGGTACTTTCCAAAAATCCCTAAAAAATAGAAAAAGAAAACAATTAAAAATTAAAAAGCTTCAAAATCCTTATAAAAATTACAAGATATTCCACAAAATTCCAAAAATATTTGTTTTTGTTTCTAAATTTTGTATATTATATTTATTACTTATTAAAAATAGTTTTGGAAATGAGATATTTTGATATTTTTAAAGTCCAAAACAACACAACATATTTACTCTATTCACTATTTTGCCATATTAATTCAATTAAAAATACTAAAATTAGTGTGAATTTTAGAAAATACCAAAAATAGAGAAAATATAAAAAAACAAAAATATTTTTGAGTATTTATAGCTTTGCTTATAGTTGTATTAGCTATATTATCTTTATTAATACATATATTTTTATATTATCTTATCTAAAAGAAAAGAAAAATAAAAATCATGAAATTTAAAAGAAAATATACATTAAAAATTAAACAAAATAAAAAGTATATAAAAATCAAAAATTCCAAAAAAGTAATAAAAAACACACAAAAAATCAAAAATCCCCCCAAAAAACTCCAAAACTTCTATGGTCTTTTTTAGTCAATTTTGTTGTCTATCCCCAGCTCTGCCAATGTTTGACCCCTACTATACTTGTTTGCTATACATTTTATTGTATGGTATAATAAATTTCGATCCACTTGATTTATCTTTACATTGCTCTATTTATTTGTGGATTGATTCTTGATTGACCTTGGGTTTAGTGAGTGGTGGCCTCATCGACATTGTATCTTCACATTTCTATGAGGATGTTATTTAGAACCTCACCAAACTCAGTTCATCGCTTACTTACACCTTCATATTCGAGTTGCTACTCTACGAACCATCGGTCAAGTTTTTCTGTTGTAATTCTTATTTCATGCCACAATGTCTGATTTTCTATGGCATGGGGGTAGCTTGGAGTAGCACCGTCAAGGGAGGACATGCACCCTTGGGAATCTGAGTAGAAGCTTAGATGATCGCGATCCCGATTGGTCGTTGGTCAGGAGACATACTACTTGGTGCATTGGTGTGCCCTTATGACCGGTGTACTGTCTATATTTTCAGATGTGTAGTACCAAGTAGTTATGTTTGGTTGTTTGTGCTTCACTTCTTACACTTAAGGTTGAAACTCCTGTACTAATACTAGCTGGTGTAGGGATATATTAATTGGTAATCTGGATGGAAGCACTAAGCGAGGAGTTTCAGGAGTTGTGGTTATTGTAGGAGACGATTCAGGATGTATTCAAGACCAGATTTCCAAAGGTCAGTTACAAACCAGTGGTGAGGGTCTGCACATGATGAAGTATGGGGTTTGAATTGGTATGCAATAAAGTTTGGTTTAAGCTTGGTACATGGTAAAGTGTGGGATTACATTATTTTTTAATCAAGGTTGTTATCACAAGGTAATAATAGAAATAAGGATAAGGATCAAGGATCTAGGTTTTTGATTAGTACCCGTGTGACCGATATATGGTGCTTGGTTTTTTTAATCCTATATGGTCCTTGGTCAGGTCACCTACCTACTGGTCTATCAGATATTCACATTCGGGCATATTGATGTGTATCTGTTCTCGATCAAATGATGCATGCCTGATCACGACTAGTCAATGGATGTATGCCTGATCATGATAGTTACGATTCATGTCTTAGTTTATCTCAACCTCATCAAGTCAACTCTTTGACTTGAATATTATGATACTTCCGAATCTCTATTCATATGCAGATGACCTACATCAAGAAGTCGACCAGAAATCGATCTTTAGAGAAAGATTGTCATCTCTTTCTCAGTATGAAGATCTTTATTGAACATCACATGTTAAAGTCAGTTGTTTCTTGCCAACTAAATGGTATACAATATGGCCACGATACATAACCCTAATTTTACAAAGGGACCATAATATTAAGTGGGTGTTTATATAATTACCTACTTTTGTACACTTCTAGCCACCAATGGTTCTTTTGTTTAGTTGTTTAGCACCGTACCAGGCAACTTTACTCACGACAAACATACTTTTGTGAATCTAACAGGTTATCAGGACCAGTCACAATGGTGAGAAGCTTGGTTGATTTAGTTCTACTATTGTTATTGTTGTTACTTTTGATTATGTACACTTTTGTAGTTTCTACTGTCTTTACTTTTGCTTTTTGAGAGATACTATCGGAATATGTATCGATACTCCGGTGTACATGTATGTGGTATTTTGCGAACATGGTTACTCGTGAATGTATTTATAAATGTTAATATAAAAAGTTTTTTTGTATTTTTTACTGTCTTTTATGCCATGCTTTCTAACTTACTTTCCGTGCTCCAAATGTGGTATTGCATTACATGGATTGGATTGCCGAGTATCCGGTTCTTGGGAGGGACATACATCACACATACATACACATACATATACACGTGCATGAATGCATGGTTAGTGCGCATCGAAGTTTTAACTCATTAAACTTGAGAAAACATACCAATTCTAGGTTTAGTTCATTTCAATAAACAAACCCTAACTAATGTTAAGGTTCCATTGATTTATTTTCAAGCCGAATATGAGTCATACTCTTATTGAATCGAACATGAGAGAATATTGAATTCAAGATTGTTTTGACAATCCAAATTGTAGTATAATGCACATAAAAAAGATAGCATAAGACCGCAAATTATGAAGAGTTAAGTATGCGGTAATTGTTTATTTTACTTGGGTAAGATCCTAGGTTGAATTCCATGACACATGGAAGAATTAAGATCTGAATCGACTCAACTCACTGAATAAAAAATAATGTTATTTTTGTTTATGTGTGCTGCACGTGCAATGTTAATTATTGTGCTGGAATGTAGTGAAAGTATATAATAGTGCAATGAATATTGATGTTATTGCAATACTGATCATTTGGATTTCTAGAATTTTTATAATCTTATAATTTTATTTTAAATTTTAAACTTTGAAAAATTTTAAAATGTTTTTATTTTTTTAAAAAACATAATATGAAGGACAAGTGATAGTGTACATTATTTTATATTGTTATATAAATAAGACAAAATGGAATATAAATATTATTTTTTGTTTTTACTATTTTTATGGTCTTTCTAAATAATTTGAAAATACATGAATTAAAATAAATTAAATGAAAAAATGCAAAAGAAAAAAGTTTTAAAACAAAAGGAATCATGGCCATTTTGCAACCATAAGACGATAGAAGCAATTTCCATGTTATTCTACATGCAATGAGAATGTATGAGTTTTACCTTTGGAGATGCAATAGTCTCTAACGTAATAAACCTTTCTTTCTCAAGTTCAATACTATGGTCGTTGCACTAGCCAGCACAGAGACGAGGCTACTTGCCTTGAAGCCTGCTTTTTTTCTTCTTCTTATTCTTTGGATCTCCTTGTTCTCCTAGGTGGACTACATCTCACAGAGTCGTCCTTTTTTTTACGTGCAAAAAAAGCGAGCAAATTGACTCCTCTAAGTCAGAGAGTCATAAAGTGATTACTATATGTTATAATATCTCTTCACCTTTCATGGATTTTGAAGTTATGGACACTTAGAATGAAGATTCTCCATGGATACCATTATAAAAAATTAGCAGTGGTCTCGATCTAATTTTGTAGATTAACTAAACATCAACTCTTATGATATAGCTCTTTAGATAATCAATTATGTGACATACATAGAGACCACAACATGTATCTCTATTCTTATAGTAGGACGTAACTATAAAGCACATATAAATGAGTTTTATTTTAGATACAAAATGATTAATCACGATAGCAATTATCATATAATGACATGCCAAGGGCTTACATGTCTAATGTGCACTTCTTTACAACATCCATCTCCCGTTCTCAGCCTCTCGGTCTTAGGCCTACAGAGCAGAGTATAAAATGGATAGTTAGAAAGGAGTAAAGGGTATCTACATAGAACAACATGCTATATGACCCATGGAGTACCTCTGTCTACAATGAATACCACTATCTGCTAATGGTGATTAACTAGCAATAATCATGTTTGATTGGTATTAGTCAGGATTAAGTAACCTTAATTTGGATTAGCATACAATGAACATGGTTAGGTTATTGTGATTTATAATTTTGAATTAGTTAGCCTAATGATAGAGGTCAAGGGTTAATGGCAAGATTAACCAGAACCAATCTTCCTTCAGTCGAAAATCACCTCAAATCCTATTGACTTCGATTGACACGAAACAATTTCCACTATATTCGTCACCGAGCTGGATCTGATAACAACATGTAAGATATAATCCACAGAGAGTGAATTTTTGACCTCACTGGTGATTTACATGTTATATTCTTTGTTTGAACAATTGTAATACAAGATTGGATATACCAATTTACATCTCTCATTTCATGTATGAGAGTGATGACTTACGTTCATATGAGTTTGTTGTATCATTGACTGGATTTAGAGTACTTGGAGCAGATTTTATATTGCTATCACTTCCACTACTACCTTTTTCAATGCTAAAGTGCATGAGTCTAAGCATACTAGCGTAATGTCCATATACCGGTATGACCCATTAGCTTTGTTTTTCATTTACCTTATTAGATATACTATCATGAACTTTCTATACATTTCCACGAGGTGAAAAATAACTATGATACTCCCAACATGACCAATATAAGGTGAAGCTCTCGAGCTTTCCATTATATGGTTAATTATAGTAAAACTTTCTCGGTCCTCAAGGTACGCCTCCTCATGGGATCATTTCTACGTGATAGTTGCCTTGTATATAGCTAACAATCTCTTAAAAAATGTCTCATATGTACTGACCATTAGAAGGGAGGCATGCAAAAGGACATTGTACCGCCAGCTATGTTGTTAACCATGTTGTCTCTAATTACCGCACATGCTATTTTAGAAATGGGACAAGACATGGTCGGTATATCAAATTACTACAAGGGGGTGTTCTCTTGGGGAATAGCCCCAAGAACAAGGGTGCTATTCCCATCCCCTCTTCTTACTCATACACTATTCCCCCTTTGCGCACCTCTCTGTATCTTTATTCCACCCTTATTCTTATCCTTATCTCACATGTCCTATCATTATTCCACCTTAATCCTGTCCTTCCGACGGACAAGAATAGTGTTTTATTCCAACCTATTTTCACCCTTATTACTGCTCATTCTTAACCTTACCCACAAAATCAAAGAAAACTTATTTAAATGATATTTTTTACGATCATTTTATCTATTACGATAATCAAGATTACAAAGAAACTGTTGGGAGACGGGTAACAAGCTGCACCCGCCAATCCCTTTTGGATGGCATCGATCGTTATTTGTCATTTTTTCTCTTTTCGTAGATGTAGAAAAAAAACATGCTTATGGCGACGTGAAACAATTATTTTACAACATGCTTATGGCGACATGAAACAATTATTTTACATTGGTAGAAATTTTTTAACCGACCACTGCGATAAACACTAGCTCTTGCAGCCAATGGCTTCCTGGGAGTGGGAGTGCCACTTGCCGGTGAGCACCCTTTTGCATCATCTCTGTTGAGAACGACGTTCTTCTCCGCGCGGTGCATGGCGACCTCCCTCGCCCCCTCCCCTCTCTTCAACTCCAACCTACACTCCTCCCAACAACGCCTTCCCTACAATCCCTCACCATTGCAGAATCGAGTGGCTGAGATTTGAAATAATGTAACATCTAAGAGTCTAAAATAAGGCGCCTCTTGACGGCTGTGATCTGGTCTAAGAATCAGATCAAAGTGCTGTAATGAAGGCATTGATGGACGATTCAAATGCGCCTTATCAGGATGTAATCAAACGACAGTCCCGAGGAGACAACTGTATAGCCAATGAACGTGCCATGTGGACAAAGTAGAGGGTGCCGTGTGGCCCAATCAAAATGGAAGAAAATCAATAAACCAGAGTTAATTATGGAAGAAATAGTTATAGGGTGAATCGAAAAAAGTGATGAACTTAAAAGTTGTAGATCGCGATGAGATCTACAACTTTCATGTAGAAGTCAAAGATATCAGAGTTCATATATACATAAATAAAAATTAAATACTATATAAAACTATTTTCTTTAATTTTTCTTTTGCTTATTTTTTGTATTTTTATTTATTTATTGTTCATTTATTTATACACATTTTTATTCTAATTTTTATTTGATTTTTAATAATACATAGATACACAAAATAATACTTCATACTAATATATAGAAATTAGTGTTAATTATTTACAACACACAAATTAGTAGTTAGTGTTAATAAGTCAATGAATCTTGTTATTAACTTAAGTAAAGGAAATAAATATAATCAATTCAACTGATAAATATGGGATTTATTAGTAGCCCATCCACACCAGCAACCCCATATGAAGGATAGGGATCCTACTGACGTCGACCCTTCACGTTTATTCCCGCTTCTGGCACTTCATATGGACGTCGTTGAGGTTATCACTGGATCTCGGATTTCATAGATTGACCAAGCTAGCCAGATCTTTCCCACAACCCAATTACAGCCCGAGGCTATACTGCAAGAACCCGAGGAAAGGCCACCAAAGCTTAGATTCTTTCATAGAAGGAAACTTGTGTGATGTACTCGTGTTATATAGTTCTATCTATCACAATGTATATTAAATGAACAATTCTTGTTATATTAAGAATCTATGCAGTTCTACGTATCCACCAAATCACAAAGAAAAGGTTTTATATTTGAGTAGTTCTGCTATCAATTTTCTTGTGTGTGATATTATCACTCCTCATGATAGAAAATCCACACACATATAGGATGTGAATTGAAATCAACCAAAAAGTAATATAAATTTCTTAATTGAGAGTAAAAGCATCTAAGGTGATGTGGGTTAACAAATTATTATATTAATCACAACCCGTTGTAAACAGGATATTTTTTAAACCTAGCTGGAACGGTTGCAGATGGAAAGGGGAGCTACCTGGTTAAGGAGCAGACAAAGCCATGACTTGAGGTCACAACTTCCATGTGTTGGAGCCATGAATTCTAACCACAGATCCCTTCCAAAGGAAGTTGTGATCTCAAGTCACAACTTCGTTAGGGTACTTAACAAAATATATGTTCTCCTGAGGGTTATGTGGAATAACTTTTCACAAGAACCCCCAGGAGAATTTTCTTCGACAAACTTGCAAAAAAACTCATCCAATATAATATTTTTAAAGACTCCGCTCCTCATATTAATAAACAAATATCACATTCATATTGTTCATCCCTAATAATTTGATTAACAAAAAACCATCGCCAATCACCACAAACGTCCTTTCACATTCCCCAATCTCATTAAACAAATTCCTACAAGAATCAACATTGATTATTACGCTACCATTTCACACTTCACGAATCACAACATGAAATCCTTTTTTAAAAAACAAAAATTCTAACTACAAACAATCAACCATTGATATCCTTCACATTTACGTTTCATAAATCTTCCATTACCCACTCTGCTCGAGTAAACTACTGGTATGTTTTGATGCTTCTTCTCTCACTGAGCTCTTCTTCCTTATTGTTGTTAAGTGCTAACAGGAGATTGCCGAGTGCCAAGTCCCCGAGTCCCAACAACGATATCATTTCTCTCATTACTCCCTCCTTATCAATGTGTTGCTGACGATTTGATGTCATTCTCGAGTACTGAAAATGTTGTTGAGCTCCAACTTTTGAGGCTCTCACATTGGGTGAGCTTCTAAACTTTTTTTAATTGTTAGCAAGATTCAATCAAACTTTTTGTTTCACATTCAAATGTAGTGATTTATATTATTGATATTTTTATTACAAAGTAGGATTACTTGTCAATTAATATATTTTTTTCTTCTAAAAATTATCATATTATATATGCGGCCTATGGGCTAGATCAGCTTGAGTTGTCAAGTACAACCCATGGGTTGCTTGGCCAAGCTGTGGACAATGTCATTTTAAAGTCGACCCGGTTGGCCCGGCCGTGGGCTAGCTTGGACTTTAGCCATGTCTAATTTTCACCATCAACCTCTTAAAGGAGATACCTAACTAAAGTGGGAGGCCCAAAACAAAGAGATGACTAGAGTAAACTTTTTAAAGGTCATCCCTCAATCTCTTTTGCTCTGCAACTTGATCAAGAAGATCCAACAATAGAGAGAAATGTAGGTGAGTAGGATTATCTACATCAGGTAGTTAAAGTTTTTTTTTGCTATTTACCATAACAAATATACCTCTTGATGTACATAATAATATAAAGTTTCCTTTAATAGAAATGTTTTCTCTTCAACAAACGACAACATTGGGGGAATAATCAATCCCCCCCTTCTCTGACACTTTTATTTCATCTTATGTTGCTACTGCTCCTTCTCTATTGACATATCTCATTGCCTCTACTAGCATCATTATTATCCATGTAAGCCCGGTGTGGAGCATTACTACAATAAATATTATTGTAATCTTTGATATATCAATAAAGGTTATTGATTTTTTTCACTTCTTGTCTGAGATTAAATGAATTAATGCACTTATAAGGTCCCTTGATACAATTAGAGTTATACAACATGGCCATCTTAATAATCACAGATGTTGATTAAATAGTTGAATCATAGAGGTCGGTGCTTGGATGATATCTAAAGAGTTAGATTGATGATTCATCAAGCACCGTCAAATGATTGTTAAGAAATGATCTCCAATCTGAGAAGGAGAGGACAATCCCCCTCTAAAGGCTGATATCTGACCGACCTCTTGACGCAGGTCCTCTGCATAGAATAGATATTCTGAGGTGGTAGATAAGTTAGGTCAAAGAGTTGACTTAACGAGATCGAAATAACAAAGACCATGTTGTATATTATCGTGATATATGCATGCATCCTCTGACCAGAGACATGTATATTACTATATGTCTTAGTATATATATTAGGCAGGCCATTAGGTTGATGACCTAATCAAGGTCTATACACTAGCAAGCTGGTGTGCATACAAGGGCATATGAGTAATATGATCTCTCAAAGGGATCATAAAGGTTCATCACTGAACCAGAAGACATGAGCTCACTCATGAGGTATTGAGATAGATTAAATTCCATGCATGGTAGTCTTGCTTTGGAAGCATGGCAAGAAATTGTAGGTATGGTATATGCTTTTGGAAAGCATATGACTGATACCAACTCCTAATGACCAAATGATAAACTTAATAATAAAACCCTGAATAGACAGTCTAAATATGATCTAAAACTTCAGGTTTATTATTGATCTTCCAGTATGCATGATGTACGGGTATTAAAAATACTTGAGGGTGATGTGATCGTAAATGATTGTATAACCATGACACTTCCATTCCAAGGGAGTGATGAAAAATGTTAGGATTTTATTGACTCCTCTCAGTAGATTAGTAATCCAATCTTAGTCCAAATGTTGGACATTGATCTGAATGTCATTCGGGAGCAATGAGAAGATTAGATTTACAGATTGATTTAATAAAACATCTATGCGAGGTCCTCGATATCTATATTTGAGACAGAGTCTCAATATTTAAGGAATTGTACATGGAATGTACAGTCGACATGTCCTCATCTCCTAGTATTTGCGGAGAAAGCACATTATTCTTCAAAGAATTCAAGAATAATTCCTTTGCTAACAACGTATCTGAGCATTGGTAAATTGATCATTAAATGTTATTTAATTATCACAAATAATATGAATATGATTCATATTATTTGGACACATAAGAATAGTCACCTAAGATAATTAAATTGATTTAGTTATCAAGGATATGATTAATGTGAATATCACTGCCCATAATATCATACATATTATAAATGTAATTTATACTATGTTGGAGAGATTTAGTTGTAAATAAAATTTACGAATTAAATGTTGATGCGAATTAAATTCACATTGAATAATTATTTTAAATGCAATTGTACCTGTCGATATTATTGTAATCATGTGTATTGCATCCATATGTACCTGTCGAGGTTGCTGCATGAATTGACTCGCTTGACTCACTGCAAACACAATATCCGACCTGGTAATTGTAACATAAATGAGTTTTCCAACCATCTCTTTGTATCTCCTCTTATCAACTTCATCTGTATCATCATCGTATAGCTTCATGCTAGAATACATAGGAGTCGTGGAAGGCCGACATCCAATCATGCCTGTCTCTGCAAGCATATCTGTAACATACTTCCTTTGGGTCATCATCAGACCCTGTGCATTCCTAGCAAATTCCAACCCCAAGAAATACCTTAGGGTGCCCAGATCCTTAGTCACAAATTTACTGCCCAGAAAATCTTTTGCCATCTTGATTCAATGCGCATCATCTCTTATAATAATGATATCATCAATATACACCATGATAGCCACAGTACCTCTAGACGTCTTCTGCACAAACAGTGAATGATCTGCATTTGACTGCTTGAATCCCTGTCGTTCAATTAGGTCGAAAAGCTTTTGAAACCACGCTCTTGGACTCTGTTTAAGGCCATATATTGCCTTACGGAGTCTACAAACTTGGTGACACTCCCCCTTAGCAGCAAACCCCGGAGGCTGCTACATATAGACCTCCTCTTGGAGATCTCCATACAAAAATGCAATTTTTATGTCTAGCTGGAATAGCAGCCAATCACGTGCTACAACGACTGAAAGAAGGGCACGTAAAGTAGAATGTCGAGCAACCGGAGAAAATGTGTCCAAGTAATCAACTCCATAGGTCTGAGTAAAACCACGTGCCACGAGCCTTGCCTTGTACCGATCAAGGCTGCCATCTGCATGATATTTAACAGTAAAGACCCATTTGCAGCTAACAATAGATGCTCCGGAAGGAGGGGTAACAAGTGTCCAAGTGCCACGGGACTGCAACGCAACCATCTCTTCTTCCATAGCAAGCCGCCATTTGCTATCTTGCAGGGCCTCTTGATAATTGCGTGGAATTTATACTGCAGATAGAGCTGCTACAAATCTATGGAAATTGCCTGAAAGACGATGAAAGCAGACATGGGAAGCAATGGGATACGAAGCACACGTGTGCCTCTGCTTTCTAATAGCTATAAGCACGTCCAAATCTCCATCATCTGTATCCTGCTGTGTTCCCTGTATCAAGAGTTCCTCAGACTCGTTGTTAGAAATCAAGTTATCAGAACCAACCTGAGGGCTGCTGGATGACGGGCCATGATCTTGAGCAGAGGAGGACCGACGAGTATAATGCTTTGGTAACGGGGGGACAACGGTCACTGGAGGTGGTAAAGGTGGAGGTGAAGGTATGACAGGAGGTGGTGATGGAGATGACACCGGCGGTAACTGACTCACATGAGGTGATGGCATGAATACCTCAGTATCATAATGAGAAGTAGTCAGTTTGTCACCTGTAGGAGAGAAGAACATCACAGATTCAAAGAATGTGACATCTGCGCTAACAAAATATTTTCGACGCAGCGGATCGAAGCAACGATACCCCTTCTGTGTCCTGGAATATCCTACGAACACACATTTGATAGCCCGGGAAGAGCTTATCAAGACATGGTCCCAACTGATGGACAAAACCAACGCAGTCAAATACACGGGGTGCAAGTGAGAACAACTCCTTCTAAGGAAAGGCTAGAGAGAGAGAGAGAGGAGATTTCTCCCCTAAGACAGATGAGGGCATGCGATTAACTAAGTAGCAAGCTGTGAGAACCGCATCACCCCAGAACGAGCGTAGAGCATGACTCTTAATAAGAAGGGTTCTAGTAATATCCAACAAATGTTGATGTTTCCGCTTTGCAACATCATTTTGTTGTGACGTGTAAGCACATGAAGTTCGATGAATTATGCCACGAGAGGAAAAGAACAAGGACAGAGTTCTAGTACAAAACTCCAATATATTGTCAGAACGCACAATTTTCACAGAAGAAGAGAAAACATTTTTAACTTCATTGATAAACATGAATCACATCTCCTGCTTCAGATTTATTCTTCAATAAAAATACCCAAGACAAGCGAGAAAAATCATCTACTGCAACCAAATATAATCTGTCCATGGCGGTCAGGAACACGACTTGGACCCCAAATATCAATATGGACTAACTCGAACAAGGAGCCACTGCTCCAACTCTGACGACTCGAGAAAGTAGACCGATGATGCTTTCCCAACTGACATACTTCACATTGGAAGGACGACTTCGGAGAAATCTGGGGCAAAATACGACTCATCTTCTGAAGAGGGAGGTGACCAAACCGGAGATGCCAGATATATGGAGAGTCTGATCCTATAGAATGGAGAGATGCACCGACACAAGGAGTATGGATCAAACGATAGAGACCATTCTGCTCAAGGCCATAGCCAATCACGTTGCCCGAGGGTATGTCTTGAAAAACAAGAGATGATGAGTCAAAAATAGCTCGACAGTTTAAATCCTTTGTAATCTGGCTAATGGACAGCAAATTCATAGAAAAATCAGGGGCATATAACACATTCTGCAATCTCAAGGAAAGTGTTAAGTAGGGCTAATGCTTCATGGAAGCAAAAGATGATGCCTACACATCGATTTGGCTCTCTGAGATGCTCACCATGGAGTTTGCCAATGACAACGTCAATCAACCTGCAACCAAGGCCATGTAGGAAATTCTAGCTGACAATATGGGCACGCGAAGAATAAGAGCAAAATACTCCAGTTGCAGTATGACATTTTCTCGACCAAGTAGAATGGTCAGCCTCTTCATGCCCACCTCTCGCATCTCCAATGCACGTTTTAGCATCTCCATAGTTTTATGCCCATTACTACTAGCACGGAGCAACAGGCATATAGGAATATCACTATGACATGAGTCTTTTTGTCATCTCTTGACTCAAAGTACGATGCAATACCAATACGTACTCAACTACTTATAGGAGAGACGATAGCTCTGATGGAGGAGGTCTACAAGAGGCTGAGCAAGATCACTACTCCATCTACTACCGTGGCTCAAACTCCTTCTACGATGGCTCCTTCTCGTGGTAGAGGGGGTACTTCACAGTTTCGCGGACGTCAACATCGTGGTCAAGGAGGAAGATGTCAACATGGATCATGCTCACATTGCTACCATCCATAGCATTCAGAGGAGACATGCTATCTGAAGCATGGGTATCAAATGTCTGCTCGTGTAGCAGTAGGATCTTCAGGTGATGACTGCACCACCCACCCCAGCAGCAGGATCTTCAGATGTTGCAGTTGTTGTCAGAGCCTCCACGTGTTCATCGGGTATTGCTTATGCTCTTTCCAGTTGTAGCAGTTCAGATTTGACTGATTGGATCATAGACTCCGGAGCTTCTCGACATATTTGTGGAGATCAGACTCAGTTTACTTCTTACAGATCTATCCTTCCTGCTAGATCAGTGGTGACAAGGACGGCGTCAAATGCACCGCCCCCTGTCCTGTAATGAGTAAGAGGTATGGTCATGTAGGACCTTAGTTGCGCTCTATCTCCACACAGAAAATGGAAATCGCCAGAGTCCATAATCCACTATGTCATATTTGAACCACTACTACTAATAAAAGCGTAAGGGATACCTGAGGAGCTCAAGGAGGCTCTGGCTGCGGTTGCGGAATCTATAATGGAGGTGCCTGCAATAGGAGTCATGATCTCACAAATACGAGAGATTATATCATCCAGGTGATGATCGGCCTGAGAAGCAAGACTTTTTAAAGGCTCAATCGGTTTAGCCATACTACCAAAAGCATGATATCCATACATCCGGTAGCATGTGTCATCTACATGTCTTGGCCGATGATAGTAGGTGCAAGGGACACACTGGCGTCCACCGCCTTTGCCAAGAGGGGTATGTCCTCTAGACTGGGTCGTCCCTCCTCTGCCACGAGAATCGACCATCGTTGAAAAAGGCAGAGGAGTAGCCGTAGAAGGCATGATAATCCAGCTAAGATGGTTATAGGCCTCCTCCATGGGAGGTATGGTAGCTCTGGTAAGAAGTTGTGTACGCGCAGTATCATACTATATATCTAATCCGATCATGAAAACCCTAACCATCGTGGAGTTCTTATATGCCTTCTGTCGTTCCATAGATGTCGTAATAAGCATGTAGCTATGACGATTCTTGAACATGCCATGGAGCGAAGAGTGGTACATATGCAGTGGACGGTCATTCTACTTGACCTTGTAGATATTAAACAGTAGCTGAAATATCTTGACCTCATTCTTCGCTTGAGCATAGGTAGATACCAAAATGTCCCACATCGCCTTGACAGTGGGCTGATTCAGAATACCATTAGCTATCTCCTTGGTGAGGTTCCCATAAAGCCAAGCATGCGTATACGCATCATCTTGCATTTAAGAAGCATTGGCCTCAATCTTATCTGTTGGCTTTGGATCTGTCAGGATGTGCTCCTTGTTGTTGCATTGCATGAGGGGTGAGAAACTTCATGGACCACAACTCATAGTTAGTCCCATCCATCTTTGAGATGGGCGTCGGGTCCTTGAAAGCACCGGACGAAGAAAATATATCACCCTTATTCTTTGCATCATGTTAAAACGGCTAAACAACAAAACTCGACTGGGATGTAGTTCGATATGAATGAGGCTACACGATCATACGGAGGATTGGTTATACACATAGACTCATACAAACATCCTCGTCAATCTTCGATCCGCGCTAGGGCCAAAAACGTGATTCATAGGTCTGAAATCATGTTTTCCGATCAAAATCAGATCGTTTCATATTGCAGTTCGAACTGCAAAGGTGCACATAGAAGCGCATGGAAGGCTGCAGGGATTTGCAACATCCCCACATCGACACTCGAGAAGGATCGACGTCAGCCTGGGACCCACACGCGGGGCCTACCAAGGCTTACGGTGCTAGGTTGGGACCGACGACGGAAGACAGGGAGGGAAGGGGCGACGCAGCGGTCGGGGGGAGGGCCGAGAGCGGCAACGATGCGAGAAGAGAAGAAGTACTGACATGTATGGTTAGGGTTGGGTGGGATATGGGAACTCTGATTTAGGATCGTTGCTCCGATAGCATGTAGAAATGAAAGAATGATTTGCATTAGGGATATTTACACCCATAACCCTAAGTAATTTCGTAATAACATTCATAACCCTGCATAATCGTGAATTACATGAGAAACCCCGAGTAATGCTTAACTCTTACATGACATAACCCTGAGTTATATTTCATTTAAGATACTGTTATATTTGACGGTTTCTGTTGGCAAAGACAAAACTACCCTTAAAGGTCATTTTTATTTGCAATAGCATGCCATCATTCTCTCCATCCCCCTCCCCCCGCATGTCGAGCTGCTCGAGACCCCGTCGCCGCCGAGCTGCTCCGTCCCGTGCTCGTCCTCAAAGCAACACCCTCCGCGCGCACAGAAGCTGCACCGCCCCTGCTCCTCGAAGGCCCCCGGGCCACCTCATCCGCTGCTCGAAACCCACCCTGCCACCTCCAATGACCCCCACCCTGGGCTACCTCCTCCTCTGCCTGAAACCCATCCTGCAACCTCTTCCCCTTCTCCCCGTGTCGAGCTGCTCCGTTCATTACCCAAGGCTACCCACCCAACCTCCTCCCCTGGTCGAACATCCCCCCCTCCCCCGCGCATGCTCGGGACCCCGCCGCCGCCGAGCTGTGCCGCCCCGTGCTCCTCCTCGAAGCAACAACCCCCTGCGCGCCTGCTCACGACCCCACCGCCGCTGAGCTGTGCCGCCCCGTGCTCGTCCTCGAAGCAACAGCCTCCCACGTGCGTCGAAGCTGCACCGCCCCTGCTCCTCGAAGCCCCCCCATGGCACCTCCTCCCCTACCAAAACCCACCCCCACACCCATCCCTCAGGCTACCTCCTCCCCTGCTCAAACCCCCTCCCCGTGCCGAGCTTCTCCGTCACTGGTCGAGGCTCCCACCGCCACCTCCTCCCCTGCTCGAACAACACCTCCCCCCCGCTCCCCTGCTCATCGAAGCCCACATCGAGCTTCTTTTCCTCCCCTGCTAGAACTGTCACTCTTCCCCTCCTGCTCCCCCAAGCAGCAGCACCGACCCCCCCTGCTCGAAGAACTCCTCCAGTCCTCAAGTTTATAGCTCCTCTGGTCTAGCGCTCGTATTCGCATGTCTCCGCGAGTTGAGGTGTGCGGCATGGACGTTGGGGGAGATGGTCGGTCGACCGTGGGGGACAGGGAGGAGGTCGGAATGGGGAGGTTGAGGTGGACAGCGTGTGAGCTGGAAGGGAGATAATATTTTTTTGTTTATTTTCTGATTATTTGATTGGGGATGAGTTAGATTAACTCATTTATATGGTTGAGTTAACATATTAAATTAACGGAAGGTTATGAGTGTGAGACGGAGTGACTATACAGGGGTTCTCATGTAATTCACGATTATGCAGGGTTATGAATGTTATTGCGAAATTACTCAGGGTTATGGGTGTAAATATCCCTTTGCATTATTCAGCCAGAGGCCCTAGAGTTAGAAGAGAAACCTGTTGGGAAATTACAAAAAGAATACAAAAGAAATAGATAATATGAAAACAATAAGAAAGATAACTGTAGAGAATATTTGTAGTCGGTGTACCTTTTCTTTATTTTTATTTTATCTATAGCCTCTTATGTAATTTACCCATGGGTCCTCTCAATATAAGAGAGCATAGGTATCTATGGAATAAACAGATTGCTCATTTCCACCAACATGGTATCAGAGCCAAAACCCTAATCCTAAAAGCCTCGTCCCATCGTCGCCCCTCTCTCTCCAAACATCGGCGTCGCTGCCGGCTCCTCCTTCACAGCCGCTGAGAGCTTCCAGTGCCGCCGACACCCCCTCCTCCTCGCCGGCACTCCCTCCACGTTGCCGGCAACCCCCCAACGTAGTCGGCTCCTCCCTGCCGGCAACCCCCCCTTCCTGCCGACACTCTCCTTGCTGCCGACCTTTGACGTCGTCGGCCTTCAACGCAAGCGACTTCCAACGTAAGGGCCCCCCGCCGCCGGGTTCCTTTCTCTTCAACGTCGACGCTTCTTCTTCCGTCGGCCGCTATCTCTTATGGATTTGAGTGCATAAAGTCTACATACGCACTCAAATCCTATCAAGTTTATGTACACACTGGTTTCTTGTCTACAATCCCTAGTTCTCCTTCTCCAGCAACATGTCAGAAAGCAGAGTCAATATGCCCTCCATAGACACAATCAAAGGTCCAACGCCAATAGTCAAGATTGAAGGGACGAAATATTATCTCTGGGCGAGCAGTTCATGAGTCTCATGAAGTCGAACGATAAGAAGCATATACTTACCGAGGAAGAGCCGGCGGATAAGACTGGGATCTATGCCTCCTGGGAGGCCAATGATTCATATGCCAAGGTTTGGCTATCAGGAACACTATTGATGGAGATTGCCAATGATGTCCTCCATTAGCCCACCACCAAGGCGATTTGGGACATACAGGCCGCCACATATTCATAGGTGCGGAACGAGACCAAAATGTTACAGTTCAACATAACATTTTCACAATGAAGCAGAATGGGCGGTCGCTTCACTCTTTGTATACATCCCTGTAGGGGATGTTTGAGAAACTATATAACACTGCACCCCTCGCGACTACTCCTGAGCAGCAAAAGACCTTCCGAAATGCTACCATGGTGGGAGTACTACTAGCAGCACTTGATCCTGAGTATGAGAAATCCCGCTCTCAGATACTTGCCGATGCCACTATTCCTCCTATAAAGGAAGTTTACCGGAGGCTCAGCCGCATCTCTGTTTCTTCCAACACATCTACTCCACCCCCTTCGGCGATGGTGGTATCGCGAGGGAGAGGTGGTCAATCTTCCTTTCGTGGACGTGGACCTCGTGGTCGAGGAGGTCGTTTTCGTCAACCATGCACTTTCTGTCATCGCACAGGTCACTTTGAGGATACATGTTATTTTAAGCATGGGTTTCCAGCATCGGCGCGTGTAGCCGAGCATGTTACATCTCTATCAGCATCCACTTTAGATCACCGGTTCGAAGAGCCTGCGCGATATTATGCCTCAACCATCTACCGATTCTCCAGGTGGATCTTCAGACATTGCCGCTTCTGCATCTTCCAGTAGTTCTGCCGCTGCAGTACCTCATGTAGTGCTACTGCTTTTACTTCCTATCATGATCTCTCATATTGGATTATGGATTCCGGCGCCACCGATCACCTCTGACGTGACAGAGATAGACTGGAGTCATACAGAGTTATCCCACCTAGACGCTCAGTGCTCATAGCCGATGGGACTCATTCACCCATCGTTGGACAGGGGGAGATCACCTTGTCACCATCTATGCATTTATAGAATGTTCTACATGCTCTTGAGTTTTCCATGAATCTATTATCCATTAGTCAGATTACGAAGGATTTACACTGTCGTGCCATATTTGACCCATTGTCTCTCATTTTTCAGGACATACTAATGGGCATGGGTGATTGGATGTGGCTCTGAGCATAATGGTCTCTATCGTCTGGTCTGGAATTCATATGTTGGCGTCTCTTCCCACTCAAACCGATCAGTCTCTCCGTACACATGGCATCTATGTTTCGGTCACCTCCCGCTTCAAAAGATGCGTCATCTCTTGCTTCAGATCTCTCTGAGTTCGTCGTTTCGTTGCGAAGCCTCTCAGTTGGGAAAGCATCATCATTCTAGATTCCCTAGTCGTCAGTGTCGGAGCAATAGCTCCCCATTTGAATTGTTTCATATTGATATCTGGGGTCCGAGTCGTGTTCCTGAGGGACACAGGTTCTATCTTGTAGTAATTGATGACGTCTCTCGTGTATCGTGGGTATTTCTTTTAAAGAATAAATTTAAATTAGGGGATGTTATTAAAAATCTTATTGAAGAGCAGAATGTTTTTTCTTCTTCTGTCAAATATGTTCATACGGATAATGCATTGGAATTTTGCACTCGCTCTATCTCACATTTCTTCTCGTCCAAAGGTATTATTCATCACACCACCTGTGCTTACACATCTCAACAGAATGGAGTGGCAGAGAGAAAACATCGTCATCTTCTTGATATCATTGGAACCCTGCTTATCCAGAGTTGTGCGCCAATCACTTTTTGGAGGGATGTTGTCCTTACGGCCTGCTACCTTGTCAATCGGATGTCGTCCTCTGTTCTCGGTGAGAAAATTCCTCTTTCTGTTATTTTCCCAGATAAGGATCTGTTTTCTCTTACCCCTCATGTCTTTGATAATGTTGCTTTTGTTCACCACTTGTCTCTTGGACTTGATAAACTCTCACCTAGAGCCGTCAAGTGTGTCTTTGTAGGTTACTCTCGAAATCAGAAGGGTTACCGTTGTTATGACCCCATAAACAGGAAATATTTTGTCAGTGCTGATGTTATATTTTTTGAGTCCATTATTTACTTTTCCCCTGCAGTGACAGGTTGGCTTCTTCCCCATATAATGACGATGTCTATGTTCCTCCTCCTCCTAGTCTGAGTCCACCTGTGTCCATTCATGTCCCGGTTGTCACGTCGATGTCATCTCCACCACCACCACAACCACCTATCCCACCATTACCTAAATTCTATATACGTCGGTCAGGTCCTGCTCAGGCGGCACGTCAAGCATCCATCACGCCTTAGGTATGTTCAGATGCTATTCCTAATGATGGGTCAGATTGTCACGACTAGTCCCGCTAACCGAAACGTGTCGCGACATAGATCTTTTTGCTTCATTTTCCTCAAAGTACACATGTGGCAATCTCATCAAACATATCATTATCATCTCTGTATTTAAAGTTCACATTACAAAGAGGTGTCTTACAAGTTCTATTACATCTCCTTACAAATAGACAGATAGTACAAAAAAAAACAACAACGAAAACCACCTCCTTCTAGTGTATAAGCAGTCCTTTCTCCTTATGGTCGTGATTCTGTTGATCTGTACATAATTATAATATAAAGGGATGAGTCTAAACCCATTTATGAGCTTAGACCCAGTGAATGGATCTCAAGCTTTTTACATATAGCTAAAAGTTAAAATGTGAGCATCATGACAAAAATTTATGCTAGCTTGAAAGAGACTTTATGACATTAATCATATAATAACATGCTAGTTTTGCAATTGAACACTAAAATCACTTCAAAAGAAGATAAACTGAAACATAATTATCACTATCTAGCTATTTGCATTAATCACCATTGTGGCTTAGTTATCGACTCATGAACGTTGAAACAAAGCTAAGTCATACGAGCAGATGGTCCCAAAGAACAAAAACATCCTGCATACGACCCAAAGCCTATATGTATATTGTTAGAGTATTTGGTTGTGTGCCTATTGAGTTGTAGCAGGGTATATGGATCCTGGAGAAGATCCATTTACCCCATCCAGTGTTTAGTCCCACATCATCCAGTGGTGGGACTTGGAGGCTCTGGAGAGGCTATATAAGGAGCCCCAGACCTCTTGTACTCATTGAGAAAGTCAATAGACAAACACGCCCTATTTGAGCGCTTCTCCCGTGTTTTCATCCCGCTCCTCACGGAGTAGGGTTCCACGTAAATCCTGCGTTCATATGTTTTTATTCTTGTTCCATGTTTTTGCTTACGCATATTTATTTTCTCAACATGGTATCAGAGCGGGTTAGATCCTCGAGGAATTTCATGATTCAGTTTTATTATTCGAGATTCGATTAGTCTTGTTTTCTCAAGTTTTGTAAGTTCTAGGGTTTCAATTGAAACCCTAATTCCTGGAGTTATGTTCATGATCATTCCGCTGCGGATTCACATATTCGGAGATCTGTCGGCTAAATGTATATTGCTGGTTTCTTGTTCGGATTTTCACCGCTCGATTTCAGTTGGAGGCAACAAGGAGTTTTTCCTAGATCATTCAAGCAAGCTTCAAGTTTCGATCTTGGGTATTTTGTAGTGGCAAAGATGCCGCTCTCATCACAGGTGCATCTCCCCAGTTCATCGAGGAACCCAAGCTGCGTCGCACCGCAGCCTCAGCATGCCGATTCCATCTCACCATCCAGATGGAGGACTCCCCCCCCTCCAGGCGAAACCAGCCTTAGTGCCTGGCGGCGGCGCTCCAGCCAAGGCGCCCCTCCCTCGAGTGTTCAACCTCCCTCGCGCCAACGTCGAGACCACGCCGAATCTCCATGCCCTTGAAGCCCAGGCAGTGGTGGTCCACATCTTTCTAGGCGGCGGCAGATGATCCCCCCACCTCGATAGGCGTGATCTCCATCCCCGCATCATGATCTCCCACAACGCGAAGAACCCTTGCCATCACGCGCTGGTCGCGCGAACCCTCTAGGCAGCGATCCAACGTGCGCGCCTCCAGTTGCTCTCCCCAGGCGGCGTGATACCCCCCTCCCCCTCCCGGTGCAAGGCAGCGCCTTCCACCCTTGTTCTCCCAGACAAGCGCAAGCACACCCCATGCCGCTCCTCCGATCTCTACCAACCAGGCGATGGAACCCCTGGCGACCTTCCTCTCTCGAATCTCGCGCAGGAGGCGCAAGTTCAGTTCCCAAGCACAGGCAGCGATGCCCTGTCTGGAACGATCCTCCAACCATCGTCGTGCTCCCGCTACATCTCCCCCTTGGAGGTCCCACTGAGATATGGCGGCGCATCCTCCAAGTCGCAGGCGACGCGCAACCCTCCAGTGTGCAGCCCTGGCGGAACCCCCCCTCGCACGCCTCCTCGCGGGCAATCCCTCCTCGCGCGCTCTCCAGATCTAAGACACCATCACACGCGAGATGAACTCCTGGCGGCACTGCTCCTCCGTGCACGAAGTCCCTGCAACCCTCCATCTTCGTTGGCGGCGGCTGCGTTGCACCAAGGGGGTTCCCATGGGTGGGAACCCTAATGCTTCTTAAATAAAAAAAGAGGTCGATTCATTTATTTTAAAAAAATTGCTGTTGAAAGCCCAGCGACAGTGGCCGAGGGGATGTTTAAAAAAATTGGCCATGGCGTGTAAAAGAAAAGGAGGGAAGGTCTGTTTTGAAAAAAAAAGGAGAGAGAGGAACGAGATGATCTGGATGGAGTGTGAAGGAGTGGAGTGTTGGTGGATACGGAAGGCGACTCGAGGGGCGACGCACTGAAATTCAGTAGGGGACGCTGCGAAGGGAAAGGAGGCCGTCTTCGAGGTTGCTGTTGAGACTAGGAGTGGGGAAGGTGCTACCGAGGGGCGGGTCGCGGAGGGGGACTGGGTGCAAGTTACGCGTAAGAAGCCTGGAAAGCGTTGCTTCCGATGTGGGGAGCGGGGTCATCTGGCATCCTTATGTTCTCTTCCTCCTCGTTGCTTTGCATGCGGGAAGTCGGGTCACCGCCAAGCTTCGTGTTGGATCCTTCGTGGTCGCCGCCTTTCGCAGCCGGGGGTGGTCTCCTCTGCGGAAGTTCCGTACAGCTTGACGGATTCTCGTTCGACGCGTCTCGGTCCTGGTGCCTGGAGGGAGGGACGTTCTTTCGCTCAGGTGGTGGCTGCTCGTTCCTGCTCGTCGAGCGACGTTTTTCTTGATGTGGGTGTTAATGTCGTTGATGCTGCTGCTTCGCCTACGCTCACTACTCGTGGCGCGAGTGAAGTGGTGGGTGTTGGTGGTGCCTCGTCGTTGGAGGTTGGCATGATTCGTGAGAACGTGCTTGGTGAAGTGATGCATGGGAAGGCGGTGCTTGGGAAGGGGGCGCGTGACGTCAGCAGGTGCGTCGAGGCAGTTGGTGTGGCTCGTCGGTGTAACGTGGACTGGGGTGGCGTACGGTCACATCTTGATGCCTTCCTGGGTCCTCTCTTCCATGGGGACCTCATTCTTTTGGACTCTTCTCGGTGCTGCGTGCGAGGCCTGTCCCCGGAGCAGCGGGATAGGCTGTTGCGAAATGGATCTACCGATGACGTTGTGTGGAGGATGACCCGTGTGGCAGATGGTGTTTCTTCAGTCTCTGAGGTGTGTGTGGCAGAGATTCGGGGCATTCCTTTCCTATCGAGGAATGTCCCCTGCCTTGGCAAGGCATTCCGTCGATGGGGGGAGATTTTGACGGTCGTAGATGATGGTCTTGAGCCGGAGGTAGATTGGAAGGTTACTAGGGTTCTTTTCGAGTGCAGCAAGAGTCTTCTTTGTGATGCACCTGGCAAGACTTTCTTCGGTTCCCTTAAGGTTGACCGGTGGTGCTTCAACTTAGAGCTCTCCATCGTCGTCCCTTCACCGGCGGCGGTGCCTTATCGAGTGACACTGATGGCCGGCCCTGTCTCTTCGGGGCATGCGCGCGTCGATTCGCCTTCTGCATTCCAGGTGGCGCGTTTTGGTGATTATTCCGAAGCGTCACCCCCCAGGCATGACGCTTCTGGTTCCTTCGACTTGCCTTTTCGTGTTCCGTGCCCTTCGCCTGCAACTCCTGGATTCTCACAGTTAAGGGCATCCGAGGTGGATTCCGTTCTTCTGTCTCGACCCGTTGTGTCGGCTCTTGCGTTGCTTTTAGGTTACTCGGGTGCCACGTCGAACCATGCTCACATGTTGGATGGCGGATCCATCAACTTCGGATCTTGGCCGAGGGTTTCTATGATGAAAGCCTGGGTTATCCTGCCTGTTCCTGGAGCGATTTTGCCCCGGATCCACATCGAGGAAGTGCGGGAACATTCTGATGCGAGGGGGGAGCACTTGGCATCGAATGCTCTTGTTTCCTCTGTGAGGGTTTCCTCGGACTTAGCGATCACTCTCTCCCTCGAGGCTTCATCGGACTCGGCGGTTGCTTGCGACGACGGAGGCCTATCTGATAGACGCTTCGGTCAGAGCTACAGGAGACGTAAAAGCTCCCATCTCGATTCGTTGGTGACACATTCTTGTGCGACTCAGCGGGAGGCTGTGGCGAAAGCTGCTGGGCTCTGTGGCGTTGGGGGATATGATGTTGGTTTTTAATGAAGGTTTTATCTTGGAATGTTAGAGGGCTTGGGGAGCCTGACAAGCGTCGCTCCTTGGGCTCGCGATTGTCCGAATGGTGCTGTGATGTTGCTCTTATCAAGAAACGAAATTGCGCGGAGTGGATGAAACCTTGTGGCGCTCTTTTGGCGCAGGCTCTTTGGATGAGTTCCGTGCGGTGGTTGCGCTGGGTTCGGCGGGAGGATTCTTGATAGCTTGGCGTTCTGTGATGTTTTCTTTCAGCTCGATCCTGGTGGTGTGCCATATGATTTTGGTTGCTCTGAATCGGGCCGAATCGAGTGAGCCGGTGGTGTTCTCTTGTATTTATGCCCCTTCGTGCCATGTCTTGAGGAAGGCTTTATGGGAGGATCTTTGTGCAACGACTTTTATGTTCGGGGGGCTCCCTTGGCTCCTGGGGGGTGATTTCAACGTCATGATCCATTCATCCGTTCACCCTCGGGGCCGAGGTGGCCAGGATCCGGGATCGCTTGATTTTATTGAGATTTTGGATGAACTAGCCTTGAAGGGCATGGTTCCTTATGATATCTGCTACACTTGGAGGAATAATTCCTCTCGTTCCAGAATTGACCGATTCTTGGCCTCAGGGAAGATGATGGAGTCCTTCCCCCTTTGTGCGGTGTCTTCTTGCCCACTCTCTTTATCTGATCACTCTCCCATTCTTTGGGACTCTGGCGACGATCATCGGCCTCGGGGGCTTTTCCGTTATGAGAAATGTTGGCTGTTGGAGCCAAACTTCAAGGAGGTGGTGCAGGACCATTGGGCTCATGTTCCGATTATGGGCTTTGCGGCTCACAGACTTGACCAAAAGCTTGCCTCGTTGCGCAAGGTGCTTGCGGGTTTCAAGAAGGAATCCAGGTTGGAGCATATTGTAGTTCGTGCGGCGGCGGAGGATATAATCACATGCCTGGATATAACGGAGAACGAGCGGGACCTTCTGCCTGAGGAGTTTCAGGTGTGTCTCTCTGCTCAGATTCGGGTGGAGGCTGAGGATAAGAAAAGAATCATAGAATGATGGCAGTGGTCGCGTTTAAAATGGCTCAAAGAGGGTGACGCGAATTCGGCCTTCTTTCACCGTGTGGCGAGCAATAGAAAACGCTTTAATTTGATGCGGGGTATCTCCGTTACTGATGTACAGATTAGCGGGGAGAGGGAAATGGGGAGTGCCATTGTGGATCACTTCAAGCGCTTCTCGTCGTCCTGCTCTCCACGTAGATGGCGTTGGTTGGGCCTTGGCGCGTCGTCTCTTTCAGCCTCAGACTCTGCACTCCTAATTCGCCCTATTTCCTTGGCGGAGACTAAGGAGACCGTGTGGGCCTTAACGTTGATTTCTCTCCGGGCCCCAATGGCTTATCGGTTGCGCTTTATCATGATTTCTGGGAGTTGGTGGCCGGTGACGTTATGGAGGTCGTGTCGGAGTTTTGTGCGGGCAACTTTGGCTTTGATCGAATTAATAAGGCCAACATTATTTTGATTCCAAAATCCTCGGTGGCGCAGCGCATTGTGGACTATCGGCCTATCTCTGTCTCTAATGGCATTTACCTTATTGTGGCTAAAATCTTAGCCACTCGTTTGGCTCGGATCTTGGACACTCTTATCTCTCCGGCCTAGGATGCCTTCATTAAGGGCAGGCAGATTACGGATTGCATTGTTGTTGCCTCTGAATTGGTCACTGATTGGAAGAACGATCATAAGAAGGGGGTACTCTGGAAGGTCGATTTCGCTAAGGCTTACGATTGCCTGGATTGGCGGTTTTTATGGTCGGTTATAATAAGGCGAGGCTTCCCTGACTTACGGATCTCGTGGATGCGTAGGCGCGCCACCACTGCTTCCCTTTCCGTGCTGATCAATGGCCGGGCGGTCGGTGGCTTTTTCCAACCTAGAAGGGGGGTGCGCCAGGGCTGTCCACTCGCCCCCTCCTTTTTGTGTTGGCTTCGGATGTTCTCGTGCATATGGTGCATCGTGTTATTGACGCGGGGCTTTCTAATGGCTTCCATAAGGGCGACCTTTTTGTGCCCTTGATTCAATTTGCGGACGATACAATTTTCTTTATTGAGGGTGGTAGTGCGGAGGTCTCAAGTATGGCGACCACTCTTGCCCTCTTCAGCGAGTTGTCGGGATTGACGATTAATGCCTCTAAATCCAAGGTGGTTCCCCTCGGCTTGTCGCATGAGGAGGCGGCGGAGTGCGGTCGGCTGCTTGGTTCTCCTCCTGGTGAGCTTCCTATTGACTATCTTGGCTTACCTTTGGCGGTGGGTCGGGTCAGACTCCGAGATTGGCGTTTGATTATTGAGCGCGTGGAATCGCGCCTTGCTGGTTGGCGTGCGGCTCTGCTCTCTAGAGGGGGGCATCTTGTTCTTCTCAAGTCGATGCTCTCTTCTATCCCTCTATACTTCCTCTCCGTTCGTCGTATGCCGGCGGGGGTTCGAATGCAGATCGAACGTTGTATGTGTTGTTTTCTGTGGGGAAGGAAGGGGGTGGAGGCTAGGGGCCTCTATCTTGTCGCTTGGGATGAGGTTACAATGCCTAAGCGGTATGGTGGCCTGGGTGTGCGGAGGTTGGAAGTGGTGAATGATGCTCTGCTACTCAAATGGGTGAGTAGAATTTGGGGGAAGGATGATAACTTCTTTATCTCTGTTCTCAGGGAGTTCCTGGGCGCTGATAGGTTGGGGATGTCGCGGGGGGCCCTCAACCTTCATCACTCTCCGTTTTGGCGTAGTGTGTTGGACGCCTTTGCAAAAAATGATGCGTTGTTTATTCTGGTGTTGGGGAAGGGGGATTCTTTCAAGTTTTGGCTGGATGATTGGTCGGGCGGTGGTCCTCTGCAGGTGCGTTTTCCGCGCTTGTTTGCCCTAGCATCCCATAAATTTGCGACGGTTGCTGATTGTCGGTTGGATGGGTGCTGGTGTCCACGCTTTATCGCGAACTTCTCGGATCAGCGGGTGGATGATTTTGTCTCGTTGTTGGTTACCCTTCATGACACTGCTACGCCGAATGAGCGTGTGGATCATTGGTGTTGGAAGGACGGTCCCTTCTCCACGCGAAAGGCTTATCAGGCGCTGGTCTCTGGCCCTCCTTCCGATGATGCTCCTCTTTTGCGTAACTGTGGTTTTTTTTTGGGGCCTGCGGTTACCGGAGCGCATAGGGTTCTTCCGTTGGCTCCTTCGCAGGCGGAGGCTGATGACGCGCGATCGTTGTGCTAGAATTTTCGACAACATCAATGTCACCTGTGTCTTTTGTAATTCTGAGGCGGAATCTAATGATCACCTTTTCTTCACGTGCCAGATGGTGCATGGGATCTGGGATGATTTGCCTTGGGCGAAAGCGGATAACCTTTCTACTCTTTGCGACCTCCTTTGGATCAACAGGAACAGGGAGAGGCGGGATCTTTTGGCCCCCATTGCGCGACTGTGGTGCATGTGGCTGGGAAGGAACGATGCCATATTCTCTGGTCAGCGGTTCTATCGGGAAAATACTCTTATCATGTGCACTCGACTTATTGGTGACTGGAGTATATTGTAGGCGTTTGGGCCTTACTGTGTTGGACCGGTGTACTGTGTACTCTTTGGGCTTTGTTTTTTTGTGCTTTTTTCTCATTTTTAGCCTTCTCCCCCCTCTTTTTGTAATTACTGTTTTTGTTCTTCATTTATACATTTCTGGGGTGAACACCAAAGAGTGTCTCCCACTTTTTTGAGCCTAAAAAAAAGTTGTGGTTGATGTATGATTGGGTCCGACCACCTTTTATTTGTCTAAAAAAAGGCGTGTACATCTCAAAAGCCGTACGCAAATTGTATCAAAAAAATTGAAAAGCCATATAAAAAAAGAGGTTGAACGACTTATGTTAAAAAAACCATCATAGCGGCTATTAAAAAAAGTGACAAAGCCGCAAGTTTCATGTTCTTATTGTTTACCCTCTATTTATCTTGTCTTCTCCCAACGTGGTCAACAATGTCATTCCGACCAGTATGAGAGAAAGGGGGAGTATTGTGTAGAGTCACAGGTCTTGTGTTCCAGATCCAGATTCTAGATTTAGATGTCAGTCTCCAGACCAGCCAGATGATCAGACTCTACAGTTTAGACATACAGACTCGACGATTGATTCCGAGTCCAGTTTCAGAGAAGCATAAGTTTGCGGTCATTTTCAGATGAGCATATGTTGCCATCATTAGTTCGAGGTCCCCATCAGTCTTATGGTTGTTTCGGACATAGTTTTCATGTGAGCCATAGGGACTCCAGAGCAGAGAACCATTCCCTATGCCATTGAGGGCAAGGGTTTTCATGTGGTATCATAGGTACTCCAGAGTAGAGCACCATTCTCTGAGCCAGATGGGAGAGACCCAGTTCTCCGACGAGGAGACTTCAAGCGCAGATTTCATACTCGATGGTCAGATTCTGAGTCTTCAGTTGACTCACACTCCAACCCGTACGTCCTCCTCACCTGCACGGCATGAGAAGCAACGTCCTCGACTGCAGCAATGTGCGCGTTGGGTTGATATTTTCCGTAGTGTCTTGTAGTGTTGAGTTGAGTTTCTTTCTATTTGTCCAAGTTGAGCATTGCAGGCTCCAGCTTGAGGGGGAGTGTTAGAGTATTTGGTTATGCGTCTATTGAGTTGTAGCAGGGTAAATGGATCTTGGAGAAGATCCATTTACCCCATCTAGTGTTTAGTCCCACATCGTCCAGTGGTGGACTTGGAGGCTCTGGAGAGGTTATATAAGGAGCCCCAGACCTCCTGTACTCATTGAGAAAGTCAATAGACAGACACGCCCTATTTGAGGGCTTCTCCCGTGGTTTCATCCCGCTCCTCACGGAGTAGGGTTCCACGTAAATCTCGCGTTCATATGTTTTTATTCTTGTTCCATGTTTTTGCTTCCGCATATTTATTTTCTCAACATATACAGAATGCGGACCCAACGTCCTCTTGATACCATATCTAATGGTTTGCCATATCTAATAACGGTTTCAGGGTCATATCTAATGACATCACCATATCTAATGGCTAGTTCATGACTTGTATAAAATAGCTACTGTGGTGCTTACTTTCTGATTCTGATTTTTTTCTTACCACTAATAATCTGTACTGTTACTAATTCATTCTCATAACAGCTCTAATTCATGATCATACGACAATCTGGCATAGCATGCATATTCTTGCAACTGGAAACTATTAAGGACTTGAAAACCGATACATATTGCATAATGACTGTTCAAACATGTTTCTTTTATATAAAGCTCAAATCTAATTAGTGATGTTTTAGTCTTCCACAAAGAACCATATGCTTGAAAACATGCTATCATGATAAAACACTTGAAACGATATCTGAAATACGTTCTAAGATCTGATTTCATATCAACTGTATGCTACTTGCAATTCATATGTAAACGTTTGAGAAAACACGATTGCATACTTGCTATTCAAACCATGCATAAAAAGCTAAAGATTATTACTTTAAAATAGCGCTTGAGAATCCCTCACCTGATCGATATCTAAATCGAGTCGATATCTCCTTCTTTAGTGAATCCCCTCCTATAGCCGTCTTAGATTGAATACTATGGCTTGATGCAGACAGAACATTACGGCTTCTAATGCGCCCTTGGTTATCGACAGAGCTTTGTCGTAACTCCTATCGTGTTCCACCAGCAACCTCGACGGCCTTGTGGCTCTAAGGTGGTGAGAGGGGTGTGGAATGAAGTGAGTAGAATGGGGAGGTCTTGGGTATATATAGGCCTCCAACCCCTTGCCATGTTTGACATTTGTCAACATATAAGAGAGGCTTTAAGACACATGTTGCTTGTCTACCATGTATGAAGACACATGGCAAGCACTTGTCATCCATGTACTATGGCACATGGCTCATGCATGAGATAACTTGTTGCACAAGCATGAGGCTACACTAGGACACATGTTAGTCTTAGAATGATGACACATGGTACTCTTGGGTTTTGACACTTGTCCTGAATATATAACGACATGTGTCACATGATTTCCTCTCCATGTGTCTTACTTTTGCTAATGACACTTAATTATCACTAATGACGGGTAATTACCACTAATCATGCTTAATTAGTCTTAATGATGTGATTATAGTCTAATGAGTATAAATCTATAACATTGTGACCCTATACTAGTAGTGGATTCTACTACTTATAAGATACTATTATACTTCCAGATTTCTAGATGTGGTACTACGTTTGATGTGCTACAAAATTCCTGAGAACCTTGTTGAAGTCATATTTATACAAGATGGTCTCTGATTCACACACAACACGTTTCCATAAAATCGTTGTATTAAGGCGAATCTATTGACTGTATTAACCGTAAAGTGTGAATACTATCAATCCAATATTTCCTTGAAATAACACTTGCTAACATCCAAATATAGTATATATAGTGATATTCTACAAAAACAAGACTATACAAAACGTGTATTACACAGATACTATACATGTGCTGGATTCTTCTTTGCAGGAGCAGGGTGCACCATCGAGTACAGTGGACGATGATCTTGATGACCCTATTGTTATTCGGAAGCAGAAACGGACTTGCGCGTCTTATCCCTTTGCTTCCCAGGTTTCCTTTCACTGTCTCACAGGTGACTTCCAGAGATTTGTTGCGGCTTTGTCTTCCATGGAGATACCATGGACTTATCAAGAGGCTATGAAAATTGACTACTGGAGATTGGCTATGGAAGAAGAAATGCACGCTTTACAGTCCCGTGGTACATGGAGCTTGGTTACCGCTCCGTCTGGCGCATCTATTGTTAGCTGCAAATGGGTGTTCACAGTAAAGTATCATGCAGATGGCAATCTTGACCAAGACAAAGCACGACTTGTTGCGAGAGGTTTTACTCAAACCTATGGTGTGGACTAATTGGATACATTCTCTCCAGTGGCTCATCACTCTACTCTTTGCATTCTTCTATCTGTTGTTGTGGTACATGACTGGTCCATATTTCAACTTGATGTCAAGAATGCATTCTTGTATGGAGATTTGCAGGAAGAAGTCTACATGCAGCAATCACCGGGATTCACTGCTGAGGGGGAGAATCATATGGTGTGTAGACTTCACAAGGTGTTATATGGCCTCAAACAGAGCCCAAGGGTGTGGTTCCAGAAGCTTTCCCACCTAATTGAATGACATGGATTCAAAAGATCAAATGTGAATCACTCATTGTTCATTCAGAAGACTCCTAGGGGTATGGTTGTCATCATGGTATATGTTGATGATATTCTGGTTACATAAGATGATGTTCAGGGAGTAGAGATGGCAAAAGCATTCTTGGGTCGTTAGTTTGTCACGAAGGATCTTTGTACCCTAAGATATTTTCTGGGGTTGGAATTTGCTAGGAATGCACAGGGTCTGGTGATGACCCAAAGGAAATATATTACAGATTTGTTTGTTGAAACAGCCATGGTTGGATATCGACCATCGAGTACTCCTATGGATCCAAGTATGAAATAGTATGACAATGATACTTAAGGACAGGAGAAGATATAGAGAGATGGTGGGTAAGCTTCTTTACATCACTATAACTCGACTCGATATTGCTTTTGCAGTAAGTCGAGTGAGTCAATTTATGGAGAAGCCAAGACAGATACATATGGATGCTATATACATGACATTGAGGTATCTAAAGTCTTCTCCAAGCTCAGAGTTATTGTTTAAAAAGAACACAGATTTATCTATTTCAGCATGTGCAGATGCAAACTATGCAGGGTGTCCTAAGGATCGTAAGTCTACTTCAGGCTTCGCAGTTTTTGTGGGGAGCTCTCTGGTTTCTTGGAAAAGCATAAAACAAACTGTTGTGGCAAGATCCAGTGTTGAATCTGAATATAAGGCCATGGCGCAAGCAAGCATAGAGATGATGTGGGTTCGAGCCGTACTAGAAGACTTGTATATAGATGTACCTCTACCCATGCAGCTACAGTGTGACAATCAAGCAACTTTGTTTATTGTCAATAATCCAACATTTCACGAAAGAACAAAACATATCGAAGTAGACTGCCACTATACTAGAGATTTGATCCAGAAAGGCTTGATTTCTACTTCACATGTTAATGTTAGTTCAGAAGAGCAAACTGCCGACATTTTTACCAAGCCATTGCTAAGAGGACCTTTTCAGAGATATTCTTCCAAGCTGAGCATGATTGATATCTATGCTCCATCTTGAGGGGGAACGTAAAGAATATTTGTAGTCGGTGACCTTTTTCTTTATTTTTATTTTCTCTATAGCCTCTTATGTAATTTACCCATGGGTCCTCTCTATATAAGAGAGCCGAGGAAACTGTGGAATAAACAGATTGCTCATTTCCACCAACACTAACTAATATCTCGACTGTGGAATGTTATGAAATGAAAAGTTGCATTCCTCGTAGCCCTAGAGCTCTCTTATATAGGAGAAAAGCTCTAGGGAGAAATTACATAAAGAAGACTACAGAAATAGAAAATTATAAATGAAGACAAAGAGATATAATTCTCTCAATACTCCCCCTCAAGTTGGAGCATATATATCTGTCATGCTCAGCTTGGAACAACACCAGTGAAAAGGGCCCCTCGTAAGAACCTTGGTAAACATGTCTGCAATCTAATCGCCTAACGCAATATGGGAAGCGGAAATAATCCCCCTTTGAATCAAATCACGGGAATAATGACAATCCACTTGGATGTGGCCGTAAGCAGCGGGGGCTTTACAGACTGGTCCAACCTCCTCATGTTGATGTTTCTACTATATCTACTGGACCAGCTTAACCATATCTGTGGCAACTTCGTTTTGGGCACCTTCCTCTGCAGAAGTTGTGTCATGTTCTCCCTTATATCTCTAAGAGATCCTCTTTACATTTTGAGGCGTGCCAGCTTGGGAAGCATCATCATTCCTCTTTTCCATTCCGTCAGAATCGGAGCAATTTGCAGCTATTTGAGCTCCTACATTTAGAAATTTGGGGTCCGAGTCGTGTTCCTGATCACCAGGGACATTGTTTCTATCTGGTTGTTGTCGATGATTTTCTAGACTTTCTTGGGCCTTTTTATTGAAGTATAAGTCTATTGCTGGATCTGTGATCAAATATTGTATTAATGAGATAAGGAATATTTTTCTGCAAAAATCAAATATCTTCGCTCTGATAATGCTTTAGAGTTTTGCACTTTACAGCTTTCGAGTTCCTTAGATCGATTGGCATTGTTCGTCAGACCTCATATGCTTATATTTTCCAACACAACGGTATTGCCAAGTGCAAACATCATCATTTACTTGATGTCACCAGAACCTTGCTGATGCAGTCGTGCTCCTCATGCCTACTGAGGAGATGCAATCCTCACCGCACGCTATCTTGTGAACCGCATGCCCTCATCTGTGTTGGGAGAGAAGATTCCTTTCTCGATTATGTTTCCTGAGAAGGATATTTTCTCCCTTACATCCCATGTGTTTGGTTATGTTGCATTTATTAATGATGTCTCCCCTGGTTGTGACAAGCTCTTTCCCAGAGCAATCAAGTATGTTTTTGTTGGCTACTCTTGTACGCAGAAAGGGTACCGTTGTTTTGATCTTCTCAGGCGGAAGTACTTGGTTAGTGCTGACATCACTTTCTTTGAGTCTATCACATATTTTTCTCCTACAAGTGACAGATTAGCCCCATCTGACTTTGGCGATGAGATCTACATGCCTCCACATCCTACTGTCACACTACCACCACCACCTGCTCATGTAGCTCCACCTTCTACTGTGACTCATCGCTTTATTCCCTCTGCTCACAAGTCTTGTCCGTCATCCAGCACACCTCAGGTATGTAATGAGCGCATTGTTTCTACTGATGGCACTATTGAGTAGTCTGCGCAGCGGGATTCCATATAGGATGAGCAGGTGCCCACTCAAGAGGGGAACTCACAAGTTAAAGATTTGGCAGATGATCTTGATATATTGATTGCTCTGCGCAAGCCGAAACAAAAGTGTGCTACTTATCCTCTTATAGTACAGGTTTCCTTAAGCCGGTTGTCAGAGGATTTCAGGAGGTTTACCGTGGCATAATATGCCGTGGAGATACCACGGACATATCTAGAGGCTATTCAAGATAGTCAGTGGATGTGGCCATGGAGGAGGAGATAGTTGCGCTACAATCATGTGGTATGTGGAGTCTTGTTTCTGTTTTAGTTGACACATCCATTGTGGGATGCAAATGGGTGTTCACTGTGAAACACCGTACGGATGGCAATGTGGATCGCTATAAGACGAGACTTGTGACACGTGGATTCACCCATATATATGGGGTGGATTATCAGGATACTTTCTCTTTAGTTTCCAGGCATTCTCTTTGTGTATTCTACTTTCTATTGTTGTCACATGAGATTGACCCCTTTACCAGCTTGACTTGAAGAATACCTTCATCTATGGTGCTCTACAAGAGGAGGTCTACATGCAGCAACCACATGGGTTTGCTACACAAGGCTATCTATGGCCTTAAGAAGAGTCCAAAAGCATGGTTCCAGAAGTTCTCGGACTTGATAGAGTAGAAGGGGTTTGTGCAATCAACGGTCGATCACTCTTTCTTTATGCAGAGGACCCAACGAGGTACTGTTGACATTCTTATTTATGTTGATGACATTATTGTTACGGGGGATGACGAGTAGGGCATTCATGATGCCAAGGACTTCCTAGGCCAGCAGTTTGTGACCAAGGACCTTGGGCATCTATGTTACTTCCTTGGGTTGGAGCTTGCCAGGAACCAGCGAGGTCTTATGATTACCCAAAAGAAGTATGTTACAGATCTTCTTTCAGATTCAGGCATGGCAGATTGCAAACCAGCCACTACTCCTACTGACCCGAGTATGAAGCTCTATGATGATGACATTAAGGAGGTCGACAAGAGAAGGTACATGGAGCTTGTTGGCAAGCTATTATAAGTGATTATTACCAGGCCTGACATATCATTTGTCGCGAGCAAAGTGAGTCAGTTTATGAAGCAGCCCAGACATGCACAAATGGATGCAGTCCATAATATTTTGAGATATCTGAAGACTTCACCTGGTACGAGACTTCTTTTCAGTAGAGGCACATCCCTTTCAGTTACAGCATGTGCAGATGTAGATTATGCCAGGTGTCCAAAGGATAGGAAGTGGACATCATGCTTTTCTGTGTTCATAGGAAATTCCCTAGTTTCATGGAAGAGCAAAAAGCATATTGTGGTTGGCAGATGGAGTGTTGAGTCAGAATACCGAGCCATGATGCAAGCTAGCATAAAGATGATGCGGGTCAGATCGAATCTTACTGGCCTAACTATACAGGTGCCCCTTCCCATGCACCTCTACTGTGACAATTAGGCTGCTCTTTTTATTGCCAACAACGATGCCTTTCATCAGACGACGAAACATATAGAGGTGGACTATCACTAAAATCGTGACATGATACATAAGGGTCTTATTACCATTACGCATGTCAACAATGGAGATCAGATAGCAGATGTTCTTACCAAGGCTCTAGCCAGAGGGTCTTATCAGAGATGTTGTTCTAAGCAGAGTCAAATCGATATCTGAAACGCCCGGGGATCCGGGTACCCATTTACATGGCTCGTCGGGAAATAGATCTGGGTAGTCTGATACTACTCTGATGTCTTGTGTCATCAGTTCAAGATCGTATGTCTCTTGAGCAAATGTTAAATATGAATCACATCCCTGATCAACAAGTCCATGAGCTCTCAACACTGAGATGTACTCCATTTGGAGTCATGTAATGTACCCTCAAAAATCAACTCGGGTAACTCTGGAATCCTGAAGGCAATTGCCTTCCTAAAGCAATCAACAAGAGCATGAAGAGCTCATAACCAATCCATGTCAAAAATCAAATCAAACTCATCAAGTTGTAGTAGTAGACAGAGACCGACTGTATTCATCTCGTAATCGCCAATCAGCATTGGTAAGTCTCAAACTATCAGTGAAATGAAGAACAACTGGTCACTTAACCCACGGATTGGATATGAAGGATATAGAGTCTCTTCAACTCTGCCAAATGAAGCTAGTAATCTCGACGCAATGAAAGAATGTGTCGCTCCAGAATAAAAAAAACATGAAAAAGTCGACGCAAGACTGAGATCATACCTTTCATGATGCAGCGTGGAACAGAAATATAGGGCCGCATATTTATTTAATTTTATCCGTTAATTTTATTTACATTTATTTGAGTCATCGTAGTTTTTAAACGGGATCGCTTGTGATCTCAATTAGTCAGAGATTTGAATTTCAAATTAGTCGGTTAGTCCGTTAGAGTCAATTTAGGATAATTAGTTTCAATTTGAATTTGAATTTGATTTCTATTTTTGTAATCTCATCCCTCCTATATAAAGGGATGATGGGGCTATTGTTATAGTCAGTTCAGAGATTTATAAAATCTGAGATTTTATCTCTCCTCTCCCTTCTCCTTTGTTGAGAAAATAAACTTGCGGAAGCATAACATGGAAAAAGAATAAACATCAAAGAACGTGGAATTTAACGTGGAACCCTACTCCGTGAGGAGCAGGATGAAACCACGGGAGAAGCCCTCAAAGGGGCATATTTTTCTATTGCTTTTCTCAATGAGTACAACGGGTGTGAGGATCCTTATATAGGTGCTGAAGGGAGAATATTCTATAGGATATTCCCTATAGAATATTCTCTTAACAAATGGCTACAGAGAATATTCTCTAACACTCCCCCTCAAGCTGGAGCTGAGAAAGCTGCAGCTTGCAACAAGAAGTATCCAACACATCCTCACACGATACATCACAAGAACACATGTTCATTGCTGGTAGAGGACCACGCACGAGGACGGGTCTGCGGTTTTCAGGTCATCGGAACGTATCTCTGTCATGCTTGTAGAACCGCTGCGATATCAGGTCACCAGAACACATCTCTGTCGTGCCTGGAGAAGAATCGCTGTAGCAGAAGTCCAGCGCGGGAACTGATCGAGTCGTAAAAGAAGAAGTATATGCCTCGACGAAGAAGTTGATGCTCGGTGAAGACGAATGATCTTGTAGAAATCTGGAGTGTTGGTCTGTTGTGCAGATGTCATGAAGAATATAGCTTTAACTCCCCCTTTCTCACATACTTGATAGAATGAGAATCATGGATCAAGTTGGGAGAAACAAAAAATGCATTTTTTTCTCTCTACTATTTTTTTTTCAATCTCTCTCTTTTTTTTGCACAATTCTTTTTTTTCTTTTTTTTCTTTCTTTTTTTTAACATCGTTCCCTACTCCTCTCTTTTTTTAGCGACTGGACCTCCCTTTTTTTATATCATGGCCCACTTGGGCTCTAGTGTTCCCACTTGATTTTTTTAAATAATACGCGGCCCACATGGCCTAAAAGATATTGCAGTCCCCCTTTTTTAAGTGTCGCAGCCCCTTGGGCTTCTAGTTTTTTTTAATATGAAATAGCCCTTAAATGAGAGGCCCTTTTTAGGGCTCCCTGGCAACCCTAATCGATCACACGCCCCCTGGGGGGTCACATGGCGCAGCCGCCCTCCTCTTGGGGTTCTTCTAAACAGCCACGGACCTCGGGACGAGGGGAGGAGGAGCTCACGGATTGAAGGGGGACGGAGGATCGCCAGCCGCCTGCGATGCAGTTTCGAGTGGAAGATTCGCGCCTGGGGTTTTCGAGAGGGCACTGCCTGGGCTTCGCGTGCCTGGGCTTGCGTACCTGGGGAAGTAGGAGAAAATCTGGCGCCTTGCGGCCTTGCGCCGCCTGCTGGATATGTTTGCGACCTTGCGCCGTCTGCTGGGAAGGAGAGCGGCACCGTGAGGGGGACTCGCCGTGAGTGGGTTGCGCGCGCCTGGACTTGGAGGCCTTCGAGTCGCAGGAGGGGCTCCTGCGAGGAGCTGCGACGTGGAATCGGAGGGAGCGCCGCCTTGGGGGGCTGGATGTTGCCTGGTGCTTCACGCGCGACGCTGGGACCTGAATCTGCTGAAGGAGTCACGTGCTGTATGCACGAGAATGCGCTTGCGTTGTGAGGGGCTGGATGGTGCCTGGAGATGCAAAGCGTGGGCTTCGCGCATGGTGCAGGAAGCCTGGATGAGGGCACGCCAGGTATGATGCTGTGCCCTAGAGGGCTCGACTTGGGAGCGATGCCGCCTGGGTGTTGGATCTGCGCCTGTAACGGGTGCGGCGCCCGTCCAGTCCTGGCGTGATGGAGATAGGAAGAGGAATGGTATTCATAGGTCTTCAGGGTTTAGTAAAAGAAGCTACTACTAGTATAGGGCCCAGGAAGTTACAGATCTATACTCATTAGACCATAATTATACCAATAAGACTAATTCAACGTGATTAGTAGTAATTACATGTGATTAGTGATAGTTAAGTGTCATTAGCAAAAGTAGGACACATGGAGGGCAAATCAGGGGACATGTCGTTATACATACAGGACATGTGTCATTACACAAGAGCACCATGTGTCATCATTCAAGAATAACATGTGTCCTAGTGCAAGTAAGGCATGTAGCATTATGCATGAGCACCAATTGCCCTCATGCATGTACAACATGTTCCCTCATGCATATGAGACATGTGACATGGCGCATGGATGGCAAGTGTTGCCATGTGTCTTCTTGCATGATGAGGAGGTAACATGTGTCTTAGAGCCTCCCTTATATGTTGACACATGTCACACATGCAAAGGGGTTGGAGGCCAATATATACCCATGAGCTCCTCATTCTACTCATTCCATCCCACACCCGTCTCACCACCTTAGAGCTAGAGAGATGTAGAAGGTGTTGGAGGAGCACAGTAGAAGTCGCAGCGAAGCCCTGTCGGTTACCGAGAGCGCGATAGAAACCGTAACAAGGTTCAGCCAGCCATCAAGCGGTAGGGTTCAAATCTGAGACGGATATAGGTGGTATTCACTGAAGAAGGCGATCCCGACTCGAGTTAGATAGCGATCACGTGAGGGATTCTCAAGCGCTATTTTAAAACAATAATCTTTAGCTTTTATGCATGGTTTTGATAGCAAGTATGTAATCGTATGTTCTAAAGCTTTTACGTATGAATTTCAAATACCATATAGTAGATATGAAATCAGTTCTTTAGAAAGTATTTTAAATGTCGTTTCAAATGTTTTATCATTATAGCATGCTTTCAAGTATATGGTTCTTTGTGTAACATGAAACATAAGTTTCGCTAATTAGATTTGAGCTTTATATAAAAGAAACATGTTTGAACAGTCACTATGTAATATGTATCAGTTTTCAAGTTCTTAATAGTTTCCAGTTGTAAAAATATGCATGGTATGTCAGATTGTTTTATATTTATGAACTGTTATGAGCATGAATTAGCAAGAGTACGGATTATTAGTGGCAAGAAAAGAATCAGAATCAGAGAGTAAGCACCACAGTAGCTATTTTATACAATTCGTGAAATAGCCATTAGATATGGTGATGTCATTAGATATGACCATGAAACAGCCATTATATATAGCAAACCATTAGATATGGTATCAAGAGGACTTTGGGTCCGCATTCTGTATA
Organism: Ottelia alismoides; assembly: GCA_037367405.1. Taxonomy (NCBI): domain Eukaryota; kingdom Viridiplantae; phylum Streptophyta; class Magnoliopsida; order Alismatales; family Hydrocharitaceae; genus Ottelia; species Ottelia alismoides. The sequence goes on along the minus strand of JAZKJV010000045.1, from coordinate 165,136 downwards.
CATATAGGCTTTGGGCCGTATGAAGGGTGTTTTTGGTCTTTGGGACCGTCTGCGCTTATGACTTAACTTTGTTTCAGTGTTCATGAGCTGATAACTTAGCCACGGTGGTGATTAAAGCAAACAACTCAATAGTGACAATCATATTTCAATTTACTTTTATTGGAGTGATTTCAATCTTTAATTGCAAAACTAGCATGTTGTTTTTATATGATTATTGTCATAAAGTCTGTTGCAAGTTATTACAAAGCATTATGAGCAGAAATTTTGGCATGATACTCATATTTCAATATTTGGCTATATATGTAAAAAGCTTGAGATCCATTCCTTGGGCCTAAGCTCATAACTGGGTTTAGACTCATCCCGTTATATTATTATAATGTACAGATCGATCGAATCACGATCAGAAGAAGGAAGGACTGGTTATACACTAGCAGGAGGTGGTTTTCGTTTTTTTGTTTTTATGTTGTTTTGTAAGGAGATGTAATAGAACTTGTGTTAGACACTTCTTTGTGTAGTGAACTTTAAACAAAATGAAGATGTTTTTGTTGGGTTTTTCCGCGTGAGTACTTTGAGGAGAAAGAAGAAGAAATATCTCTGTCGCGGCATGTTCTGATTAACGGGACGGGTCGTGACAATAGGTGTCGTTCCAGATCAGCTCCAAAATTATCTTTCTCGAATGTCTTCTGTTGAGAGTATATTTATTAAGAAATATTCTATGTGACTATTTATTAAGAGAATAATCTATAGAGAATATTTTATGTGGCTATTTGTTAAGAGAATATTTTATAAAGAATATTCGATAGATGTTTGTTAAGAGAATATTCTATAAATAATATTCTCCTTTGAGCACTTCAGGTTTTTATCCTATATAAGGACCCCTAGACCTCTTGAATAAGATAAGTCTTTTGATTCTTTCATATTTTTCCACATGGTATCAGAGCAGCAGTCCTAGACCGGTGTTCTGACCTAAATCCCTCAGTCACCGCCTGCCCCAAGTCCTCCCAAAGGAGTCGCCTTCCACCTGCGACAGAGCCCGCACCGTTGCTAGCGGCTTCAGGCGGCCCAGCACCGCCCCAGGCGCGGCGCTTCCAAGATGCCCTAGGGAGCGCCGCCTCTAGCCCCCAGCGCCCTCGTGCCTCCATCGTGCCTAGCCCTTATGCGCTCGACTTCCCTCTGCGCAACAACGTGGGCTCTTGATTGATATGTATTGTCTATTGCTGCAAGCGTAGGCACTTGATGTTCGGTTAAGAATAAGATACATTCTCTAGGTCACTTCTTATTGACCTAAGATGCCACCATGACGACCACTGAGACCAAGTCCGCGTACCTACTTTTTCTTTGATTATACATGGCACTTCTATCAAGCTAAAGGGGTCTGAAAATTATGTTCTATGGTCTCGTTCGTTCAAATTATTTATCGGTGGCCAACTAAAAAGCTATGTTCTTACGAAGGGTCTGCCTAAAGAAACTGACAAAGACAACAACACATGTTTTGTTGACAACTGTCAAGTTATCACCCGGATAACAAACAGTGTCGATCCAAATATTATTGCTAATCTTCTTTACAAAGAAGTTGCTCAAGAGATGTGGGAAAACCTAGAGCGCACATACTCTCAGAAGACGACCAAGTATCGTCTTTCTGACATATACACAAGGATCTGGTCAACCACTCAGGGAGATTCGAGTCTTATTGAGTATTACAGGCTTCTTACAAGCCTTTTTTAGGAGCTCCTTATCTTTCAGCCTGCATGTTGTGATAAACAAGTAGACGAACGCGTGAATGTCAAGTTTATCGATATCAACCAGAATTGAATCCAAAATACAAGCTGGTGAAAGATCGGTTTCTAATAGAGGACACTCTACCAAGCCTTGAGACCATCTTTGGACGCTTACAGGAGCTTGAGGCTTCATTCAGCAATCTACCATCCACACTACTACAGATAGAACAGCTCATTATACATCCTTAGGTTCTAGAGGGCATCAAGGCGGCATGGGTCGAAACTTTGGACGTGGACCTGGACAAGAATCTGGACGGGGTGGTGAATCTGGACAGGGGCGTGACCGTGGTTGTGGTCGTAATTCATCCGCTGCTCGATATCCATCTTGTATACACTGTGGACACTGGAATCAACCTTCTGACAAGAGTTGGGCAACTTTTTGCATGCAGCATAATGGCAGTAATGCCTATGATGAAGCATCTTCTGATGTAATTAAAGATACATCTGCTCAGCAAACTGGAGGGGTACAAATCCTATTTACTGCTTTTGAATATACTCGTCTGCGACAACTTCTACAAGACTCTGCTACCTCCGCTGGAAATAATATCGCCTCCACCTCTTCTGCTAGTCTAGCTACTACCTCAGGTACAGTAACAAACTCAGTCTCTACCTATAAACATGCATGGATTATTGACTCTGGAGCCTCTACCCATCTGACGGGAGAGGAAAATCGGCTTACGTCTTCCCACTCATCCTCATTAGTGAAGACTGTTCGTGTTGTTAATGGGGATCATTCCCCTATTACTGTTGTTGGTACTATTGATTTCTCTCCCAAGCTGCGATTGACAGATGTTCATTGTACTCCTGCTTTTCCTCTCAGTCTCTTATCTGTATAGAAGCCATGTCGTGAACTTAATTGCCGTGTTATTTTTAACGAGTTCTGTTGTTATCTTTAGAACATTCAAACAAGGCAGATCTTTGGTGGGGGACATGAGAGGAATGGCCTCTATTACCTTGATATCCCTTATGATTCCAATTTTGTTGGTGCAGTATCCATCTCTGACGATCCTCTTCTATGGCACCTTCATCTAGGTCATCGTTTAGCCAAAGCTCGCTTCATGATGTTCCCTGAACTTTCAACCCTCACCCTTTGAGTGTGAGGCGTATCAGTTCGGGAAGCATCATCGAGCCTCCTTTCCTACACGAAATGAACCACGCCGTAAATATCCTTTTTCTCTTGTTCATTGTGATATCTGTTGAGATGTTTATTTATCTCCGTACTATATTTATGTTTTATATTTTCTTCGAGTACCACTTATATAACTAACCCTTGGCTCTTCTCCTATATAAGAGAGCCTTGGGATCTCTTTTCACATATAGAATAAAGTTTATACCAACATAGTATCAGAGCAACAGTCTTAGACTGGGGTTCTTGAACCAAAACCCTAACCCTAGCCCCACCCGCCAGCCTCTCCGCGCGCCACCACACGTCACCGTGTGCCTTCGGGCGGCCCGCAGCCACCCCAACATTGTTGCCAACCATCCTAGGCCGTCGTCGTAACCCACAACACCGCATCTACCTCCTTCCGGCGCACCTAGCGTCGCCGCCACCCCCTGTCTAATAGTTGTTGCCGCCTTCCAGCAACCCAGTAAGGTTCGTTTGCCTCTGAAAACATCGTGGTTTGATCACAAAGGGGTCCGGCAACCCCTGTTCACGTGCATCAAGATCTGGACTGCTCTGCGAAGGGGGATATACTCTGATTTCTCTCTTCATTTGAGGCTCTCGACCACAAACATTGCATTAGGGATGAGTGTATAAGTCTACAAATACATTTGATCCCTCTTTTGATGATGTAGACAAGACTTTAGTGTGATATTCCCCGCTTGTTCCGCATTTTGGCGTATTAAAGAATGTCAGAAAACAAGGGTGACGTCTTCTCCTCTTCTGGTGCCTTCAAAGGACCGGCATGGCTATTGTGGTCATCCTAGTCACAGGGGAATAGGTATCAAAATAATCGATACCTTCCTTTTGCCTAAAGCCCTTGGCAACTAATCTGGCTTTGTACTTTTCAATTGATCCGTCAGGTCTAAGCTTTCTCTTAAACACCCACTTGCACCCAATGGTAGAGCACCCTTTCGGTAAATCAACCAACTCCCAAGTTCCATTGGCCATAATGGAATCCATCTCAGATTTGATGGCTTCCTTCCATTGTTTTGCTTCAGATGAAGCCATGGCTTCCTTATAACTTGGTGGATCACCCTCGATCTGGTAGACAACGAAGTCGCTACCCAGATCCTTGGCTATCCGAGGTCTTTTACTCCTCCTTGGCTCAATCTCTTCAGAAAGATCATTGGGTTCAGGTTGAGTCTCAACCCCCACATTCGTTATCCTTTCCACTTGATATGGAATAGATCCTGATGTAGAGGCACCCTCAATGGTCAGATTCTGAGGAATCCCAGTCTTCAATGGGAAGACATCCTCAAAGAAGGTAGCATCACGGAGTTCAACAATGGTGTTGACTTCTATGCCTGGTATCTCGGACCGAATTACCAAGAACCTATATGCATAACTATTTTCTAGATAACTTAAGAAGACCGCATCAACAGTTTTGGAACCAAGTTTTTTTCTCTTGTGTTCTGGGACTAAAACCTTAGCGAGACAACCCCACACTTTGAGATATCTTAAACTCGGTTTCCTATTTCTCCAAAGTTCAAAAGGACACTTTTTCATATGTCTTGGAGGAACCCTATTCAGAATATGACAAGCCGTATTCAAGGCTTCTCCCCACATATAGATTGGAAGTCCAGAACTCTGTAAGAGAGCATTAATCATGTCAGTTAAGGTTCTATTTTTCCGTTCTGCTATCCCATTTGATTGCGGTGAATATGGGGCTGTAACTTCATGAACTATGCCAAAAGATTTGCATTGTTCATCAAATAAGTTAGAGGTATATTCACCTCCTCTATCTGACCTAAGGCGTTTAAGCACTTTTCCTGTTTGTGTCTCAGCCTCATTCTTAAATATAAGAATTTTCTCTAAGGCTTCATCTTTGGTTTTCATTAGATATACATAGCAGTATCTACTGCCATCATCTATAATGGTGATAAAGTATTTCTTATTGTCTCGGGTTAACACACCATTAAACTCACAGATATCCGTGTGCACTAGATCCAAGATCTCACTATCTCTAGAGACAGACTGAAAAGATTTCCTAGGTGTCTTAGCTTGTACACAGATTTCACATTTTTTATTTTTATCAATAGTGTGTTTAGGGATCAACTCTAAATTCATCATTCTTTTAAATGAATTTAAGTTTACATGTCCCAATCTACCATGCCACAGATCACAAGATTCTAGATTATTCACAACATGAGACACAGAACTAGAACATTCAGAATTCAAAACATTCATTTCATTTATGTTTACTGAATCACATCTAATTCTAAATAACAAATCAAAATCAGCCAAATAGCCTTTTCCATAAAAAATGTCATGTCTCAAGAATGACAACTTTATTACATTTAAAGTTTAATTAAAACCATTTTTAACTAAGATAGAGCCAGCTAACACATTCTTCTTGATGTCAGGAACATGCAGCACCCTGTGCAACGTCCAGACACGTCCAGAGGAGAACCTCAAGTTGACTTGTTCCGACCCTAGCACCCTAGCCGCAGAATCGTTCCCCATCTTCACAGTCCCACCGCTGCAGGTCTGATAAGAAGAAAACAACGTTCTGTCAGAACATATATTTACATTGGCTCCCGTATCCACGAGCCACTCATTTGGATCATGGATATGGTATAGTTCAGGTTTTACAGAGACATACCCCTCGCTAGCCCCGAGTCCCATAGTGATTATGTTCACTTGTGGACTCCCGTCTGCAGCCTTAGGTTTAGCTTTCAAGGACGGACAGTCCTTCTTCCAATGGCCAACCTGATTGCAGTGCCAGCAGGGTTTATTCTTTGCCTTTTTCTAGATCCTGCCCTCAAGAGCACCGTCCTCAAGAGTACCAAATGCCCCCCCCAGAAAGGATCGCCGCCTTCCAAACCGCGAGCCGCTTCTCCACCTTCTCAACCAGCGGCAGCCAATCTACCGACTTCGATCTCCCCAATGCGAGCGGCAAGCCCAGATAGTGAATGGGAAGCCCGACACACTCAGTACCCAACGCCGAACCGCAAAGACCCGCCACCTCCTCACTCATAGCAAACGGAACCACCTTGGACTTGTTGGAATTCTTGATCAAACCAGACATCTCACTAATTATCTCCAGCATCGTAGCCATACCTTTAGCTACCTCGAGGCCCCCTTCAATGAAGAAAATGGTGTAGTCAGCATACTGAAGAAGCAGGATCCTCAGATCATCCCTCGAGTAGCCGCAAGTGAGCCCAATCTGCTGCACTCTGTCAATCATACAAGCAAGAACGTCCGCAGCGATGATGAAGAGCAAGGGAGCGAGAGGGCAGCCCTGCCTCACCCCCTCCGCGGCTAGAAAAACCTCCCCTCCGGACGTCCATTCACGAGGACCATCATAGAAGCCGTAGTCATGCACCATTTCATCCAAGTAATCCAGACCTCGGGAAGGCCTCTTCTATGTAACGCAACCCAGAGAAAGTGCCAGTCCAATGTATCAAAAGCCTTCGAGAAGTCCACCTTCCACAACAGTATATGTCTGTCCCTCCTCTTTTAATCCGCGATAATCTCAAAAGCCATGACTAAGCTATCCGCAATCTGCCTCCCCGGCTCGAAGGCCGATTGAGAAGGCGAAATGAAGTGTTCCAGGACTCTCCTCAGTCTAGTTGCAAAAACCTTAGCCATAATCAAATATAGCGCATTGGAAATGGCGATAGGCCGGAAGTCTTCGACCCTCTCCGCACCTCCCCTTTTCGGAATCGGTTTAGGGACTGGAATCGGTTCTTCCACCAATTGTAGGTCTGAATATTCCTAGACATCAAGTAGATCAACGATTTCCCGTGCTTCTTCTATAAGGCCTTCATGGAATATGGGCCTCAAATCTCCATTTTTCGCATTTTTTGAATTCTAGACAGCAACTTCAACCTCGAAAAACTCGACGATTTCATATTCTTCTTCCATAGGATCTTCGTCGAAGATGGGCCCTTGATCCTCCTTTTCTTCTTGCACAATAGTTGTATCAAATAAACATTCTTCGGAACTGAAAATACTGTAACATCCCTAAATCCTAATGACTAATTAAGCCCAAGATGATGGATCATTAGTGAGCTCAATAACATTTTGAGATGTCGTTGTGGTTAAGTGGAATTCAAGAAACGTTGTTCGACCCATGTTGCTTCGTCTATTGCCCGATCTCCCTCCCCCCACTCCTGTGGACCGGGGGGCTTCTTCAGTGTTGGCTCCTTCTGGTGGCCCCTTGGGGTTCTTCTCTGACGGGGCAGATGCTTCTGATGTGGGGGGCCTCTCAGACAAGTGTTCGGGGAAACATTATCGAAGGCGTAATCGATCTTGGCTAGGTTCTTTGATGAAGCATTCCTGTGTGACGTTGTGGGAATCCGTGGCGGAGGCGGCTGGTCTCAGTGTCCTTGGGGGGGGGGGGGCTCTGGTGGTATTTAATGAAGGTTCTTTCCTGGAACGTTAGGGGCCTTGGGGAGGCTGACAAGAGGTGCTCTTTGGGCTCGCGATTCTCTGAGTGGGGCTGTGATATTGCTTTTATTCAAGAAACGAAGTAGAGGGGGTGGACGATACTCTTTGGCGCTCTTTTGGTGTGGGCCCTCTGGATGAGTTTTAGGCGGTGGATGCGGTTGGGTCGGCGAGGGATTTCTTGCTGGCTTGGCATTCTGCGGCGTTCTCCTTCTCCTCGATTCGGGCGGGAAGGCATATGTTTTCGGTGGTGCTGACCCGGGCTGATTCTCTGGTGCCTATTGCCTTCTCTTGTATTTATGCCCCTACTTGCCACATTTTGCGGAGGGAGTTGTGGGCGGATCTTCGTGATGTGGCTTCCGCTTTTGAGGGGCTTCCTTGGCTCTTGGGGGGATTTCAATGTCACAGTTCACGCTTCGGATCGCCCCCAGGGCCGGGCGGGCCAGGACCCGGGGTCGCGAGATTTTATTGAGCTTTTGGACGAGCTATCTCTGGAGGGGTTAGTGCCTGTTGATATATCCTACACTTGGAGGAATAATTCGACTCGATCTAGGATTGATCGGTTCTTGGCTTCTAGGAAACTCATGGAGGTTTTCCCTCTCTACTCGGTGTCTTCTCGCCCCCGCTCCTTCTTTGACCACAATCCTATTATGTGGGAGTCTGCTGAGGGCCATCGGTCGCGGGGCCTTTGCCGATACGAAAAATGCTGGCTCCAGGAGCCTAATTTCAAAGAGGTAGTGAAGACGCACTGGAATCAAGCTTCTTTTGCGGGGTCTGCAGCTCATAGACTTGATCAGAAGCTTGCTTCTTTGCGGAAACTACTTGCGGGGTTCAAGAAGGAGTCGAGGTTGGCGCGTGTTGCCGCAAGGGCGGCGACGGAGGATGTCATTGCGCTCCTTGATAGGGCTGAGAATGATAGGGACCTGTTGTATAAGGAACTTCATGAGCGCCTTGCTGCATAAAATAAGGTCGCGGCGGAGGACAAGATAAGGAATATTGAGTGGCGTCAGCGATCTCGTATGAATTGGATCAAAGATGGTGATGCCAATACGGCTTTTTTTCACCGTATAACTAGCGGTAGAAAGCGCTACAACTCAATTCGATCTCTTAACATTAATAGTGCTCAAGTTTGTGGGGAGAGGGAATGGGGCTCGCCATTGTGGATCACTTTAAGCGGTTCTTTGCGAGCCACTCACCATGCAGATGGCACTGGCTGGGCCTTGGGGCCCCTTCTTTATCGGCCTTGGACTCTGAGGCCTTGACTCGACCAATTTCCTTCGATGAGCTTAAGGAGGCCGTTTGGGACTTGAATGTTGATGGATCCCCGGGCCCTGATGGATTCTCGGTGGCTTTTTATCGTGATTTTTGGGAGGTGGTGGCCAACGATGTTATGGAGGTGGTTAGCGAATTTTGTGTTGGGAATGCTGGTTTTGATAGGATTAATAGGGCTATCATTGTCCTGATCCCTAAATCCTCGGTGGCGAATCGTATCGAGGACTACCGTCCTATCTCGATCTCGAATGGGATTTATCTTATCATTGCTAAGGTCTTAGCCAGACAGCTTGCTCATGTTCTGGACTCACTTGTCTCCCCGGCCCAGGCTGCCTACATTAGGGGGAGGCAGATTTCGGATTGCATCGCGGTAGCTTCGGAGTTAATCGCTGATTGGAAGAGCTCCGACAAGAAGGGGGTACTTTGGAAGATCGACTTCGCGAAGGCGTATGATTGCTTGGAGTGGCGGTTCCTGTGGTCTATTTTGAGGAGGAGGGGTTTCCCTGAGGTTTGGATTTCATGGATGCGACAGTGTGTGTCCACTGTCTCCCTCTCTGTCCTGGTTAATGGTCGGGCGGTTGGGGGCTTCTTCCAGCCGAGAAGGGGGGTACGACAGGGGTGTCCCCTCGCTCCCCTGCTCTTTGTGTTGGCTTCAGATGTGCTGGCACGAATGGTGGATCGTGTGATCGAGGCAGGGTTGTCCAATGGCTTCACTAAGGGTGACTTGCATGTTCCCTTAATTCAATTCGCGGATGATACTATTTTCTTCATCGAGGGTGGCACTTCTGAGGTCTCCGGTATGGTGATCACTCTTGACCTGTTCAGTGAATTATTGGGGCTCTTGATTAATGGTGCTAAATCCAAGGTTATCCCCTTTGGGATGTCGCAGGCGGAGGCAATGGAGTGTGGGCAGCTGTTGGGCTCTCCTCCTAGTGGGCTCCCTTTTGATTACCTTGGCTTGTCGCTGGTGGTGGGCCGGGTCAGGCTTCGGGATTGGCGTTTGGTTGTTGAGAAGGTAGAGGCTCGCCTTGCTGGATGGCGCACGACGTTGCTTTCTAGAGGGGTCATCTTGTTATTCTCAAGGCGGTGCTTTCCTCTATTCCGATTTTCTTCCTCTCGATTCGTCGTATGCCTAAGGGGATTCGTTTGCGACTTGAAAGTTGTATGCGTCGCTTCTTGTGGGGTAAGAAGGGGGATGGGGGTAGGGAGGTTCATCTTGTGGCCTGGGATGAGGTTAATAGGGCCAAGCGGGATGGTGGCCTGGTTGTGCGGAGGCTGGAGGTTGTTAACGATGCTCTTTTACTCAAATGGGTGAGTAGAATTTGGGGTCAGGAGGATAACTTCTTCATTAAGGTTCTCAGGGAGTTCCTGGGTGGTGCGAGGATGGGGGTGCTGTGGGGGGGGGGTGACATCAGGCCCCATTCTCCCTTCTGGCGTAATGTGTTGGCAGTTTTTGCTAGGAATATTTCCCTCTTTAGGCCGGTTCTGGGGAAGGGGGACTCTTTCAAATTTTGGCTTGACGATTGGTCGGGAAGGGGTTCTTTGATGGAGCACTTTCCCCGTCTGTTTGCTTTGGCGGATGACAAAGAGGCTACGGTTGCATCTTGCTGGTTGGATGGCTGCTGGTGTCCGCGCTTTCTTGCGAATTTCTCGGACTAGCGACTTGATGATTTTGTTTCTCTATTGAACGTCCTCTCTGACTATGACCGACCTAATGATGGGCGGGATCACTGGGCGTGGAAGGACGGTGCTTTTTCCATGTGTAAGGCGTATCGGGCGCTGGCTCCCCATCCTCCGGTCGGGGCTGATCTCCTATTACGCGATTGTTGGTTGCTTTGGGGCTTGAGGCTTCCCGAGCGCATTGGCGTCTTCCTTTGGCTTCTTCGTAGAGGGAGGCTTTTAACTCATGATCGCTGCGCCAGATTCTTTGTTAACGTCGGTTCTAATTGTGTCCTTTGTGATGCGGAGGTGGAAACTATTGATCATTTATTCTTAGGCTGCCACGTGGTCCGGGGGATCTGGGACGATCTGGAGTGGGTGAGGTCGGATGATCTGATTGCCTTCTGCGAGCTTTTGTTCTGCAACAAGAACAGGGATAGGAGGGACATTTTGGCCCCGTTTGCTAGGTTGTGGTGCTTTTGGCTAGGTAGGAATGAGGCCCTCTTCTCCAGCCAACGCTTCTACCGGGATAACGTTCTTATCCATTGTTCGCGGCTTCTGGATGACTCGTGTGCGGTATAGGCCGCAGGTGGTTTTCTTGGCGGTGTTGATATTCTGTTGCTTTTCCGGCTCTCTATTAAGGGTGTAATACTATTTTCTTTACTTCTACTTTTTTTGTAACATTCTTTTCCTACTTTCTTAATATATTGGGACGAACACCGTTGAGTGTCTCCCCCTTTTTTTGAGCCTAAAAAAAGGAAGCTAAGTAAGGATTAGTAGTTAATTATGGGTTACTATTCATGGGTGGGCCTTAAGTGCAAATATAAGGAGTAGGTGGGTTTTATGTTGCAATTTTCCCAAGGGCATAAACACCCTTAACGCCACCTTCATCCCACTTATCTTCTCTTCTCGTCTTCTTCCCCATTAAGCCATGGCCGACCACCCTAACTCCTCCACCTTCTCCCTTTGATTTCCTCCCCAATTCTCATCCAAATTTGAGTTTCAAGAGCTCAAATCAAAGCTTGGGGGGAGAAGATCTTGGATCTTGCATTGCATGTAATATCAAGGGCCAAAGAAGAAGAGAAAACCAAGCTTGAAGCCCAAGGTGTGGACTGCTCAACACTTGTTCTTGGAGTGTTCTTCCTCAAGCTTTGAAGCTTGAGTTTGAGGTACAAATTTAGCCCTCCTTTTGCTGCCATTTTTAGATTTGCTACCACTTATATCCCAAGTCTTAGATCAAGTCTTTGTTTTGGGATTTTTGTTGCAAAAAAATTGGGATTTGGAGGCTTAGAGTGGACGTTTTTCTGTGGTGTCCAGATCTGATTGTTGTTCTTCAAATCCAAGTTATGCATGTGTTTTGAGATTTTTCTTGAGCCCATTTGGGTAGAATTACTTATTGATTAATATTCCACCAAGTTGGCCTTCAATCCATGGGTTTGGACACGAAATTGCATGTGATTAGGAATTTTTAGAGAGGATATACATGGACAGTTTTTCTAAAATTTCAGATTGTTGTTGCTGAATGTTGGCCAATAATTTTAATGATTTGGGGATCTTCTTTGAGTTCTCTTGGGTAGATTTGCTTACTGATTATATCTCCATTAAGTTGGCCTATGATTCTTGGCTTTTATTTTGGAATTTGACGTGATTTGGAAATGATTTAGCTGCTATCATATACAAGTAACTGAATGTGTTCAGATCTGTCCATGCACTTTAAATTAGATTTTTATGATGGATTTGAGGAGTTTCTTCATGTATCCTTGAGTGTAATTACTTGTTGATAGATACTCCTTCATGTTAACCATCAATCCATGGGTTTAGTTTTGAAATAGGATGAGTTTTGAGGAGTTTATGAATGTTGTTATTATGATTGCCACTGAATGTCCAGATTTGATATGGTTGCATTATTGCTAAGAAGATGCATAATTTTGGAAATATTCTCAGACACCCATTTGGTGGATTTGATTTTGGATATATGGGGGATACAATACCCATGAAATCCATGTATTTGGACTGGTTTTGGTGGTGATTTTGAGACTAATTTGGTTGCTGTCCATGGACCTTGCTGTGGTCGAATTTCATTGTCGAATGCATGTTTTAATCAAAACTTTAGGCATCCTTTAATAGGTTTAAAAACCCCCAAGTCCCCATGTCCTCCTTATATTAAAAAGGTAAATCAATTTATGGTTTAATACTATACAGGAGAGGGATTAAGAGAGGATGAATAGATGATTTTGGCTATTGATGCACTGCTATATGGTACTGTGCACCTTTGCAAGTCATTGTTGAGCATCGATGATTTTGATTGGATTTTGACCACTGTTTTGATGAACTTTAAACATGGATTGCTAGAGGATTTTGTGGTCTTGAAAGATATAACCTTGCTTGAGTAATTAGAAGAACTTTGATGCTTTGAATTGCCTTATGTTTGCGGCTATATGCTTGCTGTACACAGATCTATGAGTAGAATAGATGCATGATTGGAACATTTGATGCATCTAAAGGACCCTATAAATGTTAGACTTTAAAGTCAATTGAATGCCTAGATGGTTTCTTTTAAGCCATGAAGTTGGGGATGAACTTCAAAGGACTAGATGCCTTGAATTATTATGAGTATACACGCACATTGCCACTGTTTTGGTATGACAAAAACAATGAAAGGGAAAACCACTATTTGTAACCATTTTAAAGCATGCCTTAGGATAATTGTTACTTATAAAGGTGGGCTTGAAACACATGTTATGAGTTATGAGATTGGGGATGAACTTAATGATATATATATGTGGTTATCCTACATGATAATAAGACTATATGAACTTGCCATGAAGCAAGTTTTCCTCTAATAGGTACCCCGATCTTGTGGGTGCTTGTGAATCCTTTGAAACATAGGAAAGAAAGATGTTTTCCGATATGATAGCCAAGATCATAAGATTGATGTTCTTCAGTAGGAGTTGAGAGAGAGACTATCATAACAGGTCTGTATCCCTGATCTAGGATCAGTTGAGGTTCTTATAGAACAAGCTCGGGTCTGGGACTGACAGCTTGTAGATATGAAATAAATCAAAGAAACCGTAACACTTAGGGCGAAACATGAAAAATAAAAGAAATAGTGATGTCACATATGGTCAGTCATGGAGATTTATACTCCGACTGTGCGAGGGCGCGGTACCCTCACCTGAGCAGGAGATGAGGTCGCTCAAGCTTGGGTAGAGGACACTGACAGCATGGGTCTAGGATCCCAGTCTTTTTCACGTGTTTTCTTCGAGCCGGCTCGGTTTTTATGCTTCTTTGGGATCCACGAGTTGTCTAGACCATTCCGTTGACCCGTTGGTTTTTCTTGGAGAGCCTAGGTCGGGGGTTCTCCGCAGTTAGTTACGAGCTCGTCTGGTTTTTCTTAACTCTTTTCCTCCGGGAGTTGAGCAACGAGAGAGGAAGTTGGGTCCAGCAGGATTACCTCTTCTCTTTCCTACCTCTAGTGAAGTAGTAGTCGTACTACCACCGCCTTTCCCTTGGACCACACTTCCACTGGGATTGGCGAGATAGACGAATCCCTTCGGGGGTTTCCTCACTGCAGAAATTATTACCTTTCCACCCGGCTTGTGACTTGATGATGGGGTAGTGATCGATAGACATGTGACAGTTCACCAATTGCCCAGTTAAGTTGTAGTTCCATCAGTAGACATTGATGACTTCATTATTACCTTTCCGCCAGGTTTGCGACCTGGTGATGCAGTAGTGGTTAGTAGACACTGATGAATCCTTTAATTACCTTTCTGCCAGGCTGTGACCTCGTGATGGGGTAGGAGATGGGTGACTTTCCGCTATCTGCCTAGTGATGACTTTTCCATTAAGAGACTAGTGACGACATGTACCGTTAGTAGAGACTAACGAGGGTTGGGTGTTGAGAGAGTTGTGAAACGTTTCCTCTTGTACACTTTCGTGAGCGAGCTATCACACGTGTCGACCGAGGATTAATGAGAGTTGAGAGAAAAAGCTAGAAAAAGTATTGGGAACTTAGTTAGGATGCAAGATACCATCGCATGCCTACGGAGGCACCCCAACCCTGAGGCGTACATCATACCTCAGAGTCATAGTGTGAAGAATAGCGCTCAAACCAGAAATATGATGAAGAATCTTTGTCATTGCACGTGTCCAAACACAATAACGTATGATCTGACCTCGATCGAGAGAGGGAAGTTACACAAGCCAGGCTAAACATCTAAAGGGCCTCAAAAGACAAAAGGAACCAGTCAATACGCGACCTAAATGAAGAAATCCTCCAAGTATACTTGTACTTAGTCGCATCGAGAACCTCCAAGCCAAGCTCCTCTACCACCTAGCGGCACGTTCCGGTTAGCGAGACGGGTCGTGACAACTTGTGGTATCAGAGCAATGATTTTAGGACCTTGAGCAAGAATTATATTAGGAGTTGATCTATAATATTGGAAGATAATTTAGTTATCATAATTTGATTTGAACTTAGATGAAAATTGACGTTATAGTCTTGAGGATATCTGGAATCATTATTAGAGGATTTATGTTGATGAAGGATCTAATTGAGGTTTTATTTTTATAGGAAACAATGGCAGGAGAGCAGCCACAAGCGACCACCTAAGGCCCTAGTCAGGAGAATAACAACAACAACAACGTGTATGACACGTTGACCTTGATAGCTCAAACACTAGGAGGCATGGCTGCCCAGTCCGTTAAAAGACATGAATTTGAGTACCAATTGCCATTTGAACATGTAAAGAAGCTTGGAGGAGAACCATTTGCAGGAGACAGTTATCCAAAGAAGGCGAGGGAATGGTTCAAGAATATGGAGAAAATATTTGCTCTAATGGACTGCACGGATGAACAAAAGTTGAAGTATACAATATTTTTACTGAAAGATAGCGCTGATGATTGGTGGACATCGGTGAAAATGAAATATCCAAACCCATCTCACATTACATGGGAGATCTTTGAGAAAGTTCAATGAAAAATATTACCCAAGGGTTTATCAGGAGGAGAAACGTAGGGAATTCCGATTCCATACTAAGGGAAGCAATTTGTTTGATGAATTTGAGAAGAAATTCACAAAACTTTCAAAGTTTACTGCTTCTCTGGTTGCAACAAAGGAAGAAAAGTGTAGGCGTTTAGAAAATGGTATGCATATTGACTTAAAGGAAATGGTTTCGGCCACGGGATATACTGATTATGCAAAATTAGTGGAGGCTGCTCGTCATGCTGAACGAGTAGTGATAGAAAGAATGAAATGCAATGATCCCGGAAAGAAAAGGTTTGCAGATAGACCCCAATGGAGAGGAACCATGAACAAAGAACCAAGAATAGCTGTGAACTCAAGACAAGATAATAGGCCAGCTCTTAGAGTACAAGGGAATCAAAGAAATAGAATTACAGTTGGGACTTCTGAAAACAGAACACTTTCTTTTCCACAATGTACAAACTGTGGAAAGTTTCATCTAGGAAGTTGCCGCAAGGGGACCGCTGGTGTTATCATTGTGGCAAGATGGGCCACATACGTCAGAATTGTCCCACACTTGTCCAAGGCCATAGGATTATGGGAAGACCACCACCAAATGAAAATTGTGATATTGTTATACGTCGTCCTCCACCGGCAAGGAAACAAAATAAAAATAATACACAGAAGAGATCAAACCAGAGAGAGGGAAAAGCTTTTGCTATGACCTTAGAGGAGGCCATATGTAATACATGTTTTGTATAGTCTTGAGTTTTTGTAAGAATATCACTATATATGTACTATGTTTGGATGTTAGCAAGTGTTATTTCAAGGAATTATTGGATTGATAGTATTCACACTTTACGGTTAACACGGTCAATAGATTTGCCTTAATACAACGATTTTATGGAAACTTGTTATGTGTAAATCAAAGACCATCCTATATAAATATGACTTCAAAAAGGTTCTCTGGATTTTTGTAGCAGATCAAACATAGTACCACATCTAGAAATCGGGAAGTATGGTAGTAGCATAAGTAGTACAATCCACTCCTAGTATTGGGCCACAATGTTATAGATTTATACTCATTAGCCCATAATCACATCTTTAAGAATAATTAAGTATGATTAGTGCTAATTACCGGTCATTATTGATAATTAAGTGTCATTAGCAATAGTAGGACACATGGAAGACAAATCCTAGGACACGTGTCAATGTACATTCAGGACATGTGTCAACGCACAAGAGTACCATGTGTCATCATTCTAAGACTAACATGTGTCCTACATATCATTAAGACTAATTAAGCGTGATTAGCACTAATTACCCGTCATTAGTGATAATTAAGTGTCATTAGCAAAAGTAGAATATATGGAGGGCAAATCATGGGACACGTGTCGTTACATATTCAGGACAAGTGTCAATATCCAAGAGGAACATGTGCCGTCGTTCTATGACTAACATGTGTCCTAGTGTAGCCTCATACTTATGCAACAAGTTTTCTCATGAATAATCCATGTGTCATGGTGTATGAATGACAAGTGTTGCCATGTGTATTTATACATGGAAGAGAGGCAACATTTGTCTTGAAGCCTCCCCTACATGTTGACACATGTCACACTTGTAAAGGGGGTGGAGGCCTATATATACCAATGACCTCCCCACCATTCTACTCACTTCATCCCACGCCACTCTCACCACCTTAGAGCTATAAGGTCGTCGAGGTCGTTGGAGGAGCACGATAAGAGTGACGGCGAAGCTCTGTCCGTGACCGAGAGCACATGAAAAGCCGTAACGAAGTTCTGCAGCCATCAAGCCGTAGTACTCAATTTGAGACAGTTATAGGGGATATTCACTAAAGAAGGCAATCCCGACTTAAATTAGAAAGCACTCAGGTTAGGGATTTTCTTGGGCTATTTTAAAGAAATAATCTTTAGCTTTTTATGCATGGTTTTGAATAGCAAGTATGCAATCGTGTCTTCTCAAGCGTTTACATATGAATTGCAAGTAGTATGCAGCTGATATGAAATCAGATCTTAGAACGTATTTCAGATATCGTTTCAAGTGTTTTATCATGATAGCATGTTATCAAGCATATGGTTCTTTGTGGAAGACTAAACATAAGTTTCACTAATTAGATTTGAACTTTATATAAAAGAAACATGTTTGAACAGTCATTATGAAATATGTATCGGTTTTAAAGTCCTTAATAGTTTCCAGTTGAAAGAATATGCATGCTATGCCAGATTGTTGTATGATCATGAATTAGAGCTGTTGTGAGCATGATTTAACAAGAGTATGGATGGTTAGTGCCAAGAAAAGAATCAGAATCAGAAAGTAAGCACCACAATTACTCTTTTATACAAGTCATGAACTAGCAATTAGATATGGTGATGTCATTAGATATGACCCTGAAACAACCATTAGATATGACAAACCATTAGATAAGGTATCAAGAGGACATTGGGTCCGCATTCTATATACATATAGGCTATGGGCCGTATGCAGGGTGTTTTTGATCTTTGGAACCGTCTGCGCGTATGACTTAACTTTGTTTCAGCATTCATGAGTCGATAACTTAGCCACAATGGTGATTAATGCAAACAGCTTGATAGTGACAATTACGTTTCAGTTTATCTTTTTTTGAAGTGATTTCAGCGTTCAATTGCAAAACTAGCATGTTGTTATATGATTACTGTCATAAAGTCTCTTTCAAGCTATTGCCAAGTTATCGGCATAAAATTTGGTATGATGCTCATATTTCAACTTTTAGCTATAAGTAAAAAGCTTGGGATCCTTTCATTAGGTCTAAGCTCATAAATGGGTTTAGACTCATCCCCTTATATTATAATTATGTACATATCAACAGAATCACGACCAGAGGGAGAAAGGACTGCTTACACACTAGAAGGAGGTGGTGTTCGTTGTTTTTTTGTACTGTCTGTTGTTTTTGTAAGGAGTTGTAATAGAACTTGTGTAAGATACTTCTTTGTAATGTGAATTTTAAATACAAAGAAGATTTTTTGATGAGATTGCCACATGTATACTTGATAAATAAGCAGAAAGACATCTGTCGCGACACGTTACGGTTAGCGGGACGAGTCGTGACAACTTGTGGTATCAGAGCAATGAATTTAGGACCTTGAGCAAGAATTATATTAGGAGTTGATCTATAGTATTGGAAGATAATTTAGTTATCATAATTTGATTTGAACTTAGAAGAAAATTGAAGTTATAATCTTGAGGATATCTGGAATCATTTTTGGAGGATTTATGTTGAGGAACTATCTAATTGAGGTTTTATTTTTATAGGAAACAATGGCAGTATAGGAAACAATGGCAGTAGGAAACAATGGCAGTAAAGAAATAGATTTACAGTTGGGACTTCTGAAAACAGAACACTTTCTTTTCCACAATGTACAAACTGTGGAAAGTTTCATCCGGGAAGTTGCCGCTAGGGGACCGCTGGGTGTTATTAATGTGGCGAGATGGGCCACATACGTCAGAATTGTCCCACACTTGTCCAAGGCCATAGGATTATGGGAAGACCACCATCAAATGAAAATCGTGATATTGTTATACGTCGTCCTCCACCTGCAAGGGAACAAAATAAAAACAATACACAGAAGAGATCAAACCAGAGAGAGGGAAAAGCTTTTGCTATGACCTTACAGGAGGCCATATGTAATACACGTTTTGTAGTCTTGAGTTTTTGTAAGAATATCACTATATATATACTATGTTTGGATGTTAGCTAGTGTTATTTCAAGGAATTATTGGACTGATAGTATTCACACTTTACGGTTAACACAGTCAATAGATTTGCCTTAATACAACGATTTTATGGAAACTTGTTGTGTGTAAATAAAATACCATCTTGTATAAATATGACTTCAAAAAGATTCTCTGGATTTTTGTAGCAGATCAAACATAGTACAACATCTAGAAATCGGGAAGTATGGTAGTAGCATAGCAGTGCTTACACACTAGAAGGAGGTGGTGTTCGTTTTTTTGTATTGTCTGTTGTTTTTGTAAGGAGTTGTAATAGAACTTGTGTAAGACACTTCTTTGTAATGTGAACTTTAAATACAAAGAAAATTTGTTTGATGAGATTGCCACATGTGTACTTCGAGGCTAAAGAAGCAGAAAGACATATGTCGCGGTACGTTCCAGTTAGTGGGACGGGTCGTGACAACATGTGGTATCAGAGCAATGATTTTAGGACCTTGAGCAAGAATTATATTAGGAGTTGATCTATAGTATTGGAAGATAATTTAGTTATCATAATTTGAACTTAGAAGAAAATTGATGTTATAGTCTTGAGGATATCTGGAATCATTTTTGGAGCATTTATGTTGATGAAGTATCTAATTGAGGTTTTATTTCTATAGGAAACAATGATAGTAGAGCAGCCACAAGCGACCACCCAAGGCCCTAGTCAGGAGAATAACAACAACAACAACAACGTGTATGACACGTTGACCTTGATAGCTCAAACACTAGGAGGCATGGCTGCCCAGTCCGTTAAAAGACATGAATTTGAGTACCAATTGCCATTTGAACATGTAAAGAAGCTGGGAGGAGAACCATTTGTTGGAGACACTGATCCAAAGAAGGCAAGGGAATGATTCAAGAATATGGAGAAAATATTTGCTCTAATGGATTGCACGGATGAACAAAAGTTGAAGTATACAATATTTTTACTGAAAGATAGCACTGATGATTGGTGGACATCGATGAAAATGAAATATCCAAACCCATCTCACATTACATGGGAGATCTTTGAGAAAGAGTTCAATAAAAAATATTACCCAAGGGTTTATCAGGAGGAGAAATGTAGGGAATTCCTATTCCTTACTCAGGGAAGCAATTTGTTTGATGAATTTGAGAAGAAATTCACATAACTTTCAAAGTTTACTGCTTCTCTGGTTGCAACAGAGGAAGAAAAGTGTAGACGTTTAGAAAATGGTATGCATATTGACTTAAAGAAAATGGTTTCGGCCACAGGATATATTGATTATGCAAAATTAGTGGAGGCTGCTCGTTGGGTTGAATGAGTAGTGATAGAAAGAAGGAAATGCAATGATCCCGGAAAGAAAAGGTTTGCAGATAGACCCCAGTGGAGAGGAACCATGAACAAAGAACCAAGAATAGCTGGGAACTCAAGGCAAGATAATAGGTCAGCTCTTAGAGTACAAGTGAATGAAAGAAATAGATTACAGTTGGGACTTCTGAAAACAGAACACTTTCTTTTCCACAATGTACAAACTGTGGAAAGTTTTATCCGGGAAGCTGCCGCAAGGGGACCACTGGGTGTTATCGATGTGGCGAGATGGGCCACATAGGTCAGAATTGTCCCACACTTGTCCAAGACCATAGGATTAGGGGAAGACCACCACCAAATGAAAATCGTGATATTGTTATACGTCGTCATCTACCTGTAATGGAACAAAATCAAAACTATACACAGAAGAGGTCAAACCAGAGAGAGGGAAAAGCTTTTGCTATGACCTTAGAGGAGGCCATATGTAATACACGTTTTGTATAGTCTTGAGTTTTTGTAAGAATATCACTATATGTATACTATGTTTGGATGTTAGCAAGTGTTATTTCAAGGAATTATTGGATTGATAGTATTCACACTTTCCGGTTAACACAGTCAATAGATTTGCCTTAATACAACGATTTTATGGAAACTCGTTGTGTGTAAATCAAAGACCATCTTGTATAAATATGACTTCAAAAAGGTTCTCTGGATTTTGTAACAGATCAAACATAGTACCACATCTAGAAATCGGGAAGTATGGTAGTGGAACAAGTAGTACAATCCACTACTAGTATTGGGCCACAATGTTATAGATTTATACTCATTAGCCCATAATCACATCATTAAGACTAATTAAGTATGATTAGTGCTAATTACCCATCATTATTGATAATTAAGTGTCATTAGCAATAGTAGGACACATGGAATACAAATCATAGGACACGTGTCATTGTACATTCAGGACATGTGTCAATGCAAAAGAGTACCATGTGTCATCATTATAAGACTAACATGTGTCATACACATCATTAAGACTAATTAAGCGTGATTAGCACTAATTACCCGTCATTAGTGATAATTAAGTGTCATTAGCAAAAGTAGAATGTATGGAGGGCAAATCATGGGACACGTGTCGTTACATATTCAGGACAAGTGTCAATATCCAAGAGGATCATGTGTCATCGTTCTATGACTAACATGTGTCCTAGTGTAGCCTCATACTTCTGCAACAAGTTTTCTCATGAATAATTCATGTGTCATGGTGTACGAATGACAAGTGTTACCATGTGTCTTTATACAAGGAAGAGAGGCAACATGTGTCGTGAATCCTCCCTTACATGTTGACACATGTCACACATGTAAAGGGGGTGGAGGCCTATATATACCCATGACCTCCCCACCATTCTACTCACTTCATCCTACGCCACTCTCACCACCTTATAGCTACAAGGCCGTCGAGGTCGTTGGAGGAGCACGATAAGAGTGACGACGAAGCTTTGTCAGTGACCAAGAGCACATGAAAAGCCGTAACGAAGTTCTGGCTGCCATCAAGCCGTAATACTCAATTTGAGATGGTGATAGGGGATATTCACTAAAAAAGGCAATCCCGACTCAAATTAGAAAGCAATCAGGTGAGGGATTTTCTTGCGCTATTTTAAAGCAATAATCTTTAGCTTTTTATGCATGGTTTTGAATAGCAAGTATGCAATCGAGTTTTATCAAGCGTTTACATATGAATTGCAAGTAGTATATAGTTGATATGAAATCAGATCTTAGAACGTATTTCAGATATCGTTTCAAGTGTTTTATGATGATAGCATGTTTTCAAGCATATGGTTCTTTGTGGAAGACTAAACATAAGTTTCACTAATTAGATTTGAACTTTATATAAAAGAAACATGTTTGAACAGTCATTATGCAATATGTATCGGTTTTCAAGTCCTTAATAGTTTCCATTTGCAAGAATATGCATGTTATGCCAGATTGTTGTATGATCATGAATTAGAGCTGTTATGAGCATGATTTAACAAGAGTATGGATTGTTCGTGCCACGAAAAGAATCAGAAGGTTAACACCACAATAGCTCTTTTATACAAGTCATGAACTAGCCATTAGATATGGTGATGTCATTAGATATGACCCTGAAACAGCCATTAGATATGGCAAACCATTAGATAAGGTATCAAGAGGACTTTGGGTCCGCTTTCTGAATACATATAGGCTTTGTGTCGTATGCAGGGTGTTTTTGGTCTTTGGTATCGTCTGCGCGTATGACTTAACATTGTTTCAGCATTCATGAGTCGATAACCTAGCACAGTGGTGATTAATGCAAACAACTTGATAGTGACAATTATGTTTCAGTTTATCTTATTTTGAAGTGATTTCAACGTTCAATTGCAAAACTAGCATGTTGTTATATGATTACTGTCATAAAGTCTCTTTCAAGCTATTTCCAAGTTATCAGCATAAATTTTGGTATGATGCTCATATTTCAACTTTTAGCTATAAGTAAAAAGCTTGAGATCCTTTCACTGGGTCTAAGCTCATAAATGGTTTAGACTCATCCCTTTATATTATAATTATGTACATATCAACAAAATAACGACCAGAAGGAGAAATGACTGCTTACACACTAGAAGGAGGTGGTGTTCATTGTTTTTTTGTACTGTCTGTTGTTTTTGTAAGGAGTTGTAATAGAACTTGTGTAAGACACTTCTTTTTAATGTGAACTTTAAATACAAAGAAGATTTGTTTGATGAGATTGCCACGTGTACTTTGAGATAAAGAAGCAGAAAGACATATGTCGCAGCACGTTCCGGTTAGCGGGACGGGTCATGACAACTTGTGGTATTCAGAGCAATGATTTTAGGACCTTGAGCAAGAATTATATTAGGAGTTGATCTATAGTATTGGAAGATAATTTAGTTATCATAATTTGATTTGAACTTAGAAGAAAATTGATGTTATAGTCTTGAGGATATCTGGAATCATTTTTGGAGGATTTATGTTGATGAAGTATCTAATTGAGGTTTTATTTTTATAGGAAACAATGGCATTAGAGCAGCCACAAGCGACCACCCAAGGCCCTTGTAAGGAGAATAACAACAACAACATATATGACACGTTGACCGTGATAGCTCAAACACTAGGAGGCATGGCTGCCCAGTCCGTTAAAAGACTTGAATTTGAGTACCAATTGCCATTTGAATATGTAAAGAAGCTGGGAGGAGAACCATTTGTAGGAGACACTGATCCAAAGAAGGCAAGGGATGGTTCATGAATATGGAGAAAATATTTGCTCTAATGGACTGCACGGATGAACAAAAGTTGAAGTATACAATATTTTTACTGAAAGATAGCGCTGATGATTGGTGGACATCGGTGAAAATGAAATATCCAAACCCATCTCACATTACATGTGAGATCTTTGATAAAAAGTTCAATGAAAATATTAGGGTTTAGGGTTTATCAGGAGGAGAAACGTAGGGAATTCCTATTCCTTACTCAGGGAAGCAATTTGTTTGATGAATATGAGAAGAAATTCACAGAGCTTCCAATGTTTACTGCTTCTCTGGTTGCAACAGAGGAAGAAAAGTGTAGACGTCTGGAAGATGGTATGCATATTGACTTAAAGGAAATGGTTTCGGCCACGGGCTATACTGATTATGCAAAATTAGTGGAGGTTGCTCATCGGGCTGAACGAGTAGTGATAGAAAGAAGGAAATACAATGATCCCAGAAAGTAAAGGTTTGCAGATAGACCCCAGTGGAGAGGAACCATGAACAAAGAACCAAGAATAGCTGGGAATTCAAGGCAAGATAATTGGTCAGCTCTTAGAGTACAAGGGAATTAAACAAATAGATTTACAGTTGGGACTTCTGAAAACAGAACACTTTCTTTTCCACAATGTACAAACTGTGAAAAGTTTCATGCGGGAAGTTGCCGCAAGGGGACCGCTAGGTGTTATGAATGTGGCGAGATGGGCCACATACGTCAGAATTGTCCCGCACTTGTCCAAGGCCGTCGGGTTATGGGAAGACCAGCACCAAATGAAAATCATGATATCGTTATACGTCGTCCTCCACCTGCAATGGAACAAAATAAAAGCAATACACAGAAGAGATCAAGCCAGAGAGAGGGAAAATCTTTTGCTATGACCATAGAGGAGGCCATATCTGTAGACGATGTTGTATCAGGTACCACTATTATTTTTGGTAAAAGTGCACATACTCTTATTGATTCTGGTTCAAGTCATTCTTTTATTTCACAAAGATTCTTCATATATGCTGATAAAGTAACAAGTACTCTCAATTATGCTTTAGCAATTTCTTTGCCTAAGGGAGAACCAGAAATTATTAGGGATGTCCTCCGAAATTGTTTGGTAAAGATAGGAGTAAATTATATTGAAGTAGACCTGATTCCTATGGAGATAAGGGAATTTGATGCTATCATAGGAATGGATTGCTTAAGTGCATATCATGCTCTTCCAGACTATCATAAGAAGCATGTTACTTTTACAAAACCAGGTGATGTCGAATTCACTTTCTATGGAGAAAGAAGGATATATCCTACCCATGTTGTAATACACGTTTTGTATCGTCTTGAGTTTTTGTAGAATATCACTATATACATGCTATGTTTGGATGTTAACAAGTGTTATTTCAAGGAAATATTGGATTGATAGTATTCACAATATATGGTTAACACAGTCAATAGATTTGTCCTTAATACAGCAATTTTATGGAAACTTGTTGTAAATAAGAGACCGTCTTGTATAAATATGACTTCAAAAAGGTTCTCTGAAATTTTGTAACACATAAAACATAGTACCACATCTAGACATCTGGAAGTACGGTAGTAGCTTGTAAGTAGTAGAATCCACTACTAGTATAGGGCCACAATGTTATTTATTTATACTCATTAGACCATAATGACATCATTAAGACTAATTAAGCATGATTAGTGCTAATTACTCGTCATTAGTGATAATTAAGTGTCATTAGTAAAAGTAGGACACATGGAGAGGAAATCATGGGACACGTGTCGTCATATATTCAGGACAAGTGTCAAAACCCAAGAATGCCATGTGTCATCATCCTAAGACTAACATGTGTCATGGTGTAGCCTCTTACTTGAACAACAAGTTTTCTCATAAGTGAGCCATATGCCACGGTGTATGAATGGCAAGTGTCGTCATGTGTCTTCATACATGGATGAGAGGCAACATGCGTCTTGGATCCTCCCTTACATGTTGACACATGTCACACATGTAAAGGGGGTGGAGGCCTATATATACCCATGACCCCCCATTCTCCTCCTCACTTCATCCCATGCCCATCTCTCCATCTTAGAGCCGCAAGGCCGTCGAGGTTGCTGGAGGAGCACGATAGGAGTCACGACAAAGCCCTGTCGGTGACCAAGAGCGTATTAGAAGCCATAACGAAGTTATGTCCGCACTAAGCCGTAGGATTCAATCTAAGACGGCAATAGGGGGGATTTCATTAAAGAAGGAGATCTCGACTCGAGTGAGATATCGATCAGGTGAGGGATTCTCAAGCACTACTTTAAAGTAATAATCTTTAGCTTTTTATGCATGCTTTTGAATAGCAAGTACGCACTCGTGTTTTTCTAAAGCTTTTATGCATGATTTGTAAGTACCGTATAGTAGATATGAAATCAGGTATTTGGAAAGTTTTTCAAATGTTGTTTCAGATATTTTATCATGATTGCACGTTTTCCAGCATATGGTTCTTTGTGAAACACGAAACATAATTAGATTTGAGCTTTATATAAAAGAAGCACGATTGTATGCAATATGTATCGGTTTTCAAGTTCCTAATAGTTTCCAGTCGTAACAATATGCATGCTATGTCCGATTGCTTTATGTTGATAAACTAGTTGTTATGAGCATGATTTAACAAGATTATGGATTATTAGTGCCAAGAAAAGAATCAGAATCAGAAAGTAAGCACCACAGTAACTCTTTTATACAAGTCATGAACTAGACATTAGATATGGTGATGTCATTAGATATGAACCTGAAACCGCCATTAGATATGGCAAACCATTAGATATGGTATCAAGAGGACTTTGGGTCCGCATTCTGTATACATACAGGCTTTGGGTATGCAAGGTGTTTTTGGTCTTTGGGATCGTCCGCACGTATGACTTAGCTTTGTTTCAGCGTTCATGAGTCGATAACTTAGCCACAGTGGTGATTAATGCAAACAGCTTGATAGCGATAATTTGGTTTCAGTTTATCTTCTTTTGAAACGATTTCTATGTTCAATTGCAAAACTTGCATGTTGTTATATGTTTACTGTCATAAAGTCTCTTTTTCAAGCTATTTCAAAGTTATCAGCATAATTTTTGGCATGCTGCTCATATTTCACATTTTAGCTATATGTAAAAAGATTGAGATCCATTCACTGGGTCTAAGCTCGTATACAAGCTTAGACTCATCCCGTTATATTATAATTATGTACAGATCAACAGAATCACGACCTGAAGAAGAAAGGACTGCTTACACATTAGAAGGAGGTGGTGTTTGTTTTTTTTGTACTATCTGCTGTTTTGTAAGGAAATGTAATAGAACTTGTGTAAGACACTTCTTTGTATTGTGAACTTTAAATACAAAGATGATATGTTTGATGAGATTGCCACATGTGTACTTTGAGGAAAAAGAAAAAGAATGATCTCTGTCGCGGCACGTTCCGGTTAGAGGGACGGGTCGTGATACATGTCATCTCCTGTCTCTTAGCCCGGAAGTTGATAAGGAAGGGATAATCCTCTTATATTGCTTTTGTTTTTAATACTAAGGCAGAAGCCATCAGTTTAGAAAATATCTATGTGGTGAAGGTGTAACGTCTCGGGATTAGGTCCCCGGTCCGTTATCGAGGAAAACTGTCCCTAACAACTTGTTGGGTTCAGGCCCAAATGGAACCGTTGACAACCACCCAAAATGCTTAAGCCCAAGTTGACAAGTAGTAATCCCCATCACTTATAAGCCACACCCCCACTTCGTAAGGTTTTTAGGTATGGTACTATGTTTTGGGGTTGGGGTGTTACAACCTCCCCCACTTATATCCGCAACGTCCTCGTTGCGACATTGCCCATTCACTTATTCCGAATGATAGTAGCGGTTGCACGCTCACGGCTTATGTTCCTTCGGGTAGCCCTTTCCGCTATCAGAAGGAACCTGCTCTGATACCATTTGTAACGTCCCGGGCTTAGGTCCCCGGTCCGTTATTGAGAAAAACTGGTCATGACAACTTGTTGGGTTCATGCCCAAATGGACCCGTTGACAACCACCCAAAATGCTTAAGCCCAAGTTGACAAGTAGTAATCCCCATCACTTATAAGCCACACTCCCACTTCGTGAGTTTTTTAGGTATGGTACTATGTTTTGGGGTTGGGGTGTTACATAAGGAGTTTTCCAGACAGATGAGGGATTTATACAATCCAGTATGTCTCCATGGGGTGCTCCTGTTTTATTTGTCAAGAAGAAAGATGGTTCCATGAGACTTTGTATAGATTACAGGAGATTAAACAAAGTGACTGTCCGCAATAACTATCCTCTGCCCAGAATAGATGACTTATTTGACCAATTGCATGGGGCCTCTGTATTTTCCAAGATTGATTTAAGATCTGGCTATCATCAGTTAAAAATTAGAGGAGAAGATGTCCCCAAATCTGCATTCCGAACCCGATATGGGCATTATGAATTCATGGTAATGCCTTTCGGCTTAACAAATGCTCCTGTTGCCTTTATGGACTTGATGAAAAGGGTTTTACGTCCACATGTGGACAAGTTCATGATCGTATTTATTGATGATATTCTAGTATATTCTAAAATAGTGGAAGAATATAGAGAACACTTGAGAATTGTACTTCAAACTCTTAAGGAACACCGATTATATGCAAAGTATGATAAATGTGAGTTTTGGTTGAAGAAGGTTGTATTTCTAGGACATGTCATATCTGGAGAAGGAATAGCAGTAGATCCATAAAAAATACAAGCAGTTCTTAGATGGGAACGACCGATAAATGCATCAGAAATCCAAAGTTTCCTTGGATTAGCTGAGTATTATCGAAGATTTGTTGAAAACTTCTCTAGAATTGTCGCACCATTGACAAGGCTAACTAGGAAGAGTGTAAAATATAGTTGGGATGAAGAATGCGAGAAGAGTTTTAAGGAACTCAAAAGTCGCCACACCTCAGCACCTATACTTAGCCTTCCTTCAGGATAAGGTAATTATGTAATTTATAGCGATGCCTCAAGACAAGGGCTGGGATGCATCTTGATGCAGAATGATAAGGTGATTGCTTATTCTAATAAACAACTAAAACAACATGAGTTAAATTACCCAACTTATGACTTTCAGTTAGCAGCTATAGTATTTGCCTTAAAGATCTGGAGACACTACCTATATGGAGAAACTTGTCAAATCATTACGGATCATAAGAGTTTGAAGTATATTTTCTCTCAGAAAGAGTTGAATTTAAGGCAAAGAAGATGGTTAGAGCTAATCAAAGATTATAATTGTTCCATAGAATATTGCCCGGGGAAAGCCAATGTCGTAGTTGATGCTCTCAGTCGAAAGTCTAAGGGTCAACTATCTCACTTAAGAGCAGAGTGATCACAGTTGAAAGATTTACATGCAAAGTTAACTATAAATAGCTCCAGAGCATTATTAGCATCCTTATAAGTGAAACCCATATTATATGATAAATTAAGGAAACACAACTCCATGATTCTGAAATCAGTAGAATGATTGAGAAGATTAAGGGAGGTGATGAAACCGGGTATGCAATAGATGACCAAGGGGTTTTATTCTTTAAAGGAAGATTGCGTGTTCCGATCTTCACGAACTGAGGATCTAGGGTATTAGAAAACCCTAAATTACTTCCTGCTTGTTGAGATGGGCGGAGATGCGACAAACGAACCCTAGGATTCTTTCATGAGCATAAACTTGAATAATCTCATATGTAATCACAATTGAATCTCGAAAAGTAAAATATAAATCTTCAAGAATAAATCTCTAAGAATCAAACCCGCTCTGATACCATGTTAGAAAATAGAGATTGCGGAAGCGAATGATAAACAGAGCATAACTTAGAAATATTAACATGCAAGAACAAGGATTTAACGTGGAACCCTACTCCCTAAGGAACGGGATGAAACCATGGGAGAAGCCCTTAAAGGGGCGTAAGCTTAATTGCTTTTTCTCAATGGAGTACAGGGGTATGGGGCTCTATATATATCACCCATGGAGTCTCCACATCTCCAAATTGGTAGATGTGGGACTAAACTCAGGATGAGGTAAATGGATCCTGGAGAGATCTATTTACCCATCTCCCATACATATGGCGCACAACCAAATACTCCAATAATAACCAAATATCTCATTGTTACAAAATAATGAATGCGGAAGCGAACCAGAAATAAAGAATAGAAAATATTGAAGAACGCAAGATTTAGACGTCGGGACAGAAAATACTTTAACATGGAACCCTACTCCCTAAAGAGTAGGATGAAATCACAGGAGAACGCCTCAAAGGGTTGATGTGTCTATTGACTTTCTCACTGGATACATGGAGTGTAGGGCTTCTTATATAGCCCTCACAGAGTCTCCACATCCCACAGTTGGTAGATGTGGGAATAAACTACTGGATGTGGCCATCTACTCAAGTGACGCATATAACAAATACTCCAACACTCCCCCTTGACGAGTCCGAAGATGCTGCGTTAAGAAGTTGTTTTTATCTTGTCGTGCGTAGAATGATTAGTCGTGCGTTGTAGGCGGCAATCGGAAACGGTCAAGAAAATAACCACGGAAATTTAATCAATTTTAATCAAGTGTGGTTTTATGTATGTTTTACTTGGGCAAGTCCCAAGGACGATCACAAGGAGGCAAAGGAACAACCTAGAGTTAAGTCTATCAAAGTTCGTGTTCGGTTTTCGAGGCGGTCTTTTTTTGGAACTTTTCAATGCAATAGAGGGTGCAATATGCAAATCCGGCCTACTTTATGGACTAAAATGTGAATTACGTTCAAATGATGTTCGAACAATACAAAACTTGGCCGAGATGTAAAATGTGATGAAATGGGTGCACTGTAATTTTTTTGGAATTTTTGGATGCAATATGAATTTTTTATGGATTTTTAAATGCAAACAAAATGATTTTCAATATTTAATTTTAATAAATATCAAACCTACTTATTTTCAAGGATCAAAATTATCTGAGATCTATCACTAGGTGACGGATCTCAGAAAAATCCTAAATCTCGAAAATGTGGGGTTTAAAACCTATTAAAAATTAAATACTTAAAATATGCAAAATGATTTTTACAGGACAAAATATGCATGCAAATGCAAATCTTTTTGGGCACAATGTTAAGAATAATTAACTCTACAAGATGTGATTTTTCGAGAATTTTTAGAGCAACGGTTAATCAACTATCAATTTCAGAGCAAGAAATGGGCAAAATATGCAAATCTCCACGAAATAATTATTTGTTAATTAACCATCAATCAGAAAAATACCCACAACATGTCAAAGTGTAGAGAGTTAATTAACAAACATCATGCTATTTTTGGATTAATAAAATAATGTAGAGAAAATGTTCAAAACTGAGGGGGAACACAGGGGTACGAGTGCAATATAAATAATTAAATAAAACTAGAAATACACTGAAAGGGCCTAATTATAATTACTGATAATTCTGGGGGGATTTCTGCAAAATTCTCAAGGGAGCACGTGCGGTGCACGTGCTCCTTGAGTCTCTGGACTGAAGTGCAATATAGCTATCTCCCGAGGGCGCAGCTGCAATTTACCCAGGTCACGTGCAAAGCACGTGACCCAGGTGGGTGACGTTTGGTGCTGATGTCCCCCCGCGCACGTGCCTCGCACGTGCGGGGGGTCTCGGGCGACGTGCCCGGCTGCTGGCGGTCTGGCGAGGCGGAGTTGGTGCCTTGGTCCGGCCAAGGCTGTGAGGGACTCCGGTCCAGCTTGCCGCTGGTGGCGGAGGTGGAAGACGGTGACCGGTGGCTGCTGCTGTTGTAGGCGGTAGCGTCGTGGC
Source organism: Ottelia alismoides (assembly GCA_037367405.1). Lineage (NCBI taxonomy): Eukaryota > Viridiplantae > Streptophyta > Magnoliopsida > Alismatales > Hydrocharitaceae > Ottelia > Ottelia alismoides. The sequence goes on along the minus strand of JAZKJV010000045.1, from coordinate 133,781 downwards.
TCGACGAAGATGAACGGCGATGGCGGAGTCGCGGAGGATGCCGGTGGCGTGGCTGTGGTTTGATGACGGTGACGCGTAAAGGCGGTGGTGATGCTCTTGGGCGTGGCGTTGTTGGCGAAGAGGCGGAGGAGCCTCCGGTGCTGTTGTGGTGAACGTGCAGCAGAGGTTGCCGACGGTGGTTGGCGGTGCAGTGATATCGGAGGTAACCGTCATGGGCTCGACAGCCAAGGAGGGCTGGAGCTGAAGCAGAAGCGGCTGAGGAAGAACGCCGTGGACTGCAACGAGCTTGTGAAGCTCGGATCGCGCCGAGGAAGAGGGAGGGGGTCAGGCTGTCACCACCGACCTCCTTTTTTTGATTTCGTGCAGACGGCGGATGGGTTTCAAAGAATGGTGGCAGTGGTTTTTAAATACGAGAGAGGAAGAGGGCAGAGATGGCAGTTCGCGGGAGGAGAGATTTGATGGGAGGCGGTGCGAGATACACGGCCACGATCGGAGATGAGCGGGCGGCGTGCGATTTGCGGCGAGAACGCGGGGCGACGGAGTTCCAAAGGAGGAAGGTGGCCTGATGAGAATGATGCACAGCGGCCGTCCGATCGGCCGAGATCGGACGACCGAGAAGAAGCCACGTGGCGCGTGGGAGAGGCAGGATGGCACGTGCGGAGCACGTGCCTGGGAGGCACGTGCGACGCACGTGCTCCCATTTATATTATTTTTTTATTAATTTTTTTAATAAAAACGAAGGTATAAATAGCCAAAAATGGCTGACACGTGGCGGCACCAGGTGCGGCCACGTATCAGCACCAGAAAATTCCGAAAATAAATATCTTGTAAAATCGAAAATAAATAGTAAATGACCTCGGATCGAAAAACTTTCTTCACAAAAATTGCTCGTCTCGATGAGATCTACAACTTTCATGAAGACATCAAAACCAAAATCGATCATTTGCACAAAGTGAATTTTTGGGGTATCCTATGTACATAGAATACCTTAATTTTGGGGTTTTGTAATTTTTATATCATTTTTTTGATCAGATAAAAATCCGGAAAAATTACGGCAAAATCGAAGATAAATAAAGATACCTTAATCTAATTTTTTTGGATTTTTATTAATTGATAAAATATGTACAAAAAAATATTGGGTCAAAAACCGCTGAAATATACAACATACAAAAGAGGCCCAAAACCCAACTTTCACATATGAGCTCCGATTCACTTGAACTTGGTCTTGTTTTGAAGGTAATTGATTGTACATTAGTTCAAAAGTGAGTAGGATTAAATCGGACACTGGATGAGGAAAATATGAGGCTTTTAGTCCAAAAATCCTGAAATTAGGGTTTGGGTTTTTGGTCCGTTTATTTGGGTTAGTTATTTTTTGTATTTTTCATTTATTCTTATTAGTGATATGTACACAGTGGAGGTGATTTTGTGTTATTTGGAGTTAGCATGAATGAGTTAAAAATCTAGGAAGTTAGGGTATTTACATGTCATTTTGGCTTGGATTTTTGGCTTCTTATTTTGTGCAGATATTTGCGCTAAAATGTAATTCTTATGAAATCATGCATGAATGCTAAGTATGTAGAATAGATGCTAAAATGCTGTTGATTTTTAGGGATTTGAGCTTAATAAATGAGATTTAGAGTGATGAATACGAGATTCATCACCCCTCAAGTTGGAGCATGCAATGTAAAGCTTGGACACACGGAAAGAAATCTCAACTCATGCTACATGACATTACAAACAATATCAACTCAACACGCACAATTGTGGTTGTTGTCGATGACGTTGCTTCTCATGTCATGTAGGTGAGGACCAAATGGGCCAGAGTGTGAGTTAAACTGGTGTGCTCTTAACCGTGCCTGTCAGAGCCACTGAAACTGAATGAGTCTTCACCTGGAGAAGTCTGGCCTGCCACTTGTAGAAGACTGGATCATGTGGACAATTGCTCCATCTCTAAAGGATCGAACTAGAAAAGCCATGGAGATATCCTCGTCTGAGTCCACGATCGCAAGAGAACGGAGTCTGAAGAAGTCTCATCGTCGGAGAACTGGGTCTCTCCCATACTGGCTCAGAGAATGGGATCTCTACTCTGAAGTCCCTATGAAATCACATGAAAACCCTATCCCACATGGCATATGGAGTCGAATCTATACTATGGAGTCCCTGTGGATCACAAGAAAACCCTCGCTGAAACACAAAAGATGGAGACCACAAACAATGATGGCAAACATGTGTGCATCAAACAGAAGACCGCATACATGTGCAAGTATGAATTGAAGACTCGGAATCTGATCATTGAGTCTAAACATCTGTAGAGTTTGAAAAATCTAGCTGGTCTGGAATCTGACATCCAGAACAGACCTGTGACCCTAAACAATACTCCCCTTCTCCCACATACTTGTCGGAAAATGACATCGACAAAGTTGAGAGAAGACAAGATAAATTGAGAGAAAACACAAATCATGCATTTTTTGTGACTATTTCATTCATTTTCTTTTTTTAATAGATGTCATTTTTAATAAGTTGTATCATCATTTTTTCCAGCTTTTACTCTTTTTCCTTTTTTTGCAATTTTAGTGGGGGCAAATCTCACTCTTTTTTGTGTCTCCACCTTTTTTTAAGACACGGTTCAAAAGGCCCAAAGCTCTCTGCCCAATTGGGTTTTCAAAACTATGCCCTCTTTTTTAATCGCAGTAGCTATCAATTTTTTTTAAAAAATAAACTCAGCAACCCACTTGGGCTTTATATTAGGGTTCTCACTTGGGAACCCTCTTGAAATACCCGCCCCAATGGGGCTTTCTGTTACCACCACCCCGATGGACCATCCCGATGGCACCACTGCCCAAGGCCCTAAATGTCGGTTTCATCACCATTTTGGTATCGACCAAAACAAAATTTCAGTGGAATTTCGACCGGAATTTCGATCATTTTTTGTACTAGGATCCCCATATTTCGGTCATTTCGATCATTTCGGTCGAATTTCAATTTCGACTGGATATCGATATTCGACAGAAATCCGACCGAATTTCGCTGAAATTTGAGGCCATGCCACCGCCGCTGTGACTAAGGAGAGAAAAGGTACGGCTTGACCATCACCTAGAAGGAGGTATGCAAGGGGGAGGCTGGAGGCGCGCGAGGGTTGTAGGCTCAGCCTGGAGCAATTCGCACGCCGCCTGCTGCCGCCACGGAAGAGGAGGGTGTTGCTGCGTACTCTCGCCGCCTAGAGCAGGTGGCTCGGAGGGCTGCGCATGGGGCTCGATGCCTCCAGGCACTGAGCTCAACGCCTGATCGAGCATCTCTGAATATGAATGAACACAAGATGGGGCTCCGCCAGCGGGTCTGCGGCTGAAGATAATGGTAGGTGTAGATATATATTATTCACTTATGTATCTCTTTGTTATTTTTCTTTCCCTTTGGACTCCTTATGTAATTTACCCATAGGCTACTCTCCTATATAAGAGAGCCTAGGGCTGATGGAATAAGCATGTTCTCTTATTTTTCCAACATGGTATCAGAGCGACGGTCCTAGACCGGAGTTCTTGAGCAAAATCCTAACCCTAGCCCTACCCTCAAGCCTCTGCGCCTCCACGCACGCCGCGTGCCTCCGCGTCGCCGCCTGTGCATCACGGTGCCTCCGTGCACCCGCTGCAGCAGCACCGCGCGCCTCCGCGCATGACTGCGCATCACTGCGTGCCACCGCGTGCTTCAGCGCATGACCTTCGTGCGCATCGGCGTGCCTCTGTGTGCGCCTGCGTGCCCCTGTGCGCGCCTCTGCGTGCGTCATCTCCGCATGCGCCTCCGCGTGCACATCTCTGCGTGCGCGCATCCTCGTGCGCTCGTGTGCCCCTGTGCGCCACCACACGCGCGTGATCTTTGTGGGGTTCTCGTGCATGTGATCGCCTAAAAGACTTGACTCTCGTGTACGCAGAACCCTAAGTCAAGTGCGTGCGCCTCCAAAGTAATGGGTTTGATTGCTTGAAGTCTACACATACAACTAAACCTGTTTATATCTGTGTAGATGATCATATCTTCAGTCTACCACTCCAGTCTTCTGTTATCAGTATGTCAGAAAGCAAGGCAGATATTCCATCTATAGGCGCCTTCCGAGGTCCAGCGCCAATTGTGAAGATGGATGGTTCGAACTATGAACCGTGGGCTATGCAGTTCATGTGTATGATGAAGTCAACCAGTAAGAAACAAATTCTTACTGAAGAAGAGCCTGCTGAGAAGACTGGAGTTAATGCCTCATGGGAGGCAGATGATGCATATACCAGAGTATGGCTATCTGGAACTCTGGCAATCGAGATTGCCAATGATATTCTTCATCAACCCATAGCCAAAGCAATTTGGGATATTCTGGTTGCTACATATTCTCAAGCGAAGATGAGACAAAGATTGTGCAACTCCAGCATGACATATTTACTATCAAGCAGAATGGACGTCCTCTACATTCACTGTACACATCTCTACGAGGAATGTTTGAGAAGATGTATAGCTTCATGCCCCTGACAGCCACACCAGAGCAACAGAAGACCTACCAGAATGCTACTGTGGTAGGAGTTTTCCTCGCTGCCCTTGATCCTGAGTATGAGGCAGCACAGTCCCAGATCTTGGCGGATTCTACTATTCCTCCTATGGAGGAAGCCTTTCACAGACAAGAGCCGCATCATTGTTACTTCTACGGCTACGAATCAGACTGCTTCAGCCATGGCAGCCAATCGAGGTCGTGGAGGTCACCATCATCAGGCTCGTGGCCATGGCCCTCATGGCAGAGGAGGCTGTGTTCGGCCAACGTGTACATATTGCCATCGCACTGGACATACTGAAGACACATGCTACTCTAAGCATGGATTTCCTGCATCTACATGAGTCACTGAGCAGATCGAGCCTCCGTCTATTGCTTCTTTGGATCAGTGCTTTGATGATCTTGTCTCCCGTCTAAGGGGCATCATTCCTCCATCTGGCCAGCACCCAATACTGAGAACCACTCTGATGTTGCCGCATCTGCCTCTGCATCTACCAGTGCATCAGGTAGCACATATGCATTTACTAGTAGTGGATCAGATACTTTAACATGGATTATGGACTCTGGCGCTACACATCATTTATGTGGCGATCAAAGTCTAATTACAGGGTACAGACAGATCTCTCCAAGTCGAACAGTGGTCATTGCTAATGGTATACATTCCCCGATTACTGGTCAGGGGGATATTAGACTGACGTCATCTATGCATCTCAAGAATGTGTTACACGCACCTGATTTTTCAATGAATTTGTTGTCTACCAGTCAAATTACAAATCATGTATAGTGTCGGGCGATTTTTGATCCATCCTCTCTTGTTTTTAAGGACATCCTTACGGGAAACGTGATTGAGTGTGGTTATGAGCAAGGAGGCCTCTATCGCCTCAGTCAGACTCCTTTTTCTAGAACATCATCTCTACCTGCTGGACCCATCTCTCCTCTGCTATAGCACATGCGCTTTAGACACCTACCGCTTCAGAAACTACGTCGTATGTTACCTCAAGTTTCGCCTCACATGTCTATTCAATGTGAGGCTTGTCAGTTGGGAAAGCATCATCGGTCTACCTTTCCCGGTCGTCGGTGTCGGAGTAGTACCTCCAAGTTTGAGTTGTTTCACGTCGATATTCGAGGTCCGAGTCGTGTTCCTGATCATCAGGGACACATGTTTTATATAGTTATTGTGGATGATTTCTCTCGTGTGTCATGGGTATTTTTGTTAAAGAATAAATCTGAAGCAGGGAATATTATCATCAATTTTCTTAATGAGATTCGTAATGTTTTTTCTGCATCTGTTAAAATTGTGAGAAGTGATAATGCCCTGGAATTGTGTACTCATGTCCTATCTAGTTACTTCTCATCCCAAGGGATCATCCACCAGACATCATGTGCCTATACCTCCCAACAGAATGGGCTTGCTGAAAGGAAAAATCGCCATTCGTTGGATGTAACCAGGTCGCTCCTTATACAGAGTCATGCTCCTCACTCTTTCTGGGGTGATGTTGTTCTTATAGCATGTTACCTAATCAATCATATCTCGTCATCTGTTCTAAATGAGAAGATCCCTTCCTCTTTTATCTTCCCTAGAAAACTATTGTTCTCCCTTACTGCTCGTGTGTTCGGTTCGATCGTTTTTGTCCACCAGTTGTCTCCCGAGACTGACAATCCCTCTGCTAGGGATGTCAAGTGTGTCTTCGTTGGGTACTCCAGAACTCAGAAGGGGGTACAAGTGTTATGATCCATTGCGCAGGCGGTACCATGTCAGTGCTGATGTTACATTTTTTGAATCTGTTATGTATTTCTCAGCCTCAGGTGATCAGTTGATACACCCTGCTAATACTGATGCCATCTACATGTCACCACCACCACCATCAACACCACCATTACCACCACTAGAACCGTTACCATCTTCTGCACCTCCTGTCACTATACTTGTTTCACCATTACCATTTCATTATACCCGTAGGCCTACCTTAGCTCATGGTTATCGCTCATCACCTAGCTCGCCTAAGGTATGTTCTGAAGATATTACTATTGATGGACCTGACGATTTTTCTGAGCAGGATGTGTTACCGAGGCCAGACAAGGACACAAATGATTTAGATGTTCCTATTGCTCTACGAAAGTCAAAGCGGAGCTGTGCATCATATCCTTTAGCAGCTTCTGTGTCATTTGATCGACTAACTAGAGATTTCAGGAATTTCGTCGTCGCATTGTCAGCAGTGGATATTCACGGAATTACTGATAGGACCCCAGGATCGACCGGTCTTGTGTTCCACACAAGGCGGGAGCACAGTCGCAGTGTCGACCAACCAAATCCTGGAGTCAATCAACAATTAACCCACAAAGCAAGAATGTATCAATTAAGCCCAAAAATAAATGTGAATTAATTTTTATTACTCTACAACAAAATGTATAGCGACAAGCATGTAGAGGTCGAACCACAGAGAGCAATACAAAATGCGTAGCCTAGATGTATCACCAAGTCATCCATGTGTGAAGCTTGTTTTTATGTGGGTTTTGGGTTTTTGTAATTTTTTTTTGTTTGTTTTCTTTTCTTTTCCTATTATTAATTATATAAATCTATATACTATATACATATATATATATATAAAGAGATATATATATATAAGAAGAGAGAGAGAAGTAATATAGAATATATATATATTTATAAGCACAAAAACTTAATATGTAGACTTATCTTTTTAACCCCCCTTTTTTTTATATTTCTAATTTTTATGTATTTTTCAATTCAAAAATGTCCACAATATAGGACTAAATAAATAGCCGTATATAATTTGGGTTTTAAACATATTAAATAAATCCCAAAATTACCCAAATTGATTTTTACACCTTAATAATAATATATAGATAATTATAAAAGAGAGAAATGTATTTTTAGGGTTTTTAAAGAGTTTTTCTAATTTTTATGTTGCTTTTGGGGTTTATGATTTTTTTAATTTTCTTTTTCATATTTTTAGGGTTTTTCATTTCCTGGACTCAATATATATATAAATATATCATATATAAATTTTTTTGGAATTTTTCAAAAACATTTGCTAATTTTTTGTATTTTCTAATTTAGACAGTACAAAAATGGCTTCTTTTTCATTTTTAATAATTAGGGAAAATGCAAAAAATGCGAAATAAAATATGTGCGTGAACAAGCATGGCATGGAGCATCTACCCTAATTTTTGTGAATTTTTAGAAGCCATGTAGGTATTTTTAATAAATAGATAAAGAGACAAAGATAAAACAGCCTGGGCAGGGGTATTTTTGCAAATAAAATAAATTCCAGGGGCACATGTGCAAAAAATACCAGAACATTATAACGTGTTTTGTGATTTTAGGGACTAAGACCAAATAACGAAACCCGCCAGGGCCCCCTTGCAATTTAACCACCACGTGGGACTACACGTGATCCGCACCCACAGGGACCAAAATGCAATATTAGAAAGTCCAGGGTCCTGGTTGCAATTTTTCATAAAAATGATATACTGAACATTTTATTTACTGGACTAAATTCAAATTTACAAACATACAGGGGGTCTTATGCAAAAAGCCCACCTCACGTGGGACGACACGTGAGGTGACGTGGAATGGACCCAAGAGTAATATCAAAACAGTACAGGGGGTCTCATGCAAAATATCCACATTAATTATAACGTGCTTATTTATTTACAGGACTAAAAATAAAATACAAAAAGGCGGGGATCGAATGTGAAAATTACCCCCAAAAGGCGCGCTGATGGACGGCTGATCTTCGTTCACTTGACACGTGGCGCCTCCACGTGTGCCGATGACGGTTCGTCGATGGAGCGCTAGGATTAGATCATCCGAGATGATCCGACGGTCGAGGCGGTGCTCCATCGGACGGCTGGTCTTCAATCTGGGCCTTCGTCTTCATCCAACGGCGGAGGAGCTGCGAGGAAGAACAGGGAAGAAGCCTCGCCGAGGCGAGCTTCCTCCGCTCGGATCTCGCTCTCCCACCGGTCTTCTTCGCTCCTGAAGGTCCAAGAAGCTTCCTGGAGGTATCCTCTAACGTCTGGAGGTCTCGGATCGGCCAGAGGTACACCGGAGCGCTGCAACGAGCTCGAAGTAGGGTTACGGCTCCAGGTACCTCCGCCGGCTTGTAAGTCGACTCCAGGTGCTCTATTTCGCACCTAACCTGCACAGGAAGAAAGAGTGGCTCGAGGGCGTCTTCCTCGACCAGGGGTTTGAAGCTGTGAGCAAGCGGATGGTGGTGGGCGACGAAGCTCCGGCGAAGGGTGGAGGAGGAGCTCCGATTCGCCAAGACCCGGGGGTCCTGGGTTGAACAAGTGTGTGCAGTTGATGGAGAACTCGAAGGGGATGGAGATGAGGCGATTTAGGCGGTCGAAGACAGATGGGATCACAGTGGGGAAGTCGCCGGAGCTCAGCTCCGGCGAACTTCGAATTTCTGATTTTGGCCTAAGCTAATCATCTAAATGCTAACCTAAGGACTGGAATTAAAAGCTAATACTAAAACCTAACTACTAAGCAAGAAAGAACAGCTCTTATACCTGGGGGCCGCCAGGGAGCAGGATGGTCGCCGGAGCACCACCGCGTCAAAACTTCCTCCTTCTCCGCCCGCTTCAACTGCTGGGAACGCTCCTCCTGTCACGAGGGCAACGCCAGGAATCGAATCAAGCGCAGAAAGGGGGGTGAAATTGGCCAAATTCGAGGATGAAGGCGGAGCTTTTTATTTATAGACATTCCGAGGGACCCCCAATGACCGGCGTTTATTGATTAAACCAATGAGTATCAGATTGATCTATGATCTTGGCGGGCATTATGGATGATCAGAGGACAAATCTTGTGAAGGAAGCGAGTGCGATGGTTCACTGAGCCATGCGGGAAAAAGGGAGGAAAAGAGGGGACAAGATGGGTCTGACGGGTCAGTCAGAGGCGCAGGGGGAGTTGACCGGAGGTCAACTTTCCCTGGCCCCTGATTGGTCCACGTCAGGCTGATCTTGACCCACTTATTACACGTAGGAAATGATTTATTTAGAATTTATGTATAAAATAAAAAATGTTTATAAATTAATGTAGTATTTATTTATGATTTTTATTTATTTTTTTGAAGTATTTTATTATGGTTTTATTAAAATAATGTGTATATGTATGTATTTTATATGTATTTTTGTATATTTTATTTTTAGTTTATTTATTTGATTTTATTATTTTAGTTTCTTATTTTACGAATTTATAACTTATTTTTATGAGTATAAGGGTATTTTTGTTTTATTTTTATGAGTTTATTTATATTTTTAAATAAATAGATGTATGTGTATGTATGTATACTTATAGGTATTTTACCTATATATTATATACATTTTATTTATTTAATGAATTTTATTTGTTTTTATGTTGGATTTGTATTTTTAATAAGTTATGTGTAACATTTACATATTTATAAAAATGTAGATGAGTCAAGAATAAAAGAATCAAGATCCCCTTTTATTTATATACATACTTTGCATTGGTATTTTGCCTATGTATTATATAGGCTCTTTTTATTTTACAACTTCTTTTTAGTTTTCTTCTAATTTTAATATGTACATGCATTATATACATTATTTACAAGATACTAAAAATATAAATTTAGAAAAATAATGAGTATTGAATAAAATGAATATTTTAATCAGTCCTATATACAATGTGGGCCAAAAACCTAACTTCCACAGATGGACTCCAAAAATTATGAAACCAATTTTATAAAATAGTTTATGAAATGCTATATACAATTAAAGGTGAGTTTGAGTGATTTGGAGTTTTTATTTGCAAGATATGGGTCTGTGAAGTTGAGATTTTTGCTTTTTTATTTTGTGTATAAAATGTACAGTGAGTATTATTTTTACAAAAACTTAATTTTATATTTTTATTTACATTATTATCTACAACTTTCATGTACAAAGTTTCTTTATTTGATGAGTAAATAATTATGTACACAATAGGTGTCAAAAATGCATAAATGAATGAATAAATAAATGAGGTATTTATTGTATAATTGGCCCTTATCTCCCCCTACTTTATTCCTTGTCGACCAATACCATGCTGGCCTTGGTCTCGGGGTTAGGGTCATAAAATATTTGCAATATTTTATTCCTTTTTATTTTCTTCTCTTTATTCTATAATTTTGGCATTAAAAACCTTATTTAATGTACGATTAATGCAATGAATAATGAATGTTATTATGTACAAATTGATGCTATATACATGCATTTGCCGGGGTTTTTGAGGCCAAAATGATAGAATAAAGGTGATGAAATGGAGATTCATCACCCCCCTATACTTGCCTTTGCTAGTCCCTAGCAAACACTTATGCAATAAGCGTAAAAAGAATAAAGAAAAGAAAAGGAAAATGCAAGAAAAATAGAGTGAATTGGGGTGCTTTCAGTGCAATGCACGTCTTTACAAAATCTGAGTTTGGAGCTCCTGTCAGACCTTGGGTGTGAAGGTGTGTGGAACCTAGTCGGGAACCAAATTTAAAACACAACAGCCTTCGAGAGTCACAGAACTTGGTTCAAATCACCTCAATAGCCAGGTCAGAACTAGCCTACATCATACGCGAACCCTTATGACTATGAAGCTGACTTGTACAGTGTAAGTGATAGTGGCTCCCCACTTCAGAAGTGGCAAAGAAACAACCTCCCCCATCCTGGTAACTCTAATGCCTCGGTCTAGCAATTCTTTCCTCGAGAAGCGGGGTATTCCCTTCTAAGTTCAAGTGCAACCGGCTCAAGAAGAGGGGGAAGAAGTATAGACTTTTGGAAGCTCAGCCAGTGTAGCCGAGTCTCCCGCTGCAAGCTTCATGAGATGAAACATGGATACCATAAGCTTTTGCTTTATTGAACTATATACACTCCAGTGGGGTTATTAAATTTTCAATCCGACCCACCATTTTTTTTGGAGTTCCTTTTTGCAAATTTTTTTTTTTCAATTTTTTTTTTCAATTGCATCTGTACAACATATCTACATGGTGCAGCATATATACAAGAAATTTCTCCTTGAGCCAGTAGTCTATCCCTCTTTTGAAGCTTTATTGCAACCCACAGCTTCAGTCCTTAGACTTCATCACCACTAGACCAAGTTGAGGTGCACTTCCTTCACTATGAGAAGAAGAGAGGTTCCGCCTAGAAGTACTACCCTCATATGCTACCCCAAGCCGAAGGAAACTGCCTCCTCACCACCTCATCCATGGAGAGCTATGTGAAAGGTGCAGGTGTCCAAGTTAGGTCACGGCCGACAAGAGTCATGCGTGTGTTTCGAAAAGTTCTATTTAGTCTACTGAGGTGACTTGAACCCAGTCCTGATTTCTCAAAGAATTAAGTCTGAATAGACCTGAAGTACCTTAAACCTAGTTCCCATAAGGTTCCAGTGTAGTTAGGTGCGGTAAGGTCCAACCGAGCTCCAATTTGAGATTTTCTTAGACTGATTCAATCATCAAGCTTCACTCAAAAAGAATATGAATGGTATGCTTATGCTATGTGCAATGAATGATGCAATTTTTCACAAAGAAGCAAAGAATGTTTTTACACAAAGAAATTTTGCAAACAAAATAAGAGCTTGACACATACAAAGAGTATCTACCATTATTTACACGGGCGTACTGCTTTATTTACAAAATATATGAATTTATACAGACTTTACATATGTTACTGGAATGGTTTATTCAGGTTGTTGAGAAAGAATTTGACGTGATTTATTTCTGATTTACAGGTATTTATAATAGTGATCTTATCCTTCAGTTCTTAGTTTTGAAAATAGTTTTGCAAACTATAGTACACGATAATTTTTGCAATCATTTACACACATTTGAAAATATTTTTGCACAGAATTTTCACACTATATGTACATTTTTCACAATAATTTTGACAAGCGCTTTTCAAAACATTTGCACATAGGTTTTTGAAATCCTTTCTTTCACATAAAGAAAAATTTTGCAATCAATACAGTTTCACGCATTTGAAATCATTTCACATCAAATTTTCCAAAACTGGTCACACTATTTTTCAAATCCTACTGTATAGGTATCTGATTTATTAATCAGTAGGTACAAGAGAAGAAAAATTGTCTTTGACGTATAGTATGGTTCTGTTCTTATAAACTTTATTTGGTTTATTCCTTATTTACAAATGAAGGATTTTTGTGTGGATTCCTCAGACTTATTCGAGGATCAGTTTCACAAGAATTTTGAGAACTATAGTCCAAAATAATTTTGCAATATTTACACGCATTTGAAAATCCTTTTTGCAAAGATTTTACACAACATAGATAGATTTTTCAAAACAATTTGACAATCAATTTTTACAATCATTTGCACACCACTTTTCACAAAGTTTTTGCTTTCACTCAAAGAAAATAGGTTTTACACACAAATTAATCTTTCAATCGTTGAATACTTTTTCACGCTATTTTCAAACAACTTTCACAAGATTTTTCAAAAGAGAACGTTTCACACAAAACCCTTTTCTGACTTACTAGTCAGTATAATTACAAAGAGTCTGAGGAACTTACAATCATCTTTCATTACTATAAAGCTATTTTTTATGTTCTATTTATATCAAGATGATATTTTATTTTTCAGTATGAGTTATGGCTTTTGGTATATACACAGTATATACGACCCCCCTATACTTAGCTTGAGCTATGTCCTCATAGATCGGAAAGAAAAGCAAAGACATAACTCGTACTGCGTATAGGCAGATCTAAAGAATAAATACGAATGAAATGAATGAATTAGAAGTTGACCGTCCCCCCTATACTTAGGATCAAAGAATCCTTTGTATAGCAGACTGTTTACAAAGCGGGGAGGGTCAAGGGTGAGAATACACTGATCGTACTCAGATTGTCTCCCCCTATACTTAGGGTAAGATATTCCTAAGTATAGACAAGAAGAGGAGACAATGGAGAGGATCGAACAGAAATGAGAAACCCTAGGTGCACATCCCCCTATACTTAGGACCAAGTACGTCCTAAGTAGGGAAATCTGTCTACAAAAGCGGCACCTTTTAGATAGAAGAAGAAAATAGATAAGGAAAAGAAGAAAAGAAGAAAAGAAGAAAATCAGAGCAATAATGGTTGGAGTACATCGTCTGAATCTTTTGGTGCTGCAGCCGGTGTAGAGATATCCTCGGGGTGCATTAACTGAATAGAGTCAACAACGGCCAAGAACGAATCTGGTTCCAAGTAAGGCTTCAGTAGTTGGCCGTTGACGACGAAGGGCTGTGCGTCAGGGGACAATTCTGATATAGCAATGCTTCCGTTGTCACGCACTTCACATACTCGGAATGGCCCTGTCCACTTACTTTTTAATTTACCTGGGAATATCCGCAACTTTGCATCAAACAACCACACTTTCTGCCCAACATCGAAGGTCTTTCGTCTGATGTGCCGGTCATGCCAGCGTTTCACCTTCTCTTTGTATATCAAGGTGTTATCGTATGCGCAGTCTCGGAATTCCAAGAGCCTGTTCAGATCATCCTTTCGTTTCTGACCACCTTTTCGTGAGTCCAAGTTACAATTACTAATTGCCCAAAGGGATTTGTGAATTAATTCCACGGGCAGATGGCATGGTTTTCCATATACAAGACGGTAGGGCGACATGCCCAAGGGAGACTTGTAAGCCGTACGGTAAGCCCAAAGAGCTGAGTCCAAGAGTTGAGACCAGTCTTTTCTGTTTGGCCTAACAAGTTTCTGCAATATGGTCTTGATTTCTCTATTGGACAACTCCGCCATGCCATTGGTCTGCGGATGATAAGGAGATGCGACGCGGTGATCGATGCCGTACTCCTTCGTTAACTTCTTGACCTCTTTGTTGATGAAATGACTACCCCCGTCGGATATGAGAATCTTCGGCATCCCAAACCGTGAAATGATGTTCTTTTTCAGAAACTGGCAAACTGTTTTGCTGTCGGCGGCTCGGGCGGGGATAGCTTCAACCCAGCGACTCACGTAATCTACGGCAAGAAGGATGTGCTCAAAACCTTGACTATTAGGGAAAGGTCCCATGAAGTCAATGCCCCATGCATCGAAAACATCTGCTATCTGAATGATCTTCAGAGGCATTGAGTCTTTGGCAGTGAGTGTTCCTTTCAGTCGCTGACAATCAAGGCATCTTTTAGCAAATTCTGCTACATCCTTAAATAAAGTGGGCCACCAGAGGCCACACTGCAAAACTTTCGCTGCCGTACGATCTCCAGAATGGTGCCCACCAGATTCGAGCGAATGACAATGCTTGAGGACACTAGATTGCTCCGTCTGAGGAATGCACCTGCGCCAAATACAATCTGCTCCTTCCCTGAATAGAAGGGGATCTTCCCACTGGTAAAAGCGGATGGTCGACATGAATTTGTTCTTCTGATTCTTCGTCCAATCCGAAGGTATTACCCCAGAGGCGAGGTAATTTACAATGTCAGCATACCAAGGGAGAGCATCCACGGCTAAGATAGCTTCGTCAGGGAAGGTCTCTGTGATAGGTGCTTTGCTCAAAGGAGAGTCATGCTGCTCTATTCTGGAGAGATGATCTGCTACCACGTTCTGAACTCCAGGTTTGTCCTTAATTTCCAGATCGAATTCCTGGAGGAGAAGGATCCAACGAATCAGTCTGGGCTTGGCATCCTTCTTCTGCTGTAGGTACCTAATAGCAGAGTGGTCTGTGAAAATTGTGACCTTTGATCCCAGCAAATAGGATCTGAACTTCTCTAAGGCGAAAACCATAGCCAGCAGTTCTTTCTCTGTCACTGTATAATTTCTTTGAGCTTCATCTAATGTTCTGCTGGCATAGTGAATGGCATAGGGCGCCTTATCTTTCCTCTGCCCTAGAACAGCTCCGACTGCTAAATCTGACGCATCGGTCATTATTTCAAAGGGAAGAGTCCAGTCTGGAGGCTGCAAGATTGGAGCTTGAGTGATAAGCTCCTTCAATTGATTGAAGGCAAGGAGAACTGGCTGATCAACAATAAACTCTGTCTCCTTGCACAAAAGTTCTGTCAGAGGTCGGGCAATGCGGCTGAAGTCCTTGATAAATCGTCTGTAAAATCCCACATGCCCCAGGAATGACCTCACATTCTTTACTGACTGAGGTGCCTGCAGGTTTGAAATGACATCCACCTTGGCTGGGTCGACTTCCATGCCACGTTTGGAAACGACATGGCCCAACACAATACCCTCTGTGACCATAAAGTGGCTCTTTTCCCATGAGAGCACTAAATTGACTTCCCGGCATTTCTGAAGCACTCTGTCTAGGTGCTCGAGGCAAGAATCGAAACTGTCACCATAGACGGAGAAATCATCCATGAACACCTCGAGAAAACTGCCTACCATTTCGGCAAAGACTGCTAGCATGCATCTTTGGAAGGTTGCGGGAGCATTGCATAATCCAAAGGGCATCCTCTTGAAGGCGTAGGTGCCGAACGGGCAAGTGAAGGTAGTCTTCTCTTGATCCTCAGGGGCGATCGCCACTTGGTTGTACCCGGAGTACCCGTCCAGGAAGCAGAAGAACTCCTTGCCTGCTAATCTCTCCAAGACTTGATCAATAAATGGCAAGGGGAAGTGGTCCTTCTTGGTTGCTGCATTAAGGCGGCGGTAGTCAACACACACCCGCCAGGATGTCGGTACCCGAGTTGAAAGCTCCTCTCCTTTTTCATTTGTGATCACAGTAAGCCCGGATTTCTTGGGTACTACATGTAGGGGGCTTACCCACTTTGAATCGGAGATGGGATAAATGAAGCCTGCATCACACCACTTTGTGATTTCCTTCATGACCACGTCCCGAAGGTTAGGGTTTAGCCTTCTCTGGAATTCGCGGGACGGCTTGGCATCGTCTTCTAAATAGATATGGTGTGAGCACAGAGCGGGGTTTATCCCTCGGAGGTCTGATACACTCCAACCAAGTGCCTTGCGGTTCTTTTCTAAAATCTCGAGAAGTCGAGATTCTTGATCCAGATTCAGCCTGCTGCTGATGATGACTGGATGCATGTGTTCTTCACCCGTAAGGAAAGCATACTTCAGGCCTGCAGGAAGTGGCTTGAGTTCTGGTTTCGGTCTGTCCCCTTTACCGGTCACTTCTGATACCATTCTGGTGGTGGAATGTCTTGTGAGACTGTTACCATCCTCAACATCCTGTTGAGATCCCAGTGATGTACCGAACGGTTCTGCGGTGAGCTGATTATGTTCGGTCTGGAGTGAATGCTCAAGAAGATGCGCCTGCATCTGAGAATCTGTCTCCCACAAATCATCGGAGCATATGCTGACCGTGCTTTCCAAGTCCTCCTCAAGAGTGAGGATTTCTCGGGTCCATGGATCGTCCAATGATAACTCTGAATCTCTGATCTCTGCAATAGACTCACAGTCTGCTTCTGATGCTGCTTGACTCTCATCAGTCGTGGCGTTCTGCTCCTTGTTCATGTTGATCGTGATTTGCTGGGTGTTCGAGCTGAAAGTGATCCTTCCAGACCCGTAATCAACCACGGCACCTGAAGTACGGAGAAATGGTCTGCCAAGGATGATAGGAGTCTGGAGAAGTGGTGCAGGAGAGTCCATGTCAAGGACTACAAAATCAGCGGGGAATTTCATCTCCTGCACGGTAACTATGACATCTTCCAACAAACCGCGGGGCCGCTTAACGGATCGGTCAGCGAACTGAAGGATCATTCGTGTCTGCTTGAGCGGTCCCAGCCTGAATTCTTGCATTATGGACGAGGGCAGGAGGTTGATGGAAGAACCACTGTCAAGAAGGGTACGCTCGAAGACCTGATCAAAAATCACACAACTGATCAGAGGTGCTCCTGAGTCTTGCTTTTTCTGGGGGAGGTTGGTGATAGCTGCAACTGTGGCCATGGACAAAACGTGTTTTTCTACCTCTTGGCGTCTGTTGTCTTGCGCTGAGCGACGCCTGTTAGTACATGCCTCTTTCAATCCTTTCTTCACAGCTGGCATGTATTCCACGGCCTTCAACAAGGGAATCTCAACAGTCAATTTATCCAAAATATCTACAACACCTGGATCAGACAATGCAGTTTTTCTTTTTGCCATTTTTTTGGATTTTTGTATTGCATGCGGAAAAGGAATATTCACATTACTGGCAGGAAAATTAGAGTTCTTATTTACATCAAGATTATCGCCCACAGAATGTTGTACATCCGGACTACAAAAAGGTGTACAAGCTGGATCTAACTCTGCTGGTGCTGCTGGGCGATCAAAAAGGGTAGCATTGGCTCCATCGGCTGGCACAGGATCGGCTGCTGCTGGTGGCTCCTCCAAGGCTGGCGCGGCTTCACTTCTGCTACAGGCTTCTTTTTGGTGTTTTTGTTTTTGCGGATTTTTTTGTATTTTTGGCTGGAGTTGCTTTTGGCAATGCACGACGGCTGGACTGGCTTCTCCTTCCTCTTCCTCCTCACCCGCCCCTGGAGCTGGTACGGCTGATGCGGAAGACGACGATCCACCTGTTTCTTTATTCACCCCACATCTGGTAGCAGGCGGAGGCAAGGCCCTACCGCTCCTGAGAGTAACAGCATTAGAAAACGCAGTAATATCATTATCACACGCGGACTGGACATCACATTCTACCTGCTCCTTCTTTTTGAAATTATTGGGGTTGGCTTCGACCTGCGCCGGAATGGTAGTGCGAGTGGCGGTCAGGTCATCAAGCCGCTTGGTCATCTCCGCTAGCCCTTGGACAAGCTGGGCTAGACACTCCATGGTGGGATTAGCTGGGGGCACATCAGAAGATGCAGCGTGCATACCACGCTGCTGTTGGTTAGATGGGTGGGGAGGCTGCTGATGGTGTTGCTGTGGTGGAGCAGGAAGTTGAAGTTGTTGGTAGGACGGAGAGGGATACTGCTGGTATGATTGAGGCTGAGCAGCCGCGTATTGGTGATACGGCTGTGGATGGCGATACTGTGGCTGCTGCTGATACGGAAAGTTCTGCCTCCATTGATGTGCAAACTGAGGAGGCTGTTGGTGCTGCTGAGAGGGGTGCCCAAAACGACCACCCTGAGGTTGGTGGTACTGCCGGTTGGCAAACGGCTGACCCTGGAGTTGTCCCTGAGGACGGGTCGGCTGTGCATCATTAGTCCAAACCCCATTAACTTCCTGGACCAGGGGTGGTGGCGGGAACGCTGAATCAGTGTTTGAGATAAACTCTGGTTGGTACACAACCATCTGCTGTTGCGGCTGGCTCTGATCAGGTGCCTGCACGTAGTACACGTGCTGAACTGTCGGTGGTTGCTGGCTTGGCTGAGGCTGGTGTAGCGGTGGTTGCTCGTCTTTTCTCTCAGCTGGAGCTTCAAGCGATGCTGCCGACTGAACAGAATTGATGGTACCTACCAGCAGTTCAAGCTGCTTGGTGATGTGATCCAGCTTGTCCAAACTCTGGGTCCTCTTCTCGATCACAGCGAGTTTCTCAAGATCCTATGATCGCTTCTCGATTATGTCGACCTTAGAGAGATGGCCCCCGATGATGCTGAGGTTGGAGCTCTCATCTCTCTCTGCTTCTTTCGATGCAGCCATGTGAACTTGTTTCTGGAGGATCTGGGGTTGCTTTTGGTACGCCTTGGATGAAGAGAGTGCGGCCTCTCCCTCGGCCATTTCTTCGAAAATTTGCCAGACAACATCTTCATCCTTGTTGAAATGGGAGCCCCCACATGCTGCGTCTACGAGCCTTTGACTTTCAATGTTCAGTCCCCCAAAGAAATGCTGAACCAAGCTGGTCTTCGGAATATCATGATGGGGACACTTCTCCTGCAGATCAGTGAATCTCTCCCATGCTTCATGTATTGACTCATGGGGTCCTTGGGAGAAATTACTGATACGGGCCCGCATCTGGTTGAGTCGACCCAGAGGGTAATACTTGTGCAGGAAGGCGGATTTCAACTCCTCCCAGGTCGTCACGACCTTTCCCATGTGATTGACCCAATAAAGGGCCTTATCCTGTAGACTGAAGGGGAAAGCCGTCATCTTTACAATGTCCAGGGGGACATTCGGATAGTGGGTGGTGCGGCAAATGCGGGAGAATTGCTGCAGGTGAATGTATGGCTCTTCATTGGTGTTGCCATGGAATGCAGGGAGAAGGGCTATGAATTGGGGTTTCAGCTCGAAGTGAGCGTGTACCGGTGGGATGAGAATCCACTCGGTCATCTGGCTGTCTCCCGGATTGTATGTTTCCTTAAGTGTTGGCTTCGGCTGTGGTTGGAATTCAGGATCATCATTGGGGTCGTCACCACCTCCTCTACCTCCACCTCCTCCTCCCCTGCCTCCTCTGCCTCGGCCTCTGCCTCCATCATCATCGTTCATCATATCATTCAACATATCCTGAAAAGCTGTCTGAGTGAGGGCCTGTTCAGTCAGCTGCTGCTGTATTGCCTGGATGGATGCCAGTAACTGTGCATTGACTTGGTTCTGATCTGGCATCTGTCCCTCTGGTGTGGGTGGCTGCTGACCCTTACCCTTTCCTCCGGGAGCCATGTCAGGGTCTGAGTCGGAAGAGATGAACTCCGGAGTAGTCTCCAGGGCTCGCACTGTCTTCTATCTGCATAATGAGACGGTCCGAATCAGATCACTTGCCATAAATACTTAGCTGTCGTGATGAGGCTGGAGTTCGAGTCAACCCCAGCGTGTTGTGAATGGAAAAAATGATGTAGACTGTAATCGGCTCCCATTCACAACGGCGGTAGTGGGACAAAAGTGATCCCAGTTTATTGGGTGGCCAAGAAAAAGGTAGAAAACGAGGAGTCTGGAGTCCGATCCGCAAAGTCCGGATCAGTTCTCGGGAATCGCCTCGAAATTATTGGCGAAGGTGAGTCCATGGAGTCGATGTAGGTGTCGGCATGGTCCCGACGAAACCATCCATGGATCAACTTCACGGAGCACAAGAGAATATCGGATTTTGGAAGAACGATACGATGGTCAACGAGGAACAAAAAGGAGTGTAAAACAGTAGAAAGGCTCGGTTGAGCGGGGTGGTCAAAGGAAGACATAACAGAATTGGCGCAAAGGCGCGGGACTTTGATCTTTGAACCTTAATCTAGATCCATACAAACACAAGACAAAATCGGGTTCACCAACTCACGCCATGTGAAGCCGTGAAAGCTCGGCTATTTGTTATCTTTTCATTTTTAGAGTTGTGATTTTTCAGGCATTTCTTATAACAAGTCCTTAGTGCGCTACCCTATAGGAGAGAGAGTACTGCCGGAAGAGTATCCCGTACTTGTCCTCCTCCTGTGTAACCTGTAGTCTGTACTTTTTGGAGTCCTTGTAACCCTTCCTGGATCCCTACTCAGCCAAAGAAAAGAGAGAGGAAGCCGATAGGCGAAACCAATACTTCGGTTCTCGCTCGCAACGGAATCACCCGTGAGCGTGCAAGAACCTACTCGGACGCAGGACGATGAGACAGACACCCCCGTGAAGGCGTGGCCTATGCTCAATACTTCGGACAGGGCCGATGCTCTCACAACAGAGAGTCACCATTGGTGACCAAGTCCTACTCGCCTACGTACGATAGAAGCGCCATTACTTCGGAAATCCAGGCGATACACAAGGCAGTTGCAGACTGGGTTTTTGGCTCTAATCCTTAGGGGGTCGCACTCGCTCAAGGGAGTAGGGTTTTGGTCCCCCTCCAAAGTACCTGAAAACAATGAGGGCTTTATGAACCCGGTACAAGGATAGTCCATTACAGATTTTAATTAAGGTCAAAGTTTATTTAGCAGTCCCCTTGTTTTAATTTTTGGGTTTTCACTTTTTTTGGATATGTTTTCATACCAGCGCCTAACGTTTTTGTAGATTTTCATTTAGGTCCTAGGTGCTCAAAATCAGAGGGAGATAGCGGAAAAGCCGTGCAAGTGGTTCTATGATGGAAATCTCACCATTGAACCGAATGATGCATGCTGAGTTAGAAGACTTACAGTGCATCCCAGCTCTCTCCATGTGGTATGCAAAACAGAATTTTTAAACCTATCTACATGGCGGTGTGCATTCGTCAAAATCGCCCTAAACATTAGCTGCTATTAACGTGAAGAACCGTAAGCTTGGTCATTCATCTTTAACCTAAGGGTCCGGTCTTGGCTCACCCCTCCTCTTCTCGACACACTCGAGTTTAGGAGTAGCGCTTGATGGGGCTCGCTCACGGCACGTGGGTTAAGAGATAAATGACTTAGCTTGTTTAAGTTTGACTAGATCCATACGAAGTGGACTATAGGAACATGCATTCTTATTAATGTTTGGACCTAGCTACCGAGTCAAGCAACCTATATCTAGGGGCTCCAAGCACACAAAACAAAGTAAAATAAAGGCGAAAAGCACAAAACAGCGGGAAACAAAGTAAAGAAGGCGGTAGAAATCGCGGAAAACAGCGATGAGGCCCCCAGGTGAACAGACACCCAGGCACTGGACCTCATTGTGAAGAGTAGAGTCCTGTTAATTATTACATGCCAAAATTGTCTCTCTCTCACCAAAAATTACAGCGATAATCCTAAGTGTTCTAAGCCTCTCTAATCCACATCTCCTTGCTTCCTTGATACTCTCTCCTGATGGTCATGCAAAGAGAAGACCATCCTCCTCCAAGCTAGGCTGCCTTGGCCTCCTAAGAAGCCATCCTTGCGTGGCGGACCCTTGCATCAAAGTCACAAAAAGAATGTATTAGA
The DNA here is from genome assembly GCA_037367405.1 of Ottelia alismoides. Taxonomy (NCBI): domain Eukaryota; kingdom Viridiplantae; phylum Streptophyta; class Magnoliopsida; order Alismatales; family Hydrocharitaceae; genus Ottelia; species Ottelia alismoides. The sequence continues at coordinate 111,604 of JAZKJV010000045.1, read as the reverse complement.
ATAGCTCAATCAATTAATCATAGAGCAGATAAATTAATCTCAGTAAATAAAGGAATGAAGCATGGTGATTAATGGCAATAAAATAGCTGCTCACAAAATATCATCAATTATGAATCAAAAATGCACACAAGAATGACAAAAATAACGTAGGCTATGCTCATTGCTCCCCGGCAACGGCGCCATTTGATAGGACCCCAGGATCGACCGGTCTTGTGTTCCACACAAGGCGGGAGCACAGTCGCAGTGTCGACCAACCAAATCCTGGAGTCAATCAACAATTAACCCACAAAGCAAGAATGTATCAATTAAGCCCAAAAATAAATGTGAATTAATTTTTATTACTCTACAACAAAATGTATAGCGACAAGCATGTAGAGGTCGAACCACAGAGAGCAATACAAAATGCGTAGCCTAGATGTATCACCAAGTCATCCATGTGTGAAGCTTGTTTTTATGTGGGTTTTGGGTTTTTGTAATTTTTTTTTTGTTTTCTTTTCTTTTCCTATTATTAATTATATAAATCTATATACTATATACATATATATATATATAAAGAGATATATATATATATAAGAAGAGAGAGAGAAGTAATATAGAATATATATATATTTATAAGCACAAAAACTTAATATGTAGACTTATCTTTTTAACCCCCCTTTTTTTATATTTCTAATTTTTATGTATTTTTCAATTCAAAAATGTCCACAATATAGGACTAAATAAATAGCCGTATATAATTTGGGTTTTAAACATATTAAATAAATCCCAAAATTACCCAAATTGATTTTTACACCTTAATAATAATATATAGATAATTATAAAAGAGAGAAATGTATTTTTAGGGTTTTTAAAGAGTTTTTCTAATTTTTATGTTGCTTTTGGGGTTTATGATTTTTTTAATTTTCTTTTTCATATTTTTAGGGTTTTTCATTTCCTGGACTCAATATATATATAAATATATCATATATAAATTTTTTTGGAATTTTTCAAAAACATTTGCTAATTTTTTGTATTTTCTAATTTAGACAGTACAAAAATGGCTTCTTTTTCATTTTTAATAATTAGGGAAAATGCAAAAAATGCGAAATAAAATATGTGCGTGAACAAGCATGGCATGGAGCATCTACCCTAATTTTTGTGAATTTTTAGAAGCCATGTAGGTATTTTTAATAAATAGATAAAGAGACAAAGATAAAACAGCCTGGCAGGGGTATTTTTGCAAATAAAATAAATTCCAGGGGCACATGTGCAAAAAATACCAGAACATTATAACGTGTTTTGTGATTTTAGGGACTAAGACCAAATAACGAAACCCGCCAGGGCCCCCTTGCAATTTAACCACCACGTGGGACTACACGTGATCCGCACCCACAGGGACCAAAATGCAATATTAGAAAGTCCAGGGTCCTGGTTGCAATTTTTCATAAAAATGATATACTGAACATTTTATTTACTGGACTAAATTCAAATTTACAAACATACAGGGGGTCTTATGCAAAAAGCCCACCTCACGTGGGACGACACGTGAGGTGACGTGGAATGGACCCAAGAGTAATATCAAAACAGTACAGGGGGTCTCATGCAAAATATCCACATTAATTATAACGTGCTTATTTATTTACAGGACTAAAAATAAAATACAAAAAGGCGGGGATCGAATGTGAAAATTACCCCCAAAAGGCGCGCTGATGGACGGCTGATCTTCGTTCACTTGACACGTGGCGCCTCCACGTGTGCCGATGACGGTTCGTCGATGGAGCGCTAGGATTAGATCATCCGAGATGATCCGACGGTCGAGGCGGTGCTCCATCGGACGGCTGGTCTTCAATCTGGGCCTTCGTCTTCATCCAACGGCGGAGGAGCTGCGAGGAAGAACAGGGAAGAAGCCTCGCCGAGGCGAGCTTCCTCCGCTCGGATCTCGCTCTCCCACCGGTCTTCTTCGCTCCTGAAGGTCCAAGAAGCTTCCTGGAGGTATCCTCTAACGTCTGGAGGTCTCGGATCGGCCAGAGGTACACCGGAGCGCTGCAACGAGCTCGAAGTAGGGTTACGGCTCCAGGTACCTCCGCCGGCTTGTAAGTCGACTCCAGGTGCTCTATTTCGCACCTAACCTGCACAGGAAGAAAGAGTGGCTCGAGGGCGTCTTCCTCGACCAGGGGTTTGAAGCTGTGAGCAAGCGGATGGTGGTGGGCGACGAAGCTCCGGCGAAGGGTGGAGGAGGAGCTCCGATTCGCCAAGACCCGGGGGTCCTGGGTTGAACAAGTGTGTGCAGTTGATGGAGAACTCGAAGGGGATGGAGATGAGGCGATTTAGGCGGTCGAAGACAGATGGGATCACAGTGGGGAAGTCGCCGGAGCTCAGCTCCGGCGAACTTCGAATTTCTGATTTTGGCCTAAGCTAATCATCTAAATGCTAACCTAAGGACTGGAATTAAAAGCTAATACTAAAACCTAACTACTAAGCAAGAAAGAACAGCTCTTATACCTGGGGGCCGCCAGGGAGCAGGATGGTCGCCGGAGCACCACCGCGTCAAAACTTCCTCCTTCTCCGCCCGCTTCAACTGCTGGGAACGCTCCTCCTGTCACGAGGGCAACGCCAGGAATCGAATCAAGCGCAGAAAGGGGGGTGAAATTGGCCAAATTCGAGGATGAAGGCGGAGCTTTTTATTTATAGACATTCCGAGGGACCCCCAATGACCGGCGTTTATTGATTAAACCAATGAGTATCAGATTGATCTATGATCTTGGCGGGCATTATGGATGATCAGAGGACAAATCTTGTGAAGGAAGCGAGTGCGATGGTTCACTGAGCCATGCGGGAAAAAGGGAGGAAAAGAGGGGACAAGATGGGTCTGACGGGTCAGTCAGAGGCGCAGGGGGAGTTGACCGGAGGTCAACTTTCCCTGGCCCCTGATTGGTCCACGTCAGGCTGATCTTGACCCACTTATTACACGTAGGAAATGATTTATTTAGAATTTATGTATAAAATAAAAAATGTTTATAAATTAATGTAGTATTTATTTATGATTTTTATTTATTTTTTTGAAGTATTTTATTATGGTTTTATTAAAATAATGTGTATATGTATGTATTTTATATGTATTTTTGTATATTTTATTTTTAGTTTATTTATTTGATTTTATTATTTTAGTTTCTTATTTTACGAATTTATAACTTATTTTTATGAGTATAAGGGTATTTTTGTTTTATTTTTATGAGTTTATTTATATTTTTAAATAAATAGATGTATGTGTATGTATGTATACTTATAGGTATTTTACCTATATATTATATACATTTTATTTATTTAATGAATTTTATTTGTTTTTATGTTGGATTTGTATTTTTAATAAGTTATGTGTAACATTTACATATTTATAAAAATGTAGATGAGTCAAGAATAAAAGAATCAAGATCCCCTTTTATTTATATACATACTTTGCATTGGTATTTTGCCTATGTATTATATAGGCTCTTTTTATTTTACAACTTCTTTTTAGTTTTCTTCTAATTTTAATATGTACATGCATTATATACATTATTTACAAGATACTAAAAATATAAATTTAGAAAAATAATGAGTATTGAATAAAATGAATATTTTAATCAGTCCTATATACAATGTGGGCCAAAAACCTAACTTCCACAGATGGACTCCAAAAATTATGAAACCAATTTTATAAAATAGTTTATGAAATGCTATATACAATTAAAGGTGAGTTTGAGTGATTTGGAGTTTTTATTTGCAAGATATGGGTCTGTGAAGTTGAGATTTTTGCTTTTTTATTTTGTGTATAAAATGTACAGTGAGTATTATTTTTACAAAAACTTAATTTTATATTTTTATTTACATTATTATCTACAACTTTCATGTACAAAGTTTCTTTATTTGATGAGTAAATAATTATGTACACAATAGGTGTCAAAAATGCATAAATGAATGAATAAATAAATGAGGTATTTATTGTATAATTGGCCCTTATCTCCCCCTACTTTATTCCTTGTCGACCAATACCATGCTGGCCTTGGTCTCGGGGTTAGGGTCATAAAATATTTGCAATATTTTATTCCTTTTTATTTTCTTCTCTTTATTCTATAATTTTGGCATTAAAAACCTTATTTAATGTACGATTAATGCAATGAATAATGAATGTTATTATGTACAAATTGATGCTATATACATGCATTTGCCGGGGTTTTTGAGGCCAAAATGATAGAATAAAGGTGATGAAATGGAGATTCATCAATTACCAAGATGCACTGAGGATAGTAGATGGCGTCTAGCCATGGAGGAAGAAATGACAACTCTTCAATCTAGAGGAACTTGGAGTATGGTTCCTGCACCTGTTGATGTGTCTCCAGTGAGCTGCAAATGGGTATTTACAGTCAAGCAGAATGCAAATGGCAGTATTGACAGGAACAAGGCTCGTCTTGTTGCTCGTGGCTTTACACAGACATATGGGGTGGATTATCTTGATACATTCTCACCGGTAGCCCACCATTCCACTCTATGGATCCTTCTTTCTGTTGCGGTCACTCGTGATTGGTCGCTATACCAGTTGGATATGAAGAATGCGTTCTTATATGGTGACTTACAGGAGGAAGTCTACATGCAACAACCACCTGGTTTTGCTGTTGAGGGGGAGTATCCTAAGGTGTGCAGACTTCATAAGGCTATCTATGGCCTTAAACAGAGCCCCAGAGCGTGGTTCCAGAAGCTCTCAGATCTCTTTGACAAACAGGGATACAAACGTTCTAATGCTGATCATTCCTTGTTTGTACAAGACTTTCAGAGGTATTATTGCAATCATGGTCTATGTAGACGACATTCTGATTACATGTGATGATGAACAGGGAATAAAGGAGGCAAAAGAAATGATGGGTCATGAATTTGTTACCAAGGACCTTGGAGTTCTTAGATATTTTCTGGGACTGGAGTTCGCCAGAAACCCATATGGGTTGGTAATGTCTCAGAAGAAATATGTCACTGACCTGTTGAGTGAAACATGAATGCTTGGTTTCCGACCTGCTACCACACCTATGGATCCTAGTATGAAGCTATATGATGGTGATACAGAGGAGGTGGATAGGAGAAGATACAGAGAACTGGTGGGCAAACTTCTTTATGTTACTATTATCAGGATTGATATATCCTTTGCTGTGAGTCGAGTGATCCAGTTCATGGAGCAACCACGTCAGGTACACATGGATGACATACGTATGATACTCAGGTACCTCAAATCATCTCCAGGTGCGGGTTTATTGTTCAAGAAAGGCAAGGTGATTTCTATCTTAGCATGTGCAGATGCAGATCACGCAGGGTGTCCCAAGGACAGGAAGTCCACCTCTGGGTTTGCTGTATATGTTGGAGATTCTCTAGTATCATGGAGGAGCAAGAAGCAAACTGTTGTGGCAAGGTCTAGTGCTGAATCTGAATATAGGGCTATGTCACAGGTTAGCACATAAATGATGTGGGTGAAGGCTGTTCTTACAGATTTACATATAGAAGTCCCACTTCCTATGGCCTTGGAATTAGGGATGAGCATGGGCCGGGCTGGGCCGGGCCCTAAAGGGCCCAAGCCCAAGCCCATCTAACAAATCGGGCTTTGGGCCGGGCCTAAGGCCCGCATTTTTTTTCTTTGGTCGGCCCAAGCCCAAGCCCGGCCCAATTCTTATGAGCCGGGCTTGGGCCGGGCTGGCCCATATGAACATATCTTGAGATAGTAGCATGAATTTTCTGTTTATGAAATTTAAAAGTAAGTGATTAGAACGTATATATGAACTCCTGTTTATATTATATTAAATCAATGACAAGTAAAAAGTAAAAAATGCATAGCTGTTTTTTAAGAATCGTCCACAATATTTAAAGATTTTTTACAATAGATAGAGCAACAAGAATTCTAAAATTATGGACATCACGTCTGAATGTTTATGAATTATTAAAAATTATAATGATACTGAAAAGTTATCAAGATAATCTCGAAAATATTATGCTCATCAAGTGCTTCTGTTGGACGGATTAAAATGAAGATGATTAAGGGGTTTTATAGCTCCAATTGAGAGGGTAAATGGAGTCATGTTGCCGATCATTTAGATCTATTACTAAATTCTGCAATATACTAATACCTTAATTAGGTTATATATTGAGCACATGGAGTACTATTGTATAAGTTTGTCCCTAATTCTAAGTTAGAGCCCTAAAGCCTCTTCTAACTCCTCAACTACACAAAGCAAAAACTCTTGAGTAAATTTTTTCAGGGTCTTTTAATTTGGAGTGTGAAAACTATAAAAGAGAGGATCACATATCTCTGTGGCATGGTCTGTCTTTGGAAGTGCAGCAGCAGCAACAACAACACTAGTGCACTTGTCTTATTCATATATCATGGTTTGATGTTGTCATGCGATGTTTGTTTACCAGCCGTTGTTAACCTATTGATTAACCTCCTAGGTTTCCTACAGGTTGCATAGAAGCCCTCGCCAGATTCTGCTGTGAGGAAAGCGAAGGAAGTGATGAGCACTATGCTAGACAAGGGTTTTGTCTCCGTCATAGATGCTTTCAACAAGGCAAAAACTTTTGATGAGCGGCACCAATTAACCACTAATGCCTCAACCACGATGGCATCGATCAACCAGAAGATTGGATTAACTTGGTATCTCAAATTTCTGGTATCTCAGATTTCTAAGGCTTTGGTAAAAGATAAAACTGATAATATAATTATAAGAAACGTGCATTTAGGTTTGGTGCAAGGGATAAAAAAGTAAAACAAAAATAGCCTCTCAATGCTCAAGGCTCATACCTTGGGTTCTGCAACGTGGAGAGATCGGACACAGGGGATGTGATTCGCAATCGCGGACTCACGGCAGGTGGCTGACGAAGCTGTGGTGGAGTTATGATCGATGAGCACAGCCGCAGGCCCGCAACTTGCAAGGGGGCGATTTAGGGTTTCCGAGAAGACCGACGGTTGGGAACAAAAGGAAAGGGAGGGGGGCGTACGAAGGGGTGGGGGAGGGGGTTGCGTACTGCCGGATTTTAATTTTGGGGATGACGATTGACCTAATCAATCTTTCGGTCATATATTCGGGTCACGCATCGGCTATTTGGGCCGGATAACGGGCCTATTCGGGCCAAAACATCGGGCCTATTCAGGCCATGACATCGGGCCCTATTCGGGCCGGGCTTCGGGCTGGGCCGGGCTGGGTCGAGCGAAGCCCAAGCCCGGCCCAATAAAAAAATGGGCCTATATCTTGGGCCCAATCCCGGCCCAATGTTCACTTGGGCTTGGGCTGGGCCGGGATTTTCGGGCCGGGCTTCGGGCTGGGCTGGGCCGGCCCGGCCCAATGCTCATCCCTACTTGGAATGTGACAATCAGGCGGCCTTGTTCATTGCAAATAATCCACCATTCCATGAACGAACCAAGCACATTGAAATTGACTGTCACTTTATACATGACATGATTCAGAATGGATCCATTGCTACATCCCATGTTAGTTCAGAGAATCAAACAACAGACATTTTCACCAAGGCATTACTGCGGGGTCCGTTTCAAAAGTGTGCGTCCAAGCTGAGCATGATTGATATCTATGCTCCATCTTGAGGGGGAGTGTAGATATATATTATTCACTTATGTATCTCTCTTTTGTTATTTTTCTTTCCCGTTGGACTCTTTATGTAATTTACCCATAGGCTACTCTCCTATATAAGAGAGCCTAGGGCTGATGGAATAAACATGTTCTCTTATTTTTCCAACAGTAGGGACTTGAAGGATGACACATGGATCCACTGCCCAAGATCTAGGTGGAGCGTCGGGGGCACTTGGATCTACGATGCATGGAGCTACCGCCTAGAGCTCGAGATGGCTGGATCAGACAAAAGAATATCACACCCATGTACGAGATGTTGCCGCAGTATAGGACTGGAATGGAGAAACTATGATCCCAGAGCTAGGCTCCAGAGATGGAACCCTAGTTTTTCATCAAACACGACAAGGATGGCAGATCTTGGTTCCGAAAAAAAATCCTTAAATTCTCAAATCTCGAACTATATATGAACATGAATGATCTTCAGGAATACAAAGAAACACTAAAATCGAATCTCGAATGAAAACCTCAAGAATCGGACCCACTATGAGACCATGTTAGAAAATAATGAATGCGGAAGCGTATCAGAAATAAAAAATAAAAAGTATTGAAGAACACGAGATTTTAACGTGGAACCCTACTCCCTAAGGAGCAGGATGAAACCACGGGAGAATGCCTCAAAGGGCTAATGTGTCTATTGACTTTCTCACTGGATACATGGGGTGTAGAGCTTTTTATATAGCCCTCACTGAGTCTCCACATCACACACTTGGTAGATGTGAGACTAAGGAGGGATACATTTACCCATTTACTCAAGTGATGCATATAACAAATACTCCAACACTCATGAGTGAACTCATGCCTTCAAGTTCAGTAGTGAACTTGTATGATCCCTTGAGAGATTGCATTACTCGTATGCCCTTATATGCACACCAACATACATGTGTATAGACTTTGATTAGGTCATTAACATAATGGTCTGCCAAATGTACATCCTCAGACATATAGTAATGCATCGGACACTGGTCAGAGGATGTGTGCATGTATCACGACAGCATATGATATAGTTCTTGGATATTTTGATCTCGCTAAGTTAACTCTTTGATCTAACTTATCTAACACCTCGGAATCTCTATTCTTATGTAGAGGACCTGCATCAAGAGGTCGATCGAATATCAGCCTTTGGAGTAAGGATTGACATATCCTTCTCAGGATGGAGATCCTTTCTTGATAGTCACTTGACAGTGTGGTTGAGTCCTCAATACAACCCCTATCAGCCTCTATGATCCAACATTTGGATAAACATTTGTATGATATCAAGATGGCCTCTTTAAAAAAATATATCAAGATGGCCATGACTGATGATACATAACCCTAATTATACGAAAGAATCTATTATGCAAACTATATTCTTCATTTCATGTCAAAGAGTGATTTGCAATAATTTTATAACATAATGGCTTGCCATGAACACTCATGTCCAACAGTGTAAGGGCAAAATGTCTGATGTATAATGCTATGAGACTTGAAGAACTGAGATAACTGAGTAGCAGAAAACTCCAAAGCATTATCAAAATGAATATATTTAATCGTACCAAAAAAATATTTTTCAATTCATAAATATAAAATTGAATGACAAACACACCCTTGAACTTGTTTTTTAAAAGAAAAACCCATGATAATATGGAGTTATCATTGATGGTGTTGAAATAAACTTTATTCATGTGAGAAAAGAGATCCCATGGCTCTCTTATATATGAGAGGAGCCAAGGGTAAATTACATAAGTGATACTCAAAGAAAACATAAACTGTAAATATAGTACGGTAATAAATAAACATCTCAACACTCCCCCTCAAGCTGGAGCATAGATATCAATCATGCTCAGCATGGAACAACATTTCTGAAATGAACCTCTGGCCAGTGCCTTTGTGAAGATATATGCAGTCTGATCTCCCGTGGGAACATGAGAGGTGTCTAAGATCCTTCTGGATCATCTCTTGTGTAATGACAATCCACCGAGATATGCTTTGTCCGCTCATGAAAAGCAGGGTTATTGGCTATAAATAGCGTTGCTTGATTATCACATAAAAGCTTCATAGGAAGAGGAACCTCAATAGTAAGGTCGGTCAATACAGATCTGACCCACATCATTTCTGTGCATCCTTGTGCCATAGCCCTGTATTCAGATTCAGTACTCGATCTGGCCACACCAGTCTGCTTCTTATTTTTCCAAGAAACAAATAAACTGCCAACAAAGATAGCAAAATCAGAAGTCGACTTTCTGTCCCTGGGACAACCAGCATAGTCTGCATCTGCACATCCTGTCACCTCAAGTGATGCATCCCTACTGAACATAAGACCAAAGCCAGGTGACGTCTTCAATTACCTCAAGATCATATGTACGGCATCCATATGTACCTTCCTGGGTTGCTCCATGAACTGACTGACTTTGTTAACTGCAAACGCAATATCCGACCTGATAATAGCGACGTATAGGAGCTTCCCAACAGGCTCTCTATATCTTCTCCTGTCAATTTCTTCAGTGTCCTCATCAAACAATTTCATGCTCACATCCATAGGAGTAGAAGCAGGCTTACATCCTGTGATGCCTGTCTCAGAAAGGAGGTCCATAAGAAATTTCCTTTGATTCATCACGAGTCCACGTTGATTTCTAGCGAATTCTAGTCCAAGAAAGTAGCGAACATTTCCAAGATCCTTTGTCACAAACTGCTAACTAAGGAACTCCTTGGCAATAAGAATATCTTGCTCATCATCTCCTGTTAGGACAATATCATCCACATAAACAAGAATGGCCTCGGTACCTTTAGGTGTCCTCTGTACAAATAGTGAGTGGTCCGCAGTAGACCGCACGAACCCTTTTTGCTCTAGCAACTCCAATAGCTTTTGATACCAAGCTCTTGGACTTTGCTTCAGGCCATAAATCGCCTTGTGAAGGTGGCACACCTTCTGAGACTCCCCCTCAGTAGCAAACCCTGGTGTGGTGGTTGTTGCATATAAACTTCCTCCTGGAGATCCCCATAGAGAAAGGCATTCTTGACATCAAGTAGATACAGAGGCCAGTCTCAGGAAATGGCAATAGATAGTATAAAGCGTAATGTCGAATGTCTTGCTACTGGAGAGAAGGTGTCCTGATAATCCACCCCATATGTTTAGGTGAATCCTCGAGCCACAAGCCTTGCTTTGAACCGATAAACACTGCCATCAGCCCTTTGCTTGATTGTGAAGATCCATTTGCAGCTCACAATAGATGCTCCATGTGGAGGTGAAACAATGCTCCATGTGCCACGTGATCGTAGGGCCGTCATCTCTTCTTCCATAGCAAGTCACCACCTAATGTTCTGAAGCGCCTCCTGATATGTACGTGGGATAGTAACACCAGAAAGACCCACTATAAACTTCTTGTAGTCATTTGACAGATGATCCAAGGAAACATGTGCAGCCATTGGGTAAGTAGCACATTGGCGGTGCGGCCTTCGTAGAGCAATCGGTATCTCCAGGTCATAAGCCTCATCCTCTTCTGGAATTAACTCTTCCTGTTCATTAATAAAATCTCCAGTGCCATCAGTAGATATAATATGTTCCTGACATACCTGAGGCAAGGTGGATGACGTTATAGGCGCATGAGCAGAGGGGCGAAACCTGCAAGTATAAACATAGGGTAAGAATGTAGACTCTGGGTGAAGAGGTGGAGGTGGTGTTGGTATAGGTGGTGAAGATCTCGGGATATCACTAGAAGGAGATGGAGGTGAAGGGACCACAACGTCTTCTCTGGATCCATTAGTGGATAGCATGTCACTTGTAAGAGAGAAATACATAATAGATTCAAAAAATGTAACATCAGCACTGACATAGTATTTTCTCCCAACATGATCAAAACATCTATACCCTTTTTGGGTATGAGAATAACCAACAAAGACACATTTGACAGCTCTAGGTGAGAGCTTGTCACGACCAGGAGTAAAGTCATGGACAAAGGATACCGATCCAAAAACACGAGGTGTAAGTGTGAAGAGTTCCTTTTCAGGAAACGCAATCGAGAAAGGACTCTTTTCTCCAAGAATAGTGGAAGGCAAACGATTTACCGGATAACATGCGGTTAGGACTGCATCCCCCCAGAAGGAAGGAGGTGTATGACTATGGATCAACAAGGCTCTCATGATGTCTAAGAGGTGACGATGTTTGCGTTCTGCAACCCCATTTTGCTGTGATGTATATGCGCAGGAAGTCTGATGAACAATATCCATAGACTGGAGAAATTTTGCCAAACGAAGTGTAGAAAACTCCAAAGCATTATCGGTGCGAATATATTAAGTTTGAGCAGAAAAAATGCTGTTGATCTCAATAAGAAAATTCTTTATTATAGCACCTGCTTCAGATTTATGTTTAAGCAAGAAAACCCAAGAAAGTCTAGAATAATCATCAACAACAACCATGTAAAATCTATGCCCCTGATGATAAGGAACACGACTTGGACCCCAAATGTCAAAATACAACAACTCAAAGGACCTACTACTACAATGACTTGGACGACTAGGAAAGGAGGAGCGGTGGCGTTTCCCAAGCTGACAGGCTTCACAGTCCAGAGTAGTACGAGTAGAGATAGTTAGGGAAGAACACACATCATCTTTTGGAAAGGGAGGTGGCCAAAACGAAGATGCCACGGAAACGGCGAAACAGATCCAGAGGGAATAGATGCCACGCTAGCACATGAAGGAACAATAAGTTTTTATATTCCTCTCTGCTCACGACCATGAATAATCATCCTGCCAGTTAGTATGTCCTGAAACAAAAAAGAAGATGGCCAAATATGGCACGACAATGTAAATCTTTTGTAATCTGACTAACAGAAAAAAGATTCATTTGAAAATCTGGAGCATGTAAAACATTCTGAAGCTGTATAGAAGGGGCTTAAAGAATCTCCCCCTGATCCACGATGGGTAGCCGAACTCCATTGGCTATGATTACGGAACGCCCTGGAGGAATAGTCCTGTATGTGGAAAACTGTGTCCGATCTCCACACATGTGATGAGATGCTCTAGAATCAATAATCCAATCTGTCGCATCTGAACTGTTGCTACTGGAACTGGTAAGCACATATGAAATTCCTGATGAACTAGGTAGAGCTCTGGCGGTGGCCGCTGCATCTGATGGTTCTGCAGTCTGAGTCACGGGAGTGGTCACCATTTCTTAAATTCTCGAGACAAGATCATCAAAACGTGCATCAGTAGTTGGTGTAGGTGAAGAGTCAGTCTGCTCAGCAATACGTGCAAACACCAGAAAGCCATGCTTGTGAAAGCATGTCTCCTCTGAGTGGCTGATGAAAGGGGATTTGTCGAGGTCGTATCTTTCCACAAGGCAGAGAGACAGTCGCTGAGTTGACCTCAGACGGAATCCCAAATCGATCAACAATTAACCCACAATAAATGTATGCAATGAATATCCAAAAATGTGAAGTTAAAATTTATTATAACTCTACATGTAAATGTGTATAGGCGTAAGCACAGGTAGAGGTCAAACACTGGGAGGCGAAGGGAATGTATGTGATGAATGATTTAATCAATCCTTTGTTCATGTCCAATTGTTTATTGTTTTTGTGGATTTTGGATTTTATATATTTTTTTATTTTGTTTTTGTTTTTATAATTTTTATTTTGTTTTTATATTTTATATTTTTTTATCTTTTTATATATTTTTTTAATTATAAATATAAATATATGTATATGTATATATAAATATATAAAGAGATGTATAGATAAGAAGAGAGAGAGAGAGGATTTCTAGCATAAATATATATAAATACATAAATACTTATATATAGGTATGATTTTTTTAGCTTTTTAATGTTTTTCTAATTTTTTTGTTATTTTTCTGAAATATTTCTAATTTTTATGCATTTTTAATTTCAAAAATGTCCACAATATAGGACTAATTACATAGTCGAATAAAATTTGGGTTTAAAAATATAAAATAAACTCCAAAATTACCCAAATTAATTTTAATACATTATTAATAATATATAGATAATTACAAAAGAGAAAAATATATTTTTTAGGATTTTTTAAGGGTTTTTATATTTTTTTAGGATTTTGGAGCTTCTTGTAATTTGTATATTTTCTTTTTCTAATTTTTAGGCTTTTTCATTTTCTGGAATCAATATAGATATAAATATACCATATATAATTTTTTTGTAATTTTTCAAAAGCATTTTATAATTTTTTTGTATTTTCTAATTTAAACAGTACAAAAATGGTGTCTTTTTATTTTTGATAATTAGGAAAATGCCAAAAATATGAAATTAAATGTGGGCATGCAAGAGCATCATATAGAGTATCTATCCTAATTTTTGTGGAATTTTAGAAGCCTAATAGGTATTTTTAATAAATAGATAAAAGACACAATACTAAAACAGGGGCATTTTTGCAAATAAAATAAGTGCTAGGGGCATCAGTGCAAAAATACCAAAAGATTATAACGTGTTCTGCAATTTTCAGGGCTAAAACCAAATAAACAAACCCGCCAGGGCCCCCCCCTTGCAAATTGACCATCACGTGGGACTACACGTGATCCGCACCTACAGGGACCAAAATGCAAATTCAGAAAACTCGAGGGTCCTGGTTGTAATTTTTCACAAAAATAATACACTTTATATTTTATTTCATGGACTAAAGATAAATATGCAAAAATACAGGGGGCTTGTGCAATTTTACCACCTCACGTGGGACGACACGTGAGGTGACGTGGACTGGACCCAAGTGCAATATGAAAACAATACAAGGGGTTCCATGCAAAACTTCCACCTTATTTACAACGTGCTATTTATTTTACAGTATTAAACATTAAATATACAAAAAGGAGGGGGTACAAGTGAAAATTACCCCCAAAGGGCGCTTCATCATACGGCTGATCTTCATTCACTCTTCCACGTGGTGCCTCCACGTGGGCCGATGATGCTTCGCCGATGAGCGGTGAGGATTAGATCACCCAAGGTGATCTGACGGTCAGAGCGATGCTCCATCGGACGGCTGTGATTGAAACTGGGGCCTTCGTCTTCATCCAACGGCGGGAAGCGCACGTGCAAGAACATGGAAGAACGCTCGCCGGAGCGAGCTTCTTCCGACCAAATCTCGCGCCTCCGCCGGTCTTCGCCGCTCCTGAAGGTCCCAAACGCTTCTTGGGAGGTTGCTTGATCTACTGGAGGTGGTAGGTCGGCCAGAGGTGCCCTGGAGCGGCGCCACAAGCTCGGTGAAGAAACGCAGCTCCAGGTACCTCCGTCCACGTGCGAATCGACTCCTGGTGCTCTTTGGCGCACCTAACCTGGACAGGAAGGTAGAGGGGCTCGAGGGCGTCACCCTCGACCCGGGGTTTGAAGCTGAAAGCAAGCAGGTGATGGTGGGCGAAGAAGCTCCGGCGGAAGGCGGTGGAGGAGCTTCGCTTCGCGGATCCAGAAGAGAATCCGATTGGACAAGGTGGCTGGAAGGTGGAGAAGATGAAGGGGAACATAGTGAAGGTGAAATGGCGTCTGAAAATGGTCGGGAACAAGGTGGAGAAGTCGCCAGAGCGGAGCTCCGGCAAACTTCGAATTTAACTAAACTAAGCTAATCTATGAATCTAAATACGAAATAAATGACAGGAATAAAATGCTGGAATGAAAATCTACCTAGAAATGATAAATGCGCAGCTCGAACTTGGGCTGGAGGGCCAAGGAGCAGGACGGACGCCGGAGCTCCGCCGTGGGTGCAACCTCCGCCTCTCCGATCGATTCAAGGTACTGGCGAGCTCCCCCTGTCACAGGGAACATCGCCGGGACCGAATGCGGGGAAGGGATTGGCTGAAAGCTGACCAAATTTTGCGGAGGAGGAGGAGGTTCCTTATTTATAAACGAACTGGGCACCCTTATTGACCGGGCTATAGCCGGCGATACGCGCTATGTACAAAGGATCTAAATGATCGGCGGGGATCATGGATGAAGGGGGAGTAAATCTCGTGAAGTGATTGTTGTTGATTGATTACTGCAGCGAGCGGGAAAAATGCAAGAATATCGGGGAAAAGATGGTTCACGTCAAGTCAGGCGGCTGGAGGTCAAGTTGACTGGGGTCAACGCGCAGAGGGACCAGATTGGTCCACGTGAGCCCGCTACAGGACAGAATAGGGGATTTTAGCCTAAATCGATTTATTTGCCATAATAAACGATTTTATTAGAATTTTCTTAAAATATAAAAATGTGTATTTTTTCATGTAGTATTTATTCGTGATTTTTATTGAATTTTTCGAAGTGTTTTATTATGGTTTTAATTTAATAATATGTATATGTATGTAATTACATGTATTTTTGTGTATTTTATTTTTAATTTGTTTATTTTTCTTTTATTATTTTATTGGCTTATTTTATATATTTATAATTTATTTTTGTGAGTATAAAGGTATTTTTATTTAATTTTTAGGAGTTTATTACATTTTTAAATAAATAGGTATATGTATTTGTAAGTATACTTTTAGGTATTTTACCTATATATTATATCCATTTTATTTATTTAATGTATTTTATTTATTTTTATTTTGGATTTCATATTTTTAATAAGTTATATAATATCTATATTGTTAGAAAAATATGAATGAATAAAGAATTAAAAGAATAAAATCTCTTTTTATTTATATACATTCTTAACATAGGTATTTTGCCTATGTGGTACATAGACTTATTTTATTTCACAATTTTTTTTAGTTTTCTTCTAATCTCAATATGTACATGTATTGTATACATTATTTACAAAATTATAAAAATATGAATTTATAAGAATAATGAATATTGAATAAAATGAGTATTTTAATCAGTCCTATATACAAGGAGGGTCAAAAACCTAACTTCCACAGATGGACTCCAAAAATTATGAAACTAATTTTATTAAATAGTTCATGGAAAGCTATATACAATTAAAGGTGAGTTTGGGTGATTTGGAGTTTTTATTTGCAAGATATGGGTCTGTGAAGTTCAGATTTTTGCTGTTTATTCTGTGTATAATTTGTACACTGAGTATTATCTTTACACAAACTCAATTTTGTATTTTTATTTACATTATTATCTACAACTTTCATGAACAAAGTTTCTTTATTTGATGAATAAATAATTATTTACAAAATAGGTGTCAAAAGTGCATAAATGAATGAATAGATAAATGAGGTATTTATTGTATTATTGGCCCTTATCTCCCCCTACTTTATTCCTTGTCGACCAATTCCATGCTGGCATTGGTCTCGGGGTTCGGGTCATAAAATATTTGCAATATTTTATTCCTTTTTCTTTTCTTCCATTTATTCTATAATTTTGGCATTAAAAACCTTATTCTATATACAATAAACATAATGAATCATGAATGCTATTATATACAAATTGAGGCTATTTACATGCATTTGCTGGGGTTTTTAAGGCCAAAATGATAGATATAAAGGTGATGAAATGGAGATTCATCACCCCCCTATACTTGCCTTTGCTAGTCCCTAGCAAACACTTATGCAATAAGTACAAAAAGAATTAAAGAATAAGAAGAAAAGAAAAAGCAAAAATAAAGAATTTAAAGAACAATTGAATTGGTCATGATTATTAAACTTATATGTACAAAATCAAAGTTTGGAGCTCTGGTTAGACCTTAGTGTGAAAATGTGTGCGGAACCTAATTGGGAACCAAATTTAAAACACAACAACCTTCGAGACTCACAGAACTCGGTTCAAATCACCTCAATAGCCAGGTCAGAACTAGCCTACATCATACGCAAACCCTTATGACTATGAAGCTGACTTGTACGGTGTAAGTGATAGTGGCTCTTCCCAACTGAAATGACAAAGGAACTGACTTCTCCAGAATGACAACCAAATGATTCCCTAATCCAGCCCTATACCGTCAAGGAGCGGGGTATTCTGTTGACAAGGTTTTTCGCGATTTAGAATGATGATTTTATCAAGTCGTTGTTTTCCCACGATAAACCGTTATCAAACAAATAAAATACAACTACGAGCACGATCAAAGTACAGAAAAAATGTATGCGGCAAGTAGAGGTTCGAATCCACAAGGACCAAGTAAGTTTGCAATTTTTTATTTGTCTTTCGAGCTTGATGATGATCTTAATCCGATGAAGCAAGAATATAACTTTCAGTGTACTTAGAGAATGTTAAGAATATGATGGAATCTACTTTGAAATTATCAAAATGCTTCCTACTATTTCATTTTTTTGAGAGTTTGTTTTATGATTTCACACAATGTTCTAGTACCTAAAACAACATGTAGAAGATATAAATGCAATTATAAAGGAAACGATGGATAGAATTAGTGTTGCAAATGGTAAATCTCGAAACTAACGAGCACACTTGTAATATTTCAGAGAAGAATATAGTTCATGGTAATAAAGAAAATTACTACCGAATAAAATAGAGAGAAAGAGAGTTAGAGAGAGGGTGCTCGTCTCTCTACGCATGCCCAAGGGCGCCAAGGTCTAAACACGATGCGGCTGGCGGCTGCTCGCTGGAGTGCACGGTGGTGCGTGGGAGATCGCCGTGGAGTACCCGCACGCCCAAGGTACGAGGGAGGCGCGGGAGGTCACTGTGGAGTGCGAGGGCTGGAGATACGCCAGCAGCGCGTACGTGCTGATCCGCAAGGAGGAGGGGATGGCGGCGCGCGAACTGAAGGCTGAGGACGGAGAGGGGTCGATGGTTACTCCTCCAGCGATACCTGCATGAAAACAACCCACGAGAAGGAATATAGAGTGCGAGAGAAGGAGAGAGTGCGTGAGCAAAGAATGGGGACGGGGGCAAAGGTGCTGTGCGTGAGGGTGTGATTACGCATGCATGAAAAAATGCAAGGGAGAGGTATGCTGTGCGTGATTCACGGGTACATGAAAAATGGGAATGGAGAGAGAGAAAGAGAGAGAGAGAGAGAGAGAGAGAGAGAGAGAGTTGCGTGAGAACAAAATGGGGAGGGAGGGGTCTTCTCGCATGGTGCAAGGGATGCCCATTTTATAATTGCCATGTGGGTTTATGAGGGAGGGTCCCCATGCACATAAAGACAAAGACAATGAATGCATATTCATGGGGAAGGGATATGCATGGGAAAGGGATGGTGAGTGGCTCCATGCATGCTTTAATGAGTGGGCAATTTATATTAGTCTCCCTCTCCTTTTCTTATCAAAAAATGTTAAAGGAAATGTGTGTCCATTAATGTGCTAGTTGTTATTAAACTCCATGTCATTTTTGATTTGAGATATTTTTAGAATAAAGCAAATTTCTTTAGGGTGATGATTTAATAGGATTGATCATTTATCTTTGGTAAAATAATATTTTCCATTATATAGCGATATAGCAGAATTCATTGGGAATAATCTATCTGGATGCAGAATTATGAATGTGTCGATTTTATTCTGTGTAATTACGTGGTTTTCTCTTGATGTGTGTATGGAATAATTTAGGCATAATTTAACGAATTCAGAGTTTGTAATC
Organism: Ottelia alismoides; assembly: GCA_037367405.1. NCBI lineage: Eukaryota > Viridiplantae > Streptophyta > Magnoliopsida > Alismatales > Hydrocharitaceae > Ottelia > Ottelia alismoides. The sequence goes on along the minus strand of JAZKJV010000045.1, from coordinate 92,524 downwards.
TAAGACTTGATATTGTATTCCACATAATTTGAGCATATTATCTTGTCAAATCATATAATCATCACACCCCCATACTTAAATCTTGCTAGTCCCGAGCAAGAATAAGATAAGAAATAATGAAGGAAAATAGCCAAGATAGATTGGGTGAGGGTTTTCAGCAGACATACCCACAAAGTCTTGAGTTTTCAGATCCTAACCACACAGACACACAAACTTAAGTAGAATTGACCCATGGATTAATGATTTATTCGAATAGTCAACTTGACTCGAGTTTTGTAGTTTCAACAGCCTCTCAGTTCCAACAAAATCAAACATGGTTTCAGAAGGTCGATCAGGTCAGCTCTTCCCTAAGAAACATGTATTCTCTTTGACCTTGAGTGGATATAAACAGTGTTAGTGATAGTTTTAGCTTTCGTGAGTCATGAGAACGAGCTAACAACACAATCTATCAAGGTACCGACTGATTCCCTATACAAATAGCCTCAGTCCTCACCTAGATTCAGGCATAATCTCCTTTCACCCAAGTATGTCAGGATAGAAAAAAAATAGGTCATAGTTTATTGGAGAATGGGACTTAATTTCGGGGTTTTCCGTAGACCGCTTTGGTCTGTTGCTCTCATTCTTTTCCTTTTGCAGAGCATAACCCTGGGCCTCTTTTAAAAATTTAGGTAGCATCATTGGGCTGCTACCACGGCTTTTTGGTGGAGAAGGGTTATTTGGTGGTCTTCTTTCCTTGCTTTTGCTTTGCACATCATTGCATGATTGGTGGTTTTTGGCATTTGTATTGTGATATGCCTTTTTGTGGTATTTTTGTCTTGGGTTTTGGCATCAAGAGGTAGTATCGGCTTAATATTGTCTTTGGAGGCACGATACTGGCTTAATTGCTGACACACTTGGACTAGAGAGATCATGTTGCTCCTGAGTCAGGTTCCTTCACTAACTTTAGATAAGGTTCAGGCATTGGCACAACCAAGAGGACAACTCCTCACCTCAACTAGATTGTAATTGTATCTCGTAAACTCAACTCACTCAAGCTAAGTGCAATGTGTAATTGTTTAATATCCAACTGAAGAGTTTAAGAGTGCTACTAGTTGCTCAGGTGATCTAGTTAGATACAGAAGTTCATTCACCAGTAGAGTTAGTGGAACTGAGAGAATAAAGTCCAAATGGACCTGAAGAAAGTTTAAAAACTCATGCCTAGTGAAATTCTGATGAAGTTTAGTGGATTAGGGTCAACTCAACCTCAGTCTATGATTTATGTAGTGAAGATCTGATTTCTCAAAATAGGATAAAACTAGGAAGGATGTATTTTTGGTGGTTTTCTTGCTTTTGAAAATATTTTTAAGGGAATTTTTGCAAAAGAGAGTTTTTTTTCTTTTTTTTGAAAGAGTATGCAATTTTGAAAAACTATGCAGACACCCCCCATACTTAACAGAAACCATGTCCTCATGGTGAAGATAATGTGCAATAGGAGGATCAAAAGGGATGTGAAATGTATTTTTGTTTTTGTGTTTTTTTTGGAATGTAATGCAGAGGAGTACCCCCATACTTATCTAATGCAATGCAGTGAAAATAAACATGCAAGCAGTAAAAAGATACCTGTGAGGGGAGGCTCACGAGAGTGCATGATTTAACGCCTTAGCTAGGCGATGTGGTGGTTCATTTTTCCTGCAGAAGATATGTTGTGCAAACAGGCATAGGACCAGATGGTTCAACAACGGGTTTTTAGTCTTTGACCATTGACTCTGAAAGTGGCTTTAGTGTTTGGGTCAGAAATTTCTATCGAGCCATTATCGAATACTTGAGTTACAATGTATGGTCCTTTCAATTTTGATCTCAGTTTTCCTGGAAATAACTTCAGTTTTGCATCAAATAGCCATACTTTTTGATTTTCCTTGAATGTTTTCCTCGAAATGTTGGCATCGTGACACAACTTGATTTTCTCTTTGTATAGCAGGTTGTTATCATAGGCTTGTAATCTCAATTGTTCAAGTTCAGATAAGTCCATCAGTCGTTTCTTCCCAGCCTCATCATAATCCAGATGACATTTCTTGATTGCCCAGAGTGATTCGTGGTGGACCTCTACAGGTAGGTGACACGACTTTCCATAGACTAACCGAAATGGGCTCATACATAAGGGTGTGCAGAAAGCGGTGCGGTAGGCCCGGGGAGCAGCGGGTAAGTGTTGGGACCAGTCTTTACGATCAGAGCGAACAATTTTCTGGAGGATGGTCTTGATTTCTCGGTTTGACAGCTCGACCATTCCATTAGTTTGTGGGTGATACGCAGTTGAGACACGGTGTTCGACTCCATTTTTCTTGAGTAAATTCTTGATTGAAGCATTCAGAAAGTGGGTGCCTCCATCACTAATGACCACCTTTGGCAATCCAAATCGAGAGAATAGGTCGTTCAAGAACTTGACAACGGTTGTGCTATCAGCAGCACGAGTGGGAATGGCTTCTACCCAACGAGAGACGTAATCAACAGCGAGAAGAATGTGTTGGTAGCCATGTGATGTGGTGAAAGGTCCCATGAAGTCTATTCCCCAAGTATCAAAGATCTCGACTATATGCACAGGTTGGAGGGGCATCATGTTACGACGGGTCATTGTTCCATTAGTCTGACAGGCAGGACAAGATTGAGCAAAATGGTGGGCATCTTTAAAGAGTGTGGGCCAGTAGAAACCACATTGTAAGATTTTAGCGGCTGTGCGCTTCCCTGAGTGATGTCCTCCACACCCAGAAGTGTGGCAGTGAGTTAGGACATCATTGACTTCAGATTCAGGGATGCATCATCTCCATATTAAATCAGTACCCTCTTTGAAGAGCAAAGGGTCTTCCCAGTGATAGTATCGGGCTTGGGCTTTGGTTTTATCTCTCTTATGTTTTGGCCAGTCATCAGGGAATGTGGAAGTGACGATGTAATTGACGATGTCTGCATACCAGGGGAGTTGAGAGACAGACATTATATTCTCATCAGGAAAACTTTCAGAAATTGGGACCACATTATCAGTTGATGATGATGCAGGGAGCCTTGATAAGTGATCAGCTACGACATTCTTTGCTCCTGCTTTGTCTCGGATTTCTAGATCAAATTCTTGCAGCAACAACACCCACCTAATCAGTCTCGACTTGGCATCTTTCTTTGTGAAGAGGTATTTGAGAGCAGAGTGGTCTGTGTAGATTATGATATGAGACCTAAGATGTAAGATCGAAATTTTTCTAGTGAAAATACCACAGCTAGCAATTCTTTCTCAGTTATAGTGTAGTTCTTTTGAGCATCATCCAGGGTCTTGCTGGCATAGTGGATGGCATAGGGTTTCCATCTTTCCTTTGACCCAATATTGCCCCAACCGCATAATCAGAAGCATCACACATGATTTCAAATTCACAGTTCCAATCAGGGGGCTGTAGTATGGGTGCTTCAGTGATGATTCTCCTTAGTGTATTGAAGGACTCGTATGCTTCCTCAGTAAATGTGAAATCTTGGCCTTTTTCAAGTAGTTTGGTGAGAGGGCGGGAGATTTTTGAGAAATCCTTGATAAATCGTCGGTAAAAACCGACGTGACCTAGGAAGGACCGAACACCCTTTATATTTACGGGTGGACCTAAGTGAGTGATGGTCTCAATTTTCGATGAACCCACTTCTATCCCTTTCTTCGATACGATATGTCCCAACACAATTCCTTGTTTCACCATGAAATGTGATTTCTCCCAAGATAAGATCAGGTTTACCTCAATACATTTTTGTAAGACTTTGTCCAAAATTCCGAGTGTCTCCTCAAAAGAGTCTCCAAAAATTGAAAAATCTTCCATAAATATCTCCATAAAATCACCAACCATGTCAGCAAAGATACCCATCATACATCTTTGAAAAGTAGCAGGGGCATTGCATAATCCGAAAGGCATTCGTCGGAATGCATAAGTCCCAAAAGGACAAGTGAATGTGGTTTTGTCTTGATCTTCCGGTGCTATGGCAACTTGGTTGTAGCCGGAATATCCATCTAAAAAGCAGAAAAATTCTTTTCCGGCTAGCTTCTCAATGATTTGGTCAATGAATGGTAATGGGAAATGATCTTTTCGAGTAGCCTTATTGAGTTTCCTATAATCTACACAGACTCTCCAAGATGTGGCTACTCTGGTAGGTATGTCCTCACCTTTCTCATTTTCACAATTGTTAATCCAGCTTTCTTGGGGACAACCTGGAGGGGACTAATCCAAGGACTATCAGCTATCAGATAAATGATGCCGGCACTCGACCACTTGTATATTTCATTCTTCACAACCTCTCGTAGATTAGGATTCAACCGCCTTTGCATTTCTCGAGAGGGTTTACTGTCATTCTCCAAATATATGTGGTATGTATAGAATGTCGGGCTTATTCCTTTCAAATCAGTTATTTTCCAACCAATAGCCTGAGAATTCTTTTTCAACACCTCCATTAGTTGTCTCTCTTACATATGATTTAGGTTGGCATTGATAATGACTGGTAGAGTGTGGGCATCATCCAGGAAAGCATACTTCAGATCTTTGGGTAGTGGTTTTAATTCAAGAGTGGTTGTCGATGGATTCAGAGTTGTAATGTTTCTTGAGTCTATTTCAGAAATAGTCTCAAATGGTGGTTCCATCATGGTCATGATCATGGTTGAGGTCAATGAGAGTTCAGAGTCTAATGTGTCCCAGGCATTATCAAGCTCCTCAATTTCTTGTCCGGTGAGAGGGCTTGGTGGAGCTTCTAGTGCAAGATTCAGATTGTAGGTGGCAATTTCATGGAAAGTATTTTTGTAAGTGGATCTAGAGGTGTTCAGACTAACTCTAAAGGATCCTTGGTGAGATGGATGGGGGCAAAGTCTTTTTGAATGTTGAGAACAACACATCTTTCTATCCAACCACATTCTTCGGTCTCAGATTCAGTGGAAGTAGGGGTGACCAGGTCTACCGGAATGACTTGACCATTGATTTTAAATTCAACTCTTCCAACCTCATAATCAAAATGAGCTTTAGCAGTGGCCAAAAATGGTCGTCCGAGTATGATTGGTGTCTCACTCAATATATTTTCTTGATCCATATCCATCACAACAAAGTCAACCGGGAATTTATGACCTTGAACATCAACTATCACATCCTCAAGTAGTCCTTTTGGTCTTTTTACAGATCGATCAGCCATTTGCAAAGTCATTGAGACAGGTTTCAGTTTTCCTAGGTCAAATTGCTCTAGAATAGCAGTCGGGAGAAGATTGATGGAAGCACCATTATCTAGCAGGGTATGGTTGAAGGTTAATTTGCCAATTGTGCATCTAACTAGAGGAACTCCTGGATCTTTCTTTTTTGTGGGTAAGAATTGGGAGATGGCATTGGTTGTTGCTTGAGGGAGCACATGTCTTTCAATATCTTCATTGTCCCTTCTACTTTTTCCTTTGGATTTTCGTTTTGGTGTGCATTTGTCCTTCAAAAATCGGGAGAAGGCTGGAACTTGTTCGAGGGCTTTCAAGAGTGGGATTTCAATGATGTTGTCCGAGAATAGTTTTTCTAACTCCGGATCGATGGTGGATGATCGCGGTTTTCTTCGATGAAGAGCTCCGGGAAAGGGGATGGTTATGGTTGGAGAGGAAGGAGGGAGCATGGTTGTTTCAGCTGATTTCTCTCCATCATCAAACTCTTCCTCAATTTCAATTTGATCCTCAGAAGCTAGTGGTCTGGTGTAGGCAGAAGTGGTTTTCCTATTTCTCAAAGTGACAGCATTAGCAGATTGGTTTGGATGGGGTGGGGTTTTGAAATTGACTTGATTTCTAGGCGCTTGTTGTGGGTTCCCTTGGTTTGTCCTAGAAGGTGTAAAAAATCCTTGATTCTGGCTTTGGAAACCAGGTGGTGAGGTGAAAGATCCGACAGGTGGAGGAGTTTGAAGTACTCCAGATGAGCTAGCCTTATTGGTATTTGGATTGGGCAGCGGTTGAGGTGATAAGGCTGGGATGTACGATCTGATCTCAGCGAATTGACGGGCATTCTCGGAGTTGGCTTTTTATTGGGCTTCAGTGGCTTGTTGTTGAGCTATAGCTAGTTGTTGTATTTCCTGAGCCAAGGCGTCGAAATTTACCGCAGTGGTGGAGGGTTGAGTCACGGGCGGTGCTATCGGTTGTCTGGGTTGGGTGTGATTTTGAAAATGATAAGTGTTCTGTCCATTCCACCCAGAATTTGGTTGCTCTCTCCATGTATTGTGGTTGTTTGAATATCCTCCTCCTTGATTTATCTGCACCCAATTCACAGTCTCCGGATTTATGTCTTGATTATGGGTGAATGTGGTGTGGTTAACTTCCTGGTTGGTGGGTTTATTCATGGCCAATTTTTCTATGGCTTGAGTCATGAGGTTCATTTGTTTTGAGAGGGTTTCCCATTTGTCAGGATTCTCATTGCTAGATCTCTCATGATCAATGATATTGACTGTCCTCGTGTTTCCACCGTATTGTTCAATTGATGAACTATTCACCGAATTGTCAGCCATATTTTCAAATAACTTCCAAACAAAGTGCTCATCACGGCTGATGTAATTTCCATCGCAGGAACCATCAATGACTCTCTTAAATGATGTATCTATGCACTCATAAAATATCTGAACCAATTTCCATTTGGGGATTGCATGATGAGGGCATTTCCTTTGTAATTCCTTAAAACGCTCCCAGGCTTCGTGGATGGGTTCTCTGTTTTTCTGGGTGAAAGATGAAATAGCTTGTCTCAGAGCGTTGGTTTTTCCTATGGGAAAGTATTTCTTGATAAAAGCTTCCCTTAAGACATCCCATGAAGTGATAGGGGTTCCGTAATTCCGATGTCATTGGAGTGCTTTGTCTTTGAGTGAGTGGGTAAAGGCTTTCATGTATATGTATTCTTTTTCTACCCCAGGGATACTCATGGTGTCACAAGCAGATCGGAAATCTTGGATGTGGAGGAAGGGATCTTCAGAGTCATTTCCATAGTATTTTGGGATCAAGGAGAGTGATGCGGGCTTTATCTCAAAGTCTCCTACTTCAGGTGGGATTTGAACCCAATGAACTAAGTCCTCTGCAGCCGGATTGTAATGTGTGCTTATGGGTGGTGGTCGGATGAGAGGTGCTATTGTATGGCGGATCGTCGTATTTTCCTCTCTCAACAGTTGTAGTTGATGCAGGATGAGGTCCATAGGGTTTGGTCTTTCTTCACCCATGTCAGATGAATTCTCAGTTGAAAGAGATGTGTTTGTTTTTCTTCTATAAATCGGGTCGTACTCTAATGGATGTTGTACTGGATGTTTCCAAGATCTACGACCTAGCATACACAACACAATACACAAGACAATTTGTTAATTCACCAACTCACACAAAAATTGTCGTGGAAGCGGTTATCTTTTCGGTTTTAGTTTAGTGATTCAACAAAAGTTTTCAGAGAAATTAGAGTCCTTAAGGATGAGGTGGGTGTGGAAGATTGTGAGAAATCGATGTCCTAATCCGGCTGGGGGATCCAGGGTTGGTACTCAGATCGTTAGATATGCTTTTCCCACAAGAACCTGTGCCCAACGCGTCGAGGAGTTACGATTTCTCTCTGCAATCCCACGTAGCACAAGGGATTTTTGTCTCTATCCAAGGGTTCTATGTGCTCGTGATTTTTGTGTCATACACGTGCATCAAATCAAGCAATCACAATTTTCCCGCTTTCTGCTCGGGCCACTGCGGTGGCCTTTCAAGCTTATCTTTTTAAATGATTAGTACACAATTTGGTGGTCTTTGAGTTAGATTATCAGAGGGAGAAGACCATAGAGATGATGCAAAGAAGAAGTGTTTTTTAATTTTTTTCGATTTATGTTCGGAGCGCAAACAAATGCAGGAAATTTTAAAATCCTAAGATGCCTAAGAGAAAGAGGGACTCACAGTGCCTGCACTTCTGGCGCTAAATCCGTAATATTTTGTCCTGTTGATGGCGAGCTTTTCCGAGAAGGGGGAGGGAGAATTTTTTTTTAAAATTACAAGTTTGCTAAAACAAATGGCATAAAGAGACAAGTAAATTTTTTTTTATTTTTGAAGACTAAGTACCTGCAAAAAAATGCACGGATTAGAAATTTGAAATTAAGTTAGAAAGTAGAGAAAAAAATTGCAAATGTTGCCTAGTCCCCGGCAACGGCGCCAAAATGTTGATAAGGTTTTTCGCGATTTAGAATGATGATTTTATCAAGTCGTTGTTTTCCCACGATAAACTGTTATCAAACAAATAAAATACAACTACGAGCACGATCAAAGTACATAAAAAATGTATGTGGCAAGTAGAGGTTCAAATCCACAAGGACCAAGTAAGTTTGCAATTTTTTATTCGTCTTTCGAGATTGATGATGATCTTAATCCAATGAAGCAAGATATAACTTTCAGTGTACTTAGAGAATGTTAAGAATATGATGGAATCTACTTTGAAATTATCAAAATGCTTCCTACTGTTTCATTTTTTGGAGAGTTTTTTTTATGATTTCACACAATGTTCTAGTACCTAAAACATGTAGAAGATATAAATGCAATTATAAAGGAAACTATGGACAGAATTAGTGTTGCAAATGGTAAATCTCGAAACTAACGAGCACGCTTGTAATATTTCAGAGAAGAATATAGTTCATGCTAATAAAGAAAATTACTACCGAATAAAATAGAGAGATAGAGAGTTAGAGAGAGGGTGCTCTTCTCTCTACGCATGCCCAAGGGCGCCAAGGTCTAAACACGATGCGGTTGGCGGCTGCTCGCTGGAGTGCACGGTGGTGCGCGGGAGATCGCCGTGGAGTACCCGCACGCCCAAGGCACGAGGGAGGCGCGGGAGGTCGCTGTGGAGTGCGAGGGCTGGAGATACGCCAGCAGCGCGTACGTGCTGATCCACAAGGAGGAGGGGATGGCGGCGCGCGAACTGAAGGCTGAGGACGGAGAGGGGTCGATGGCTACTCCTCCAGCGATACCTGCATGAAAACAACCCACGAGAGGGAAGATAGAGTGCGAGAGAAGGAGGGAGTGCGTGAGCAAAGAATGGGGACGGGGGCAAAGGTGCTGTGCGTGAGGGTGTGATTACGCATGCATGAAAAAATGCATGGGAGAGGTATGCTGTGCGTGATTCACGGGTACATGAAAAATGGGAATGGAGAGAGAGAAAGAGAGAGAGAGAGAGAGAGAGAGAGAGTTGCGTGAGAACAAAATGGGGAGGGAGGGGTCTTCTTGCATGGTGCAAGGGATGCCCATTTTATAATTGCCATGTGGGTTTATGAGGGAGGGTCCCCATGCACATAAAGATAAAGACAATGAATGCATATTCATGGGGAAGGGATAGGCATGGGGAAGGGATGGTGAGTGGCTCCATGCATGCTTTAATGAGTGGGCAATTTATATTAGTGTCCCTCTCCTTTTCTTATCAAAAAAATGTTAAAGGAAATGTGTGTCCATTAATGTGCTAGTTGTTATTAAACTCCATGTCATTTTTGATTTGAGATATTTTTAGAATAAAGCAAATTTCTTTAGGGCGATGATTTAATAGGATTGATCATTTATCTTTGGTAAAATAATATTTTCCATTATATAGCTATATAGCAGAATTCATTGGGAATAATCTATCTGGATGCAGAGTTATGAATGTGTCGATTTTATTCTGTGTAATTACGTGGTTTTCTCTTGATGTGTGTATGGAATAATTTAGGCATAATTTAACGAATTCAGAGTTTGTAATCTAAGACTTGATATTGTATTCCACATAATTTGAGCATATTATCTTGTCAAATCATATAATCATCATATTCCCTTCTTAGTTCAAGTGCAACCGGCTCAAGAAGAGGGGGAATAAGAGGTATAGAATTTTGGGAGCTCAACCAGTGTAGTTAAGTCCCCTGCTGCAAGCTTCATGAGATGGAACATGGATACCATAAGATTTTGCTTTATTGAACTATATACACTCCGGTGGGGTTATTAAATTTTCAATCCGACCCACCACTTTTTTGGAGTTCTTTTTGCATTTTTTTTTTATTTTTTTTATTTTTTTTGTTTTCAGGTGCTTCTGTACAACATATCTACATGGTGCATCATATATACAAGAAATTCTCCACTTGAGCCAGTAGACTATCCCTCTTTTGAAGCTTTATTGCAACCCACACTCTCCCGTCATTCGACTCCATTGAAACTAAACCAGGTTGGGGTGCACTTCCCTCCCTAGACGAGGACGAATGTTTCCACCCGTGTGCGTATCAGACTGGCAAATCCAACCCCCTCATCACTCCAACCGAGTTGAGCCAAGTGAAAGGTGCAGGTGTCCAAGTTAGGTCACGGCCGACAAGAGTCGTGCGTGTGTTTCGAAAAGTTCTAGTTAGTCCACTGAGGTGACTTGAACCCAGCCCTGCTTTCTCAAAGAATTAAGTCTGAATAGACCTGAAGTACTTTAAACCTAGTTCCCATAAGGTTCCAGTGCAGTTAGGTGCGGTAAGGTCCAACCAAGCTCCAATCTTCGACTTTATTGGACTAGTTCAATCATAATGATCAATCAAAGAATATGAATGCTATGCAAATGCCATTTACAAATATGCAAAGAATAATGCAATTTTTGAAAGAATTTGAAAACAAAGAGAAAAGTTTTTACACAAAGATTTTGCAAATGAAAGAATTTTGGCACTCAAAGTATCAGATATGTACAACTATTTACACGGGCGTGCCGCTTTATTTTACAAGATTTAAAGAATTTACAAAGTGATTTATTAAGGTGTATATTCATTTGATAAAGAATTTAATGTATTTTATTTAGGATTTATTTTATTTTATTTAGTAATATTATGATGCTTTTATTCCTTAAATTGATTTGAAAATCACTTTGAAAACTATAGTACAAAATAATTTTTGCAAATATTTACAAACATTTGAAAGCCATTTTGCAAAGATTTTGCAAACACCATATATACATTTTCACAATATTTTTACAAAAATGTTTCCACAATCATTTGCAAATAGGTTTTCAAATCCTTTATTTCACAAAAAAATTGCAATCAAAAATATTTTTACAAAGGTTGAAAACGTTTCACAAAAAGTTTTCCAAACAGTTCACACCATTTTTCAAATCATTTTGCAAAACTATTTTTAACCTGATTTATTAATCAGTATGTACAAAAAGAATATGAGGAATAAGAAGCCTTATTAATGTATTGTAGACGGAAGTACGAGTTATGGATGAAGTATATACGTAGTATATACGACCCCCCTATACTTAGCTTGAGCTATGTCCTCATAGATCGGAAAGAAGAAAGAGAAGACATAACTCGTATTGAGTATAGAAAAGTCTATACTACGACGACTAAAAGAATAATAAATGAAAGAATAACGAGATAAATGAATAAGAAAATGACCGTCCCCCCTATACTTAGGATCAACTAATCCTAAGTATAGCAGACTGTACACAAGGCAGGGGGGGCCAAGGGTGGTAATAACCAGATCAAAGAATTAACAAATCAGGGGTGCACCCCCCTATACTTAAGTATAGAAGACTGTCTACAAGGGGCGGCACTTTTTATTTAGATACAGAAGATAGAAAAGGAAAAGAAGAAAAGAAGAAAAGAGAGACATATACAGATAGATGAGAAGATCGTAGAGAATATACACATCACTCCTCCTATACTTAGGGTGAGATATCCCTAAGTATAGGCAACAACAGAAGTGACAAAACTGAACAATTAAAGAACAACGCGGTGTGTGCCCCCTATACTGAGGACAAAGTGCGTCCTAAGTATAGACATAGAGATATGGCGATAGATCTAGGGCACACATAACATGCGGGAAAACGGAATATACAAACACATATATACAAGCGGTGAAGAGAGTGGTGAAGTACAGGACGGTATCTGACAAGTGAATACCGTACTCTTGTCGTCGTCTCCCTGTGAGACCGAGGGCGCAGTCAGAAGGTGAAAAGACACCCTGATATACACTCAGGTGGGTGTCGGCTACCGGGGACTAATAGATCTGAACGTAAAGCGGTTCACTCCAGCAGCAGAAAGCAGTCAATCGGCTCAGAAGGTCAACATGAAAGAATGGGGCCGATTCGTAAGACCGGGAGGAAGATGGAACAATACAAATTCCTCCGATTGATCAGAGTCTCAATAAGATATGGAAGATAGAGAATAGGGGACATATTGGCATTCGGTGGTCATGAGGTCGGAAGATCATAAGAGACACACACTCAATGCCGCAAGACATGGCTCAACCCTACGAGGGTCATCAAGGTGAGCAGGCTCAAAGGAGCCAGGAATCAGACCATAATCAGAAGACTTGGTCCCGTGATCTGTAGATCGGATACACAATCAGAGAGGGGACCAGGTACACAGCTCAGAAGACTCGGCTTCGTGCTCCAACAGACAGGAGACACCAAAAGTGAAACCGAGTACCTAGAAAATGATGTACCCTCTCACAGATAACCCTCGGAGAGTAGTACATGCTAATCATCGAATAATCATAAGATTCAGCCCTGCGAGGGTCGTCAAGGCGAGCAGACGCAAAGGCGTCAATGATCCATCAGACGGATCATTAGGTATGGTCTCGGTAGGCGACATATCGGCTACCAGCAGAAGAGACCAGAAAGTCTAAAGAATGTGGCAGCGTCCCGTAGATAACCCTCGGGGAACGTGTTGCCAGCTAGGCATGAAAATAGCATATATCAGAAGCTCGACCTTGCGAGGACCGTCAAGGCGAGAAGACTCAAAGGAGTCTAATCAGATGGGTCCCATGATCCGCAGATCGGACATGCAACTCAGGATGGGACCAAAATCACATATATCGATCGACTCGGTTCCGTGCTCCACAGATCGGAGACACAATCAGCAGTGGAAACTGAGCGTGAAGAGAGTGTCGCAGTCTCCCGCAGATAGTCCTCGGAGAGTACCGCGAGCTAAGCAAAGAATAGTCAGAATGTGTCTCTACCTTGCGAGGGTCGTCAAGGAGAGAGAAGGATCAAAGGAGCCGGATCCATCAGACGGACCCACATAGTGGTCTCAGTAGACGACAAATCGGCTACTAACAGATGAGTCCACTCAAATTGGAAATATGTCGTAGATTCCCACAGATAACCCTCGGGGAGCTACGAGCTAGTCAAGTAATAAGCAGAGAAGAGCTCATCCTTGCGAGGACCGTCAAGGAGAGCAGACTCAAAGGAGTCTGAGCCAGTCAGTCCCATGCCCCAACAGATCAGGTGCATAATCAGAAAGGGGAGACCGAGTATACAAAGCAGACGAATCGGCTTCGTGCTCCAACAGACAGGAGGCACCAGAAATGAGTGAAGCCGATCGTAAAGAAAGTGTCACATCCTTCCGCAGATAGTCCTCGAGAAGTGATGTGATCTATATAATGAATAATCAGTGTACACCTCGTCCTTGCGAGGGTCGTCAAGGAGAGAGAAGGGCTCAAAGGAGCCGAACCCATCAGATAGATCCTCAGAAAATATAGTCTCGATAGACGGCAAACCATCTACCAGCAGAAGAGACTAGCAATAATGTGTCATAGCCTCTCGCAGATAACCCTCGGAGGGCTATGAACCAGGCATGGAATAATCAGAAAAGTGGAGCTCTGCCTTGCAAGGACCGTCAAGGCGAGCAATCTGACAGTTGGCCTCATGTGCCGACAGATCGGGCACACAGTCACAGAGGGAGGCCAATCAAACATATCATCTGACTCGGTTTCAGGTCCCATCACAACGGCGACCGAAGTCGTGAATGAAATCGCAGTCCTAGAAATTGTCATATTCTCCCGCAGATAGTCCTTGGGGACTGCGAGCTATATCAATGCAGGTCATGGGAATGCTGGCTAGACATCTCAGGTCCTCAAAATAGCAATCAATCGTTAATCATTCGAAGGGCATAAGATCAGGAGAGGGAGCAAATAATCACGTCATTCACAAGATGTCCCTCAGGTCAATCAAATCTGGCTGAGATGGCACAACAAATAGTCAGGAATCCTCTAAGTGCCAGGGTGGATCAAAGCGTCAGAAGATCAAGGATGAGTCAATCAGGAAGATGAGAAATCATGGGGGTTCGGGGCACCGTCATCATGAAGCACATATCAAGATAATCCATCCAAAATCCAAATCAAGACGGGCCGAAACCTCAAAATAGATAGATCAGTCGTACTCATGAAATCATCACCCAATCATCACTTCATAATCACTTCTTCAATCCGGTGTGCGAGATCTAAATCCTCAATAAAGAATCACACCTAATGATCATGCATCACAAAAATCCTCAATACGCTCGTAAGCATGTATCCAAAGTCAAATCCACCAAATCAATCTCAGCATCCTCAACATCATTGGCCCGACTGACACAAATAACCTGTAGACCTAATCCTCGATGCGGGCCTCATTAATATGCACAACATTCCCGGGCAAAAGGGAGAGGTGATACGGGGTACACGAAGAAGATGGATAAGAAGGGTACACAATGGGGTGGAGAAGTTTGATTGAGGCTACGTGCCAATATCACAGTGATAGAAGAGTGAAACGGAGGGGACGAGGAGGGCGGGCGAGAAGATCGAGACACAGACAAAATTGGGTGTTCCACATAGGGTGGGAACACTGTCAAAATGGTGGTTCGAAGAGCAGGCTCTCTTCGAACCGGAGAAGATGGGGATGATACAGTGGATACGAAGAAGATGGTGAAGAAGATGTCGAGAACGAATGGACTTGGCGAAGAAATGATTGAGCTCAAGCGCCAATATCACGACTCAATGCAAATGAAGAGTTATTATGTATAAGAGAGGTAGAGAGACTCAAAGCTGAAAAAAATGCATGACTCACACAGACGGGACCTATTACTCTAATAATGGATGAGAAACACAACGGACTCCAAGTCACAATCAAGAGGCAAGGCAAACCCCCAATTCACCGACTCAACACAATGAAGACCGTCAGGTGATAGTCATTTATCTTTCGGTTTTTAGAGTTAGGTGAGAATCACAAAGTTGTACAAACACTTAGGAGGCTTGATAGGATTTGGGCTCTACTCCTTAGCGTGTACGTGAGCACTTAAAACACATACAATGAGGGGGTTGCTCTCCCCAAGACAAGGAAGTCCATTATGTGTTATTTTATGTCCAATAGAGTTAGCAGTCCCGATTTTATTTAAGTTGTCACTTTTTTGGGTATTTTTCAATGCACGTGCCTATCGAGGATCCAATTTCCATTAAGCATCCTAGGTTGGCAAAAACAGAGGGAGAAGGTCGGAAAAGCTATGCAAGTCAGAAAACGATGATGCATGCTAAGTAAGGAGACTTACAACGCTTCCCAGCTCTCTCCATGCGAGATGCATAGCAGAATTGAAACTTATGCTATATGCAAATGCAAGCCGAAGAAATCGCCCTAGGATAGTAACTGCTATTATCGTGAAGCACCACAAGTCGGTCACTTATCCTTAACCGAAAAGTTCGGTCTTGGCTCACCCCTCCTCTTCTCGACACACTCGAGTTCAGGAGTAGCGCTTGATGGGGCTCGCTCACGGCACAGGGGTTAAGAGATAAATGAACCGACTGTTTAGATTTGCCTAGATCCAAAACGCACTATAGGTACATGCAAATATATTAGGGTGTTTGGACCTTAATCTATCGGCAAGCAATTCCTAAGATAGGGCTCATTCACACAAAATAATAAAAATAAAATAAAAAGAAAAGCGTAAAAACCGTCGAGGCCCCAAGGGAACAATCCCTCGGGCAATGGACCTCGGGAGTCGGAGTGTACCTGTGAGAGTCCTGTATTATTACAAAATTCTAAGTGTCACTCTCTCACATAAATATACATAATAAAATAATATGCATAAAAATGGAGACTGTCTTCAAAAATTCTCTTTCTCCTCCCTTTGATGCTCTCTCCGGTTGGCTTGGCATAGAAGAGCCAACTCCACCGTGCTTGGGTGCATAGGTCCTCCTAGGAGGTCCTCCTTCGCTTGGCGGTCCCTCGCATCAAAGACAAAGAAAAGAGATGGTCAGAGCAGTCAATCAAATAATGTCAAATAGAAATGAAAACCAAACAAATAAATAAATGAATCATGGACATGAGCAATCAATTGAATAAATGAACCAATAAGCACACAAAATCATACAAAATCCGTTGCCTCCCCGGCAACGGCGCCATTTGATGAAAGGGGATTCGCCGAGGTCGTATCTTTCCACAAGGCGGAGAGACAGTCGCTGAGTTGACCTCAGACAGAATCCCAAATCGATTAACAATTAACCCATAATAAATATATGCAATGAATATCCAAAAATGTGGAGTTAAAATTTATTATAACTCTACATGTAAATGTGTATAGGCGTAAGCACAGGTAGAGGTCGAACACTGGGAGGCGAAGGGAATGCATGTGATGAATGATTTAATCAATCCTTTGTTCATGTCCAATTGTTTATTGTTTTTGTGGGTTTTGGATTTTATATATTTTTTTATTTTGTTTTTGTTTTTATAATTTTTATTTTGTTTTTATATTTTATATTTTTTTTAGCTTTTTATATATATTTTTTAATTATAAATATAAATATATGTATATGTATATATAAATGTATAAAGAGATGTATAGATAAGAAGAGAGAGAGAGGATTTCTAGCATAAATATATATAAATACATAAATACTTATATATAGGGATGATTTTTTTAGCTTTTTAATGTTTTTCTATTTTTTTGTTATTTTTGTGAAATATTTCTAATTTTTATGTATTTTTAATTTCAAAAATGTCCACAATATAGGACTAATTACATAGCCGAATATAATTTGGGTTTAAAAATATAAAATAAACTCCAAAATTACCCAAATTAATTTTAATACATTAATAATAATATATAGATAATTACAAAAGAGAAAAATATATTTTTTTGGATTTTTTTAAGGGTTTTTATATTTTTTTTTGGATTTTGGAGCTTCTTGAAATTTGTATATTTTCTTTTTCTAATTTTTAGGGTTTTTCATTTTCTGGACTCAATATAGATATAAATATACCATATATAATTTTTTTGTAATTTTTTAAAAGCATTTTATATTTTTTTGTATTTTCTAATTTAAACAATACAAAAATGGCTTCTTTTTATTTTTGATAATTAGGAAAATGCCAAAAATATGAAATTAAATATGGGCATGCAAGAGCATTATATAGAGCATCTATCCTAATTTTTGTGGAATTTTAGAAGCCTAATAGGTATTTTTAATAAATAGATAAAAGACACAATACTAAAACAGGGGCATTTTTGCAAATAAAATAAGTGCTAGGGGCATCAGTGCAAAAATACCAAAAGATTATAACGTGTTCTGCAATTTTCAGGGCTAAAACCAAATAAACAAACCCGCCAGGGCCCCCCCTTGCAAATTGACCATCACGTGGGACTACACGTGATCCGCACCCACAGGGACCAAAATGCAAATTCAGAAAACTCGAGGGTCCTGGTTGTAATTTTTCACAAAAATAATACACTTTATATTTTATTTCATGGACTAAAGATAAATATGCAAAAATACAGGGGGCTTGTGCAATTTTACCACCTCACGTGGGACGACACGTGAGGTGACGTGGACTGGACCCAAGTGTAATATGAAAACAATACAAGGGGTTCCGTGCAAAATTTCCACCTTATTTAAAACGTGCTATTTATTTTACAGTATTAAACATTAAATATACAAAAAGGAGGGGGTACAAGTGAAAATTACCCCCAAAGGGCGCTTCATCCGACGGCTGATCTTCATTCACTCTTCCACGTGGCGCCTCCACATGGGCCGATGACGCTTCGCCGATGAGCGGTGAGGATTAGATCACCCAAGGTGATCTGACGGTCAGAGCGATGCTCCATCGGACGGCTGTGATTGAAACTGGGGCCTTCGTCTTCATCCAACGGCGGGAAGCGCACGTGCAAGAACAGGGAAGAACGCTCGCCGGAGCGAGCTTCTTCCGACCAAATCTCGCGCCTCCGCCGGTCTTCGCCGCTCCTGAAGGTCCCAAACGCTTCCTGGGAGGTTGCTTGATCTGCTGGAGGTGGTAGGTCGGCCAGAGGTGCCCTGGAGCGGCGCCACGAGCTCGGTGAAGAAACGCGGCTCCAGGTACCTCCGTCCGCGTGCGAATCGACTCCTGGTGCTCTTTGGTGCACCTAACCTGCACAGGAAGGTAGAGGGGCTCGAGGGCATCACCCTCGACACGGGGTTTGAAGCTGAAAGCAAGCAGGTGATGGTGGGCAAAGAAGCTCCGGCGGAAGGCGGTGGAGGAGCTTCACTTCGCGGATCCAGAAGAGAATCCGGTTGGACAAGGTGGCTGGAAGGTGGAGAAGATGAAGGGGAACAGAGTGAAGGTGAAATGGCGTCGGAAAATGGTCCGCTCCGGCGAACTTCGAATTTAACTAAACTAAGCTAATCTATGAATCTAAATGCCAAATAAATGACATGAATAAAATGCTGGAATGAAAATCTACCTAGAAATGATAAATGCGCAGCTCGAACTTGGCTGGAGGGCCAAGGAGCAGGACGGACGCCGGAGCTCCGCCGTGGGTGCAACCTCCGCCTCTCCGATCGATTCAAGGTGCTGGTGAGCTCCCCTGTCATAGGGAACATCGCCGGGACCGAATGCGGGGAAGGGATTGGCTGAAAGCTGACCAACATTTGCAGAGGAGGAGGAGGTTCCTTATTTATAAACGAACTGGGCACCCTTATTGACCGGGCTGTAGCCGGCGATACGAGCTATGTACAAAGGATCTAAATGATCGGCGGGGATCACGGATGAAGGGGGAGTAAATCTCGTGAAGTGATTGTTGTTGATTGATTACTGCAGCGAGCGGGAAAAATGCAAGAATATCGGGGAAAAGATGGTTCACGTCAAGTCAGGCGGCTGGAGGTCAAGTTGACTGGGGTCAACGCGCAGAGGGACCTGATTGGTCCACGTGAGCCCGCTACATGACAGAATAGGGGATTTTAGCCTAAATCGATTTATTTGCCATAATAAATGATTTTATTAGAATTTTCTTAAAATATAAAAAATGTGTATTTTTTCATGTAGTATTTATTCGTGATTTTTATTTAATTTTTTGAAGTGTTTTATTATGGTTTTAATTTAATAATATGTATATGTATGTATTTACATGTATTTTTGTGTATTTTATTTTTAATTTGTTTATTTTTCTTTTATTATTCTATTGGCTTATTTTATATATTTATAATTTATTTTTGTGAGTATAAAGGTATTTTTAATTAATTTTTAGGAGTTTATTACATTTTTAAATAAATAGGTATATATACTTGTAAGTATACTTTTAGGTATTTTACCTATATATAATATACATTTTATTTATTTAATGTATTTTATTTATTTTTATTTTGGATTTTGTATTTTAATAAGTTATATAATATCCATATTGTTAGAAAAATATGAATGAATAAAGAATTAAAAGAATAAAATCTCTTTTTATTTATATACATTCTTAACATAGGTATTTTGCCTATGTGGTACATAGACTTATTTTATTTCACAATTTTTTTTAGTTTTCTTATAATCTCAATATGTACATGTATTGTATACATTATTTACAAAATTATAAAAATATGAATTTATAAGAATAATGAATATTAAATAAAATGAGTATTTTAATCAGTCCTATACACAAGGAGGGTCAAAAACCTAACTTCCACAAATGCACTCCAAAAATTATGAAACTAATTTTATTAAATAGTTCATGGAAAGCTATATAAAATTAAAGGTGAGTTTGGTGATTTGGAGTTTTAATTTGCAAGATATGGGTCTGTGAAGTTCAGATTTTTGTTGTTTATTCTGTGTATAATTTGTACACTGAGTATTATTTTTACACAAACTCAATTTTGTATTTTTATTTACATTATTATCTACAACTTTCATGAACAAAGTTTCTTTATTTGATGAATAAATAATTATGTACAAAATAGGTGTCAAAAGTGCATAAATGAATGAATAGATAAATGAGGTATTTATTGTATTATTGGCCCTTATCTCCCCCTACTTTATTCCTTGTCGACCAATTCCATGCTGGCCTTGGTCTCAGGGTTCGGGTCATAAAATATTTGCAATATTTTATTCCTTTTTCTTTTCTTCCCTTTATTCTATAATTTTGGCATTAAAAACCTTATTCTATGTACAATAAACACAATGAATCATGAATGCTATTATATACAAATTGAGGCTATTTACATGCATTTGCTGGGGTTTTTAAGGCCAAAATGATAGAATAAAGGTGATGAAATGGAGATTCATCAGTGGCCAGGATGACGACAATAAGAACATGGACCACGCTGACGGCCTCCACCTCTACCACGAGGTCCATGACCACGGAACTGGGAAGTACTACCTCGTCCACGAGATGCAGCCATAACCAAGGAAGCCGACTGTGGCGTGGATGCAGGTGTGGTAGTAATCATGCTCAGCCACTTGTATACCTCCTCCATTAATGGTATGTTTTCGCCAGTCAGCAGTTGAGTGTGAGCGGCATCGTATTCTAGGTCAAGAGAGGACAGAAAAACTCCAGTCATAGTGGCATTCTGATATGCCTGTTGTTGGTCCACACTGACAGTTGTTAAGATAAATATAGCTTTCTGTCTCTTTTATGTAATTTATGTTTCTTCCAATACTTAACATGTAATAAACCCAAGGGCTTTTCTCCTATATAAGAGAGCCCTAGGGTGTGTCTAATGCAAGTCTTTCGTTTCTCCCAACAACAGTGAAGGCATGAAGCTGTGGAGTCGCTCAAACATGCCTCTCAAATGTGAGAAATGTGCATGTAGAGGTCGACCATTCTGCTTGGTCGAGAAAATGTCGAACTACGTTTGGAGTATCTTGCTTTCATTTTTCGCTTGTCCATAGGTAGCAGCTAATATATCCCACATGGCCTTTGCAGTTGGTTGATTTACAATGTCATTAGCAATCTTTGTGCTGAGCGTCCCAGAGAGCCATATACGAGCATATACATCATCTTGCTTCCATGATGCGTTGGCCCCAGTCTTGTCCCTTGGATCGGAATCCGTCAGAATATGTTCCTTGTTGTGGCATTGCATCAGGGTATGAAACTGCATGGACCGTAACTCGTAGTTGGTCCCGTCCATCTTTACGATAGGTGTCGGTCCTTTGAAGGCACCGGAAGAAGAGAAGAGGTCACCCTTATTTTCTGACACTCTTTAATACGCCAAAATGCGAAACAAGCGGGGAATATCACGCTAAAGTCTTGTCTACAGCATCAGAAGAGGGATGAGATGTATCTGTACTCATTCCTAATGCAATATTTGTGGTCGAGGGCCTCAAATGAAGGGAGAAATCAGACTATATCACCCTCCGCAGAGTAGTCCAGACCTCGATGCACGTGAACAAGGGGTGTCAGACCCCTTTTGGATCAAACCACCACGTCTACGAAGGCGTAGGAACCTCGTTGGGTTGCTGCAAGGCGACAGCAACTGTTGGAAGGGAGTGGTGGTGGCGTTGGGTGCGCTGGAGGAGGTAGCGACGACGCTAGGGTTGCTGCGGCGGCACTGGGGGCTGCTGCAGGCCGCCCGGAAGCGCGCAGTTGCGCGCAGTTGCGCGCGGTGGCACGCGGAGTTGCGGGGAGAGGCTGGCGGGTGGGGCTAGGGTTAGGGTTTTGGTTCGAGAACCCCGGTCTAGGACCGTTTCTCTGATACCACGTTGAAATAAACTTTATTCATATGAAAAAAAAGATCCCAAGGCTCTCTTATATAGGAGAGGAGCCAAGGGTTAATTACATAAGTGATACTCAAAGAAAACATAAACCGTAAATATAGTACGGTGATAAATAAACATCTAAACAGATAGCTACAATATAAAACATGTGCCTCTGGTGGTCAAAGATATGACTGGCAACCCTGATATCAAAATATCCAAAGTCAAATAAATAACTATTGCTATGACTCTAACGACCAGGATAACTAGAACGATGATGTTTTCCCAAGCTGGCAAGCCTGACACTAAAAGATAGATCTGGACAGAATCTAAGTGAAGACTCTACACAACTTCTGTAGATAAGGATGATTAAACTGAAATGACACACGTAGGGAGAGACTGGCCCATTGGGAATAGAAGAAGCACCAGTATACGAAGATTAAACCAGTCTGTAGAGACCCATTTGCTTACGGCCACAAATGCCCATCATACTCGTGAGTATATCCTGAAACACAAGAGAAGTGGAATCAAAGATGGCATGACAAAGTAAATCCTTGGTGAATTGATTTAAGATAATAAATTCATTGAAAAATCATGAGTATGAAGAACATTCTACAAGTGCATGGGTTGTGTCAATTGAATCTCCCCTTGTCCTATAACATGGGAATGTGTCGCATCAGCAATAAGAAATGTTCGATCATTTGATGAACAACTCTGTAGGAAGTGAACTACAATTATGCATGATGCCCTAAGGACAGGAAGTCTACTTCTGGTTTCACCATTTTTATTGTCATCTCACTCACTCACTCACTTGTGTTATGGAAAAATACGAAGCAAACAATGGTTGCTAGATCTAGTGCAGAGTCTGAGTACATGGTCATGGCTTAGGGAAGCACAAAGATGATGTGGATTAGATCGGTTTTGATTGATCTTGCAGTTGATGTACCTCTTCATATGTTGCTACTATGTGACAATCAGACACCACTTTTTATTGCAAATTATCCTGCATTTCATGAATGTACGAAGCATAAAGAAGTGGATTACCACTACACCAGAGACATGTCATATTTACCTGTCATGTTTGTACATGAGATCACACAACTGATAGCCTTATATATTCACCAAAGCTCTTACTAGAGCTCCTTTCCAAAGATGTTGTTCCAAGTTGAGCATGATAGATATATATGCTCCAGCTTGAGGGTAGTGTTGAGATTATTGTATATCTCTGGTGTTATTTTATATTTCATTTTTTCATGTACCTCTCATGCAATTTACCCAAGAGTTTTTCTCCTATATAAGAGAGCACTGGGATCTCATGAATATCAAGCAATTCATTTTTCCACAAAAAAAATATCTATAGTTAGATGATGTAGAACTTCATACAAGATATGCGTCGGATGAATTTCCAGCATAATTCTTGTATACATGGCCAAGTAAACAAGTAGCAACCAAGTACCTTTAAACTCCTCAAATGTATCTAATGATTACTAACCCCTAATTATTCATTGGAAACAAAGGGCCCACCAAGAAAACATATAGCTCAGTTAATAAACCCATGATTGGTTGACAGATCGGGAAGATATATGTTCTTATCACATTTTTAATCCATGGCTATCACACAATTCAACAGTAATTTTTTTTAAAAACCTCAAGCAGTTGCTTCCCACTTCAGTTGGTGCACACGTAATATCATTTGGTTTAGAATAGAGAATACCAACATGTACTTCAATACGGTTGTGAAAATTCTAGTACTTCCAAGGCAAAAATCAATTAAAGCCATGTATCAAACTCAAAACGGCAATCGTAATACATGCCCACAAGTGTGACATGAAGTACATGAAAAAAAGGTAGATGGAGTTTCTACACAAACAAGCATATGCGCTAATAAAGCCACATTTCTATTTTTTTGTGTACTCGGCTAAACTCTCAGCCGATGATGAGTTTATTGAAAAACATTGTTTTTCAATTGTGACAAATTCTAAGTGTCTTGTGTGTGTGCAGGAACTCCAATCATATATTAGAAATGTCAGTTTTAAGATTTCATGATAGGCGAATTTAATAATTCTTACTTTATAATTGCATTTCCTATATACTTCTAGTAAATGATGTCTAACTTCTTAACAAAAGAAAGGGTGTCAATACTAGAATATACTCAAATAAATATGCATAGCAGCCTTATATACTAACAAGGCTTGAGGATGGGTGCTCTTGTAAAAAAACATGACAAGATTTTGCAATTTACACCAACATTAATGTCAAATATAAGGAATAGGTGAACACCCACTATCATAGCCAATGCCCAATAGGATAATAATGTGGAAGAAAATGGCACACTTCTGTACAATGTTTCAACAATGTTTGGTGTACTACACTATTTCTCTCAACCATACTTAAATCTCTTGTGTAAGCAACAATGTTGACATCTCTCTCAGATCTAAAACTTCACCATGATAGTCAAACTTGGATGCAACCAACACTGAAATATTACAAGAATTACCAGCGAAATGCATGTATGTGTAAGATGTCAAGATGCGTGAAGAAATAGGGGCAGGCGTCCCGTTGATGTTGGTATTGGTAAAATGGGAAGAAGTTGTACGTCAAAAAGAATCGTTTCTTAGGTTTCTTCACCCGCAAAGAATGGCATGCTCGACGCACCGTTGATGACGAAGATCGGCCTACACGGGTGACCTCGACCTTATCCACATGGTGGCAGCTTCAGAACATCTATCCGACGCGCTCCGGCATCGCTTGAGCGGGGGGGGGGGGGACTGGGGTTGATCTGAATTTTGGACATTTTGGGGGATGGGGGAAACCCAGATTCGGATATGAATATGACCCGGACCCGATCTCGCTAAAATGGTCGTAACTCGGGCTTCCGAACTTGGATTTTTGCGTTCTCAGATTCGTTGGAAAGGTCTCGACGAGCACTACTCGATGATCATTAAATTTTTTGAATGCTAGATGAGAGTAGTTTTTTTCAAATATCGTCGGGTCCTATAGTGATTGTCGTACATCATAAAAATCTGAAAAGAAGTCTCGTCCTAGAGGCTTAGTATGATACTAACCGACTTCCAGTATCGACCTTAATGTACGAAGTCTCAAAGAAGAATAAACACATAAAAATCTCAAAGAGGGTGAAACCCGTAAAAATCTCAAATGGAATTTGACTACGGTTTCGATTCCATACCTGGAAATAAATGAGGATACTTCTCCTTCGTATCCGCCTCAGGCTCCCACGTCGCCTTATCATCTTGACTTCGCCATATGACTTTGACTAAAGGTATCTCCTTCCGCCTCAACTTCTTGAACACATGGTCCAGTATATGCACCGACTCCTCTGGGAAGGAGAGGTTCGGCTCCACCAGCAAGTCCTCGTAGCTAATCACGTGCATAGGATCTCGGATGTACTTCCGAAGATTCTATTCATGGAACACATCGTGAATGCTCTCAAGGTGTGGGGGAAGGACCACTCTGTAAGCCACCTTCCCAACTTGGGCCAAGATCTCGAACAGTCCCACAAAGCGCACTGCAAGCTTGCCTTTGACATGGAAACATTGAGCATCTCTCATTGAGGATTCTCATAGGATCATGAAGTCTCCAACTTATGGTTATGGGGACTACTTTAGACACACAAGGTTGGTTAAGAATCATACCATTTAAGGCATGAATGTATGATAGTATACTTGAAACTCAAGGTCTCTACGTTGCTAGTCGGCGTAGCTCTTCCGACGGCTCTGCATGGTCAATAATCTTTTCATGTCAGTCTCCACCACTCTAGAGATCTCTATGATCTGCAGGATGAACATTGTGTTATCACCCACCTGCTACCAACATTGGGGAATGGTGCATCACCTCCCGTACAAGGTCTCATAAGGTGCCATGCCCATGCTGGTGTGGTAGATGTTGTTCTATGTGAACTCAACTAATGGGAGGTGATCGTTACAGGATCCTTTCCACTTAACACACAAGCCCGTTGCAAATCCTCTCAGACTGGCCATCCATCTGCAGATGGTAGGCTGAACTCATACGTAGCTCAGTCTTCAAGGCTCTCATGAATTCTCCCCAGTAATGTGACGTGAAACGTGAATCTCTGTCTGACACTATCTCTTTGGGTATCCCGTGCATCCGGATGACATGTTGGATATATAATCTGGCTAGCTCAATTGGTGTACATGTCATGTTGATCTGGATAAAATAGACTGACTTGGTCAACCGATCAACGATCACCCATATCGCATAATGCCCGCCTGGGGTATGCGGTAATGATGTGACAAAATTTGTGGAGATACTCTCCCATTTCCACACTGGGATGGGAAGATGTTGTAGTAAATTAGGAGGTCTCTAGTGCTTTGCCTTCCTCATCTGACAAGTAAGGTGTCAGCTGACATGCTTGGATATATCCTTTCTCATACCTTGTCTCAATATATCTTAGTGCCACATGGTTGTATAGAAAGTCTCAAATTATGCGTCTCATCCAATATATCTCTCTCCTTAACTCCTCATCATTTGGGACACACACAATCCCCCTTCCATAGGATGGATTCACAGACTCAGAATCCGACGAATTCATCCTTCAAGTATCGGTGGTACAAGTCTTGGATCCTCTGATTTGTCTGTTGCCTCTGAATAATCCTGTCCCACAAGCTACTGCACTTTGCCGGTATGGTCATTGCATCAGATGTACCCTCAAATGGATGCCACTTACTAATTTTAGTGAGCACATCCCAAGTTTGCAACCAAGCCGTTTAACCCTCAATGTGTGACTGCCTGCTCAAGGCGTCTACCACCATATTCCCCTTACCAGGGTGGTAGGAGATGGTACAATCATAGTCCTTCAGTAGCTCTATCCACCACCTTTGCCTCATATTTAACTCCTTCGGATAAAAAACGTATTTGAGGCTCTTGTGATCGGTGAAGATCTCAAATGTCAGCCCATACAAATAGTGGCATCATCTTTTCAGTGCAAAGACTACGATCGCCAACTACGAATCGTGAGTGGGGTAGTTGCGCTCGTGGTTCTTCAGCTGTCGTGATGCATAAGCCACAACATGCCCTTCGTTGGAAGCATCGGTGTAAACCATGAAGCCCAAGGTACCAGAAGGAAGGGTGAGGATATGCGGAAAGTCAATCGCTACTTGAGCATATGGAAACTCTACTCACATTTGTCACTCCAGACAAAATATCCTTCTGCGTCAACCGGGTGAAGAGTAGGGCCAACTTGGAGAAACATCTGGCATATCTCCTGTAGTACTCGACGAGGCCAAGGAATCTGTGGATCTCTGTGACCATCTTGGGTTGCTTCCAAGAAATCACTGCCTCTATCTTGGCGGGGTCAACTGACCCCCACCCCCCTAAACCACGTGGCCTAGAAATGTTACCTCAGAAAGTTAGAACTCACACTTGCTGTATTTGGTATACAACTAGTGCTCTCAGAGTGTCTCTAGCACAACGCGAAGATGAGATTCGTGCCCGTACTCATCATGGGAGTAGACTAGAACATCATCGATGAATATGATACCGAACCTACGTAAGTATGGATAGAAGATTTGGTTCATCAAATACATGAATGCGGCCGGTGCATTCGTAAGTCCACAGGGCATCACCATGAACTTGTAGTGACCATATCTAGTACGAAATGTTTATTTCATCACATCAGACTCCTTAATCCTCAGTTGGTGGTATCCTGATCGTAGGTCAATCTTGAAGATATCATCGATCCATGGTAGTGGGTAACGGTTCTTGACCTTTCTCTTATTCAACTGTGTAGTCTATGCATAACCTCAAAGATCTTTCCTTCTTCTTCACGAAAAGGACCGGTGCTCCCTGTGATGATGTAATGGGGCAAATGAATCCCTTCTCCAACAACTCTTGTAACTGCACTTTGAGCTCCTTGAGCTCAGCAGATGCAAACCTGTATGGAGGGATAGAGATCGACTGTGTTTGGCAATAACACGATCTCAAACTCTATCCAAGGCCTCAAATTTCAATTTCGGTCACCATTTTAGTGACCGACCCAAATAAAATTTCGACCGAAATTTCGGTCATTTTGGTCAGTTTTTGAATGGGATCCCCAAATGTCGATCAATATTGGCCATTTCGACCGAATTCCAGTTGCCTACTGAAATCGAAATTCGACCAAATATCAGTGAAATTTGATCCCATGACTTTATCTCCCTCGTGGATGGTAGTTCGGGTAAGTCATATGGAAACACACCAGAAAACTCATGTACAACTCTAACATCCTTAGTCATCTGGCCTTGTGTCGATGGGTCTGCCACATATGCAAGGTAGCCTACACAACCCTGGCTGAGGAACTGGTGTGCCCTCAAGGCGGAGATGCACTCGATCCCGCCATCAGATGTACACTCGTCAAATTAAAACGGCGCAACTCCAGGTAAATAAGACCACCGTCTTCCCAAAACAGTCCAAGCACACGTGGTGCCTTTTTAGACAGTACATGCCTAAGATGATGTTCAAGTCCTTTAATTGGATCAAAAGTATGAAAGTAGAAATCTCATGCCAACCAATCTGCATAGCTACGAATGATAAAGAATTGGCACCATACGTTGTACCCAATGAATAGTAGGGAAGCAACCTCCGTCAAAGACTTGCCCAATGTGGGCACCATACAATGTGCAAGAAAGGAGTGTGTAGCCCCTGAATCAAACAATGCACGTAAAGAAATCATATAGGCTGACATCATACCTTTAAAAACTTATCCAGAAGCATGTGCATGCTCCTGTGTCACTACATTCAACTCGTGTTGATGCGCTAGATCCCGCTGCATTGATTGTCTGTTGTGGGGCTTGCTGAAAGTTATGACCTCCTTGTCGGGATCATGATCCATGGAAATGTCCGGAAGACCCATCTAATCTTCCACTCTAGTGTTACTATACGCTCGAGCTGCTGGCATGCAATGGACATAGGGCCTTGAAGTGGCCCGACTGTCTACAAATAACATGTACGACTGTCTTCCTGTGATAAACTCCCTCCTGAAGTCAAATTGTCGCCCCTATGCTTACGGCTTTGTGTCTGCTTAGGGGGGGGCGAGAAGAGACTAAACCGTGGCCTGCCAAAGCCTGCCTCAAGGTAGGGGATGGGGTGAATCTGCTAGTTGACGGTGTCGTTGCTCTCGGATAGTGGCGACGGTCTCTACGAAACAGAGAGAAGTCCCGACGTGCAACTCCGCTCGGTTGGGGTGGAGGCAACTGTGACCAACCTCCCTGTAACCAACATTGTGTCGCCTTTGCAGTAACATCCTTGTTGGAGGTGAGGTTCGAGGTGGAAAGTATATCCTGAACTTCTGCACGTTCTCTTGTGGGTTAGCTGCCGTAGCAGGGGAATAAAGACACAACTCTATATATCAGATCAGGTACTCTTGGGCTGTCATCGACCCATTTGTCAGCTCAACAAACTTTCTCTCCTCGATCCAATGGTCTAGGTAGAACTCTGTGCGGAACTCGTCAAAGAAGATCCCCCAAGTGATGGGTTAGGTCAGGTGCTCTTTTGTTGCATTCCACCACCATTGCGTACCCAACAAGAGAGTACCCTGCAAAATATACCCAAGTGTCCTCGGGTGCATGTATCATCCTCAGAACTTTGACCGCCTTTGCTATCCACAGATCTTCCTCATCAGGGGTGATGGTATCGAAGAATTGTGGTACCATCGCTCGTTGATATGCTATATAGGTGCTTTGATACTTCTGCAAAGCAACAACTTCCTCCACACCCTCATGCTCGATACAGAACGACAGGTCGACGCTCTCTTCCCTGTCATGAGAGGAGACAGTAGGAGGAATCGTCTAGCTGCTGGAGTCGATGCTCGATCACCTCTTGATGTCATGCACCACTTGCACAATGAAGGCCAGCTGCTGCGTCACATGTGGATCTACACTAGGCGATATAGTTCTGCATAAAGAACCGGATCATTAGTACTTGCTTTACTTAAGAGAGACATAGACATGGATATAAAATATGCAATTCTTCTTTTGATTCATGTTGGGTCAGAAGACTATCACTATCATATATTTCAAACACCAATGAGGAATAATACGTATGGAATGGAATGAAGTACAACGACTCTGATTCCAAACTGTGACGTCCGTCCCCCTAGGATCCGGCTACTCAGCAAACCGATTCCACACACATACATTCCACATCTGAAATACACCGTATACTAGAACATGAATTAATAGGGGGTAGGTGTCCTCTTGACATTGGTATTGGTAAATTGGGAAGAAGTTGAGACTGTGTGAGAGCGGAAGATATATGATCGATAATATTTGGATCTTGCAACATGGAGGAAGGTTAAATCGTACTTCAAGAAGAATCCTTTCCTCGATTTCTTCACTTGCAGAGAATGACGCATTCGACGCTCCGTTGACGATGAATACCAGTTTACAAGGGTGATCTCGACCTTCTCTACGCGGTGGCGGTTTCGGATCGTCGATCCGATGTGCTCCGACAGCACTTCAACGAGGGGGAAGGAGTAGGAATGTCGTTGATCTGAATTTTAAGCGTTTTGGGAGAGGGGTTGGTTTGTTTTATGGGGGCTAACCCAGAATCGGATCCATGTTCGGATCCGAATATGATCCGGACCTGGTTTTGCTAAAACGACCGTAACTCGGACAACCGACCTCGAATTTTTGGTTCTTGGACTCGTTGGAAAGGTCTAGATGAGCACTACACGATGGAGCTCATTCAAATTTTTTAAATGGTGGATGAAAGTAGTTTTTATAAAGTCAGTCGAGTCCTATTATGTGGGTCTTACAAAGATCGATACAATGTGTTGTACACGAACTCCAGAAGATCCGTGGGTACTTGTTTCTTAAGATTCTTCAAGCAACCATATTGGCAGATGCATTGTTTGAACTACTTGGACTATATTGTTGATCCTAACTTCTTCAATGGACTTATCCACTAAGGAAACAATGTAGCCAACGGTATGAGAATGTGAATAAGAGTCAATAGAATTCAAGAAGTTAGTCCTAAACTCACAGTTGATGCAAATATTCATGATGCTCCTTCCTCTACTATTACTATTAGTCCATACATCTATCCATCATAATGGAACATCAGAAGTCTTCCAACAATCATGATGTCCTTGTAGTAACTCCTTTTGTTTCCTTAATATGTTCCTTCAAAAGGTATTATGGAAGCCCATAGTACATTGAAGGCTTGTACCCCCTTCCACATTGTCCAATTGCTCTGCACATTTGAAGAAAGGAGTCACTGTTGACAACATTGAAAGCAATGTCATTAACATAGAAGTTCATTGGTACGAATTAATTCACATGTGCATGTTCTTCCTTGTCGAAGGTATCTTTGATTGTGGATTGGCGGAGACTCTTCGATGACACATCTTCTGCTGAAGTTCGAGGTCTTTTCCCATCTCTCTGTCCATCAGTTAAGGGTTGATTAATCTCGATGGAGACTTGCTCTTGAAGGTCTTTCATCCTCACAATCTTCTCATTCCTTTTCACTTTAATTTCCTCCATATTGTCTTTAATTTCTTTCTTCACCTCATGAGTCACCTTGGGACAAGATGTCGTATTGCCTTGAATATGAGTCAAATGTTGCTTCATGAGATTGATCCCCCCGATTACATCTTTCCAACATAAACGACAAATAACCGTGCTAGGGCTACTTGGATTTGCTATAAATGCATACTTCCATCCTAGATCATTCAATCCACGAGGAACAAAAACTCCACTATATCGCTCCTTCGAGTAGGAGTTTCGCTTCTAGTTCCAAGCATAGGAGAAGAACCATTGTCAGATGGTAGTCTGGAGGCCATAGTTGCCTAAAATTCAATCATAGAACCTCATAAAAAATACTATATGCTATAATTTAATATATATATATATATATATAATCAAAATAATACAATGATATTTTAAATTCAAAGAGAAATAAAAGTTTACCGACTAAAATTAACAACTACATATATGTCTGAGAATCTGTAGAATGACTTTAGTTAGTAAAATTAATAACTACATACAATAATTAAATCTAAACATTATTAATAGACATTAAATAGTGACATACAAAGTTCATAGCATACACAAACCCTAAACACCAATGAAAGCTTATCTTAATCTTCCAGTTTCTATTTAGACTTGGAGGTGTTTGAAAGGAGAGTCACAGAGAACTACAATTCATAATCATTTCGTGAATTCTTTCAGAAAAATAATCATATTCTAAACATTGTTCATAAACATTACACTGCAATTCGTATCCAAAATAGACTTAAGTTGGCTCCAAAAAAGCAAACACCAAAAAAATTATGAAATAAGAGAAAAACATGGATCTAGGGTTATGACGGAGCTAGGAGACGGAGGAGCTGGAAGGAGAGGAGCTTCATTCATAGGCAGAGGAGGTTTGCATGAAGGCAGAGGAGCTTCCAGGTGGTGCTGGATGCTCGAGAGTTGGAGCTTAAACCCTATAGGGGGTTCGAGAGCTTGCATAATGCATTATCGAGGGTTCTGGGAAAAAAAGGCACATGAATTAGTTTCGCCTAAACCCTATCGTGTCCGGATCTTAAGATCCGGATCCGATTACCCTATTAAGCACTCTGGAGCTGGAAGCGGCTGCATAGCCTGCATATGCGCAATGGTCGCATAGGAAGGGGCTTCAGGTATGCGGTGTGCTGAGGAGGTCGTGCACGCATATGCGGCCGCACAAACCGCTTTCGTGAACATTGGAAAGGAGGTCGAGACATACCTTTAAATACTATCGATTTTGATCCGGTTGAATGCATGTTAGGTGTGCAAGTGAGGCCATCCACCTCCTCAGGCATTTGATGGACGTTTTCTAAACAAAAAGGAGTTTCACATTATGATATCATATCAAGAGAAATCAAATGAATTCTAATAGAGAGAGGAGTGCTATTTTGTATATGATGTGATGAGAGATATTATTGTCAAGCAACAGCTCGTTTTAGGACTCCAACTAGGTTGACTGATTATTTTGTTATGAATATTTTTCGATGCTAAGGAATGGCCTAGAATCCCTATTTTTTATTGTAGTTAATGATGGACAAACAGAGCATATATAGGGTGAGGTGACTTGGTGCATGTTATTTGCAAGCGACATACTTGGATAGGAAAATCAAATGTGAAAATAAATCGTTTGTGTTGGGAAAAATCAAAGTGTTGTTTATTCCTAGGAACCCTAGGATCTCTAATATAGAGAAGATACCTATGGATAAATTACATAGGATGAATATAAAGAAATAAAATAACAAAAAGGTACATAAGAACATAAAAATATCTCTACACTCCCCCTCAAGATGGAGCATAAATATCAATCATGCTCGGCTTGGAAGAACACTTCTGAAATGGTCCCCTGAGCAATGCCTTGGTAAAGATATCTGCTATTTGCTCTCCCGAACTGACATTAGAGATAGAAATCAAACCCTTATGAATCATATCTCTAGTATATCTACCTCAATATGCTTCATTCATTCATGGAATGAGGGATTATTCGCAATAAGGCAACCTGATTATCACATTGCAACTGCATGGGTAGAGGTACATTTACATGTAAATCTGCTAACACTTCTCAAACCCACATCATTCCTGTGCTTGCTTGTGCCATATTCTGTACTCATATTTGGCACTTGATCTAACCACAACTGCTTGTTTCTTGCTTTTCCAAGAAACAAGAGATCTGCCAACAAACACAGCGAAGCCTGAAGTAGACTTTCTATCCTTAGGACACCCTATAGAGTCTGCATCAACACATGCAGAAACGAAAAGAGTTGCTCCTTTTCTGAATAGTAATCTTGCACATGGAGAAGATTTTAGATATCCTGAATCATATAAATAGCATCGATATGTACGTGTCAGGGTTGCTCCATGATCTGACTCACCCGACTCACTGCAAAAGACATATCATGTCTAGTAATAGTAATATAGGGGAGCTTTCCCACCGTCTCTCTATGTCTCCTTCTGTCGACCTCATATGTGTCATCATTTAACTTCATGCTAGGATCTATAGGAGTAGTAGAGGGTCGACACCCAATCATGCTTGTCTCAACAAGCATGTCTGTAACATATACTTCCTTTGGGTCATCACTAGACCTTGCGCATTCCTAGCAAATTCTAACCGTAAGAAATACCTTAGGGTGTCAAGATCCTTGGTAACAAACTGACGACCTAGAAATTCTTTTACCATCTTGATCCCCTGCACATCATCTCTTGTAACAGGTATATCCTCAACATAGAACATGATGACAACAATACCTTTAGGTGTTCTCTGCACAAAGAGTGAATGGTCTGCATTTGACCTCTTGAACCACTGCCTTTCAATCATATCCGAGAGCTTCTGAAACCATGCCCTTGGACTTTTCTTAAGTCCATATATTGCCTTATGAAGTCTACATACCTGCTGACACTCCTGTAAATTTTCGTGCAAAAATGCAATTTTAACATCTAGCTCAATCAAATGCCAATCATGTATCACTGCAAATGAAAATAGGACACGTAGAGTTGAGTGATGATCAATTAGAGAGAACGTGTTCATATAATCCACGCCATAGGTTTGAGTAAATCCTCGTGCTACTAATCTTGCCTTGTAACGATCAATGCTCCCATCTGCATGATGTTTAATAATAAACACCCACTTGCAATAGTTGGAGTATTTGGTTGTGCGTCATATGAGTTGTAGGAGGGTAAATGGATCCTTGAGAGATCCATTTACCCTCCTACAACTCATATGGCCCACAACCAAATACTCCAACACTCCCCTTCAAGTTGGAGCATGCAATGCTCAGCTTGGACAAACAGAAAGAAACTCAACTCACAATACATGACACTACAGAGAATATCAAGTCAACGTGCACAACTGTTGCTGTTGAGGATGTTGCTTCTCATGCCGTGCATGTGAGGAGGACGAACGGGCTGGTGTGCGAGTGAACTGAATCTCCTCGTCGGAGAGCATGTGCTTTGAATTGTGCTTGTCAGAGTCACTGCAACTGAAACGAGTCTCCATGTCGGAGTACTCTAGCCTGCCACAACATGTGGACAACTGCTCTATTTTCTGAAAAGGGCCAAACTCAAAAAGGTCGTGGAAGTGCAATCCTCGTTGAAGTCCACGGTCGCTAGAGAATGGAGTATGAAAGAAGTCTCATCGTCGGAGAACTGGGTCTCTCCAATCTGGCACAGAGAATGGTACTCTACTTTGCAGTCCCTATGATACTACATGAAAAGTCTTGCCAACATGGCATAGGGAATGATCCTCTATCTGGAGTCCCTATGACTCACATGAAAACTCTGGCCGATAAAATAAGAAGAATGATGGAGACCACGACGAAAGATGTCAAACATGTGCACATCTGAAAAGAACGCATACATGTGCGTGTCTGAAACTGAGGACTCAAGTCTGAACAACTGGACATCAAACTGTGGACTCAGAATCTGAATGTCGAGTCTAAAACTACTCATGGAGAATCTTCATCTGCAAAACTGTAGAGTCTGAACAATTGTTTAGTTTGGAATATCACTTCTGAATCTGCAACAGACCTGTGACTCTACACAATACTCCCCCATTCTCCCATACTTGTAGCAATGCATGACATCGACTATGTTGGGAGAAGACAATAAAAATGTGGAAAAATATGAAATCGATAAGTTGTTCACAAATTTTTCAGCTTCTAAAATCATCAATCACCATCTTTTTAAAAAAAAAAAAATACGTCGTTTCTCTTTTTTTTCTGGCTATTTCCAAAATTTTTTATAGTCGTGGCAATCATCTTTTTTTAACACATTTTTAAGCCGTTATTTTTTATGGCTTTCGCAACAATTTTTTTAATTGCGTACGGTATTTTTCTTTAAAAAGTACGCACATTCTTTTTTTAAACAAATGCCTCCCCCTTTTTTGTAAACCAGACCCTCTCTCTTTTTTTATATGCTCTCACGGCCCAAAGGGCCCAAACTCAGCAACAATTTTTTTAATAGCAAACATCCCTCTTTCACGGGCCTCTTCCCGTACTTATCTGCAGTCTCATTTTTCATCATTATTTTAAATGGCAGGCCCCCTCTCCTTTTTTTAATATAGAGCAGCCCACTTGGCTGTCCTTTCATATGCATCATTTATATATATATATATATATATATATATATATATATATATATATATATATATATATATATATATCTAAAACCGGGTCATCGAGCCCTAGTTTCCACGATGGGAACCTTTCTCTAAGAAAGATCTGCCGCCCTCGATGCACTATTGCCACCACCTTCGAGAATGAAGATGGAGATCCCCTCGCGCCGCCTGCACAAGGTGTTAAGGCGGCTATGGGCGGTGCCGCTTGGAGATGCGGCTGCTCGAACCCTGCCTGGAGCTTGTACGAAGAAGGAGCACGAGGGCTATAGAGAAGATGTCTGATGGAGGCGTGATGCCTCCTTGGCGGCCTTGTGCACTGTGCGCCTCCGCCTGGAGGTGCAGGAGGAGTTGCCGCTCGCCTGGAGATCCTTGGCGGAGGGCTTCAATGCGCGCAGAGCTGGGCCTGGTTTATTTGCCTGATATGCAGGCATGCTGAGGTGCTAATCCTGCTGTTGTTGCCGCTGCTGTATGTGATAGGAATCAGGGATGGATTTGTGGCCCTTCGCCCTTGAAGCACATCGCTTGGAATTGGAGATGGCCCGTGGCCACCTGCGTGCGAGAGAACGTTGGTTCCTGTCCCACTTTGATCGCCTGGAAGAATGGGTGCAACGACTCGAGAAGTCGCCACCAGTGCCGCCTTGATTTCGGTCAGGAGATGCGGCATGGGAGGGCTGCTGTTGGGGCACGATGCCTGGGGCTATATGCCTCTGCTGGTCGGAGTTGTGGCTTTGAGTGCCTGGGGCTCAATTAGAGATATCGCCGCATGGAGTGGGAGTCTCTCCTGGGGTTGATGCGCCATCATTTAGTAAAGAGGGCGACACAGGATCCGTCATGTACGAGCAAAGCCTGAGATGGAACTGTGCATTTAGCATGCTCCAGGAAATCAGATCTAGGGTTTTACAATGAAACCCTAGTTACTTTTGACGACATGACGATCTTCTGAGCGATGAAAAAGTAATCTTCAAGAGCGAACGATCAAAGAATAAAATTTCTCTGCTAATTAAATCTCGAACAATATATAAAATAAATCCTTAAGAACAAATTCTCGAGAATCGAACCCGCTCTACCATGTTAGAAAATAGAGAATGCGGAAGCTAAATGATAAACATCATAAGAACAAAAAGATAAAGCATGGAATACCATGATTTTTACGTGGAACCCTACTCCCTAAGGAGCGGGATGAAACCACGGAAGAAGCCCTCAAAGGGATGTATGCTTCATTGCTTTTTCTCAATGGATATAAGAGGGCTGGGGCTCCTTATATATCTTTCACAGAGCCTCCAAGTCCCACCACTAGTAGATGTGCGACTAAACATATTGATGGGGTAAATCAGGGTTGAAGAAATCAGTAGTCGGTACTCGGTCGGCGGGGTCACTAACTAAGGATTAATCAGCAGTCGGGCGACTAATCAGATTTAGTCAGCCATTTGTTAATTTTGAATTTTTGTAACTATTTTAAATATATAAATCATTTTTATACATTTATTCTTATATATTTGCAATATAAATCATTTTTATACATATATTTTTATCTATTTGCATAGATTTGTACATTTTCTATACTATCATAATGAAACAAAAGGAGTAATTTTCTTTAAATACAACATTAAGCATATTGGAATAAGTTTGACTTAAAAAAAGTAAAAAATAAAAAAAATAAGAAACTTCTATGTAAAAGTTGGTTGACCGACTAGTCAGTCCGATTAGTCGGGTTGATTGATTAATGGTCGATTAGGCCTAGTCGAGTCGCCCCCCTGACTCGACTAGTCGGACGACTTTTACAACAGTGGGATAAATGGATCCTGGAGAGATCCATTTACCCTCCAACTCATATAGTGTACAACCAAATACTCCAACAACAATTAAAAACAAACGCCCCAGGAGGAGCAGATACCAAACTCCAGGTACCATGTTATTGCAAAGCAACCATCTCTTCCTCCATAGTCAAGCACCAACGACTATCCTTCAAGGCCTCCTGATAATTTTGTGGAATGTCCAGAACAGATAGAGCCACTGCAAGTCTCTAAAATTCCCCTGTCAGATGATCAAAGGAGATCTGAAAGGAAGAGGATATGAAGCACAAGAACACTTCGAACTGCAATGGGTATAACCAGGTCATTGGGAACCACCATCTGTGGGCTAGTCTCCTGTAATGATTTCTACACAGATATATCTCCAGACCCATCGTTAGAAATCATGCTATCAGAATAAACCTGGGGAGTACTGAATGATAGGCGATGACCATGAGCAGACGCATGCGGACGGGTATAGAATTTTGCTAATGGTGGAATAATGGACACATGCAAATAGATAGGAGGGGATGGTGGAGGTGGTGGTGATGGTCATAAGGGAACAACAGGTACAGGAGGAGGAGATGACGGACTCGTTGGAGGGGGTGTCATGCAAACCTCATAATCAGAGTCTGATGAAGACAACATGTCACCTAAGGGAGAGAAATACATCACAGACTAAAAAAATGTGACATCGGCACTGATATAGTATCTCTTGCGCAAAGGATCATAGCACCTGTATCCTTTTTGGATCTCGGAGTACCCAACAAACACACATTGACAGCTCTAGGATGGAGCTTTATAAGACCTGAAGTCAACTGGTGAACAAAAGCAATAGAGCCAAACACACGGGGAGTAAATGAGAACAACTCCTTCTCAAGGAAGGCTATAGAGAATGGAATTTTCTCACCCAAGACAGATGATGGCATGCGATTCACCAGATAGCATGCTGTAAGAACTGCATCACCCTGAAATAAATGTGGGGCATGACTTTGAATGAGAAGAGTCCGAGTGACATCAAGGGGATGTCAATGCTTTCTTTCTGCAACTCCATTCCGTTGAGAAGTGTAAGCACATGCTGTTTGATGAATAATTTCATGGGATGAAAGGAAATGCGATAGAGCATGGGTACAAAATTCCAAATCATTATCAGTTCGCACAAACTTCACAAAGGTAAAGAAAACATTCTGCACTTCATTGATAAAAGTTTTGATCACATCCTTCGCTTCAGATTTATTTTTCAATAAAAAGACACTGCTGGGAAAAATAAGAGAGTTATTTATTCTTGAGAACCCTGGGTTCTCCTATATATGGGAGAGACCTATGGGTAAATTACATAAGATAGACATAAAGAAATAAAATAACAGAAAAAGTACATAAGAATATAGAAATATTTCTACACTCCCCCTCAAGATGGAGCGCAGATATTGATAATGCTAAGACGAACACTTCAAAAATGACCCCATGAGTAATGCCTTGGTAAAAATATATGTTGTTTTCTCTCCTAAACCGATATGAGAGATAGAAATCAAACCCTTTTGAATCATATATCTAGTATAATGGTAGTCTACCTCAATATGCTTAGTTCCTTCATGTAATGCATGATTATTTGCAACATGATTATCACATTGTAGCTGCATGGGTAGAGGTACATTTATATGCAAATAGGTTTAACACTGCTCGAACCCATATCATTTCTGTGCTTGCTTGGGTTATAGCCCTATATTCTGATTCGACACTTGATCTAGCCATCACCGTTTGTTTCTTGCTTTTCCAAGAAACAAGAGAACTGCCAACAAACACAGCGAAGCATGAAGTAGACTTCCTATCATTTTCTGAATAGTAATGCTGCATATGTTTCAGGACATACTCACGGGCAGGGTGATTGGATGTGGCCGTGAGCAGAAAGGGTTGTACAAGCTTGCCCTACCACCATATGCTGTGACTGCTACTATTCCTTTAGGATTTGTTTCTCCTTTCATGTTGCATTTTTGTTTTGGACATCTTCCTCTACAGAAGATGTGTCATGTCTATTTGGGAAAAATAGAGAACATGTTTATTCCAGAAACCCTAAGCTCTCTTATATAGAGGAGAGACCTATGGGTAAATTACATGAAAGAGACACAAAGAAATAAAATAGGAGACAAGGTACATAGAAGCATATAAATATCTCTACGATCCCCCTCAACATGGAGCATAGATGTCAATTATGCTCAGTTTGTACGAACACTTCTGAAATGGCCCCCGAAGTAATGCCTTGGTAAAGAAATCTGATGTTTGCTCTCCTGAATTGATATGAGAGGTAGAGATCAACCCCTTATGTATCATATCTCTAGTATAATGACAGTTTACTCAATATGTTTAGTTCGCTCATGGAATGCAGGATTGTTTGCAATGAATAAGGGTAGCCTGATTATCACATTGTAGCTGCATGGGTAGAGGAACATCCACATGTAAATATGCTAATACTGCTCGAACCAACATCATTTCTATACTTGCTTGTGCCATAGATCTATACTCAGATTCGACACTTGATCTAGCCACAACTGTTTGTTTCTTGCTTTTCAAGAAACAAGAGAACTACAAACAAATACTGTAAAGCATGTTGTGGACTTCCCTATCCTTGGGATATCCTTCATGGTCAGCATCAATGCATGCAGATACCTTGAGAGTAGTTCCTTTCTTGAATATTAATCTTGCACCTGGAGAAGACTTTAGATATCTCAATATCATGTATATAGCATCCATATGTACTTGTCGAGGTTGTTCCATGAACTGACTCACTCGACTCACTACATATCCGAGCTGGTAATGGTCACATACATGAGCTTTCCCATAATCACTCTATATCTCCTCTTATCCACTTAATATGTATCATCATCTTATAATTTCATGCTAAGATCCATAGGAGTAGTAGACGGTATACACCCAATCATACCCATCTCAACTAGCATGTTTGTAACATATTTTCTTTGGGTCATTACAAAGACGTTGCCCAATTTCTAGCAATTCCAAACCTAAGAAGTGCCTTAGGGTGCCCATATCCTTAGTCACAAAATGACGTCCTAGATAT
Organism: Ottelia alismoides; assembly: GCA_037367405.1. NCBI lineage: Eukaryota > Viridiplantae > Streptophyta > Magnoliopsida > Alismatales > Hydrocharitaceae > Ottelia > Ottelia alismoides. The sequence goes on along the minus strand of JAZKJV010000045.1, from coordinate 51,890 downwards.
TCTTTTATCATCTTTATCCCTTGCATTTCATCTCATGTAACATGAATATCATCAACGTAGACCATTATGATAACAGTACCTCTAGGTGTCCTCTGCACAAAAAGTGAATCTTGATCTGCATTAGACCTCTTAAACCCTTGGTTCTCCATCAAATCTGAGAGCTTCTGAAACCATGCTTTTGGACTTTTCTTAAGACCATATATAGCCTTATGGAGTCTACAGGCATGATTACACTCCCCCTCAGCAGCAAACCCAGGGAGGTTGCTGCATATAGACTTCCTCATGTAAATCTCCATATAGAAATGCATTTTTAACATCCATCTGAAATAAAGGCCAATTACGTACCACTACCACTGAAAGTAGAATACATAGTGTAGAGTGACGAGCTACCGGAGAAAAAGTGTCCAAGTAATCCACGTCATAGGTCTGCGTGAGGCCACGTGCCACTAGCCTTGCCTTGTAGCGATCAAGACTGCCATCTGCATGATGTTTAACAGTAAAAACCCATTTGCAACTGACGACAAATGCCACTGGAGTAGCAGGCACCAAGCTCCAAGTACCACGGGATGCAACACGCCCATCTCTTCCTTATGGCTAAGATCCAACGACTATCCATCAATGCTTCTTGATAATTCTGTGGAATCTACATGGTCATTAAGGCAACAACAAATCTCTGAAAGTCCCTTGTTAGACGATGAAATGAAACTTGAGAAGCAAATGGATAAGACGTACAAGATCGCTTCTGCTTGCAAACTGCAATAGGAAGATCCAAGTCAGTGGGAACCTCCTCCATCTGTTGGCTACTTTCCTACATGGATACATCTGTAGACCCATCATTAGAAATTATATTATCAAAACAAACACGGGGTGCTTCAGATGTGAACCATGATCATGAGCAGAAATAGGTTGACGAATATAGAATTTTGGCAACAGTGGTACAATGCATGACTGGGTAGAGGGTGGTAGTGGCGGAGGTGTTGGTACAGGTGAGGCATCAGGCACATGTATAGAAGGAGATGGAGTTGTGGGAGGAGACACGTAAACCTCATGATTGGAATTGGATAAAACCAATCTATCGCCTGTAGGAGAGAAAAACATCACAGACTTAAAAAATGTGACATCAACACTGATATAATATTTTCTGTGCAATGGATCATAACACTGATATCCCTTCTATGTTTTGGAGTTCCCAACAAATACACATTTGATAGTCCTAGGAGAGAGCTTATCAAGGCTTGGAGCCATTTGGTGTCAGAGCAACAGAACAAAGATACGAGGAGTGGTGGGAGAATAACTCCTTATCAGGAAAAACAATGGAAAAGGAGTTTTCTCTCCCAAGACGAACGAGGGCATGCGATTAACCAAATAGCACATCGTAAGAACATCATCACCCCAAAACGAATGTGGGGCACGACTCTGAATAAGAAATGTTCGAGTGATATCAAGTAAATGACGATGCTTTCTCTCTGGCCGCACCATTTTGTTGAGATTTGTAGGGAATGTTGTTGATGAATAATGCCACGGGATGATAAGAAATGGGATAGATGACGAGTGCAAAATTCCAAGGCGTTATCAGTTCTCACAAATTTAACAGATGAAGGAGAAAACATTCTGGACTTGATGATAAAAAATTTGATCATATCCCCAGCTTCGGGATTTATTTTTCAATAAGAAAATCCATGACAAACGAGAGAAATTGTGAACTGTAACAAGATAAAATCGATGCCCCTGATGATGAGGAACACGACTAAGACCCTAAATGTCAACATGAAACAACTCAAACAGGGAGCAACTGCTCTCACTTTGACGACTACGGAAAGATGAATGATGATGCTTCCCCGACTGACACGCCTCGCACTGGAATGTAGATCCTGGAGAAATCTGTGGCAAAATATGACTCATCTTGTGGAGAGGGAGATGACCAAACGTAGATGCCAAGTGAAAGGAGAGATTTGTCCTGATGAGATAGAAGATGCACCTGCATATGATGTTTGGACCAGTAGATAGAGACCACCCTGCTCATGGCCACAAACAATAACCCTGCCCATAAGGCTGTCCTAAAAAACAAGAGATGATGGGTCAAATATAGCTCGACAATGCAAATCCTTCGTACTCTGATTGATAGATAACAAATTCATAGAGAAATCAGGGGCATGTAAGACGTTCTGCAGATGTATTGAGGGTGTTAGGGCAATCTCCCCTTGATCTGCGATCGAGGATTGAGTCCCATCGGCTATCACTACAGTTCTTCCTGGAGAAACCTGTCTGTAGGTTGTAAGTTGTCCTTTATCTCCACATAAGTGACTTGTCTCCCTAGAGTCCAGAATCCACTCTAGAATCTGAGATCCATAACATGATGTAAAGGCAAAGGTGCTACCTGAAGTGCTTATCGTAGTAGAAGTACTGGCGGATGCGGAAGCTGCAACATCAAAATGGCCTCCAGCAGATGATGAAGAAGGCATGATGTCATGCAATCTGGTCACTAGATCATCAAACCTCACATCTGAAGTAGATGTGACGGGTGACTCGACCTGCTCGACTACACATGCTGATGATGTTGGGAAACCATGCTTAGAGTAGGATCTCTCCTCAATATGACCTAGGTGATGGGAAAACTTGCAGGACTAACGAATGCATCCTCCTTTACCAAGAGGTCCACGTCCACAAGAGAAAGAAAACCTCCTCTGCCCCGGGAGGCTGCCATAGATGAAGATGTATGACTGGTGACAGTAGATGGAACAATGATTCTGCTGAGCTTGCGGAAAGCTTCCTCCATGGGAGGAATAGTAGCATCTGCAAGGATCTGTGAGCGAGCAACATCATATTTGGAATTCAGAGCTGCTAGGAAATACACTGACCATAGTAGCATTCTATATATCTTCTGCTGCTCTAGAGTGGTTGTGAGTGGCATGAAGCGATGGAGCTTCTCAAACGTCCCACGCTAGGATGTTTATAGGGAATGGAGAGGGCGTCCATTATGCTTGATGGTGAAGATGTCATGCTAAAGCTGAAGAATCTTAGTTTCATTCCTTGCCCGAGAGTATGTAGTCACGAGGATGTCCCACATAGCCTTAGCAGTAGGCTGATGCAACACATCATTGGTGATCTCTGTGGTCAATGTCCCTGAAAGCCAGACTTTGACATGTGCATCATCTGCCTCCCAAGAGGTGCTTACCCCAGTCTTCTCCACCGGTTCGTCCTCGATAAGAATATTTTTCTTACCACTCGACTTCATGAGACTCATGAACTGCGTTGCCCAGAGCTCATAGTTCGTCTCGTACATCTTAACAATAGGCGTTGGACTTCTGAATGCGCCAGTAGAGGGAACATCGACCTTACTTTCTGACATGATGCCGATGGAGGAAGACTAGGAATAATAGACGTCTGAGAGTAGTCATCTATATGGACATGTAATGATTTGGTTGCGTGTGTAGACTCAAGGCGCAATCAATCCCATCAACAATCGGAAGAGCTCTGGAGCACCCCTTCTAGATCACGTGGTTGGGATTAATTAAATACTATGTTGCATCATTGAGTACCATCTTGGAAAAGTGAGTTTAGTAGCAGATGCCCTTAACCGAAAGTCGGGTGGTGGATTATTGTGCATACAAGATAAAAGACCTTCCTTATTGGCAGAAACAAGGGGAATGTGTGGGCTATATAGATGATTCTGGAGTTTTCTTAGCAACTTTGCAAGTCAGACCTATATTATATGATAGAATAAGGGAAACCCAAACACAGGATCATGAAATTATAAGAAAAATGGAGAAAGTAGAGAAATGAGGACCATCATAATTTACAACTAATGGGCATGGGGTGTTATTTTTCAAGCAAAAATCTCCAGAAATCAAAATTGAAATTTTAGAGGAAGCACATAACTCAATGTATGCAATGCACCCGAGAAGCCCAAAGATGTATAGAACATTAAAGACTTTGTATTGGTGGTCATGTATGAAGTGGAAGATTTTAGAATATGTCTCTAGAAGCCTAATTAGCCAACAAACTAAACCACAACACATGCGACCAGCATGTGAATTACAACCACTTCCTATACATCACTATGGATTTTGTAACTGGATTACCTAAGACACGTCATGACCATAACACCATTTGGGTCATAGTAGATTGGTTTACCAATCATGTTACTTCATAGCAATCCACATGGCATATACATTGGATCACTTAGGCAAGATGTTTGTGGATGAAATAGTGCGATTGTGTGGAGCATCAGTGTTGATTGTATATGATAGAGATCCTCGTTTTACCTCTAGATTTCGGCCAGTCTTCACAAAGAAATGGGTACAAAGTTAACATTCAGTACGACCTTTCACCCACAAACAGATGGCCAATCAGAACGTACTGGTCATGCCTTAGAAGACATGCCATGGGCATGTGTATTAAGTTTCAAAGATAATTGGGATGAGCGTCAACCACTCATAGAATTTGCATGCAATAAAAGTTATCAAGATAGTCTTAAAATGGCTACATATGAAGCTTTATATGGTCGAGAAAAGCAGAACTCATGTTTGTTGGAATGAAGTATGTAAACGTAAGATGGTTGCACCAGAATGATATAAAATCTAACTGAAAAGGTTGAGGAAATAAGGAGACATTCGAAGATTGCACAAGTTATACAAAAGAGTTATGCAGATAAGAGAAGGAGAGATCTTGAGTTTAAAGTAGGAGAGCAGGTATTCCTACAAGTATCCCATGGAAGGGTTTGATCAGATTCAGAAAACATGGAAAATTGGGTTTAAGATACATTGTTCCATATGAGGTTACAGAGAAAATAGGCAATGTGTCATATCGCCTTCGGTTGACACCTGAATTGGCAAGGACACATTATGTATTTCATGTTTCTGCCCTAAGAAAATATATCCCTGATCTATCTCATGTTATCCAACCGTAATGAGTACAACTGAAAGAGGACCTTTCATATGAAGAAATCCCAGTACAAATTTAGGATTCCAAATTCAAGAATTGCAAAAAAGATCCCTTTAGTGGAAGTCTTATGGAAAAGTCATGATATAGAAGAAGCAACTTGGTAAAGAGAGGATGAAATGCGATCTAAATACTCGCATCTATTCTCAAAGTTGAATGAGGTTCGTAAATTTAAAATTTGAGGAAATTTATTTAAGTAGGGAGTATTGTAACATTAACCTACTAAATATACGAAATTAAAATGCTAAGTATCATATGTATATTTAACTGTTATCATTTGAATATGAAGTCAAATATAGTTAGTTTAAATGCATGCATTGTGATACTTTGTCCATTATTAAGGCAGATGGGTTCAGATATCAAGATTTACATATAAGTGATAACATATATAAAAATTTATGTATAAGTAATCTATGGAAGTTGTGCAACATTCAAGTAACAATGTATATTAGAAATGGACTTATACCATTCGTTGAAATTGATTTACAGTGAAAAGGAGATTGAATGCAATTATGATGTGAAACAAATAAATTTAGTATGCTTGTATGTATTGTTAGCATTCTAGATTTCATAGTGTTGGAGTATAAGTTGTATGCGCCTATTGTGTTGTAGCAGGATAATGGATCCTAGAGAAGATCCATTTACCCATCCTGTGTTTAGTCCCACATCGTCCAGTGGTGGGACTTGGAGGCTCTGGAGAGGCTATATAAGGAGCCTCAAACCTCCTGTACTCATTGAGAAAATGCAATGCATAACACGCCCCATTTGAGGGCTTCTCCCGTGGTTTCATCCCGCTCCTCACGGAGTAGGGTTCCACGTAAAATCCCGCTGTTCTTTCTTGTTCTTACTCTTTTTCCATGTTTTTGTTTCCGCTTCATATTTTATAACATGGTATCAGAGCGGGTCGATTCTTGAGGATTTAAAGATTTTTTATTCAAGATTCGATTAGTGTTTGTTCTTGAAGATCTTCTTTATAAAGGTCTTGATTGTGATCTGATCGAGTTCTGTCAAGCTCGAGAGTATCTATTAAAACCTTAATTTCTGAAGTTCTGGTTGCCGCAATTCCTTTGGCGGCGTATATCCATGCCCTGCAAGATTCCAGGCGCAATAGATATGTAACAGATGCGCATCGATCCTTGCAACATATTCCTCCTGAGGGTCTTTACTGTCGTGTACCTCCAGATCTGCATCTCTAGATTCACCACCCGCAATACCACATACGAGATCTTCGTCCTCAACCTTGACACCTACGTTATCGGGTGCGTCGCCAAGTTCCAGAGGCGAATTGCATCTGCACGACACGACTCCAGGCGTCGACAGCAGGCAGGCGACTCCGCGGTGAAGCTCGCACTCCAGGTGGAACCCCTTCATGTCGCGCAGCCCTCTGCGATTCCCAACGATGGTGGCACGAGATGATCACGTCGCGAGATTCAGGCGGCAAGGGAGGTGTCGACCTCCAACAAGCTCCAGGCAGAGCTCTTGGTATCGCGCGAGCAGCACGCGAAGCACCCATAACTATGCTCTCAGGCGACCCTCGGGCGACCACACAGCATCATCTCTCGCGAGATACTTCAGGCGCAAGGTGAAGCACCCTAATCTCTCTCGGGGCGGCGCCATTGTGGACGAGGGTTCCCATCCTGGGAACCCTAGCGGCGCACGAATTAAATGAGGGGGCCGATTGCCCTTTATTTAAAAAAATATGATGCTGTGATTCGGCCCAAGTGGGCCGTGGCCAAAAAAATAGGAAACCCCATCGGGTGGGGGGCGTTTCGAAGGGGGGTTCCCAATGGATGGGAACCCTAACAAGCCCCGTACGACATATAAAAAAAATTAAAAATAAGCACGTGGGCCGTGCTTTGTAAAAGAAAGATTGGGATGAGTATTCTTTAGTGCCCAACCGTGGGCTGAAAAAAAAGGAGCCCAACTTTAAAAAAAAGAATGTTTTCAAAAAAGGGCACGTGCAATAAAAAAAAAGAATCGCACGTATTTCAAAAAAATGATGATGAAAAGCCGAAAAAAAGGTTGCAACGGCTTAAAAATTGGAAAAATTGTGACGGCTTAAAAAAATGAAAAGCCGCAAGAAGTTTTTTAAATTTACCCCTATTCATCTTGTCTTCTCCCAACTTTGTCGATATTCATTTTTCGACAAGTATGGGAGAAAGGGGGAGTGTTGTATAGAGTCACAGGTCTATTCAGATTCTCTAGATCCAGATTTGCAGACCATTCAGATTCCAGACTCTACAGTTGTTCAGACTCGACAATTGATGTTCCGAGTCCTCAGTTTCAGACACGCACGAGTGTGTGGTCATTTTCAGATGAGCATATGTTGCCATCATCAGTTCGAGGTCCCCATCATTCTTGTTGTTGTTCGATCAGAGTTTTCATGTGAGCCATAGGGACTCCAGAATAGAGGACCATTCCCTTGAGGGCAAGGGTTTTCATGTGGTATCATAGGTACACCAGAGCAGTGCATCATTCTCTGAGCCAGATGGGAGAGACTCAGTTCTCTGACGAGGAGACTTCAGGCGCAGTTTCAGACTCAATGGTCAGATTCCGAGTCTTCAGTTGACTCGCACTCCAGCCCGTTCATCCTCCTCACCTGCACGACATGAGAAGCAACGTCCTTGACTGCAGCAATGTGCGCGTTGGGTTGATATTGTCCGTAGTGTCCTGTAGCGTTGAGTTGAGTTTCTTTTTGTTTGTCCAAGCTGAGCATTGCATGCTCCAGCTTGAGGGGGAGTGTTGGAGTATAAGTTGTATGTGCCTATTGTGTTGTAGCAGGGTAAATGGATCCTGGAGAAAATCCATTTACCCCATCCAGTGTTTAGTCCCACATCGTCCAGTGGTGGGACTTGGAGGCTCTGGAGAGGCTATATAAGGAGCCTCAAACCTCCTGTACTCATTGAGAAAATGCAATGCATAACACGCCCCATTTGAGGGCTTCTCCCGTGGTTTCATCCCGCTCCTCACGGAGTAGGGTTCCACGTAAAATCCCGCTGTTCTTTCTTGTTCTTATTCTTTTTCCATGTTTTTGTTTCCATGTAGAAAGATAGAAAGCGGAAGCGAAATGCTAAACAAAGCATCGAAATAGAGAAAGATAAACATCAAGAACACAAGATTTAACGTGGAACCCTACTCCAGAAGGAGCGGGATGAAACCACGGGAGAATCCCCTGAATTGGGCGTTTCTTCTATTGAAGTTCTCAATGAGTACATGGGGTGTGGGGCTCCTTATATAGCCCCACAGACAGACCCAATAGTGACCGCTCCCCCATGTGGTACTAAACACATGGGTGGGCTCTTTTGTTTTCCAACACTCCCCCTCAAGTTGGTAGCTGGGACAGCTGCAACATGCAATAATAAAAAAAATATACATCATTACATCTTCACTTGAAATCACCACAATAATCGTATGTATCCGCAACTGGTAGACAAACCCGCTTCCTGACGGGTATATCAGGTCACCGGAACGTATCTCTGTCGTGCCTGGAAGGTCACCGGACTATCTCTGTCGTGCGTGCATGGTCACCGGATCTCTGTCTCAGTCGTGCCTATGGGTCACCGGACTTTGTCTCCGTCGTGCCTTGAAGAAAACAAATCCAGTGCGGAGTCGATGTCGAGGATAGAGTCACCACGACGAAGATCGATGCACAGTGAAGATGGCTTGATATTTTGTGAAATCCGGAGTGTTTGGCCTGTCAATCAACGATGTAGGATGCATATGACTTTTACCCCTCCATTCTCCTAAACTTGTGAGAATAATGAAAATAAAAGACAAGTTGGGAGAAGCAAACATGAATCACATTTTTTTATGTGTACGACTTTTTCTTGTACGCGACTTTTTTTCTTTTTTTTCGATTTTTTTGTTAGCATATGCGTACGGCTTTTTCTTGTACGCACCTCTTTTCTCTTTTTTCTTTTTCTATTTTTTGTAACTAACAAGCCCTCTTTTTTCCGTTGGGCCTCCAATAACAAAGTCCTTTTTTTGTCTCTTTTTTTAATGCGTACGGCTTTTTTTGTGTACGCGTTTTTTTTCAAGAAACTCCTCTTCTCTCTTTTTTTTTGAAAACTTTTTTTAATGTGGTCCACTTGGGCTCTACAATTCTCTCTCTTTCTCTATTTTTTTTCAACGGCCAACTTAGGCCCAATTGGGTCCATGCAGACTCCATCTCATTTTTTTAAAGACTGGGCCCAAATACTGAACTGGGCAGACTTGTCGTGCTCCCCCTTTTTCTTAACCTTGCAATTTTTTTTGCAGACGCTCCCCTCCCCCTTTTTTACTCCTTTTTTCTTCAGCGTACGGTCCACTTGGGCCTTGCAATCAACGGCAATTTTTTTATATATAAAATTCAACCTTCAAGCCTAGGGTTCCACGGTGGGAACCCTCATCAAAATCTGTCGCCGTCGTTATTGGGATTCCTCACCGCCTGGTTGATGGGCTCCTGGAGAGGAGCTACGTGCATAGAGCTGCAGCCACCGCCTGGAGAAACCCATGGGGTCTTTCGCGTTGGGTTGAGATGGGTGCGTCGCGAGGTTGGAGGAGGGGAGAGGAGGGGCTCATCGCCTGCGGCCTGGAGATGCGCCGCTGGGGTGTGGGTGAACTGATGCCGCCAACGGATCTGGAAGGCGCGGAGTTGTGTGCGGTTGCGCACCATGTTTTGATCTGAATGCCGATCTGGATGTCGTACAGAGGGGCATACCTGCTCGATCTGGATTCCGTACAGAGGTCCACACCTACGCTACTTTGCGCCGGAGCTGCGTTGCCGGGTTGACGCACAGCCGCTTGGGTTGTGCGTAGAGATGGGAGAGTTGCGGAGGTGCAGGGGCTTGATCTGAAGGTGGGCGGCGTGAGCGGCCATCGACGTCGACTGGGAGACTATGGGGAGGCGCCGCCTGATGCCATGCAGATCGAGGGTCTCCGCCTGCGCGTGATGGGGGTCGGCTTCTTCATGCCGCTGTCGCTGGTAACCCGTGATCTGGAGTATCGCCTGGAGGAAGGTGCGGCTGGTTTCGCCTCTACTGGAGCCTGCGATCTGGATCGTTGCCCGCCTGTGGCTTCGCTAGGAACAACCGCTCAGATTCATCACAGGGTTCCAAGAATGAAACCCTCCGACTTAAATGATCTTGAATAATAATCAACCATGCATGATCCGAAAACTGCTCCATAAATCAAATCGAATCTTCTTCAACAAGAGCACCGATCGAATCTTCTCCATAAATCAAATCTCGAATGACTAAAATAAAAACGCGAGAACCGAACCCGCTCCGATACCATGTAGAAAGATAGAAAGCGGAAGCGAAATGCCTAAACAAAGCATCGAAATAGAGAAAGATAAACATCAAGAACAAAGATTTAACATGGAACCCTACTCCAGAAGGAGCGGGATGAACTTACGGGAGAAGCCCCTGAATTGGGTGTTTCTTCTATTGAAGTTCTCAATGAGTACATGGGGTGTGGGGCTCCTTATATAGCCCCACGGACAGACCCAATACTGACAGCTCCCCCATGTGGTACTAAACACATGGGTGGGCTCTTTTCTTTTCCAACACATAGCATTCAATATTTCATATGGATGACAAAGTAAAGCTGATAAATTGGCTATCGGGAAATGTGTAAAAAATGAAGAAGAGAAAATGAAGGTTAGAATTTAATTATAGTGCAAATCGTATGTCTAATGCATGGCTATCCACATCTTAGATGAGAAGAATTCTAGAAGACTCTAGATGAGGTTATTTCAAATAATAAGGAGGTGTTTAAATTAAAGGAGACATGTGTCCAACAAGGTGTCTTAAGGAAAAGCAGTTTAAATTGGAGGAAATGTGTGTCGAGAAAGGTGTCTTGAGGAGATGTTCGATTTTGAGAAGACATGTGTCCAGCAAGTTGTCTTGAGGTGTTGATATTCATATTAGAGGAGACATGTGTCTTGCAAGGTGTAAAGCTTCTGCACAAAAAGCGACATAGAGATGAGCTAAGATGGACATGTGGAGCCTGTGTATCCAACATGCAAAGGACATTGAAATCCTATATATAGGGAACATACACCCAAACCATATCACCAATTTCATTTCCAAAGAGAGTGTATAGAGGGAGAAGAGGAAAAGATGAAATTTAGGGGTAAACTCGCCAAAAAAAGGGGTGGTTCCATTAGATTATGTTCACAAGCCAAGTACTTACTAAACTCAATCTTGAATAGTTGAGTGGTCCGTAGAGCACTATTTTCAAAATTAACTCATATTTTGACATATAAAATTGATGTTTGAGATTCTAGCTATCTTTTGGTTACATAGTTATTCTCGTTTCAATTAGTTAGCATGGTACGTGAAATGCTTAGATGCATATCTTGAATGAAACTATTATGATGCTAAAAGGAAATCAAATTTGAAAAAAAAATCCTAGTTTTGGTCTCAAAATATTGTAAAGGTTGTGATATAACTTGAGGATTTCTAGTATTCAGCTATTTTGTAATAGTGCAACATAAGCACACACGCTCGTAGCAAGAGTTCTATATAGTTATATAGTATTGATGAACTCAAAAATCACCTCTTTAATAGTCGATAATTGTTGTATAGGAGACGATCTTCGGTCAATGTAAAACCACAATCTTTGAATGTTGTGGGGAATTTTTCTTTGCAAGTCTACCAAGGTCGAACACAGGGAACGGTGATTTTTAGTTGCATGGTTTTAAATTAATTTCGAAAATTAAATAAAAGTTATGATAATTTATGTGTTGGATAATAAAGAGAAAATATTATGATGATGTAATGCGAAGAAAATTTAAACAGAGTGGATTATGGGTGCAGGATCTGTAATTTACGATTTAATCCAAAAATATTGATCATTGTCTTCGAATTTAAATCATATATCAAAAGATATCATTTCGAGTGAGATATCTTCTATTAATCCCAAAAATGCAAGCAAGAAGATTATAAGATCAATTCATAATCCTACACAAATTAACTCCTCAAAAATTTGACCAATAATTCTCTTTCCTTGGATGAGCCCCTTCATAGATTAAATTCTTCAAATAATTACTCTTTAATTTAAGAAAATCAATCTCGCAAAATATTCTTAATCAGATCCCTGCAAGCCAAGTTAAAAGTTTCTCATGATAATTGTACAAATATATCGATAATTGAGCATGCATGTTTCATCAAAAATCAACAACTAATAATCATCAAGAAATTTCCTCAGATCTATCCACAAATTATGTATAGTGAGAGCATAAAATAAGCTTCGAAACAACATATTGTGCGTTAAAAACTAACTTCGCATAAGAAAGTTGTGCTCAAATGAAATTGTAGGGGCTAAAATAGAAATAAAGGAAGAGTTTTTCTTTCAAAGTGTTCCTTGGAGGGGCTTATCTGTAAAATCAAAAGGTCAGAGGGGACCTTTCTAAAAAATACCCACGGACGGGGGTATATGTATAGTTAATCATATTCTTGAGGTCCTATTTGCAAATTTCCCTAAGTGTCACGTGCAAGGCACGCGACAATGACGTCAGCGCTAAGGGGGCTTTCTTGTTATTTGTTGAAACTCGGTGGGCTTGATTGCAAATATCCCTCCTACGCATGCCTTGCACGTGCCCAAGGAGACTGAAGGATATGGAAATTATCCTCAAGTGCATCACGGAAGCGTGATCGTCGTATGGGATACGACGAAGAACGACTAGTCACACTAGTTGTTCGGTGCAGCGGAATTTAAAATTTTTATTCGATGAAACCACATGATCCGAGAACCATTCTCAGATCGTTTCATCTATAACCACAACAAGTATAATGCAATACCTCTTGAAGCGTGGTTGATCAAGTCTCTAAAGAAAGAGACCTCCTGTCTCAAGTCCGATCGTCGGCGAGACTGCTTGCGAGCGCGGGGATGAATCGCGTTGTCCTCGCAATCCAAGAAGATGATCCAAGCATGGTTGCTCCTGATCTTGTTGCACGAGATCAAACGTCTCCTTCGTGAGAGGAACTCTCCAAGAAGACGGAGAACCGAAGAACGTCGAAGCGGCGACGCGGTGGCGAAGGCGACGACGGTTCTCTCCTCTAGGGCATGGTGGACGGCCACCAACAAGAGAGGGAGAGAGGGCTGGCGTGTATGAAGAAATGAGGGAGAGAGAGAGCTCCAATATTGCAAGTCATTAGAGAGCATAGAATGCCTCTCTATTTATAGGGTTTTGGTATCCATGGATCTCAATCCATGGGACACATAAAATCAATGGATGAGATTGATTTGTGTCAATCCAATGGCCAAGATTGTTGTTGTCAAAAGCAACAAATTTAGGTTAAAATATATTTGAAAAAATCAAATATAATTTAGTCCTAAATCAACCCAACAAATAAGGAGAGAATGTGCATGGAGATTTCATCTCCATGCACCTTCCATGTTGGACGGCCACCCATTCCATATAGGAATGGTGTGCCGCCCACTATGGGAGTCCAAGGAGGCAATCTCATGGATTCCCATGAGATTGCATATCTCCTTGATTTTTCTCTCTTATTTATTTGCAACAAATTTGTTGGATTTTATTCTTCAAAAATAATTCACAATTATATTTGAGAATATTGCAATCTTGCCACGGAATAAATTGTGAATCATATTCACAACCCAAAACAACATATAATTCATATTGTTAATTAATTACACAATGTGTATCCAATACACATAATAATTAATCAACAGATATAAATTATAATTAGCTCTCTCTAATACATTATAAATTACATTTATAATATATTATGAATAATTGGATATTTCTATCCACATTATTCTTATCCACATTAATTAAATCACATTTAATTAAATTGGATAATTTCTTCACACATCAAGATGATTAAATCACATTTAATCATTATTTCTTCATTGCTTAGATCTTATGGAATTATTCTTGAACCCTTCAAGAATAATGCAATCTCTCCGCAGATACTTGGAGATAAGGACAGGGCGATTGTATTGTTCCACGTATAGTGACATGGATATTGAGATCGTATCTCAAATCCAGATCGCGGGCCTCCCATAGATGCTTGATTAAATCAAGACCGTAAATCTAATCTTCTCATTATATCTGAATCATATTCAGATCAATGTCCAACACTTGGACCAAGATCATATCACTTCTCTACTGAGAGGAGTCACTAAAATCCAGACCCGTTTCATCACTCCCTAGGAATGGAAGCGTCATGGTTATACAATCGTTTATGATCAAATCACCCTCAGGTATTCCCAATACCTGTACATCCTGCATATAGGAAGACTCAGACTAAACCCGAAGTATTGGATCAACTTTATACTGTCTACTTCATGGTTTTATCAGTAAGTTTCTCATTCGATCATTGGGAGTTGGTATCGATCATACACTTTCCAAAAGCGTATATCATACCTAGGTCTTGATCATATACTAAAAGTATATATCAAACCTACAAATTCAGTCAAGCTTCCAAAGCGAGACGACCATGCGCATGGAATTTGATTCTTCCCAATATCTCATGAGTGAGCTCATGTCTTCCGATTCAGTATCTGAACCTGTATGATCCCTTTGAGAGATCGTATTACTCATATGCCCTTATGTGCACACCAGCGCGCCGGTGTATAGACCTTGATTAGGTCATCAACCTATTGGTCTGCCAAATGTACACACTCAGACATATAGTAACACATCTGTCTCCGGTCAAAGGATGCGTGCCTATATTATGACAGCATATGATATAGGACTTTGGTTATCTCGATCTCGTTAAGTCAACTCTTTGACCTAACTAATCTGACACCTCCGAATCTCTATTCCTATGCAGAGGACCTGCATCAAGAGGTCGGTCAGATATCAGCCTTCAGAGATAAGGATTGCCATCTCCTACTCAGGCTAGAGATCATCTCTTAACAATCATTTGACGGTGCTTGATGAGTCCTCAATCTAACTCTTTAGATATTCATCCAAGCACCAGCCTCTATGATTCAATAGTTGAATCAACAGCTGTATGATTATTAAGATGGCCATGGTACATAACCCTAATTGTACTAAGGGACCTATTATACAAATTATTCATTCTTCATTTCAGATCAGGGAATGATATGTGCAATAACATTTATTGCATAATGGCTCGCCGTGGGCTCGCATTTCCAACAATCTCCCACTAGCCCAAAGAGCCATTAATGGGCTAATCATTTAAACTCATACTCATGTGACAATCATAGGCTATTTAGAAAATAGCTAGGTAAGCTGATCAGTCACTCTGTTCCCGCGAGACTACGCCAAGTCCTTTTACGGCACTTGCATATCCCCAGTAGCAGTGCTCGCATCCAATGCGAATGTTGCATCTTATGCAACTAATACTCAATCTTGTTAGTTATAGTGTCCTTGACACTACAGCTTAACAATTATCATAACCAGTATTTCCATAATCCTTATAAGAATATCCTTATTTCTGGAGATCTCTATCTCCTAAGGTATCTTTAGTTAAGACCTTTTAGATCACTATCTATAAAGTCTTAAACTTTTGAAGATAAGACTTTGAGATCACTATCTCAAAAAATCTTGTCATCTATGAAGATTTTGTCATTACTGCAACCAAGTGTTTTATTTCCATAGTAGGATTAGCAACAGTTTACTACTCCCACTGCATGGCAGCCATCTGGCTTTTGTGCACATCTAGCACACACTTGGCTTCTCAGAACTGATGCCCAAAGGCAAGTAGTTCTAGCATTCACTTCCTCAACTCTTTGAGGTGCTATCCCTTTAGATAGGTCAGTACCATATCTTAAGGGATGGAAGCCATTAGGAATTTTCCATAAAATGGAATATGTCCAAGATGTACTATAAATGTCACAGTCCCATTATCCTCTTCTCTTTGCTTCTGAACAACTTCAGAACTAAGATCTGAGAGGCATCTTTGAAATCATATTTCAAGTTATGGAACAACCAGATTATAAAACACTAATTATTATCCTTATATCATTTTTAAATGATTAGGATATCATCTACATTTAGCACGATGAACACAAAAGCACTCCCACTAAGCTTCATATGGTTCATCAAGATTCTATCTGAAATCATAACATTTATGATTTCATCGAATCTTATGATCCAACTTTAAGAAGCTTATCTGAGTCCATAGATGGATTCCTTAGCTTGCACACCTTGCTTTCCTCAACCATGAAGCCCTGGGGCTACTTCATGTGAATATCCTCAAAGAGGTATTCGTAGAGGAATGCAATATTGACTTACATCTTGAAGATGCAATAGTCAAGTTGTGTAGCTAAGGTTAGTAATATTCTGATGGTTTTAAGCATGGTCACCGAAGAGCAAGTCTCATTGCAAGCAATGTCTTCTCTTCCAGTGTGTAGCTCATGGCTACAAACCGTGCTTTGAAGATCTCTATCTTCTCATCAGGTTCCCTTTCTCTTGAAGATCCATTTACACCTTTACAGGTCTTAACCATATAGGTGGATCCTCGAGGGTCCATATACAACACTTGTATATGAAGTCTACATTAGACTTTTATTGCTATCCATCTATCCATGTTATGATCTTCAGAAGCTTCATCACATGAAGTTCGATCATTATCAGATTTCTCTAACACATGGAATCCATCCTCAAACACATTTGAAGAGGTATTAATGTTTCATCTTTAATTGTCCTTTTAGTTTCCGATTTCAGGAGTCTCATTATAAATGAGTTCCTACACTTCATTTTCATCTTGATTCTCAAGAGTCTCAACCTCTAAGAATCACATTCTCGGAGATGAGATATTTTAAGAATCTCAAGGTCATAAAGTAGGTATCCAATACCATCCTTTATTTTCCTAATGAAGCAGCACTCTCAAGTGCTAGATTCCAATATACATGGAACCTTATTAAGGATATACATTGTAGTCTCTACTACACATATATACCTAGAAACTAAGGGATAATTATGCTAAAAATTCATCATTTATAAGATCATGTCACACATGATCCAATTGTATCTCCCTATAACTCTTTTGAGTTAAGGTGTGTTAGGAGGATTGAGATAGAAATGATATTCGTATCTCCATAAGGTATTCTTCAAATTTATCTAGTAGGTACTTGCTACCTAGATTAGATCAAATTCATTTTATCTTCCTTCAAACTTTGGTTCTAAACCAAAATTAATGAAATCTTTGAACATTTCAAAGGTTTCTTAGGTGAAGAGAAGAAATCTTATATCATACACAATCATCAATAGATATCACATATGCACAATGTTTACTATGATATAGATGATCCACATAGATCAATATGTATGAGATCCTGAATACCTTGGCATCTTACACCATTCCCGAAGAAGGGTGTATTGGACATTTTTTCTTTGAATACAATATTCATAAGTATGTAAGTTTTGAAATTTTAGACATTCTAAAGTTTCATCTCTTACTATTCTATTGATCAAATCAATAGACAAATGTCCAAGGCTTGATGCTAGATCATTGTCAAATGATCTTCATCCTCCTATTAATCTTAAGGTTTAATTTCAGTATTTAGAAATGTTAATGAACCATTCATTATTTTTTCTAATTTAGTGGAGTCCACCAGATTTTAGATTACTATCTGAAATATCTCCATCATAATTCTTTATGATAGTTCTACCTCAGAATTCATGTTTATTTCCAACATTTAGAAATAAACAATGAGTGTATTCTAATATCTAGGTCACAGAGACATTCTCTAAGACTAAGGGCTCTCCCACTGAAATTAACAAGTCTATTAATCCAACAGAGATTGTTGCAACAATTGCATCAATATTCACGTGGACAACTATAAACCTTTAAGATCAAATTTTCCAGTCTTCTAAAACATATGCAACCCATTGCAAATGTCATCAGAAGATTGAGATACAATTATTTGACTTTATCTTGTTCAATAAGTAAGTCAATATCAATGATTTATGTAGATTATTCTGATGCTCCATCCGAGTCCCTTTCTAAGGATTCTAGACAGACTTGATAGTCGTACTATCAACACATCAACTTATTGCAGTATTGGCACTCATCCAACTCTTTGGATGTCATATGGAAGTCACAGAAGTCCAGTCAACTCTTTGAATTTCCTTCTTTCTTGGGTCCAACCCATGCTTCCATTGCGCTCCCTTTATCTATAAGCAACCATTGCTTAATACTAAGGATCTCTTACAATAAATTCAAAAAGAATTCAAAATAAGAGTATTTCAACATTTATTTATGCTTCATTAGATTCACACAATATGAATACTATGAAGCTTCATGAATGACTAGAGTATAGACAGTAGAATAATGACACTCATCATCTACATCCATCTAAACTCATAAAACATAGGTTCAGGTAGGTACTCAAATAATTTGAATACATCATCTCTTTATAGAGCTACCATTCTGCATGATGCAGAGAACCATGTCACTCATGATTAAATGTCAAGAGCACATATATATGCCAGAAAATCTTCATTGATTTTATAAGGATTATTTGACAATTGCGATCATCATCGACATGTTACTTCCAAAGTACATCCAATGAGATCAAGACTATAGAGACATACAAACCCTAGGGTTGTAGTCCTATTATCTATTTAATTGTCATTCCTCATTAGTATGAGGAGACTTGCATATTGCAACCACATACATTATGTGTTCAATTGCAAGTACAATATCTGGATCATGAGCCCATTCCAAGATATTTCACTGGTTACTATTGAGTATATCATTGAGTGGGTTTTAATGAAGGATTATCTGAAATAAGAAATTTGCATAAATGTATGTATTTATATATACATATTTTACTTTGATTTAGGAATTTTTATATCAAAGTTGTCTTGCCTTGTCAACACTGAAAGTTCATTCCCTTAATCACTTTCAATGTAAGAGATATACTTACCATTATATCTCAAGCAAGATCTGGGATCTCCTTCCTTATCTTTGTTGCATCCCAATAATATGAGAACCTACAACTCGGATAAAAAGAAGCGGGAACACATTCCGCCTTGCAAGTCCAACTTGCATCTCCCAATTCGGTCTTTAACACCCGGGCCCACCACCCCTAAGGCGATGTTGACCCGTCATTAATTGAACCAACCGTCAACAGGAATACAACTCGCTATGCGCAATCCAATATCGCCCCAATAATATGAGGACCCGATATTGGGGTCACTACACATACGTCCTTACTCTTTCGAGAAGCGACGAGCCCGATCCAGATGCGCTTGCATACAGGAGCTGTCACTTCGGACAGGCGTCTCCCACATGCAATCCCTGGCGACGGAACCCTCCGCCTTGACGGGAGACCACGGATGTCACTTATGTGATCCTCCACCTCATATTCAAATTTTAATTAATTATCGTGAATCACATTCACATAATTAATTCTTCCAAGGGAATTATTAGCTCTAATCATATTAGAGTATTTCAATTGGACATAATCAATTTAATCATATTAAATTAATTATCAATCCAATTCAATCAATCAAACTTGATTATTTTACTTGAATACATATATGGTAATATCTCAAAATACGTATTAATTTGAATTTTAATAATTAGAAAAATACATCATAATCCCTCGGACATTATCCCGGCCCTACCCGCTGTCATGGCCAGTACCGACGAGAGTGGGACGGACCACATACGTTGCAACCCGCAACCCCAATGCTCTCCGACTAGGCACCATATCCGCCTCGAAAAGGATAATGCCAAATTGATTAATTTGTACTTGAGATGATCATCGGTTCTTCAACCGAAATTGTACCATATAGTAATAATCAAAACATTTTTGATTATAAGGAAATTTGCTAGACAAATTCCCAAATCCTATTCAAGCATCAAGTTTGAAAGATTGTGGTTTCCAATTATGATTTAGATCACATCTTAATCAATTATTGGTTAAGGCAATGTCATTTATGGGAATAATTATCATCAAATATTTCACAAATATTTATGCACAATTATTCTAGGAAATTAAAGAATTTAATTTCACTAATTTATTAAATGACAGTCACTATACAATCATCAAGTTTGATGATTGTGTTTCCAATTAATATTTAGATCAAATCTAATCAATTAATTGGTTGAGGCCATGTCAATTATGTAAATAATCAACTTCAAATATTTCACAAATATTTTTCATGATTATTTCACGAAATTAACAATTAATTTCACTAATTGACAATCACTTGGTTCTAAATTAGGACTGTAATTTCAGCAGTGACCCCTTCTTACTAAAATTAGCATATCTCAATCATATTAAATCCAAATTAGACAAAATCAATTTTCATAGATTGCTAATTTGATTTAGGACAGCATCCAAGTGATGTTACACGCATTTCGAGGCAAGTCTAAACAGTAATTAACATTTTAATCACGTTCAGATCTACAGTTCCCGCAACAGTGCATACATGTTCATTAAAACAACCATATCTAGAGCATACGAAATCCGATTTACGTAAACTCAGATCCTATGGTTTCCTTATTTAATGGGGAACAAAATCCAAGTATTAAATTCGTGTTTAAACAATTTAAACAGTGCCGAATTTATTTACTAAACAGATATGCGAAATCAAATGCGATAAAAACTTTCGCGACCTAAACGAACCCAAGTCGTCCTCGGTTTTTCGAATCATATTCGAAACCGTCGACCGAAGGCTCTGATACCACTTGAAGGATATGGAAATTATCCTCAAGAGCATCACGGAAGCGTGATCGTCGTATGGGATACGACGAAGAACGACTAGTCACACTAGTTGTTCGGTGCGGCGGAATTTAAAATTTTTATTCGATGAAACCACATGATCCGAGAACCATTCTCAGATCGTTTCATCTATAACCACAACAAGTATAATGCAATACCTCTTGAAGCGTGGTTGATCAAGTCTCTAAAGAAAGAGACCTCCTGTCTCAAGTCCGATCGTCGGCGAGACTGCTTGCGAGCGCGGGGATGAACCGCGTTGTCCTCGCAATCCAAGAAGATGATCCAAGCATGGTTGCTCCTGATCTCGTTGCACGAGATCAAACGTCTCCTTCGTGAGAGGAACTCTCCAAGAAGACGGAGAACCGAAGAACGTCGAAGCGGCGGCGCGGTGGCGAAGGCGACGACGGTTCTCTCCTCTAGGGCATGGTGGACGGTCACCAACAAGAGAGGGAGAGAGGGCTGGAGTGTATGAAGAAATGAGGGAGAGAGAGACTCCAATATTGCAAGTCATTAGAGAGCATAGAATGCCTCTCTATTTATAGGGTTTTGGTATCCATGGATCTCAATCCATGGGACACATAAAATCAATGGATGAGATTGATTTGTGTCAATCCAATGGCCAAGATTGTTGTTGTCAAAAGCAACAAATTTAGGTTAAAATATATTTGAAAAAAACAAATATAATTTAGTCCTAAATCAACCCAACAAATAAGGAGAGAATGTGCATGGAGATTTCAGCTCCATGCACCTTCCATGTTGGACGGCCACCCATTCCATATAGGAATGGTGTGCCGCCCACTATGGGAGTCCAAGGAGGCAATCTCATGGATTACCATGAGATTGTGTATCTCCTTGATTTTTCTCTCTTATTTATTTGCAACAAATTTGTTGGATTTTATTCTTCAAAAATAATTCACAATTATATTTGAGAATATTGCAATCTTGCCATGGAATAAATTGTGAATCATATTCACAACCCAAAACAACATATAATTCATATTGTTAATTAATTACACAATGTGTATCCAATACACATAATAATTAATCAATACATATAAATTATAATTAGCTCTCTCTAATACATTATAAATCACATTTATAATATATTATGAATAATTGGATATTTCTATCCACATTATTCTTATCCACATTAATTAAATCACATTTAATTAAATTGGATAATTTCTTCACACATCAAGATGATTAAATCACATTTAATCATTATTTCTTCATTGCTTAGATCTTATGGAGTTATTCTTGAACCCTTCAAGAATAATGCAATCTCTCCGCAGATACTTGGAGATAAGGACAGGGCGATTGTATTGTTCCACGTATAGTGACATGGATATTGAGATCGTATCTCAAATCCAGATCGCGGGCCTCCCATAGATGCTTGATTAAATCAAGACCGTAAATCTAATCTTCTCATTATATCTGAATCATATTCAGATCAATGTCCAACACTTGGACCAAGATCAGATCACTTCTCTACTGAGAGGAGTCACTAAAATCCAGACCTGTTTCATCACTCCCTAGGAATGGAAGCGTCATGGTTATACAATCGTTTATGATCAAATCACCCTCAGGTATTCCCAATACCTGTACATCCTGCATACAGGAAGACTCAGACTAAACCTGAAGTATTGGATCAATTTATACTGTCTACTTCATGGTTTTATCAGTAAGTTTCTCATTCGATCATTGGGAGTTGGTATCGATCATACACTTTCCAAAAGCGTATATCATACCTAGGTCTTGATCATATACTAAAAGTATATATCAAACCTACAAATTCAGTCAAGCTTCCAAAGCGAGACGACCATGTGCATGGAATTTGATTCTTCCCAATATCTCATGAGTGAGCTCATGTCTTCCGATTCAGTATCTGAACCTGTATGATCCCTTTGAGAGATCGTATTACTCATATGCCCTTATGTGCACACCAGCGCGCCGGTGTATAGACCTTGATTAGGTCATCAACCTATTGGTCTGCCAAATGTACACACTCAGACATATAGTAACACATCTGTCTCCGGTCAGAGGATGCGTGCCTATATCATGACAGCATATGATATAGGACTTTGGTTATCTCGATCTCATTAAGTCAACTCTTTGACCTAACTAATCTGATACCTCCGAATCTCTATTCCTATGCAGAGGACCTGCATCAAGAGGTCGATCAGATATCAGCCTTCAGAGATAAGGATTGCCATCTCCTACTCAGGCTGGAGATCATCTCTTAACAATCATTTGACGGTGCTTGATGAGTCCTCAATCTAACTCTTTAGATATTCATCCAAGCACCAGCCTCTATGATTCAATAGTTGAATCAACAGCTGTATGATTATTAAGATGGCCATGGTACATAACCCTAATTGTACTAAGGGACCTATTATACAAATTATTCATTCTTCATTTCAGATCAGGGAATGATATGTGCAATAACATTTATTACATAATGGCTCGCGTGGGCTCGCATTTCCAACAGAGACTTGGGCGGCGAGGCTGGGGTTCGGATGCCGGAGCCAATGTGGCAGGCATTAGGCGCTCTGATCGACCCGAGCCTCATGGCTTGGATCGAGGCTTGGGGGAGGCGATGTGGTGCTTCTAATATGTTGGATCAAGGGGTGGACCTTGATCCAATGGTGGTTGAAGGTCGGGTAGCTGCGATGAGGAGCGAGGGTGGTGGCATATGGTAGAGTGCGGCGATGAGGCTAGCGGAGTCGACCCCTTCAGCCGACACACGGCATAAGGGTGACAGTCAGCGAAGGAAGTTAGCGAGATTCTCGAGGAGGAGCTAGAGTAGAGCAGCTGGGGGAAGAGTTCTCCCCTGAGGCTGGAGTGACGGTTCACTGCTCTGATGGCTCGTGAACGGAGGAGCGGCCAAGGCGCAAGGATGAGGATGCATATAAACAAGCGATGCGTCGAGGTGGAGCTTGATAGAGAGCAACAATGAGGATGGCAGAGTCGACAGAGGCCCTATGTGGAGCAAGCTGCTAATCCTGCAAATAAAATAGGGGGAGGGACGAGAGATAGGGAGAAATGATCCGACAACAAGGGTGAAGGATAGCGAGCAGAGCTAGGCTCTGACCTTTGCAAGGTCGGAGGTGGGGGAGATCTGGAAGGAAGAGGGGAAATGGAGGGGAAGGTCGGTGAAGGTGATTCGTGTCAATTTTGATGGTTTCGAGCGAAGGAATCGAGGGAGAGGCGGAGAAGGTGAGCGTGCGACCGGCGATGTCGTGCAGAGAAGAGGTGATGTAGGTGGTGGGATGAGCTATCGAGTCGCCTGCAAGCAGAGGAGGTATCCTCCTTGGTCGTAGCTCTAAGGTTCCGGTGAAGAAGAAGCCTGAGCTCAACAGTTGTGTGGAGCTGCTATACTACCTAAGAAGGTCGTGGATCACACCACCCTTGGATCTCGTTGCTACCCGGTAGTAGATCTTCGCCGCCTGCTATCACTAGATGAGGAGATTTGTGTTGGAGATGAAGAGTATAGTTTGGTGGATGGGGAAGAATGCCGGCGATGGGATGGTTTTTATAGGAGGGGAGAGATGGGTAAGGGCAAGGGTGGCTATCGTGGCGGTGGTTATAGAAGGGGGAGTGTAACGGTGAGAGCAGTGCAATTGCCGGAGGAGGGTGTGGAGGCGATGCGGAACGACCGCAGGAGGCGCAGGTGGGTGACCGACGTTTCTGTGAAGGGGAGGGGATCTGAGGTCACATGCTCCGCATGTGATCATGGTGAGAGTGGGGAAGAGGTGTCAAGTCATGTGCTCTGCACGTGACCTGGCAGTGGAGAGAGAGTAAGAAGTGAAAGGAGAGAAAGAGGGAGTGGGGTGCCATGTGACATGCCCAAGGGTTGCCACGTGTAAAATTAAAAGAGGAAGAAAAATAGAAATGAAAAAGAAGGGGACCTTGGATCGAAAAAATTCCTTCACGAAAGTTGTTCTCTATACGAGACTACAACTTTCATGAAGAAATCGGGAGAAAAAAAGTCATCTGTACAAAATGATATTTTTGGTGATCTCCACGCGTATAGAAAATCGACTTTTTGACGTTTTGTAATTTTTGGTGGTTTTAAAAGAGGATAAAAATCTAGGGAAAATATGATAAAATACAATAAATGTAATTACACATTAATATTTTTTATTTTTAATAAATAAGAAAATCGGAAAATAAAATAAAAATATAAAATATGAGATTTTTGTACAGACACAGAGGACACTTGGACATAGTCAGTTTCTTTCATTCCAATCTTGATCTGAATTTGGGTTTTTATGTTGTCTGATAAAACTTTCATCAATGAATACAAATGAAGAATAAATAAAAATAAAATGGTTAATTATTTAAATAAAAACTCAAGTAAAAAACGCAAAAAGCTAAAATGCGTAAAAGAGACCCAAAACCCATCTTTCACATATGAGCTCCGAATTTTATGAAATTGATCTTATTTTGAAGGTATTTGGAAATAGAGTACTTTAAAAGTGAGTAGACCAAAATCGGACACTGTTTGAGGAAGATATGTGCGTTTTAGTCCATCTGATGTGAAATTAGACTTTGGGTTTATTTGCCGCTTACTTGTGTTAGCATTTTTGTATTTTTTATTTATTCTTGTTAATAATATCTACACAATGGAGGTGGTTTCAAGTCAATCGAAGTTAGGATAAATTAATGAAAAATAAGGGAAGTTAGCATCTTTTTAGGACAATTACACTTGGATTTTTGGGTTCCTTAATTTATGCAATTATGCATTGATGAAATGCAAATATTATTAACACATGTACGAATGCTAATGACGTTATATCAGTTATTAAACGTATATGAATTTTGGAGAATAGAAGCTAATTGACCAATTTTAGCATGATGAATATGAGATTCATCATACCTCTATACTTAAACCATGCTTGTCCCCGAGCATCAATGAAAGAATGATTTAGTTGGATACATCCCTGACGGTGCATGTGAATTTTCAAGGCTCAATTCATAGAAGACTCTTAGTTTGAATGATCCTAAAATTCTGGGCTCAACCATGCTCTAATCAAAAGGAATCCAACTTCTCTATTTATCAGACTATCTATTTTTACATGAAATATAAGGATATGACTTTTAATGTACTGCAATCATGAGAGTCGAGTCAAGATGTCACCCAAGGTCCCAGTCCAAGAGACTCCTCTTGACCTAATCCTCACCACTAGAGAATAAGTCTATTCTTGCTTCAGTCAACCATCTCATTAGTTCGTCAGACTTGAAAGTTTAAATGGAAAGCCAGATGATGGAGGGCATAGGATTGTGTATATTTTTCTCTCCCTCACATTGGAACAAGGGGCATCTCGAGTGCCTTACTACACAATAAAATTATATTTTTATTTTTGTTGATCAACTTGTTCGTTAAGAGAATTCTGAGTTGTCTGCACTTATTTTTCTGGGAGTACCTAGAGGTATGCTTCTTTTGAGTATCTAAGATACCTTCAACACCTAGACTTTTATCACTATACGATGCAGAGCGCTTTTATGGTGCTAGCCCGACTCCTTGGTCCTAAGAGCATTTGGTCCAAGTGGACACTTTGAAAAAGGTTGGGAGCGCTCGCCTTTGGTGGAAGCTCTTTTGACTTTGACTTGTGCGGATAAAGCTTTTCTTGATATATTTTTTTCTTTTATTTTTGGCTAGCTCCACTGCTTTTACCAAAAGGTGGCACACTGATCAACAATTAAATTAGTTTAATCACACCCTGGCACATAGGTAAAAATATCAAAGATAACATGTGAACTTGTTCACATACTAGTTAGGGTTTGCTGACACTCAGGTTTCTTGAAGCCTTCATTAACTTTATTCCATCCTCGAGCATCATTAAATCACATTTAGACTTAAATCTCCAGTACCAGTTCCTCGAGTGATAACTCAACTCATCTCACCAATCATGCAGTTGTGAAAGTGATGTGTTAATCATACTCCTTAGAAGGTAGAGATGAAGAAAGCAAGATAGTGCTCTAATCGTTCAAACAAGAGAAGTATGGATTATTAAGTTTCAAATCCTAATGACTAAGGCTGGCTAGCTCAGTCTTTCAACATCTCAGAGATCCAGTGTCTTCAAATCCTTATTGAGTGATAGTGACTGTGTCAGGAAAATACTAACCAAGGAATGCATGAGATGCTTGATGAAATGCAAGACCATAAGTGCAAAAAAAATTTTTTGTTTTCTTTTTTCTTTCCTTTTTTTTTGAAAACCATGTGTTGTTTACAAAAACAATTTAGTATAACCTATACTGCTTGTACCCATACTCGAATTTAGATGAAAACAATTATAGTACGAGCTATTGATAAAGTATGTAGAATATATACAAATACACCCCCTATACTTAGCTTGTATTATGCCCTCATGGCACAGCGTGAAAGGTAGATATAGCTCGTACTAAGTATAGTTGAACGAAAAAGAAAAAAGAATAGAAGTAATGTATAAACAATGGTATCAGCCCCCCTATACTTAGGCTCATGTCAGCCTAAGTATGAGAAGTAATCATAGGTGGGGGACCAGGGAGATGAACGGAGTGATAGATAAACAAAAGAGTGATGGGATTGTTATCAAAGAGGTGGTTTATCTGGGTCGTTTGAGTCTCTCGTCTAGTACAATGCCCTGAGTGAAGGAGATCTACTCTACTTGCACTAACTGCTCACTTGATTCGATAAAATGTTTGAGCAGCTGACCATTGACTATAGAACTTTGTGTGTTGTCTGCGGCCTCTGAGATCTCAACATTTCTGTTATTGTGCACCTCTCTCACGATGAAGGGTCTTGTCCATTTGGATTTCAATTTACCTTAGAAAATTTCCAATCTTGCATTAAATAATCATAATTTGTGTCCTGGGACAAAGGTCTTTGTTCGGATGTTCTTGTCATGCCATTTCTTCACTTTGTCCTTGTAAATAGTGTTGTTTACGTAGGCATAATTTCGGATTTCGGATAGTTCATTCAAATCTATATCTCTGTTCTTTCCTTGGTGACAGTTCCAATTGATCTTTTCGATTGCCTATTCTGATTTATGCACGAGTTCTACAGGCAAATGACACAACTTTCCGTATACCATTCGAAATAGAGAGGTTCCTGATGGGGTTTGTAAGCCGTCCGGTAATCCCATAGAACTTGATCCAGGAGTTGGAACCAGTTTGTCCTGGCAGGGCGGACCAGCTTCTGTAAAATTCCTTTGATTTCCATGTTTAGCACCTCGCCCGTGCCATTGGATTGTGGATTGTAAGGACTAGCGATACGGTGGTCGATGTCGTATTCCTTAGTCAACTTCTTCACCTCCTGATTGACAAAGTGGCTACCCCTATCAGATATTAATACCTTAGGGATCCCAAACCTCGAAATAATATGATCTTTCAAAAACTTGCATACAGTCTTGATGTCTACAGCTCGAGTAGGGATATATTCAAATCCTTGATTGTTAGGGAATTGGCCCATAAAGTTTCCACCCATCTAGATAAATAATCTACCGCGAGAAGAATATATTCAAATCCTTGACTGTTATGGAATAACCCATAAAATCAATACCCCATGCATCGAATACATCGTAAATGATCATTGGTCCCTCCCATTCACTGACAAATCGGGCACGACCTGACAAAATTATATGCATCCTTAAACATGGTTGGCCAGTAAAATTCACATTGTAGTATCTTCTCAATGGTCCGCTTCCCGAAGTGATGTCCTCCTGCCTCCAAGGTATGGTAGAGATTGAGGACACTTTGGTATTCCTCCTAAGGAATACATCTTCTCCATATACAATCTGGTTCTTCAAAGAAAAAGAACGGATCCTCTTAATGGTAGTGTCTGGCTTCCGACTTGAGTCAGTCAATTCTCTTCTTGGGCCAACCCTGGGGAACTTTCTTGGAGACAGGATAGTTCACCATGTCAGCATACCATGCGAGAGAGTCAATAGCAGAAATTGACTCGTCTGGGAAGGTTTTATGGATGGATCCATACTCAAGGATTTTGTTTTGTTCGATCCGTGATAAATGATCAGCCACCGCATTCTTAACTTCAGGTTTATCTTTAAATCCAAATCAAATTCCTAAAGTAAGAGTATCCATATGAGGATACGTGCTTTTGCATCTTTTTTTGCCATTAAGTATCAAATGGCTGAGTGATCTGTGTAAACTATCACCTTACATCCTAGAAGTATAGATCGAAATTTCTACAAGGCAAAGACTACTGCAAGCATCTCCTTTTCGATCATAGTGTAATTTTTCTGAGCTGGATCTAAAACTTTGCTTGTGTAGTGAATAGAATACGAGACTCCATCTTTTCTTTGTAATAAAACAACCCCTACTGTGAAGTCTGAAGCGTATGTCATGATTTCGAAGGGAAGAGACCAGTCGGGGGCTTGTATGATGGGAGTTCAATGATCATCTTTTTGAGAAGCTTGAAGGCTTCATGACACTTATGATCTACAAGGAACTCAGTATCTTTCCCTAAGAGGTCAGTTAGCGGCCAGGAAATTCTTGAAAAACCCTTAATAAATCTCCTATAAAATCTGACATGCCCTAGAAAAGACCGCACTTGTTTTACATTGGTAGGCGGCTCAAGTTTCTTGATCACATCTACCTTGGTAGGGTCAATCTCCATTCCCTTCTTGGAGCTGACGTGCCCCAACACAATGCCCTATTTTACCATGAAAATGGCTTTTCCCAATAGAGCACTAGATTCACTTCCCTACACTTTTCAAGGACTCGATCCAGGTACGTTAGGCAATCATCGAATGAATCACCATGGGTAGAGAAGTCATCCACAAAGACTTCTAGGAAATCACCAACCATTTCGGCAAAAACCGCAATCATGCACCGTTGAAAAGTGTCTGGGCGTTGCAAAGCGCAAAAGGCATGCGCTTGAATGTGTAAGTGCTGAAAGGACATGTAAAAATAATCTTTTACTAGTCTTCCAGGGCAATGGCTACTTGATTTTAGCCTGAGTATCCGTAACAAAAAATATTCTCTCCTGCTAATCTCTCCAAAATTTGATCAATAAAGGGTAGTGGGAAGTGATCCTTCTTTGTTGCGACATTCAAGCACATGTAATCTACACAGACGCACCACATCGTGGGTACTCATGTCATGATCTCCTCTCCCTCCTAGTTGGTGATAATATGAAATATCGACTTTTTCGGGACGAAGTGTAAAGGTGACACCCACTTGGAGACTCAGATGGGATATATGAAACCAGTCTTACACCATTTTTCGATCTCAAACTTAACCACTTCCCGTAATTTAGATTCAACCTGCGTTGGTATTCACACGAGGGTTTGTCATTATCCTCAAGGTAAATATGGTTTGAACAGAGGGCAGGCTTAATCCCTGGAAGATCTGGCAATCTCCAGCCTATAACCTTGTAATTTTTCACTAAAACGTTAAGCAGACGGATCTCCTGCCCATCGATCAGATGTGAACTGGTGATGATCGAAAACTATCTTTTATATCCTACGAGGAAGGCATACTTAAGAGTAGGGGGCAATGGTTTGAGCTCGGGTAAGTCTGGGGTAAGTTTGTACCATTCACAAAATCTGGCTCTATCATTGTTGATTCTGGTTGTAATGTGGATGGTTTCTATGTAACATTATCGACCACCAGCTTAGATGTTTCAGGAATCGGATTCATAAAGATACAATGTGGTTTGGCAAACGTTGCGTTCGATCTGTGTACCTCACTTCAGGATTGTCCAGAAAGAGAATTGAATGACAGGTCAAGAGGGTCCTCTTAGTCTCCGGGAGTATAGGTAGATGCATGGATGAGATGGCAGATTAAATCATCAACAATGTCATCTCCAGATGAGAGTGATTCTATCATTGTGGTCGGGTTCTGTCTCCGTGGACCAATTGTTGCTTCTGTATATTCTGCCTCAAGTTTTAAATTTTCAGACTCAGTGCTAGATTTGATGTCATGTCTTTGAAACCTAGTTTGCTTCATTTTAATTTCGACTTCTCCAAACTGGATTCTCCCCTATGTGTAATCGAATACATCTCATGCGGTCCTAAGGATTTGCCACCCTAGTATCATTTGGGAATCTTTCCAATTTATGGGGACATCCATGTCAACTACTGTGGAATCTACTAGGTAATTTTGTCCCTCTATGTTGATGACAACATTTATAATATCCCCTTTATGTGTCTTAGTTGTTGAATCTGTGAATTGAAGTATGGCTCTAGACTTCTTTAGAGGACCGAGATTTAGATGCTCAAATAGAGTTGTGGGCATGAGATTGATGGAAGAGCCATTTTCTAACAGTGTTCAAGCAAACTTGATTTCCTTGATCTAACTAGTGACAAAGTGAGCACCCATGTCTCTTTTCTTCCTTGGTAGCTCGTTTTTTACCAGGCGAGATGTAGCAATAGATAGTATGTGCTTTTTTGTTCAGTTAGGGTCTTTTTGTTGGTCCTTGTAGGTGTGCATCTCACCTTAAGGTATTTTCTAAAAATCGGGTCTCTTTCTATAAGCTCGTCTAAGGATAAAGTGACCTTGATGTTTTCTGTGTAGATACAAGCCATCTCTTCATCAATTTTCTGGTTTTTTATGTTTATTTTCTTTCCTTTTGTAGGAGCATGGGGGAAAGGAATGGATTCATTGTGATAGAAAATCATCACTTTTATTAAATGAGGGATTAAAGGTATTTACAGGACTTGGACTAACTGACCAAAAATAGGGAAATCGGTGGATGACTATTGCGGATGTCTTGGTGATGCTTCTTTGTCAGACTCAGATTCTGACTCGCCGGGATCCTCAGTGGTGCAGTGCTCGACGGGTGGTGTGGGTGGGACTTCTTCTTTCTCCTCATGCCTCTCTTTCTTTTCTTCCCTAGGATTGTGTGAATTAGTAGACACTGGAGCTATGTCACCATGTTCTTTTGCTTGATCAGGGATGGTTACAGCCTTTCCGCTCCTAAGAGAAATATGATAAGTTCCATCATGCGAAAAGATCTCCTATTCAGGTAAATAATATTCACAGACTAATACCTAATTTTGTCCAAGGCTATTTGGATTAGTCTGGACTTGAGCTGGAATCACGGTTTGGGGTGCAGTCACCTTGTCTCTCCATCGAAAGAGTCCATTGATGTCAACTCTCATATCATGAAGTCCGTCCATCACTCGTTGCAGTTTAGGAGAGATCGAAGAAGAGGAGGACCCCAGACCCTGCTTGGCTTGAGGCTGCTGATATTGTCTGAATTGGCTCTGCTAGCCCTAATATTGATATTGTTGCTACTGAGGTTGCGGGTTCTGATAACCCGTATAGTACCGCTGATGTTGTTGTTGTTGTTGTCGTTGAGGCTGATAGATGGGCCGAGATTGTTGTAGACGAGGGTTCGGAGTAGAATTTGGATCTGACCGATTGACAGGACCCAGGTTATACCAAACTTCATTTATCTCCATAACTTGTGGAGGTTCCTTGTAAATAGTTTGAGCGGAGGTTTCTTCGATTTGATGGGGGAATACATGATCTCCACCCCAATGGCTTTGTTTCCCAACCCTTTGCCCTTAAATGTAGTGAATTTAGTGTATGGGGGCAAGGGGTGAAGTCATGGAAGGTATCTGAATCTTAGATACCCTGTTAGCTAGTTCCTCCATTTGCTTAGGCAATTTAGTCAATTTCTCCATATCAGATGATTTATGGAGTTTGTCTACCTTCTTGTAAATCTGTTCGACCATAGTTAGCTTATCATCTATTATTCCCATGTTGGCGTTCTGATCGTTCTTCAGATTATTGACCATCTTCTTAGAGCCTACTATGTAAGCTCGACTAATGGTCTGTGCATGGTTGGATTCAGCTAGTCTCTCGAACACCTTGTAGACGGTATCCTCGTGGAATCCCATGTAGCTTCCTCTGCATGATGTACTCACTAACCCTTGGGTCTCAGAGTTTAGTCCACTAACAAGAGTTTGGACCAACATCATTTTGCTTATCATGTGCCCTGGGCATTTTTCTAGATTAGGTCGGTGAACCTTTCCCAGGTTTTATGGAATGACTCGCTCGGGTGTTGGGTGAAGCTTATGAGATTGATCATCATCTTATTAATTCTACTTACTAAGTAGAATTTCTTTAAGAACGGTATCTTGAAGGTGGCCCATGTGGTGACCACTTCCTCTAAGTTTTTCAATCAGTAAGCCGCCTTATCAGTCAAGGTGAAGGAGATAGCTCTCAGCCTTATGTAGTCTTCACTAACCCTAGGGTGGCATAGGTTAGTGCAGACTAGCTCAAAGTCACGGAGGAATATGTATGGTTCTTCACGATTATTCCCTCTAAACTTAGGCAAACAATGCGAAGAAATGCAGTTTGTATTCGAACGCATCCTCGGGGGGTACTGGCCTCAACCAATTATAATCTTCATCTAATTCAGGAAGATACATATCTTCCATCGCAGCTTTGCTGCGTTGTATTTCTTCCATCTATGCTTTAAGGAGTTCGTTGAGTTGTCTGGCAGCAGTTATTCAAGCCAAAAGTGCGCGAACAGGATCATTGTCATTATCGTCCTTCTTTGGAGGCATCTTGACTTCTTCACCTTCAGATGCACACAATTCTGAGTTAGGCTCATGCTTAGAAAGCTTAGAGGTTCTGCCAAAGATGAAAGTTTCTTTGTCAGGAAGGGAGTAGGAGAGAGGGTTAGTCAGGGGGTTGACTCATCCAAATAGGTGAAGGGTGAACCATGGTTTGGAGAAACGGGTCATCCCATACCATGGGGGTTCGAGAAGAGGGTCATCTTAAATCTGAGGAGATGAGTTACTTGAGGAGCTCGAGGACTTGTTTGTAAAGGTCTAACGAAGAACTGCAGAAGAATACATCTCAGATGAAAGGAGAAGTTTGGCGCACAAAGAAATATCAAGGAGAGAGAATCCAAGGGTCGTACAAATGTACAAAAGACACACAAAAAAACACAATTCAAACTCGTCAATTCACCCACTCAATACTGGTGAAGGCACATTAGGGCTCGAACGCATATCTTTTCAATTTTAATTTAGTGATAAAGCAATCTTGAAAATTAAGCAAAGCTGTTAGGTGTTGAAATATTTCACAAAGACTGTCCTGAGATCATACAGCTAGTTACACCTACTTTCAGCTAGTATGGGTGTAAGTACAGATCGTTAGACGACTACCTGTGTTACTAGAGGATGGAGCCTTTCACGGTGTCCTCAAAATCACCCACTCTGCTAAGCGAAGTCGGAACGTAGAATGACTACCCGAAACCCTCACTGAGAAGTAGCTAAATATTTTTAAAAACAGTAGTCTGAACAAAATTTTTGGAGTTTATTTCTACCCTAAGTGTATGATCTTGTCCTTACAAACAATAAATGAGTTATTCTACACTAGACACAAACTTGATTTTAGGTTAGGTCATTTACAGTCACCTTAATTAGCAGTTCTGGTTTTAGATTAAGGTTATCACTGAAGTTTTAGGTGAGCATAAAAATTCACGTCTAACGAGCACTCCTATTTACTTAATAAGTTGTAAAAACTGAGGGAGAATGGAAAAAATCAATGCAAGCGTAAATCAATGATGCATGCTCAATAAGACTTATAGTGATTCCTCACATTTTCCATGCGGGATGCAATACAAGGAATTTAAATTTGCAATAAATGATATACACAGAGGAAAAACATCCAAGGCAGATAGTTCTATTAGCGAAGAATTGATTTCAATTTGGCTTGAGTTAAACGATCTATAGTACGTATAATTAGTGAAAGATGTGTGGCCTAAACATTACGAGCACATGCAAATATTATAAGCTAGCGTATATGTGCCTAATTCATACGCCACTCAAGTCGGGCCCCACCACAAAGAAGGGGTTGGAACATACCCAACACACCACAGAGAAGTTCAGTTTGAATTATTACAAATTAGAGGGTCATAGAGAGGAACCCTGTGAATAATGCAGAAAAAAACTATCTAAGCTCTCTCTCAAAAATTTAAAATACATTCTTCTTCTTCATAGATCCTTGAATTATATCTCAAAATTTGCTCTGAGAAATCTGCAACGAGAGAAGAAGTGGTTAGTATTTGTAGCGAGAGAGAGATATGCAAATCAAAAAGCAGAAAATAAAATACAACTATAGAAAAAAATTTAATACATAAATAAATTTCACAAAAATTCATTACATAAAATAATCTAAAACCCTAAAATTCTTTATTCCTTGGTAATGGAGCCATTTGATGAACTTGAAAATCGCCTCTTTAATAGTCAATAACTTTTAGTATAGGATACAATCTTCGATCAATCAAAAACCACAATCTTGGAATGTTGTGAAGAATTTTTCTTGGCAAGTCTACTAAAATCGAACATAGGGAACGGTGATTTTTAGTTGTATGGTTTTAAATTAATTTTAATAATTAGTAAAATGTTATGATAATTTTTGTGTCGGATAATAAAGAAAAAATATGATGATGATGCAATGCGAAGAAAATTTAAACAGAACGGATAATGGAGCGCATGATCTATGATTTATGATTCTTAATCCAAAAATATTGATCATTATCCTCGAATTTAAATCACAGATCAAAAGATATCATTTCCAGTGAGATATTTTCAATTAATCCCAAAAATGCAAGCAATAAGATTATTAGATCAATTCATACTCCTACACAAACTAACTCCTAAAAATGGCCAATAATTCTCTTTCATGGATGAGCCTCTATACAGATTAAATTCTTCAAATAATTACTCTTCAATACAAGAAGATCAATCTCCCAAAATATTTTTAACCGGATCCATGCAAATCAAGTTAAAAATTTCTCATGATAATTACACAAATATATCGATAATTGAGCACGTATGTCTCAACAAAAATCCATAATTAATAATCATCAAGAGATTGCCTCAGATCTTTGCATAAATTATGCAAAGTGATAGAGCATGAAATAAGCTTCGAAATGACATATTGTGCGTTAAAATTGAGTTCGCGTGAGAAAGTTATGCTCAAATGAAGTTGCAGGGGCTAAAATATAAATAAAGTATGAGTTTTTCTTTCAAAGTGGTCCTTTGAGGGACTTATCTATAAAATCAAAAAGTCAGAGGGGACTTTTCTATAAAATACCCATAGGCGAGGGTATATCTGCAGTTAATCAAATTCTCGAGGCCCTATTTGCACATTTCCCTGGGAGTCAGTGCAAGACATGTGACAATGACGTTAGCGCTTGTGACGTCCCGCACCTCCGACCACTCAAACGGATGGGACGAGAGCATCGGACCTACGGTCCAAATACGCCCACGATCTATGATACTCAGCAAACTCTCTTGTGCATATTACATCAACATTTGAAATATAAATAACAATAGGAGAATAATATAAAATGGAAAGAAAAAAAAGATGCACGATCCATTCTCATTGATAATGATCATCAAGTCCATGCCCATAGAAGAGATACATCATGAAATCTTAAATTTTGTAGAAAAAGCTCTCCACATATCTCACTACAATGTCTCCTAATAATAAACAAAAAAATATAGAAGCAAATAAGTTACTCTAAATAGGATGCACCTTGTCTGGTGCAAGTATGACGTAGGAAGTTCAGATCTCTTCAAAAGACCGCTACTGTGGCGGTTGATGCTCAGGTACACTTGTTGGGTTCACACGAGGCTAACATTATGAGCAATTGCCCAGTAACGAGACAAACACTATAATGACTAATGCAGGGGAAAGAAAGAATGTATACTCAACTTTATTTAATGGCATATGTCTGTATTGAAACAATTTAGAAAGAATGCCAAGTCATTCAAATTCACATTCGATCACATTTGATTTTATTTATTTATAAAAAATATCATCCAAATACTACCACAATGATCTTGATATTTTGACAAGTTGGTTAGAGTCCAAACGGTATAAAATTTCCGACATCTGGTCATTTATCATTTCTGGTATTATTTTAGCACATGCAAGTACGCTCTCGCAGGCCTTCGCTACGCCGGAACTTGTTTGTCATTTTGGATAAACCTCCAAGTATCTCTGTCCAACTAGAACAGGAAAAGATCTAAACCTCAAATCCTCCAACTTCAAACCATATCTCACAACACCTCTTACAATAAAAATACTCGAAATAGAACTTAATACGGCCACTCCTAATTCTAATTCAACTCTTAATATTGTGTTTAAGTGTGAAACCAAGAATGCCAACCACACCACCTGCCAACTCCATCGAGCGACTACGGATACTACCGGGCTGCTAGGTGTAACGCGTCACCCAACTCGTCCGTTGGGGTTGCGACCTTCAAGGCATCTTTCCGAGGCCCAAGGGTGTATGGCCAATCCCTTGCGGCACCTAGCTCCACTTACCCAATCACTAGGAAATCCGACCCTTAGAATGATAGTGTATATCGTAGTCACCACAAGATAATATTGTGTTGATTTATTTCGTGAAAACATATGTCATAATTTAAAAGTCTAACTGGGACTCTTACCCTGCATCTGATTTACGATAAAAAGATAGGTTTTGACTCACGAGAGATAATATATATATATATATATATATATATATAAAGAAACCTCATACGATAAGTAACATGTTGTGAGGTGTTATTTGTGTAGAAGGATAATAGCTTCAACCCGATAGTATTATCTAAATGCATTTTTTATAGTATCATATCATATCCTCTATTATTTTAATTTAATTGAACTTCACATAATGGTTGAATTATCCTATCACAAAATGTTTGGGTGTTATGTCTATCTAACGCAATGATATCAAGGTGATGTTTTAAAGGACAGACCTAAAAAAAGATATATGATGCATCTATAATTACATAAACCATATACGTCAAAAAGTTCTGAAACCAAGATATAAAACATTAGCCTGTCACTATTATAGATTAATGGCGTAGTGTGGGTAATTATTATCTATTTGCCCATCATAGTTACATACGTTTTATGTTTAGACAAAAAAAATGTTTAGACAAAAAAAATAACGTTTAGGTTAGAACCAACATGAATTCATAGCAGACTTAATCGTTCTTTGAACATGCCCAACACCTATATTGTCCTCAATAATGCCAACCGTTCCTTACATGATTGCATGCATTATTACTTACATATTATTACCAAGTATTAATAATGACATTGTCCTAATTATAAGGAAAATGTGTGTGAGTAATGCAACTATTGCATGCTAATGCCGTTACTTTTCTACATTAATCCATATGATAATTGCAAATCATGGTATTCTTAACGTTGCCTGAAAAGAAAATTGAAGTTGGATCTCAAGACACAACACAACTTACAAAATGTGCTTTTAGTTTACGTGCACATAGTGAATTTGTGCCCCACTGAAATATCAAAATAAAAAACATGGTGATAATCATATTAAGAAACACATGAAACATAAGTTGCCAACATATTTAGACTTTAGATTTACGGGGGTACAAGCCATGCATAAAAAAATCACATTCCAACCATTATGTTAACTAATTTCATATTGGATATTTGTCAGAAAATGGTTAACGGTCAATGGATAAAATTCATCACAAAACTATCAATTCCTTCTCAATGATTGAATTAGTACAACTTCGAAAATCATTTAGAAAGCATACCACTATAACACATAAGGCTCTAAAAAAATATTGAAGTATTTAGGACCGAGAATCATGTAGAACCCAACAACAAGAGAAAGATATTTATCGTTACTAGTATATGAATCACGTCATAAGAAAAATCAAGGCTCCAAACATTTTCAATGCATATGGGTACAAAAGTCGTATGAAACCAACAACAAGAGGAAGGTTTTATCGTTACAAATTAAGATTCATGGTATACGGATATCTAAGGCTCTAAAAATATTCAAACACATAGGAATGAGAATCGCGTGAAACCAACAGCAAGAGGAGGGTGTAACATCGTTACCTCCGAGGATGTTCCCTCGGGATCTTCGTTCAGACAGAAATGATATTTCCGTCTCTCGGTTGTAGTGCGAATGCATGTACGAAGGTGTCCTCGAGCTTTCCTACGTGATGGTGGCCGCGGATCTTCGATTAGAGTTCCTTCTCCAACGTCGAGGACGGTCCTCCAGCGACCAAATCCGGCCAAGGTGGTGGTGCTCCAATGAGAGGAAAGGATGGTGGTGGCTAGGGCTTTGAGAGAGTAGCCTATCACCTTCTATTTATAGAGGGAGAGATACAAATGGGTGAAATTTCGGATATGGTTCGGATCCATATATGGGTCCCAACTATTATACTTAAAACATCGATAACTTGAGCTAGAAATATCGGAATTGGGTGTTCTTGGGCTCGTTGGAAA
The DNA here is from genome assembly GCA_037367405.1 of Ottelia alismoides. Taxonomy (NCBI): domain Eukaryota; kingdom Viridiplantae; phylum Streptophyta; class Magnoliopsida; order Alismatales; family Hydrocharitaceae; genus Ottelia; species Ottelia alismoides. The sequence goes on along the minus strand of JAZKJV010000045.1, from coordinate 13,034 downwards.
GATCTCGACGAGATCTACGTAATGGCATGATTATTTGAATTTTTGATGTAAAAAAAATACTCCACATTTTAGGAAAAAGAAAATACGGGGTTTCACAGCGCTGATGGATCTTCTTGTGTTTTGTTGAAACTCGGAAGGCATGGCTGCAAATAGCCCTCTTGCACATGCCTTGCACATGCCTAAGGAGGCTTGGGCGGCGAGGCAGGGGTCCGGATGCCTGAGCCGACGTGGCAGGCATTGGGTGCTCTGATCGACACAAGCCTCGTGGCTTGGATTGAGGCTCGGGGGAGGTGATGCGGCGGCTTTTAAGACGTTGGATAAAGGGGTGGCCCTCAATCCTATGGTGGTTCAAGGTCGAGCAGTTATGAGGAGGAGCGAGGGTGGTGGCGCACGGCACAGGGCAGCGGCGAGGCTGGCGGAGTCGACCCCTCGACCGATACACAGTGCGAGGATAATGGTTAGCGAAGGCGGTTGGCGAGATTCTCGAGGCGGAGCTGGGGAAGAGCTATTGGTGGAAGGAGTTCTGTTGCCGAGGCTAGAGTGAGGTTCGCTGCATTGATGTCTCACGGACAGAGGAGCGGCCAAGGCGCAAGGCTGGGGATGGCAGAGGAACGTGCAGTGCGTGTAGGTAGAGCACGGCATAGTGCAGCAATGTGGCTAGCAGAGTCGGCAGAGGCCCTGTATGGGGCGAGTTGCTGATCCTACAAACAAAACAAGGAGAGGGACGAGAGATAGGGAGCGATGCTCCGATGAGGGTAGGCTTCGACCTTTACAAGGTCGGAGGAAGGGGGAGATCTGGAAGGAAAAGGGGAAACTAAGAGGAAGGTCGGTGAAGGTGATTCGTGTGTTGATGTTAATGGGATCGAGCGGAGGAATCGAGGGAGAGGCGGAGAAGGAGAGCGTGCAACGAGCGATATTGTACGTAGAAGAGGTGATGCGGGTGGTGGGATGAGCTATCGAGTTGCCTACAAGTGGAGGAGGTATCCTCCTTTGTTGTAGCTCTAAAGTTCCAGCGAAGAATAAGCCTGAGCTCATCAACTATGTGGAGCTGATACACTACCGGAGAAGGTCGTGGATCACACTGCCCTTGGATCTCATTGTTGCCCAACAGTAGAGCTTCACCGCCTGTTGTCACCAGATGAGAAGATTTGGGATGGGGAAGAACACCAGCGAGGGGAGGGGATTTATAGGAGGGGCGAGATGGGTAACGGCTGGCATGGCAACAATTATGGAAGGGGGAATGTAACGGTGAGGGCGACGCAACGGTCGGAGGAGGGTGTGGAGGTGACATGTGATAGCCACGGGAGACGCAAGTGGGTGGCCGACATTGCTGGGAAGGGGAGGGGGTCAGAGGTCACATGCTCTGCTCGTGATCGGGGTGAGAGAGGGGTAGAGGGTTTAGGTCGTGTGCTGTGCATGTGACCTGGCAGTGGAGAGAGATTCAGAAGTGTAGGGAGAGAAAGAGGGGTTGGGATGCTACACGGCACGCCCAAGGGCTGCCACGTGGCATCCCAAAAAATTTTCAAAATTAAAATAGGAAGAAAAATAGAAAAGAAATAGAAGGAGCCTCAAATCAAAAACTTTCCTTCATGAAAATTGTTCATCTCAACAAGATATACAACTTTCATGAGAAATCCGAGAATAAAAGAAGTCATCTGTACAAAGTGGTATTTTTGGTGGTCTTCATGTGTATAGAAAATCAATTTTTAGGGATTTTGTAATTTTTTGGTGGTTTTAAAAGAGGATAAAAACATAGGAAAACTACGATAAAATACAAGAAACTTAATTACACATTAGTCTAATTTTTTATATTTTAAGTTAATAAGAAAATAGGAAAATAAAATTGAATTACAAAATATGAGATTTTTGTACAGACTCATAGACGACACTCGGACACAATCAGTTTCTTTGATTTCAGTCTTTATCTGAATTTGGATTTTTATGCCGTTTGATAAAACTTTCATCAAAAAACGTAAATGAAGAAGAAATAAAATTAAAAGGATTAATTATGTACATAAAAACTGAAGTCGAAAATCGCAAAAAATTAAAATGCATAAAAGAGGCCCAAAACCCAACTTACACATGAGCTCTGAATTTTATGAAATTGATCTTTTTTTCAAGGTACTTGAAAATGGAGTACTTTAAAATGAGTAGACCAAAATCAAACACTGTATGAGTAAGATATGTGTGTTTTAGTCCGTCTAATGTGAAATTAGACTTTGGGTTTATTTGTCGCTTATTTGATTTAGCAATTTTTTTATATTTTTTGTTTATTCTTGTTAGTAATATCTACACAATGGAAGTGGTTTCAGGTCAGTCAAAGTTAGGATGAATTACTGAAAAATAAAGGAAGTTAGCAACTTTTAGGACAATTTACACTTGGATTTTTGGGTGCCTTATTTTATACGATTATGCATGATGAAATGCGAATATTATTAACAAATGTATGAATGCTAATCATGCTACATTAGTTATTAAGTGCATGTGGATTTTGGAGAACATAGCCTAATTGACCAATTTTAGCATGATGAATATGAGATTCATCAAGTATCATACACTTTTCATCTTAAAGCTATGCTTTAGGAATCAGAAAGAAATGTCATATATGTAAACACTACAGTTGCTCTCAAACAAGTCATGAACTAGCCATTATATATGATGTCATTAAATATGACCTTGAAACATATCATTAGATATGATTATATGATTCAGAGGTCTTTGGGTCCGCATTACATAAAAGTTTTAAGCCGTATGCAGGATTTTTTTTGGCCTTTTGGGTTGTCATATGACTCAGTTTGTTCAGTTCATGGACTTAGTAAAGTTTGCTACATTGGTGTTGATAAGTGCTAATGTCGTAGTTGTAAGTATTAAATATTGACTTTCAGTACTTTTAATAGCTAGCATTAGATTATATTGAGTTAATATTCTTCTTTTTTAGATATTTTGAAATGTTTTACAGCATCATTATTTTGAAAAGTTGTAAGTTTTTTTTCCAAAGCTTGTATATCAAATGTTTTATGCAAAGTAACTTCAGAAATATCCATATTTCTCTTAACAAAATACTTGATATCTGCTTATTGGGTCTAGGCTCATTTAAGTTTAGACTCAGCCCTCTTTTCTTTAATATTATACAGATATACTAGGGCGGGAGTCGTAGAGGGTACAAGGAGATCACCTCTTTTGGCAAGGTGGATTCATCTCCGATATCGTGAAAATTTTCGTAAACCTTTGTTTATAGGAAAAAAGGGGTTTGTAGTTTCTAAATAGCAAACAAGTGTACTTGCGATAGTTGAAATCTAATACGCACACACACGATAGTTGGAAATGTTCTTTTGAGCACTGGTCTTCAATTATTGATGATTATTGGTTGGTATTATGAAGATGATTTGCGATATTTGAATGGAACTTTTAATATCTAATATTCAGGTATAGGTTGGGAGTTGGGAGATTCATATAAGAAAGGAACCATTGCTAAATATACCAAATTCGATGTTAAAATCAAGTTTAGTCAGACACTTAAATGTTGTGATTATCTCAATTAGCGAGGTAGGTCCTGACATTTCTTCCATAAACATCGTGCTCACATCAATGCATAAGGAAGCTGGTTGAGTGCACTCAAACCTACAAGGATGATCTTTAAGTTTCCTGATCAATCCATTAAGCGACCTAGAGATGTATTAGAGGACGGTATCATAATGGCACATGGCATGTAATTCCTAGGGGACTTCATTGTCATGGACATGGATAAAACCGCATTGTTACTCATGACGCCTATTATAGTTTGTTGCTCCTTTAAACAGAAGGGGCTCCTCATCGAGGTCGGAGCTTCTTAACACCACTAAGCAAAGATGAAGCTAGTCAGAAGCATTTTCAGACCTTTGGGAGCTCTTGATGTGATTGATGCAACACAGGAGAGCGAATTGAAGCAACTCCAAGGGGTTGTTATTCCCAGTTCTTGAAGATCAGAAACATAAACCAATTTTGATTAGCACCGTTGTATCGAGCTTAACATTGACTGTCAGATCTACCTTGAGATCATATCATAGGCATCCATCGACGAAGCATTTCGTGCCCATCTAGACCATCCATCTCATAAGTAGAGACACATGGGGTGCCATCCACAATCTATCAACGCGTCTTTAGGGGGTATTTTGCACCTCAGTCCCCTGTATCTTGTGTTTTTTGGTACTTAAACTTTCAATTGCGGTGTAATGTTTGGGAAATATTTGCACTTGGACCCTCATATTTATTTAATTTGCACTTTAGACCAATGTTATGTCACTCATAGGGCTCCCCCACGTAAGGAGAAAGGGAATTTTGCAAGGACCCATTTATAATCCTTGTAATATTATGAAATAATGAAAATTTTCCGTTAAATTGCATATTAGTCCCTACTAGGCGCATCTGAAGCGCGTGTGGAAATTTTGCATATTTTATCTTGGGATGTATTGTAGTGTTCTAAAAGGAATTAAAGTTTTCTAAATTGTGTATTGGTCATGTGCTGCAGAATATTTTTTATTTTATTTATTTATCTTTATTTAATGCTTCTGATTATGCATTTTAGTTTCTTTATTTTGACTTTCTTTAACATATTTGAGAAACCTAAAAACACATTTTCTCCTTGTTTTTTCAAAATATTAGATATATTGTCTATATTTATATTATTATATTTTTTATTTTAAAAATTAAAAATAAATTAAAATTCTGCAAAATTAAAAAGGCAATTGGAGTAGTACCAGGTACTAAGTAAATATTGAATTCAATCTCTCTATATCGTGGAAGTCATGATAATTCTGTGAGAACCAAGAATACTCTGTTATATTATTCTATGGAGCCCTAGGGTCTCTTATATAGAGAGAGAGAACCCTTGGGTAAATTACATAGATGTTCATAAGATAAATAAGAAATGCTCAACGGTACATCACAACATAACATAAACGTCTACACTCCCCCTCAAGATGGAGCATAGATATCAATCATGCTCAGCTTGGAAGAACATCTCTGGAAAGGTCCTCTGAGCAATGGCTTGGTAAATATATCTGCAGTCTGGTTTTCTGAACCGACATGTGAAGTGGAAATCAAGCCCTTCTGGATCATGTCTCTAGTGTAGTGACAATCTACCTCGATGTGTTTTGTTCTCTCATGAAAAGCTGGATTATTTGCAATGAACAGCGCTGCCTGGTTGTCACATTGAAGTTGAATGGGTAAAGAGACATTTATATTCAAATCTTCCAAGACCGCTCAAACCCACATCATTTCTGCGCTCGCTTGTGCCATGGCTCTATATTCGGATTCAGCACTAGATCTTTCCACAACTGTCTGTTTCTTTCTTTTCCAAGAAACCAAAGAGCTTCCTATGAAGATAGCAAATCCTGTCGTAGATTTACGATCCTTTGGACATCCCGCATAGTCTGCGTCTGCACAAGCTGAAATAGACAGATCTGTGTCTTTTCTGAATAACAAACCTGTTCCTGGGGAAGACTTCAGATATCTCAATATCATATACAAGGCTTCCATATGAACTTGCCTGGGCTGCTCCATAAATTGACTCACCCGGTTTACTGCATATGCAATATCCGGACAAGTTATGGTAATGTATAGAAGCTTACCCACCATCTCTCTGTATCTTCTTTTGTCCACCTCTTCGGTATTGATGACCGAGAAAAACCCAAACGACTGAGGTAAAGGTACTAAATGGTCGTCGCGACCTCAATCACTCGGACTTGATCAATCAAGAAAAAATAGACCACCAATCAAAGATAAAATCAAATAAAAAATCAATAGCGGTCTTGCTATTATTTTAACCTGGTATAGCGACCAGGGTCGAACACAAGGAGCACGAAATGGCCTTGCGGCCTACGAAGTAGTCAAGAAGAGAAGAAAATGTGTTTTTTGGGGGTTTTTAATTCTTTTTATATTTTTTTGGATTTTTTAATTAATTAAGAAATTAAGGGAATCAAGTAAAGCAAGCAATTCAACTATTTATTTAATGTATCAAAACTCAAGCAAAAATTCCAGAAAAAAATATTTTTGTGCGTTTTATAATTTTTACTGTTTTTAGTGAATTTTTGAGAATTTTCTGATGTTTATTTAATTTTCTAAAAATAAAACAAGGACTGAAATTGTAGGTACTGTCCAACCGAGCTAAAGGGACCTAGATAAAATATCTAGAAGCCCCAAATTAGCCTGGAGGTATTTTTCTTGAATAGAGAAGAAAACAAGGAAATTTTGGGCACCCAATTTATTATTTTTGGGTTTTTTAGTTTATTTATTAGAATGTTTATAAATTTTTGAGTGTTTTTCAGTTTTTAGGTGTTTTATATAAGGAAAAATAGCCACAATTGGCTAGAAAATCAAGCAAGAAAAGACAAATAGTAAGTAATTTTTTTGTATTTTTTAGATGAATTTTAATATTTTTTTGTGATTTTTCAAATCAGGCAGTGAAGAAAATACGTGTTTTTGAATTTTTAAAAATATCAAACAGTGTCTAAAATGTCTCCAAAATTTATAGAAAAATTTACATCATGGCAGGAGCCATGTATCCAATTTTCATCAAATTTGGAGTTGATTTGCTATTTTATTAAAATCACACACAAGGGCACAGTACACAGGGACCAAAACGCAAATACCAGGAGTACTGGGGGGTCTGGTGCAAAATACCCAAGAAATCACGTGCCAAGCACGTGTCTGGGGCACTCAGGGACCCAAATGTAACAAAAACTAAGTCCGAGGACCTTTTGCTAACAAGTACCAAAAGTCCAGGGGCTAGTCTGCAAATAACCCACGAATATACGTACATGCAATAATAAATCACGTACAGGGGTATAAATGCAATATCCAAAAAGTATTCATTCAATCCATAACATCCAGAACTACAAGGTAGAATATGCAAAAAGCCCAGAAAACCACGTGTCGAAGCACGTGCTACACCATACACAGGGGCATAAATGCGAAGAAAACAAAGTGCAGGGTCCTCTATGCAATTGTACCAAAAACTAAACAACTACACTAAATAATTACAGGAATAAATGCGAAATAAAATAAAGGAGGGGGCCTAAGGGTAAATTACCCTTTATTAATGCGGGCCGCTGGATGGACGCCACGTGGAGAATCGGATGGTCTGGATCAGGTGACACTCCAACGCTGAGGTCCTCGCAGTGATCGGATGGCTGAGACTACGCCACGTGGGGTATCGAACGGTGGAGGCTCTCGGTGGCTAAACCTCGCTGGACCGACGGCTGGGATCAGTCCTCCACTGATCTGACGGTGGCTGCTGCTCCTGGAATGGACGACCCAGATGAAAACTGGAGCGGGAGGCTGATCGGACGGTGGATGGGGATCCTCGAAGAACAGGTGGCCGACGAACTTCGCCGGCCCAGTACGCTCGCTCCGAGACTCCTCCGCTGCTTCTGAAGATCGGAGAAGCTCCACGATGATGTTCCGTAGCTGCTAGTGGCCTCCGATGACCCAGCCGAGCTCTGGGGTGCTCCGGCGAGGTCGGCGGAGGTAGAGCTCCTGGACCGAATTGTCCAAGCCCTCATATGGGCTTGGATGCGCCTGCAAGATAGACAAGAAGACTCGCGGGTCGAGGGCAAACTGCCTCGACCCGGTTAGGCGGAGTGAAGGTGATCGGAGGGTCGAGATGGGCGAGCTCCGACAAAGGTGCAGACGGAGGAGCTCGAATCCCAGCTCCTGTGCGAGCTGGGTTGGATGGGAGTATGGAGAACGTGCGCGGGAGGAAGGCGGAGGTGACGGTTGATTCCGATAATCGAATCGAGCTGTGAGGTGGTCGGAATCGGTGAAACACGGCGGCAGAGCGAAATGGGCGAAATTGGAAATTCGAGAAAAATAAAGAACTACAGGTCTACCTGGGTGGCTGAATGGGCTGTGGTCGAGCTTACGCAGCTCTGGGTCTTCGCCTCACAGAGCGCCGACGTCCGAGGCTCGAGCTCCAGCTCAGGGCGGAGCACGGCGGTGCTACTCGCCGGATCAGTGGAATCCGCTCCCTCTCCTCGCTGCGACACCACGGGGGACGAGCTGTCACTCTCGCCGATGCGATGGAGCTCACCGGGGGGTGGAACGAATAGCCAAAGATCGAGAAATCGTGCGGCGGAGCTGGGTATTTAAGTGGGTGCAGGTCCGGCTAGGGTTGGTCGGGTAGGGCTGTGTGAAGCGCGGATCCCGATGTGGATACACCGGCGAGGGTCTCGGATGCAAGAAGAAGAGATAGGACCCGGGGTTTGCGGAGATGGCGAGCGGATCGAGCGCGGAAAAAGAGGAGAAGTTGGGTCGGGCGCGAGATCCGCTAGAGAAGGAGGTCCGCGGAGGGAGTTGACCGGAGGTCAACATCTCCGTGGGCCAATGAGAAGCTGCCACGTGGAAAAGATTTGAAAAATCAATTATAAATAGTAAATGGCAGAATTATTAAAAAGTCAAAACATGAAATATTTTTGTTTTAATATTTTCTATTTTTTTGTAATTTTTAATTAATTTTTCAAAATAAAAATAGGGTATTTACATTATAAGGCTATACATAGGTATGTGTACAATATGTATTTTTAATTTTTTTGATTTTTAATTTGTTATTTTTATACAATTTTATTCCCATTTTATATTTTTTTTATATCATAAAATTAGGAATAAAAGGATATTTTTATTTTATTTTTATTATTTATATACATAGGTGAAATAAATACATATGTACATTCATATACATGGTATATTTACAATAGTATTTTTGATTTTTTTTAATTTTAATCATTTTATTTTGTTTTTGTTTTAATTGTTTTTATTTTATTTATTTACACCATATCACATAAGATATTTACAAAATTTTTGAAAATTGCTTTTATTTATTTATAAGGCTAAATAAATAAAAGATGGATGTTTTATATACATGATGACTATATACAAGGGTGATGTTTTGTTTTCTTTTTGATTTTTCTATTTTTATCTTATTTTTATCTTTATAAATATATACAAAATATTTACAAGCCAATTTGAGTCTATTTTTGTGAGGAAAATACCTTTATTTATTTACATGAATATTTACACACATGAGCCCCTATCTCCCTGTACTTTGGCTTTTATGCGGTCAGGCCCATGCTGAGCCCTCCCCTTGGGTTAGGTTGCTCAATATTTATTCTAAATATTTCCCGCCTTTTTCTTTTACCCTTTATTCTTTTATTTTTGCACAAAAACATGCTAATTATTAAGCTTTATACAATGCATGCTTTTGATAATTATTTGTATTTACATGAATATACATGCATTTGCAAAGGTTTTTGTAGCTAAAATATAAAAATAAAGAGTGATGAATGGGTATTCATCACCCCCCAATACTTAACTTTTGCTAGTCCCTTATCAAACACTTATTTGAAAAAGAAGTGAAAAAGAAAGAAAGAAAAAGAAAAAGAGGGGAATGTACATGGATCAAGGTTGAATATTAAACTTTCCTTCATTAAATTGAAATATGGAGCTCGATCAGATCTTTGGATTATTAATGTGTCGGAACCTTATTTAGACTTAAGCTTAAAACTCAACAGCCTTTAAGTTCCACCAATCTATGGACAAGACTCCTCAATAAACCAGATCAGAACAAGTCTACATACACAAACTCTAATGACCATGAATCTTTCCATGCAGTGTAAGTGATATGTAGCTCCCCACCTCAGAAGTAACAAAGAAACAACCTCCCCCAACCTGGTAACTCTAATGCCTCGGTCTAGCAACTCTTTCCTCGAGAAGCGGGGTATTCCCTTCTAAGTTCAAGTGCAACTGGCTCAAGAAGATGGGGAAGAAGTATAGACTTTTGGGAGCTCAGCCAGTGTAGCTAAGTCTCCCGCTGCAATCTTCATGACATGTAACATGGATACCATAAGCTTTTGCTTTATTTGACTATATACACTCCGGTGGGGTTATTAAATTTTCAATCCGACCCACCACTTTTTTGGAGTTCTTTTTGCATTTTGCATATTTTTTTTCAAGTGCCTCTGTACAACATCTCTACATGGTGCAACATATATACAAGAAATTTCCTCTTGAGCCAGTAGACTATCCCTCTTTTAAAGCTTTATTGCAACCCACTGCTTCTGTCTTTAGCCTTCATCACCACTAGACCAAGTTGAGACGCACTTCCTTCACTAGAAGAAGAAGAGAGGTTTCGCCTAGAAGTACTACCCTCATATGCTACCCCAAGCCAAAGGAAACACCTCCTCACCACCTCATCCGTGGAGAGCTATGTGTAAGGTGCTTGGTGCAAGTCAAGCCATTGTCTCTAGGAGTCATGCGTGTGTTGTTAAGTGCTCTACTTAGGCTCATTAAGATGACATATGCTCATAGCCTAGTGGACTCAAAGAATTAAGTCCTTATGGACCTGAAAAGCCTTAACCCTAAGCCCTATAAGGTTCCTCTTAGAATTAGGTGAATTAAGATCTTAATCAAGCTCCATTTCCCAATTCAATTTTAGGCTTAGTTTAAATGTCAACTATCATCCAGGAAAAACTATATACATATATACAAAAAGATGCTATTTACAAATATTTACAATTGTGCAAAATTTTTGAAAAATGTTTTGAAATCATGAATGGATGGATGCATGAAGTGCAAGTTTTGCAAAAGTATTTACAAATATTTACACAAGATTTTTGCAAACTTTTGATTTTCAAAACATTTTTGGAAAAATTTTGTACTATATACATAATTTTGATAAGAAAATATTTACACAAATTTTACACAAAAACTTTTTGAAATCATTTTTACAAAAATAATTTTGTACACTAGCTATGTATGTGCAATAAAAGAATGATTATGTACAGGAAAATTTTTTTAATTTTTGTGATTTTTGGGGTTTTTAGCCATTTTATTTATTAACACACTCACACAAAGTACGAGTTATGGCTAAAGTATATATGAAATATATACACACCCCCCTATACTTAGCTCGAACGATGTCCTCAGAATGATCAAGAGCGATGAAGAAGACATAACTCGTGCTTAGTAAAAGGGAAGTGAAAAGGAATGGCGAAGTACAGAAATGAATAAATGAATAGAATGAGAGGAACTCAGTGGTTCCCCCTATACTTAGGATTAACTAATCCTAAGTATAGCAAGCTGTACATGAAGGGAAATCCGAGTGAAGAATGAACAGAGTCTGCCCCCCCATACTTAGGGTAAAATATCCCTAAGTATAGGCAGCAAAACAGGGGCAGAAAGAATAAAAAGAATACCCACAGGTCCTACATCCCCCCTATACTTAGGGTAAAGTACACCCTAAGTATAGCATAATCATAAGATGAGAAAAGGGATGTGGGGCTAAAGAATAAAATGATATGGACAACTGGATCTATACAAGTCGGAAGAACAGTGATAATCAGGCGTGAGATGCAATAGATGTGAATCACGAGACCACATCTCACGCAAAGTGAATAGGGGAAACATCAACGACCCGCGGCTCATGATCTAGAAATGGCTTGAGCCGCTGGCCTTTCACTCGAAAGGTACTCTCAGAAGACAACTCGGATATATCAATGCTACCGTTGTCGTGTACCTTTCTCACAAGATAAGGTCCCTTCCATTTGCTCTGTAGCTTCCCTGGAAATAGACGAAGCCTCGCATCAAACAACCATACTCTCTGTCCAGGCTCAAAATGCTTGTGGCTGATATGAGAATCATGCCACTCTTTCACTCTCTCCTTATACTGTAGGCTGTTTGAGAAGGCTGTATCTCTAAGCTCCTCCAAGGCTGCTAACTCTGCCCTACTCTGGTCTCCTACACTATCTGTATCTAAAAGAATATCCGTGACTGCCCAAAGTGACTTGTGCCTCAACTCAACAGGTAAATGGCACGGCTTGCCATAAACTAGGCGAAAGGGAGATGTGCCCAATGGTGTCTTGAAAGACGTCCTATATGCCCACAAGACCGAGTCCAAAAGCCGTGACCAATCCTTTCGGTCCGGGCGGACGACTTTATGCAAAATAGTCTTGATCTCCCTGTTCGAGACCTCGGCTAGACCATTCGTCTGTGGATGGTATGGAGTGGCAACTCGATGGTCTATGCCGAACTCACTAGCAAGTGCCTTTACCTGGTCGTTGATGAAATGAGACCCCCCATCTGAAATCAATACTCGAGGTACCCCGAACCGCGTGATGATGTGCTTCCTCAAAAATCTGCAAACTGTCCTCGCATCAGCGGCTCGGGCGGGGATAGCCTCAACCCAACGACTAACATAGTCAACGGCCAACAGAATGTACTCAAATCCCTGACTCTTAGGGAATGGACCCATGAAATCGATGCCCCATGCGTCAAAAACCTCACAGAAGTGAATGGGCTGCATCGGCATCATATCACGCTGTCCACAAGTGCCCATCCTCTGACAGTCAGTACACCTCTTCACGAACTCATCAGAGTCCTTGAAGAGGGTAGGCCACCACAAGCCGGATTGGAGCACTTTCTGTGCCGTTCTCCTCCCAGAGTGATGTCCTCCTGCCTCAAGCTTGTGGCAGTAAGTGAGGACGCTATGGTGCTCATCCTAAGGGATGCACCTACGCCAGACACTATCCCCTCCTTCGTGGTAAAGGATGGGATCCTCCCAATGGTAAGACTTGGCCTTCGCGAGGAAGGTCTCAAGCCTCTGTCTGGGCCAACCTTGTGGGACTTTCTTAGCAACAAGAAAGTTCACAATATCGGCATACCACGGGAGTGAGGCGATAGCAAGGATCGCCTCATCTGGGAAGGTCTCACAAATGGGATCAATCTGCTCAGACTCCTCAGGCTGCTCTAAACGGGAGAGATGATCCGCCACCACATTCTTGACTCCAGGCTTATCCTTGATCTCAATGTCGAACTCCTGGAGTAGAAGGATCCATCTAGTCAGTCTGGCCTTGGCATCCTTCTTTGCCATGAGGTATCGGATGGCGGTATGATCAGTGTACAAAGTCACTCTAGATCCAATGATGTACGATCTGAACTTATCTAGGGCGAACACTACTGCTAGCATCTCCTTCTCTGTGACTGTATAATTCCGCTGGGCGGAA